>CM035122.1:51223388-52423388 GCA_020205555.1 Panax stipuleanatus
GGTCTCCTTAAATAAAGACTTATGTGACTCTACGCATCGTTTGGACACGATTGTGATGGGATTGCTCCTTTTGATGCTAATTTCAACTAGAACGAAGTAATAGGACTCATAATCCACCTATTGTTTGACAATTGAGAAAAAAATAAGGTGTCCCTAAATGAAGACATTGTGTGAGATGTACGGACCGTTTTGAAGGCACTACGTGATAGGTATTCTCCTTTTGATGCTAATCAAACAAGAACGAAGTTAGGACTCATAATCACCTCTTTCTTTGACAATTTGAGAGATCCAATGGAATAATAAGAAGGTCTCCCTAAATCAAGACTTGTGTGAGATGTACACATCGTTTTTAACGCGATAGTCATAGAATTGCTTCTTTTGATGCTAATCAAAAGAGAACAAAGTAAAAGGACTCCTAATCACCAATTTCTTTGATAATTCTAGAGAACCCATGAAATAACAAGACGTCCTCCATAAATGAAGACTTGTGTGAGATGTATGCATCGTTTGAATGCGATAGTCATTGGATTGTTCCTTTTGATGCTAATCAAACTAGAACAAAGTTATAGGACTCCTAATCACCTTTCTTTGACAATTTTAGGAAACCAATGAAACAATAAGAAGGTCTCACTAAATGAAGACTTGTGTGAGGTCTACGTATCGTTTTGGACGCGATAGTGATGGGATTGCTCCTTTTGATGCTAATTTTAACTAAAACAAAGTAATAGGACTCATAATCACCTATATTTTGACAATTTCAGAGAACTAACGAAATAATAAGAAGGTCTCTCTAAATGAAGACTTGTGTGAGGTCTACGCATCGTTTTGACGCGATAGTGATGGGATTGCTCCGTTTAATGCTAATTTTAACTAGAACGAAGTTATAGGACTCCTAATTACCTCATTCTTTGACAATTTTTGAGAACCAATGAAACAAGAAGGTCTCCATAAATGAAGACTTGTGTGAGATGTACGCATCGTTTTGAACGTGATTGTCATGGTATTGCTCCTTTTGATACTAATCAAAAACTAGAACGAAGTTATAGGACTCCTAATCACCTCTTTCTTTGACAATTTTAGAGAATCAATGAAACAATAAGAAGGTCTCCTTAAATAAAACTTGTGTGAGATGTACGTATGGTTTAGAATGCGATAGTCATGGGTTTCTCTTTTTGATGCTAATCAAACTAGAACGAAATAATACAACTCTTAATCACCTATTTCTTTGTAAATTTGAAACAGCCAGTGAAACAATATGAAGGTCTCCTTAAATAAAGACTTATGTGAGATCTACGCATCGTTTTGGACACGATTGTGATGGGATTGCTCCTTTTGATGCTAATTTCAACTAGAACGAAGTAATAGGACTCATAATCACCTATATTTTGACAATTTGAGAAAAAAATAAGGTGTCCCTAAATGAAGACTTGTGTGAGATGTACGGACCGTTTTGAAGGCACTAGTGATAGGATTTCTCCTTTTGATGCTAATCAAACAAGAACGAAGTTATAGGACTCATAATCACCTCTTTCTTTGACAATTTGAGAGATCCAATGGAATAATAAGAAGGTCTCCCTAAATCAAGACTTGTGTGAGATGTACACATCGTTTTTCACGCGATAGTCATTGAATTGCTCCTTTTGATGCTAATCAAAATAGAACAAAGTAAAAGGACTCCTAATCACCAATTTCTTTGATAATTCTAGAGAACCCATGAAATAACAAGACGTCCTTCATAAATGAAGACTTGTGTGAGATGTATGCATCAGTTTTGAATGCGATAGTCATTGGATTGTTCCTTTTGATGCTAATCAAACTAGAACAAAGTTATAGGACTCCTAATCACCTTTCTTTGACAATTTTAGGGAACCAATGAAACAATAAGAAGGTCTCACTAAATGAAGACTTGTGTGAGGTCTACGTATCGTTTTGGACGCGATAGTGATGGGATTGCTCCTTTTGATGCTAATTTTAACTAAAACAAAGTAATAGGACTCATAATCACCTATATTTTGACAATTTCAGAGAACTAACGAAATAATAAGAAGGTCTCTCTAAATGAAGACTTGTGTGAGGTCTACGCATCGTTTTGAACGCGATAGTGATGGGATTGCTCCGTTTAATGCTAATTTTAACTAGAACGAAGTTATAGGACTCCTAATTACCTCATTCTTTGACAATTTTTGAGAACCAATGAAACAAGAAGGTCTCCATAAATGAAGACTTGTGTGAGATGTACGCATCGTTTTGAACGTGATTGTCATGGTATTGCTCCTTTTGATACTAATCAAAAACTAGAACGAAGTTATAGGACTCCTAATCACCTCTTTCTTTGACAATTTTAGAGAATCAATGAAACAATAAGAAGGTCTCCTTAAATAAAACTTGTGTGAGATGTACGTATGGTTTAGAATGCGATAGTCATGGGTTTCTCTTTTTGATGCTAATCAAACTAGAACGAAATAATACAACTCTTAATCACCTATTTCTTTGTAAATTTGAAACAGCCAGTGAAACAATATGAAGGTCTCCTTAAATAAAGACTTATGTGAGATCTACGCATCGTTTTGGACACGATTGTGATGGGATTGCTCCTTTTGATGCTAATTTCAACTAGAACGAAGTAATAGGACTCATAATCACCTATATTTTGACAATTTGAGAAAAAAAATAAGGTGTCCCTAAATGAAGACTTGTGTGAGATGTACGGACCGTTTTGAAGGCACTACTGATAGGATTTCTCCTTTTGATGCTAATCAAACAAGAACGAAGTTATAGGACTCATAATCACCTCTTTCTTTGACAATTTGAGAGATCCAATGGAATAATAAGAAGGTCTCCCTAAATCAAGACTTGTGTGAGATGTACACATCGTTTTTAACGCGATAGTCATAGAATTGCTCCTTTTGATGCTAATCAAAATAGAACAAAGTAAAAGGACTCCTAATCACCAATTTCTTTGATAATTCTAGAGAACCCATGAAATAACAAGACGTCCTTCATAAATGAAGACTTGTGTGAGATGTATGCATCATTTTGAATGCGATAGTCATTGGATTGTTCCTTTTGATGCTAATCAAACTAGAACAAAGTTATAGAACTCCTAATCACCTTTCTTTGACAATTTTAGGGAACCAATGAAACAATAAGAAGGTCTCACTAAATGAAGACTTGTGTGAGGTCTACGTATCGTTTTGGACGCGATATTGATGGGATTGCTCCTTTTGATGCTAATTTTAACTAAAACAAAGTAATAGGACTCATAATCACCTATATTTTGACAATTTCAGAGAACTAACGAAATAATAAGAAGGTCTCTCTAAATGAAGACTTGTGTGAGGTCTACGCATCGTTTTGAACGCGATAGTGATGGGATTGCTCCGTTTAATGCTAATTTTAACTAGAACGAAGTTATAGGACTCCTAATTACCTCATTCTTTGACAATTTTTGAGAACCAATGAAACAAGAAGGTCTCCATAAATGAAGACTTGTGTGAGATGTACGCATCGTTTTGAACGTGATTGTCATGGTATTGCTCCTTTTGATACTAATCAAAAACTAGAACGAAGTTATAGGACTCCTAATCACCTCTTTCTTTGACAATTTTAGAGAATCAATGAAACAATAAGAAGGTCTCCTTAAATAAAACTTGTGTGAGATGTACGTATGGTTTAGAATGCGATAGTCATGGGTTTCTCTTTTTGATGCTAATCAAACTAGAACGAAATAATACAACTCTTAATCACCTATTTCTTTGTAAATTTGAAACAGCCAGTGAAACAATATGAAGGTCTCCTTAAATAAAGACTTATGTGAGATCTACGCATCGTTTTGGACACGATTGTGATGGGATTGCTCCTTTTGATGCTAATTTCAACTAGAACGAAGTAATAGGACTCATAATCACCTATATTTTGACAATTTGAGAAAAAAATAAGGTGTCCCTAAATGAAGACTTGTGTGAGATGTACGGACCGTTTTGAAGGCACTAGTGATAGGATTTCTCCTTTTGATGCTAATCAAACAAGAACGAAGTTATAGGACTCATAATCACCTCTTTCTTTGACAATTTGAGAGATCCAATGGAATAATAAGAAGGTCTCCCTAAATCAAGACTTGTGTGAGATGTACACATCGTTTTTCACGCGATAGTCATTGAATTGCTCCTTTTGATGCTAATCAAAATAGAACAAAGTAAAAGGACTCCTAATCACCAATTTCTTTGATAATTCTAGAGAACCCATGAAATAACAAGACGTCCTTCATAAATGAAGACTTGTGTGAGATGTATGCATCATTTTGAATGCGATAGTCATTGGATTGTTCCTTTTGATGCTAATCAAACTAGAACAAAGTTATAGGACTCCTAATCACCTTTCTTTGACAATTTTAGGGAACCAATGAAACAATAAGAAGGTCTCACTAAATGAAGACTTGTGTGAGGTCTACGTATCGTTTTGGACGCGATAGTGATGGGATTGCTCCTTTTGATGCTAATTTTAACTAAAACAAAGTAATAGGACTCATAATCACCTATATTTTGACAATTTCAGAGAACTAACGAAATAATAAGAAGGTCTCTCTAAATGAAGACTTGTGTGAGGTCTACGCATCGTTTTGAACGCGATAGTGATGGGATTGCTCCGTTTAATGCTAATTTTAACTAGAACGAAGTTATAGGACTCCTAATTACCTCATTCTTTGACAATTTTTGAGAACCAATGAAACAAGAAGGTCTCCATAAATGAAGACTTGTGTGAGATGTACGCATCGTTTTGAACGTGATTGTCATGGTATTGCTCCTTTTGATACTAAACAAAAACTAGAACGAAGTTATAGGACTCCTAATCACCTCTTTCTTTGACAATTTTAGAGAATCAATGAAACAATAAGAAGGTCTCCTTAAATAAAACTTGTGTGAGATGTACGTATGGTTTAGAATGCGATAGTCATGGGTTTCTCTTTTTGATGCTAATCAAACTAGAACGAAATAATACAACTCTTAATCACCTATTTCTTTGTAAATTTGAAACAGCCAGTGAAACAATATGAAGGTCTCCTTAAATAAAGACTTATGTGAGATCTACGCATCGTTTTGGACACGATTGTGATGGGATTGCTCCTTTTGATGCTAATTTCAACTAGAACGAAGTAATAGGACTCATAATCACTTATATTTTGACAATTTGAGAAAAAAATAAGGTGTCCCTAAATGAAGACTTGTGTGAGATGTACGGACCGTTTTGAAGGCACTAGTGATAGGATTTCTCCTTTTGATGCTAATCAAACAAGAATGAAGTTATAGGACTCATAATCACCTCTTTCTTTGACAAATTGAGAGATCCAATGGAATAATAAGAAGGTCTCCCTAAATCAAGACTTGTGTGAGATGTACACATCGTTTTTCACGCGATAGTCATAGAATTGCTCCTTTTGATGCTAATCAAAATAGAACAAAGTAAAAGGACTCCTAATCACCAATTTCTTTGATAATTCTAGAGAACCCATGAAATAACAAGACGTCCTCCATAAATGAAGACTTGTGTGAGATGTATGCATCGTTTTGAATGCGATAGTCATTGGATTGTTCCTTTTGATGCTAATCAAACTAGAGCAAAGTTATAGGACTCCTAATCACCTTTCTTTGACAATTTTAGGGAACCAATGAAACAATAAGAAGGTCTCACTAAATGAAGACTTGTGTGAGGTCTACGTATCGTTTTGGACGCGATAGTGATGGGATTGCTCCTTTTGATGCTAATTTTAACTAAAACAAAGTAATAGGACTCATAATCACCTATATTTTGACAATTTCAGAGAACTAACGAAATAATAAGGTCTCTCTAAATGAAGACTTGTGTGAGGTCTACGCATCGTTTTGGACGCGATAGTGATGGGATTGCTCCGTTTAATGCTAATTTTAACTAGAACGAAGTTATAGGACTCCTAATTACCTCATTCTTTGACAATTTTTGAGAACCAATGAAACAAGAAGGTCTCCATAAATGAAGACTTGTGTGAGATGTACGCATCGTTTTGAACGTGATTGTCATGGTATTGCTCCTTTTGATACTAATCAAAAACTAGAACGAAGTTATAGGACTCCTAATCACCTCTTTCTTTGACAATTTTAGAGAATCAATGAAACAATAAGAAGGCCTCCTTAAATAAAACTTGTGTGAGATGTACGTATGGTTTAGAATGCGATAGTCATGGGTTTCTCTTTTTGATGCTAATCAAACTAGAACGAAATAATACAACTCTTAATCACCTATTTCTTTGTAAATTTGAAACAGCCAGTGAAACAATATGAAGGTCTCCTTAAATAAAGACTTATGTGAGATCTACGCATCGTTTTGGACACGATTGTGATGGGATTGCTCCTTTTGATGCTAATTTCAACTAGAACGAAGTAATAGGACTCATAATCACCTATATTTTGATAATTTGAGAAAAAATAAGGTGTCCCTAAATGAAGACTTGTGTGAGATGTACGGACCGTTTTGAAGGCACTAGTGATAGGATTTCTCCTTTTGATGCTAATCAAACAAGAACGAAGTTATAGGACTCATAATCACCTCTTTCTTTGACAATTTGAGAGATCCAATGGAATAATAAGAAGGTCTCCCTAAATCAAGACTTGTGTGAGATGTACACATCGTTTTTAACGTGATAGTCATAGAATTGCTCCTTTTGATGCTAATCAAAATAGAACAAAGTAAAAGGACTCCTAATCACCAATTTCTTTGATAATTCTAGAGAACCCATGAAATAACAAGACGTCCTCCATAAATGAAGACTTGTGTGAGATGTA
Organism: Panax stipuleanatus; assembly: GCA_020205555.1. Classification (NCBI taxonomy): domain Eukaryota; kingdom Viridiplantae; phylum Streptophyta; class Magnoliopsida; order Apiales; family Araliaceae; genus Panax; species Panax stipuleanatus. The sequence continues at coordinate 51,230,204 of CM035122.1, forward strand.
TGCATCGTTTTGAATGCGATAGTCATTGGATTGTTCCTTTTGATGCTAATCAAACTAGAACAAAGTTATAGGACTCCTAATCACCTTTCTTTGACAATTTTAGGGAACCAATGAAATAATAAGAAGGTCTCACTAAATGAAGACTTGTGTGAGGTCTACGTATCGTTTTGGACGCGATAGTGATGGGATTGCTCCTTGTGATGCTAATTTTAACTAAAACAAAGTAATAGGACTCATAATCACCTATATTTTGACAATTTCAGAGAACTAACGAAATAATAAGAAGGTCTCTCTAAATGAAGACTTGTGTGAGGTCTCCGCATCGTTTTGGATGCGATAGTGATGGGATTGCTCCGTTTAATGCTAATTTTAACTAGAACGAAGTAATAGGACTCATAATCACCTATATTTTGACAATTTCAAAGAACTAACGAAACAATAAGAAGGTCTCTCTAAATGAAGACTTGAATGAGATGTATGGATCGTTTTGATGATACTAGTGATATGATTACTTCTTTTATGCTAATCAAACAATAACGAAGTCATAGGACTCATAATAACATCTTTCTCTAACAATTTGAGAGAACTAATGAAACAATAAGAAGGTCTCCCTAAATCAAGACTTGTGTGAGATGTACGCATCGTTTTTAACACAATAGTCAGGGGATTGCTCCTGTTGATGCTAATCAAATTTGAACGAAGTAATAGGACTCCTAATCACCTCTTTATTTGACAATTGTAGAGAACCAATGAAACAATAAAAATGTCTCCATAAGTGAAGACTTGTGTGAAATTTTCGCATCATTTTTAATGCGATAGTCATGGGATTGCTACTTTTGATGCTAATCAAACTAGAACGAAGTTATAGGACACCTAATCACCTCATTCGTTGACAATTTTTGAGAACCAAAGAAACAAGAAGGTCTCCGTAAATGAAGACTTGTGTGAGATGTACGTATCGTTTTAAACGCGATAGTCTTGGTATTCCTCCTTTTGATACTAATCAAAAACTAGAACGAAGTTATAGGACACCTAATCACCTCTTTCTTCGACAATTTTAGAGAATCAATGAAATAATAAGAAGGTCTCCCTAAATGAAACTTGTGTGAGATGTACGCATGGTTTTGAACACGATAGTCACGGGTTTTTCTTTTTGACGCTAATCAAACTAGAACGAAATAATACAACACTTAATCACCTCTTTCTTTGTAAATTTGAAACAACCAATGAAACAATATGAAGGTCTCCCTAAACATAGCATTATGTGAGATCTACGCATCGTTTTGGACACGATAGTGATGAGATTGCTCCTTTTGATGCTAATTTTAACTAGAACGAAGTAATAGAACTCATAATCACCTATTTTTAACAATTTTAGAGAACTAATAAAACAAATAAGAAGGTGTGCCAAAAAGATGACTTGTGTGAGATGTACGCTTCATTTTTAACGCGATAGTAATGGGATTGCTCCTTTTGATGCTAATCAATATATATCAAAGTAATAGGACTCCTAATCCCCTCTTTCTTTGACAGTTCTAGAGAACCAATGAAATAATATTAAGGCCTCCTTAAATGAAGACTTGTGTGAGATGTACGCATCGTTTTGAGCGGGATAGTCAGGAGATTGTTCCTTTTGATGCTAATCAAACTGGAACGAAGTTGTAGGACTCCTAATCACCTCTTTCTTTGATAATTTAAAGGAACCAATGAAACAATAAGGTTTCCCTAAATGAAGACTTGTGTGAGGTCTACGCATCGTTTTGGACGCGATAGTGATGGGATTGCTCATTTTGATGTTAATTTTAACTAGAACGAAGTAATAGGACTCATAATCACCTATATTTTTACAATTTGAGAGAACTAACGAAACAATAAGAAGGTGTCCCTAAATGAAGACTTGTGTGAGATATACGGATCATTTTGAAGATACTAGTGATAGGATTGCTTCTTTGATGCTAATCAAACTATAACGAAGTTATAGGACTCAGAATCACATCTTTCTTTGACAATTTGAGAGAACCAATGAAACAATAAGAAGGTGATCAAGACTTGTGTGAGATGTACGCATCATTTTTAACATGATAGTCATGGGATTGCTCTTTTTGATGCTAACCAAATTAGAACGAAGTAATAGGACTCCTAATCACCTCCTTCTTTGAAAATTTTAGAGAACCAATGAAATAATAAGAATGTCTCCTTAAATGAAGACTTGTGTGAGATGTACGCATCGTTTTTAACGCGATAGTCATTGGATTGCTACTTTTGATGCTAATCAGACTAGAACGAAGTTATAGGACTTTTAATCACCTCTTTCTTTGACAATTTTAGAAAACTAATAAAACAAGAAGATCTCCTTAAATGAATACTTATGTGAGATGTACACATTATTTTGAACGCGATTGTCATGGTATTGCTCCTTTTGATAATAATCAAACTAGAACGAAGTTAGAGGACTCCTAATCACCACTTTCTTTGACAATTTTAGAGAATCAATAAAACAATAAGAAGGCCTCCCTAAGTGAAGACTTGTGTGAGATGTACGCGTGGTTTTGAACGCGATAGTCATGGGTTTCTCTTTTTGACGCTAATCAAACTGGAACAAAATAATACATCACTTAATCACCTCTATCTTTGTAAATTTGAAACAACCAATGAAACAAAATGAAGGTCTCCCTAAATAAAGACTTGTGTGATGAGATCTACGCATCTTTTTGGACATGATAGTGATGGGATTGCTCCTTTTGATTCTAATTTCAACTAAAACGAAGTAATAGGACTCATAATCACCTATATTTTGAATATTTTAGAGAAATAATGAAAAAATTAAGAAGGTGTCCCTAAATGAAGACTTGTGTGAGATGTACGGATCGTTTTGAAGGCACTAGCGATAGGATTGCTCCTTTCGATGCTAATCAAACTAGAACGAAGTTATAGGACTCCTAATCACCTCTTTCTTTGACAATTTGAGAGAACCAATGAAATAATAAGAAGGTCTCCCTAAATCAAGAGTTGTGTGGGATGTACGCATCGTTTTTAAAGCGATAGTCATGGGATTGCTCCTTTTGATGCTAATCAAATTAGAATGAAGTAAAAGGACTCCTAATCACCTCTTTCTTTGACAATTCTAGAAAACCAATGAAATAATAAGGCCTCATTAAATGAAGACTTGTGTGAGATGTAAGCATCGTTTTTAACGCGATAGTCATGGGATTGTTCCTTTTGATGCTAATCAAACTAGAACAAAGTTATAGGACTCCTAATCACCTCTTTCTTTGATAATTTTAGGGAACCAATGAATCAATAAGAAGGTCTCCCTAAATGAAGACTTGTGTGAGGTCTACGCATCGTTTTGGAAGCGATAGTGATGAGATTTCTCATTTTGATTCTAATTTTAACTAGAACGAAGTAATCGACTCATAATCACCTATATTTTGACAATTTGAGAAAACTAACGAAACAATAAGAAGGTCACCCTAAATGAAGACTTGTATGAGATGTACAGATCGTTGTGTTGATACTAGTGATAGGATTGTTTCTTTGATGCTAATCAAACTATAACGAAGTCATATGACTCATAATCACATCTTTCTTTGACGATTTGAGAAAACCAATGGAACAATAAGATGGCCTCCCTAAATCAAGACTTATGTGAGATGTACGCATCATTTTTAGCACGATAGTCAGGGATTAATCCTTTTGATGCTAATCAAATTAGAACGAAGTAATAGGACTCCTAATCACCTCTTTATTTGACAATTTTAGAGAACCAATGAAACAATAAGAATGTCTCCATAAATGAAGACTTGTGTGAGATGTATGCATCGTTTTTAACGCGATAGTCATGGGATTGCTACTTTTGATGATAATCAAATTAGAACGAAGTTATAGGACTCTTAATTACCTCATTCTTTGACAATTTTTGAGAACCAATGAAACAAGAAGGTCTCCATAAATGAAGGCTTGTGTGAGATGTACGCATCGTTTTGAACGCGATAGTCATGGTATTGCTCCTTTGGATACTAATCAAAAACTAGAACGAAGTTATAGGACTTCTAATCACCTCTTTCTTTGACAATTTTAGAGAATCAATGAAACAATAAGAAGGTCTCCTTAAATGAAACTTGTGTGAGATGTACGCATGGTTTTGAACGCGATAGTCATGGGTTTCTCGTTTTGACGCTAATCAAACTAGAACGAAATAATACAACTCTTCATCACCTCTTTCTTTGTAAATTTGAAACAGCCAATGAAACAATATGAAGGTCTCCCTAAATAAAGACTTGTGTATGATATATGCATCGTTTTGGACACGATAGTCATGGGATGGTCCTTTTGATGCTAATTTCAACTAGAACGAAGTAATAGGACTCATAATCACCTATATTTTGACAATTTGAGAAAACTAATGAAAAAAATAAGGTGTCCCTAAATGAAGACTTGTGTGAGATGTACGGATCGTTTTGAAGGCACTAGTGATAGGATTTCTCCTTTTGATGCTAATCAAACTAGAACGAAGTTATAGGACTCATAATCACCTTTTTCTTTCACAATTTGAGAGAACCAATGGAATAATAAGAAGGTCTTCCTAAATCAAGACTTGTGTGAGATGTACACATCGTTTTTAACGCGATAGTCATGGAATTGCTCCTTTTGATGCTAATCAAAATCGAACAAAGTAAAAGGACTCCTAATCACCTATTTCTTTGACAATTCTAGAGAACCAATGAAATAATAAGAAGTCCTCCTTAAATAAAGACTTGTGTGAGATGTATACATTATTTTGAACGCGATAGTAATTGGATTGTTCCTTTTGATTCTAATCAAACTAAAACGAAGTTATAAGACTCCTAATCACCTTTCTTTGACAATTTTAGGGAACCAATGAAACAATAAGAAGGTCTCCCTAAATGAAGACTTGTGTGAGGTCTACGCATCGTTTTGGACGCGATAGTGATGGGATTGCTCCTTTTGATGCTAATTTTAACTAGAACGAAGTAACAGGACTCATAATCACTTATATTTTGACTATTTGAGAGAACTAACGAAACAATAAGAAGGTCTCTCTAAATGAAAACTTGTATGAGATGTACGGATCGTTTTGATGATACTAGTGATAGGATTGCTTCTTTGATGCTAATCAAACAATAATGAAGTCATAGGACTCATAATCACATCTTTCTTTGACAATTTGAGAGAACCAATGAAACAATAAGAACGTCTTCCTAAATCAAGACTTGTGTGAGATGTACGCATCATTTTTAACACAAAAGTCAGGGGATGTGACACCCCCAAATCCGGGTACTTCAATTTCCACGGGACTTGGTGTTCACTGTACAAATATCATCTATCTATCTACCCATAGTAAATGCAAACCATGAAATAAATAGAAATAATCCTCCCCTTATGGGGTTACAACATCTGAAAAGAAATACATCAATCCCAGGTCGTACTTAACCTTAAATATCAAATGCGGAAATATAAATAATTAAATAAGTTTTACACAACTTTAACATAAGTCTGAAACATAAACACATAAAATAAACAACAAGTCTTCATCACTTGTTGACTTTGCCCTTGCCTTTGCTAGTAGAAGGCTCGTCAGACCTTTCGTTCTTAACTGCAATGTTATTATTACGCAAGAGTGAGCACGGTTGCCCACAAGTATAATAATATGACAACAATATAATAACATGCGAGTGAATCAAGGACATCTGAATAAAGAAACTCAACTTTTGACTCGAGGATAAATAACAGGAATCAAAATATCATCTGAGGGTCATAAGACCTTGAACTATGTCCTAGGTTGTAAAGTGTTTATACTTAAAACCTTTAACAGTCATAAGACTATGGACTCTACTTCTCGTACTTAGGGGGATCAGCCCTTAGTACCATATTGTGCACAATATCTCAACGCTAAAGCGTAAATAATCCCCTTTTACAGGGTTGTTCATCTCAGTTTTGACATCAGAGTCCGCACCAAAGGAAGTTTGGTTTGGATAAGCTCAATAAGTATTTTGGAATTTAGAACGTTCATCAACTATGGACTAGTCGAATCAATAAGGGTTCACTAGTCCTATAAGGTTCAACAATAACATCGATATTCAACTTGAATAATAAATCTCAAGAGTATACAATCGAATAAGTATTGTATCACTGAATCATGCTTTTAAAAGAGTTACAATATGTAATATGAATTTCGAACTTGAACAATTAAAAACACGAGCTTACTCGATATAGAAACACAAGTCTAAGGCTTAATAAATGAATAAATTAGAATTTAGGGAACTTGCTAAATCAATAAGTTAGGGATAGGATACTTGCCTCTTGCACAAGCTACAATTATAATTCACGTTCTTTATTAAACCCTACACATCAATACGTTCACAATACAAATTAATCAATAACTCGATATACGTATCGAATCACACACATCGGTCTTGAGCACGTTATTGGACTATACAATTAACGATTCAAGTCATGTAATTAACTTATTAATTACTCACGTAATATAAGTTATTAACCTCTTATTATATGTTTAGCATATCTTTATGTTCATTACATTAGGTTTTAAACCACCTCTTAGAACACACGAACACTTAGCAAAAAAAAATTTCAAATTTCTGCAAGGGGCGCGGCCGCGCGCCAGTTACCCTTGGGACCAGCGCGGTCGCGCGGCAACGCAGACCCAGATTTCCAGTTCGCGAATGACACACAGAGCAACCCAAATAAATCCAAATTAAACTAACGTAATGAATTTAAGGCTACCCATGAGATATAGAATTTACAGAAACATCATACCATGTTCTAAGCATGCTTTTAACACTTTAAATCACGGAATTACACAAATCACAACATTTAATTTCACTATTTTCAACATTTTATAAAGTTTTGAAAGAAAACAAGAATTCAACGTTACGGATTCGTTATAACACCGAATCCAGTTCGTTTAACTTCCTATTTTGTTCGTTTAAATGTACACAATCACATTCAAGTGTTAATTTAAGTTAAATAAACGCATAAGGTGTGTAAATTTTGTACGTAAGGGCCATATGGGCCATATGTACAATTTTTACACTCTGTAACTTTTGAAAAATCAAATTAAGCATAACTACATGGATTTAATCGCACTAAATCATGCATACATGATATACAACATGTTATGATCATACAATAACACATATAAAATCATATCATACATTAATTATCAAATTAGTTATTCACAGAGAATCTAACATACGTTAATGGAAAACTTTAAGAACTTGAATTTAAAAACTTAGGAGAAGGAATTACCCTTGCTAGTTTGTGAAGATGATTCAAGGATGATGATATAAACTTTTCAAATTCTTCTTCTCAATCTTTTCTCTCAAAATTCTCTCTGATATGAATTATATGAATTGATATAGTATATATGTATATAAGTATAATACGTATAATATATAATGGGTGAGTGGTTGTCAGTTGGTCCCTTAGTGGGTTAACTGACCAACTCCCCTTAAGGCCTTGTTTGGCTAGCTTAAGGAATCCTTTCTCATTTATTTTAATTAACTTACTATAATATAGTTTAATTAATGTCACACCTTTAATTAATCAATAATCCTATTTAAATCAATTAAATAAAATAGCATAAATCTACATTAAATCACATAGTCACATAATTAAAATTCTTATTTATTAATTATGTCTAATCATAAATCTCTAATTAATTATTAAATTAATTAGAATAACATTATGCTTATTAATTAATATATTAATCAAATAAGCTCAATTAAATACATACTTTGAATATAAAAATTCACCACATTAATTTAACTAATGTGACACATATAATTAAATTAATCTACCACAAATTCATCAATTAATTATTTAACTCAATAATTAAATCATCAAAAAATATTTATTTAATTCAATAAATATTCAAAATAAATTACAAAAATCTTGTTTGTCACATCTTTCCCCCCTTAAAAGGATTCTGTCCCCAGAATCACGGTTCAATTAAATTTCGTCCCGTTACATTCTCCCCCCCTTACAAAGATTCTGTCCCCAGAATCGCATAAATAAAAAAATTAAGTAAATAAATCTGGGTAATTCTTCATCATATGCTCTTCGAGTTCCCACGTAGCTTCTTCAGCATTGTGGTTCCTCCAAATTACCTTAACAGAAGGTATAATTTTATTTCTGAGGACTTGCTCTTTCCTGTCAACAATCTGAACAGGAATTTCTTCATAGGATAAGTCTTTCTCAAAATGTAGGGGTTCATATTCAATCACATGTTTGTAATCGGGTTTGTAGGGGCGTAAAACTGACACATGAAAGACGTTGTGGACATTCTCAAGCGCCGGAGGTAAGGCTACCTCATACGCAACTTCTCCAATCCTTCGCAGTACTTCAAAGGGTCCAATGAACCTTGGGCTCAATTTTCCCTTCTTACCGAATCTGATCTTCCCCTTCCAGGGAGAGACTTTCAAGAACACATAGCTACCCGATTCAAACTCAACGTTCTTACGGTGTGGATCGGCGTATTTCTTCTGCCTATCCTGAGCTGCTACCAGTCTTGTTCTGATCACTTTGACTATCTCTGCTGTCTGCTGTACCAGTTCTGGACCTAATAGTTGTCTCTCGCCAACTTCATCCCAGTATAGCGGGGTTCTGCATTTTCTTCCGTACAACGCTTCGTAAGGCGGCATGCCAATACTAGCGTGGTAACTGTTGTTGTAACCGAATTCCACAAGCGGTAGGTGATCATCCCAATTTCCTTTAAAATCCATGATGCATGCTCTCAACATATCTTCCAATGTCTGGATCGTTCTTTCACTCTGCCCATCTGTCTGAGGGTGATAAGCCGTACTCATTCTCAACTGTGTCCCCATGCATTCTTGTAGTCGCTTCCAGAAGTTCGATGTGAAACTGCGGATCTCTGTCGGAAACAATTGACACCGGAACTCCGTGCCTCGAAACAATCTCTTTCACATATAGCCTTGCCAACTGGTCTAAGTTGAATCTGATTTTAATCGGAAGGAAGTGTGCGGATTTCGTCAGTCGGTCAACGATAACCCATACTGCGTCGTAGCCTTTCTGAGTCGTCGGAAGGCCAACCACGAAATCCATCGTAATGTGTTCCCATTTCCATTCTGGGATTTCCAGGGGTTGTAGCAAACCACTTGGTCTCTGATGTTCTGCTTTCACTTTCTGACAGGTTAGACACTTTGCAACACACTCAGCAACATCTCGTTTCAAATTCGGCCACCAGAAGTGCTGTCGAAGATCCTGGTACATCTTGGTACTACCGGGGTGAATTGAATACCGTGAGCTATGAGCCTCTCTCAAAATGTCATCCTTAATTTCTGGCACTGACGGTACCCGAACTCTATTCTCAAATCTCAGTAGTCCCTCACTGTCTATCTTGAATCTCGGTTCGGTTCCTTCAGATATCTTTTTCTTAACCTTCTCACATTCTTCGTCCTGAAGTTGAGCTTCCTTAACTTTATCCAATAGGGTTGTACCAGCTTGAATCTGAAACAACTTCTCGTCAATCTCCATCGAATACTTCACTTCCAATTTCAGCTTTTCCATTGCTGAAATTAGTTCCTCCTGAGTAGTCAACATCATCAATTTCTCCCGACCCTTTCTGCTTAAGGCGTCGGCAACCACATTAGCCTTACCCGGATGGTATAAGATTTCACAGTCATAGTCCTTAATTAACTCCAGCCACCTTCTCTGGCGCATATTCAAGTCCTTCTGTGTAAAGATATATTTCAGACTCTTGTGGTCTGTATATATTTCACACTTCTCCCCATAGAGATAGTGTCTCCAAATTTTTAAAGCAAATACCACGGCAGCTAACTCCAAGTCATGGGTCGGATACCCCTTCTCATAGTCTTTCAATTGTCGTGACGCATACGCAATGACCCTGCCGTTTTGCATAAGCACACAGCCAAGTCCTTTATGCGACGCATCACTATAAACCACAAAATTGCCTGTGTCGTCCGGAAGGGATAACACAGGTGCTGAACTCAACCTCCTCTTGAGCTCTTGGAAACTTTCCTCACACTTCTCTGTCCAAACGAATTTCACCGATTTTCTAGTCAAATTTGTCAGCGGAGTTGCGATCTTGGAAAAGTCCTGAATAAATCTTCTATAATAACCCGCCAATCCAAGAAAACTCCTCACTTCCGACGGTGTTTTCGGCAGATCCCAGTTCATCACAGCTTCGACTTTAGAGGGATCTACCGAAATTCCGTCCTTGTCGATCACATGTCCAAGAAATTGCACTCTTTCAATCCAGAATTCACATTTAGAAAATTTGGCGTACAACTTCTCTCTTCTCAACGCCTCTAATGTTAACTTCAGATGTTCTACATGTTCTTCCTTGGTCTTCGAGTATACCAAAATATCGTCGATAAAGACCACCACGAATTTGTCCAAAAACGGCTTGAACACTCCATTCATTAAGCCCATGAATGCTGCAGGAGCATTCGTTAGACCAAATGACATTACCAAAAATTCGTAGTGACCATATCGAGTCCTAAATGCTGTCTTTGGAACATCCTCTGGCCTCACCTTCAGCTGATGATAGCCACTCCTCAAGTCTATCTTTGAAAAGTACCTTGCACCCTTCAATTGGTCGAACAGATCGTCGATCCTCGGTAATGGATATCTATTCTTAATTGTGACCTTATTCAGTTCTCTGTAGTCGATGCAAAGCCGCATCGTCCCGTCCTTCTTCTTCACAAATAACACCGGCGCTCCCCACGGCGATACGCTCGGTTGGATGTACTTCTTGTCCAGTAACTCTTGTAGTTGTACCATTAACTCTTTCATCTCTACCGGAGCCATCCGGTATGGTGCCTTCGATATTGGGGCCGTCCCTGGCGCCAAATCGATCACAAACTCAACCTCTCTGTCTGGCGGAAGTCCTGGCAGATCATCCGGAAATACGTCTAAGAAGTCCCTCACGACTGGTATATCTTCTAATTTCGAATTTTCTTTACGACTATCGACTATGTAGGCTAAATATCCTACACAGCCTTGTCTTAACAACTTCCTGGCCTGCATCATCGTCAGACAACTCGCTTGTCTAGGCGATTTACTGCCATAAAACACAACCTTTGACGGGGTCATAAGGTTGATACACTTCCTCTGGCAATCAATTACAGCCCCATAATTGACTAGCCAATCCATTCCCAGAATAACATCGAATTCCCCAAGTCTAATCGGGATAAGATTTACGTTCATAATGTTACCCTTAATATCTACTCTACAGTTCTTGTGTACATACTTAACAGGGATTACTTCTCTATTCGCAATCTCTATATTCATGGGGTATTCTAACTCGTCCATAGGAAGTTCTAAGTTCTTAGCAAAGTCATCGGATATAAATGAACAAGTAGCACCCGAATCAAATAGTACATAAGCATTAACTTTATTGATCGGAATGATACCTGACACCACATCGCGAGACTGCACAGCATCCTGCACGGTCATGTTGAAGGTCCTGGCGGTTGGTCGGTTGGTTGCGGTTGGTCCCGTGATAGTTAAAGCACTTCCACCGCTGTTTCCCCTGTTTCCACCTGATCCTTCCCTTCCAGATCCCTTCTTGGGACAGTCCCTTGCCAGATGGTCCTTTGAGCCGCAAGTGAAGCAAGCGCCCTTCTTTGGGTTCGGACAGTTAGGTGCTATGTGGCCTTCCTGACCACAATTATAACATACTCGTTTTCCCTTCATACAGACCCCCAGGTGAGCTTTCCCGCAGGTCGAACAAGCTTCGATCCTCTTTTTCTGACCACCTTGCTGATTCCCAGTCGATGAGTTATCATTCCACCTCCTCTTCTGATTATTACTCCCTCCCGTGTTGCTACCACTAGCCTTGTTAATTCCTTCACCTTCACTCTTCTTCTTTTTCTGATCTTGGTTATACTTTGTAACTGCATCACTCCCGCCTTCAGCGAGAATGGCCTTCTCCAACACCCCAGCAAAAGTGTTCAATTGGAACATTGACACTTTGCTATACAACCAGGGCTTCAGGCTCTGTTCAAACCTCCTTGCCTTCCTCTGATCGGTGTGCACTTGATACGTGGCAAACCTAGCCAACTCATTGAATTTCGCCGCATATTCTGGTACGGACATATTTCCCTGTTTCAGTTCCAAGAACTGGACCTCCATTTGATTCTGCGAGCTGGTCGGAAAGTACATCTCGAAGAACATCTCCTTGAACCTCTCCCAGGTAATCACACCTTCACCTCCCCGGACCTTATTCGCTTGCCACCAATAGCTGGCCTCAGATTTCAGCATGAACGTTGCATAGGCGGTTTTCTGGTCCTCTCTGACTCTGGCGACGTCAAAAACTTTTTCCATCTCCATGACCCAGGTTTGAGCTTCTATCGGGTTCATGGTGCCTTTAAACTCTGGCGGTCCCACCGCCTTGAAGTCCTTGAACGTTGTGGTCGGTGGAGCTTGAGGTTGGTTGTTAAGCGCTCCAACAAGTAAGTTCGCCAACTGCTGAACGGGGTTAGCATTGGCGTCGTTGTTGTTGTTAGTTGACCCTTCTTGGGCCTGTTGACGGTTAGATCGTCTCCTTGGCGGCATTTTACTGTTAAGAAATACGCGTATTAGAACTTTATTCAATCTTTTAAATATCTAAGGCTTAACTTAAACATTTAGACACAATCAGTCAACACATTATCTCAAATAAACTCTGATATATTACTAAATCAAAAGTTTTAACATAATACGATAGCATCACTGCTATTTACATCAACTATCCTGAGATAAAGAATCTACAGGATTTAAAACATAAAATATTCCTCTGTTTATAAACACATTGGAATTTACATTATTAACTACCAGATAGGTTTCACAAAATCAAATGTTCCTATCACTGCCCATTAAGGCGACGAACAGCTTTGCCACGCTCTTCTTCCATAATCCGAGACATCGTCCTGCGATCTAGCATGTACGACGGTAGTCCTTCAAACTGAATTGGGTACCTCATAACCCGATCCTGGGCCTCGTCAATTGCATACTGAAGTATAGAGTACGTCTCTTCAAGCTTGGCCTTCTTCGCCCGACAATTATCTTCTGCGAGATCTGCTCGTCGTGATTCCCTTACCCAAGCCTCCTCTGCTATGGCCAGCCTTGCTGATTTCTCTTTTAGTTCATTCTTCAATTCCTCAATTTCCTCTGACTTCTGCTCGGTTTGGCCCTTCTCGTGAGCCAAATTCCACTCTACATTTCCCAAACGTGTGTGAAGAGCCTCAACCTCTCCATCCCTCAGCTCGATGGTAGACTGTTGAGTAACCGACCGCTCCCTCAGCTCCTGAACAGTCTCCCTCAGCTCCTGAACAGTATCACGTAACTCTATGTTACGGTCATACAGCTCGTCATACATCTCAGCACTGATAGAGCTCGGCGGGAACTCTTCAGGGTCTTCCTCCTCCTCTTCAGCTGCCTCAGCCTGAACTTCAATCTCCTCAGGGTCTTCCTCAGAGTCCTCCTCTGAATTAGACACCGGCACAATTTCCTGACCAATGACTGTGATCAAGGGTGATGGCTCTCGTCGGACTAACTGCTCCCAAACTACGTGGATATCTCGGGGCTCCTCCTCTCTAGCCTCTAGGGGTACAAGGTCCCTGGACTGACTAGGTTCTCCAGCATTCGTCATCCTGACAAATAAAATTTTAAGTTTTAGTAATTACGTGATGCTAATCGAGACTCGAATATATAAGTATAAACACGTAGCACATAAGGTAAGTTATTATCTTTCTTAGAACTCGATAAGAGTTATCATTACTATGTTCTCGATCTCTAAAAAGGCTACTATCCTAAGGTTTTTCCCCACCTAAGGTTCATAACCTACAGCTTTGATACCAACCTGTGACACCCCCAAATCCGGGTACTTCAATTTCCACGGGACTTGGTGTTCACTGTACAAATATCATCTATCTATCTACCCATAGTAAATGCAAACCATGAAATAAATAGAAATAATCCTCCCCTTGTGGGGTTACAACATCTGAAAAGAAATACATCAATCCCAGGTCGTACTTAACCTTAAATATCAAATGCGGAAATATAACTAATTAAATAAGTTTTACACAACTTTAACATAAGTCTGAAACATAAACACATAAAATAAACAACAAGTCTTCATCACTTGTTGACTTTGCCCTTGCCTTTGCTAGTAGAAGGCTCGTCAGACCTTTCGTTCTTAACTGCAATGTTATTATTACGCAAGAGTGAGCACGGTTGCCCACAAGTATAATAATATGACAACAATATAATAACATGCGAGTGAATCAAGGACATCTGAATAAAGAAACTCAACTTTTGACTCGAGGATAAATAACAGGAATCAAAATATCATCTGAGGGTCATAAGACCTTGAACTATGTCCTAGGTTGTAAAGTGTTTATACTTAAAACCTTTAACAGTCATAAGACTATGGACTCTACTTCTCGTACTTAGGGGGATCAGCCCTTAGTACCATATTGTGCACAATATCTCAACGCTAAAGCGTAAATAATCCCCTTTTACAGGGTTGTTCATCTCAGTTTTGACATCAGAGTCCGCACCAAAGGAAGTTTGGTTTGGATAAGCTCAATAAGTATTTTGGAATTTAGAACGTTCATCAACTATGGACTAGTCGAATCAATAAGGGTTCACTAGTCCTATAAGGTTCAACAATAACATCGATATTCAACTTGAATAATAAATCTCAAGAGTATACAATCGAATAAGTATTGTATCACTGAATCATGCTTTTAAAAGAGTTACAATATGTAATATGAATTTCGAACTTGAACAATTAAAAACACGAGCTTACTCGATATAGAAACACAAGTCTAAGGCTTAATAAATGAATAAATTAGAATTTAGGGAACTTGCTAAATCAATAAATTAGGGATAGGATACTTGCCTCTTGCACAAGCTACAATTATAATTCACGTTCTTTATTAAACCCTACACATCAATACGTTCACAATACAAATTAATCAATAACTCGATATACGTATCGAATCACACACATCGGTCTTGAGCACGTTATTGGACTATACAATTAACGATTCAAGTCATGTAATTAACTTATTAATTACTCACGTAATATAAGTTATTAACCTCTTATTATATGTTTAGCATATCTTTATGTTCATTACATTAGGTTTTAAACCACCTCTTAGAACACACGAACACTTAGCAAAAAAAAATTTCAAATTTCTGCAAGGGGCGCGGCCGCGCGCCAGTTACCCTTGGGACCAGCGCGGCCGCGCGTCAACGCAGACCCAGATTTCCAGTTCGCGAATGACACACAGAGCAACCCAAATAAATCCAAATTAAACTAACGAAATGAATTTAAGGCTACCCATGAGATATAGAATTTACAGAAACATCATACCATGTTCTAAGCATGCTTTTAACACTTTAAATCACGGAATTACACAAATCACAACATTTAATTTCACTATTTTCAATATTTTATAAAGTTTTGAAAGAAAACAAGAATTCAACGTTACGGATTCGTTATAACACCGAATCCGTTCGTTTAACTTCCATTTTGTTCGTTTAAATGTACACAATCACATTCAAGTGTTAATTTAAGTTAAATAAACGCATAAGGTGTGTAAATTTTGTACGTAAGGGCCATATGGGCCATATGTACAATTTCTACACTCTGTAACTTTTGAAAAATCAAATTAAGCATAACTACATGGATTTAATCGCACTAAATCATGCATACATGATATACAACATGTTATGATCATACAATAACACATATAAAATCATATCATACATTAATTATCAAATTAGTTATTCACAGAGAATCTAACATACGTTAATGGAAAACTTTAAGAACTTGAATTTAAAAACTTAGGAGAAGGAATTACCCTTGCTAGTTTGTGAAGATGATTCAAGGATGATGATATAAACTTTTCCAATTCTTCTTTCTCAATCTTTTCTCTCAAAATTCTCTCTGATATGAATATATGAATTGATATAGTATATATGTATATAAGTATAATACGTATAATATATAATGGGTGAGTGGTTGTCAGTTGGTCCCTTAGTGGGTTAACTGACCAACTCCCCTTAAGGCCTTGTTTGGCTAGCTTAAGGAATCCTTTCTCATTTATTTTAATTAACTTACTATAATATAGTTTAATAATGTCACACTTTTAATTAATCAATAATCCTATTTAAATCAATTAAATAAAATAGCATAAATCTACATTAAATCACATAGTCACATAATTAAAATTCTTATTTATTAATTATGTCTAATCATAAATCTCTAATTAATTATTAAATTAATTAGAATAACATTATGCTTATTAATTAATATATTAATCAAATAAGCTCAATTAAATACATACTTTGAATATAAAAATTCACCACATTAATTTAACTAATGTGACACATATAATTAAATTAATCTACCACAAATTCATCAATTAATTATTTAACTCAATAATTAAATCATCAAAAAAATATTTATTTAATTCAATAAATATTCAAAATAAATTACAAAAATCTTGTTTGTCACAATACCACCTATAACATATCAAAAATTCATCGCCATCGGATTAGTAGTTTAGAAGTTATAAAATCGGGAAGTAAGCAACATGAGCATGGGGAGGCTAGGCAGCCGGACTGGCCAGGCCGGGCCATGCAACCAGGCAGTGTGTACAGCAGCAAGGAAGCAGGCAATGCACAATCAATATTGTTTGTTAAGATTTTTGATGGTTTTGTTAAGTTAGCACATGGAAATGAAATGGAAATAGACTAATACTAATGTATAAAATAATATAGTAGCTATAGTTTATCTATATAAATTATAAATATGTTCAATGCATTAAATAAACTAAGAATGTGGTATGTAAACTTTAGTTTACGTATAAAAGTATGAAATGTCCATGTAATGGGTTACGAATGGTTATAAATTAAAAACGTAAAGTATTGGTATTTCAAAAGCCATGTTGAAGAATTTTAAACGTAAAATTATTATATCAAGCAAAAGTTCCACAAGATTTTAAATGAAAACAAATAGGTTTCAAGATAGAAACAAAGATTATTAAGAGTTAATTTAAAATAATGAATGTGGCCTATGTTGTTGTCAAAAGCATAGTTATATATGTATGTATTATGTGTAACTATTTGATATGAATGCGTATTGAATGTATAGCTAATGTGTGTATATATGTCAACATAACTATGTAGGGCTTGTGAAGAAAAGTTAAGCTAAAAACTATAACTGTAATCATCGAGCATGTCAAGTATCCTGAACTTGTTTACCCTTAAGCAAGTATCTCAATCTTGATTTCATTTAAGCAAGTCTGCTAAACTTCTTTCAATATAATGAATAGGAGTTTATATGCTATAAAGAGTTATCAAAATCTTAGATATAAATTGACATGATGAGTACTAATTAAATTTAAGTATGCATGCACAGTTTAGAAGTAGTCTAAACCATTTAATCTGGCTAGGCATAGATTTTAAATATTTCATTTCTTTTACGCTGAGTCTTGAAATATTATTGTTGATAAGATAAAGTTGTCCAACTATATTGATTTAGTTTGGACTCTAGACTGAGAATGAACATCCCTGAATTGGAAAAGTTTTTATTGCGCCGAATGACGGTCATGATGAACATATATATCATTCAAATTTATATTGTGCCAAATGGCGGTCATGTTGAAAAGTTAGTATTGATCAACGTAGGGTATAACGGGCTGATCGCCCACCGTGCCCATAAGTAGATGATTTGCAGATGAATTTCTGTTGAAACCCTTTCAGAAAATCTAAAAATAAAATTTCATGGTCTTGTGACCACTCAGCATTCAAAATTCAATACGTCCTTTCAAAAATGCAAACGAGTCATGTTATGTTTCAGTTGCTTTACGATATGTATTCTACTGTCAAAGCATATCTCAACGAAAATATTTATTTATTGATTATGTTGTTTAATATCTTTTATTACTTACTGAGAAATTAATTGCTCATTCTTGCTTTGATTATAAATGTTTTCAGCTAAGAAGGGTCGTATAGAAGGGTTCAGAAAGGACAAAGGCAAGGGCAAACTTAATGAATAATTGGAGATAGTTATTCGTAATAGATAGAATATTGTAAAGTAAATACAATATCTATCACGTAATGAAGCAATTAAAGGTCTTCGTACCTGGGACAGTATGATGTAATGTAAATTAATATTGTTTGCAGTTATTTTATAAATCAATATGTTGAATGGATAGTATTGTGTAGCACTGAATACGAGTTTGAAGGTACCTAGATTTGGGGCGTCACAGGTTGGTATTAGAGCTGTAGGTTAGAAATCTTAGGTGGGGACACCTTGGGCTATAACATTAGGCAAGTTAGACAGTCATGAAGTAAATAAACTCATATAGAGTTTGAAAGAGATGGATTGTGGAAATTCATCAAAAAATGAAATGAAAATAACTTTAATGAACTATTATTTGTTATGTGTATATAACTTATATTATGTACTAATCGAGTTATTTAATTACGTGTATATGTCAAGTGAAGAAAAAAGTCAGGTCATACATGCAGAGGTCGAGGAGCAGATAGCTCCATATCTTGTAGTACCACAACCAGCATATAAGCCAGTACAGGTGGTTGTGATAGATTCTGACTCTGATTCTAAGGAAGATCCAGAGGAGGGACTATTTGTAAAAGAACTTGAGGAAGGCTTGGGTAGTAATACAGCAAATGAGGCTATTCATATTGAGTCAGAGGATGAGCCAGTGAATCCTAAGATGGAGAGGCCCTGATTCAGCTAGGGGCAATAGTTCATTAGTTGATGGACAACAATCTGGATCTGCGTACTAGGCTTAAGATAGCTGAGAACTGAGCCCAATACTTTGAGGTCAAGGTTCAAGATATACAGGTGGAGTATCATGAGCTAAATAATATTAGGACTAATGAACTGCAGAGGCAAGAGATGATAGATCAGCATGTCCAAAATCAAGAAAATGAACTGAGGGGTATCAAAAGGAAAGTAGATCTGATGAACTATGCTTACACGACTTCCATGGAGCGTGTGCAGACACAAGTTTGGGCTTATCCGAATGAAATAAGCCAGTTTCGTCACTCTATCTCTCGTGCCCGAGTGATTGCTATTACTGAGGAAGAGCGCATCAACACTATAGTTACTGGTCACGTATAGGATGATAACATGCTATGTGAAATAATGAGACTTTGTTGTAAATATGTGTAAATGACTATGAATATGGCTGTTTATGTATGTACTAAGAATCCCATCTTTTGGTATTAGTAGTGGGATATCTTTTGGAATCCTAACTTAATAGTAATTGGGAGCTGTCGTTGACACTTCAAAATTAACCTCACTTTCACGTCACAAATTCAAATAATTAGCACAATAGTAAGTATGGCTGAGCAAGGAACCAATTTGGAACTAAAAACGCACCAAAAATCGCACAAACTGCACCAATTAAAACTGCACCAACGGTTTTGGCGTATGTGACATTTTTAGGTGGATTGAAAATAAAATTTACGATTTCAGTTTGGTTACTAGCCAAAATCGCACGCATAAAATTGACACCGCACAAAATAATCATCATGTTTTCTCAAATTTCCTACGAGTATATATAATTTCTCTACTTTAACATATTCTCCTTATTTTATTTTAGAAGACAGATATTGCATGGTTGAATGAAAAATTAGCAGGATCAATTATGTTTACAAGTCAAAAGTGACTTGCTATTTCGTAAATCAAATGTGATAACATAATATTAATCAACCATATAATTGTTGATGCCGGAAACTATTTTGCTAAGTTAGCTCCATGATTAAGTTCACTGCGTAATACGTTTGCAGATTCTTAGATTCATCAAAGATCCATGAGTTGTGGCCACCACATTAAATAGATTCTGCATGAAAATTTGGTGGTTTAAAGCCTAGAGGTAATTGTGAGATTTAAAGAAACATTAAAAAGCTTCCAAATTTATTGTTCAGATTAAACTATAGCCACAAGAGGGGGGACCAAACTGGTGTTTGTATGTAGCTTGTAACCAAATTTTTGACTTTGTTATTTCAATTGGTTTTGGAATTGAAACAGCACCAAATGAAACCGCACCGCACGGTTCAAAATTGCACCGCACCAATTACAAACGGTTTCATGTGCGGTTTAGGATTTGTCAAACCGCACCTAAGAAGTTTGAGTTTCAAACCGCACCAAAACGTACCATACTCACCCCTAGTAGTAAGGATCGATCTCATAGAAAGTATGTTTGTTTTAGATTTATTCTACTATTATAAAAGAAAATAAAGATTGGGTTTTTTGAAATTGTTTTGACCTAAAGAAAACTGAATTAAATTGATGAGATTAACCAAATATGTAAAAACTTCAGTTCTACGGTTCAGTTTCACCAAGTTACAACAATCAATTAATTATGTTGTTATTATTTTCCCTTCAATGAAACTATTAGCCCTAGATCACAATAAGCTCTGCTATCCGAAATTCTCCTTAGATAGTCACTGTTTGAAACATGCTCTTCACAAGATTCTAACTATATATAAACTAGAACAAGCTCTCTAGATTTAATATGACAGAAGCATTAAGAAATAGAGAACTAGGCTAATCCAAGCAACAAACACATAAGCTCGATTTCTTTAACTTGTTTTCTTATAATCTTAGCAATACACAAAAGCTTGTCCACTATT
The DNA here is from genome assembly GCA_020205555.1 of Panax stipuleanatus. Lineage (NCBI taxonomy): Eukaryota > Viridiplantae > Streptophyta > Magnoliopsida > Apiales > Araliaceae > Panax > Panax stipuleanatus. The sequence goes on from CM035122.1 coordinate 51,250,892, forward strand.
AGTATCACTAATTTGCTACTTTTGATGAAGAGTGATATCAATTACACACGATACCAATCTCAATCTAGCAGATGTTAATTATCAAACTAACTCAATTGGTCATATCAAATTAATTAGATCAATTAGCATTCAATAAATGAAAATAGATTATCAGAAGAAATTTCATGTAAGATAAAATAAATAATATAACTCAATTAATCAATTACTTGTAACCAGGTTCCACCTCCCTTTAGAACTGAATAAAGTAAACTATCCTGACATGCTTCCTTGTCTGCGCTTCAATGAGGTATGATAGCTGGTAGATGATTGAATTATTGAATGAATGAATGATTAAAACCTTGACTATCATCCTCTATTTATAGTGCTAGACAAGTCCCTAAATCCTATAAGAACTAGAAATCCAATTCCTAAAAGGAATTACAAATCACAACTAGTTCGATAAAGAAATAGAATCTAATTTAGAAAGAAAATCGTAGTCTAAAGAAATCCTAAATCTAGTATAATTATTAATCCCATTTCATGTAGAAGTCTGCCAAAATCTGCTTTTAGAAACTTTCCAAAAATCCAAGATTTCCCAATTTTTCCGCTCAAATTCGCTAGGGTGAATTTCCATTTCTTGATGTGACATCCTTTGGCAAAATGACTATTACCATTGATCTGGGAGAATTTACGGGGCCTGATACCCATCAAATCGAAGATCTCAACGAGATCTACAACTTTTATTCTTTGAGAATTGACAGATTCGTGATGTATCAATGTCGAAATTGGGCTCCAAGTGACTATTATGTAAATTGCAACTCCAAACTTTGAGGTTCAACGTCCGTTTGGTAAAAAGCTCATAACTTTTCCATATGAACTTTGATTGGGACGATTCAAGATGTTCCGAAAAGCTAAGGAATAGTTATACGATAAATCCAAGTTCCAAGCCAAGAATATGAATCCAACTTAGCATTAAAAACCCTATAATATTCCCTTTTTCCTCGTTTCAGCTCTAATTAATCCTGAAATCATTAAACACCTTAATAAGCTCATATACACATGAAACATGCAATAAAAATAAATTTAAAGGAATCATAATCATATAATATTATGCAGTCATCAAATTCCCCCAACACTTAGCCTTTTACACATCCTCATGTAAAATAAAAGTTTGATTTCTAGGGAAAAAATTATATTCAATCATAGTGTCAAAAGATTTCAAAATACAAATTATAACTATCAACACCAAACTCACAGAAATCAAATCAATGCCTTATCAGTCAACTCACAATGAACAACCTTACCATTTTACCAATGAATTTCATCAAATCAAACCGGATCCACATAAGCAACTTTCCTACGGTCCACATACTTACTCAACTTAATTATCATAGAGCGAAAACAATGCACACAACTTAAAGCTCAAAATATATTTCCTACTTTATCATTTTTTTCCACCAGAACCCTTTCACATTCTCTTTATTTTTTAGGTGAATGCATTTTATGCTCCGTTTCACCTTCCTCAATCTTTCTTAAGTAAATGCATTTTATGCTCCATCTCACTTAATTGCACGTGTTTATGGGAGAGTGCGTTTTATGCTCCATCTCATCCCACCACTTGTTTTCTCTTTTGCTTCTTTTCTTTTTTCCTTTTTCAACAATTTCTTACTCTGATTTTCAACTTTTCCAATTTTTCTTTCACATGGTCCTGTAAGTAGCATAAATGGTTCAACAGTTTTAATTATGAGATTAGTGCACATAGACAACTCCACAGATAACTTTGCCAAATAAACATGTTTCTATATTCAAGTACTCATGTGTCACAAATTCAATTCCAATCAATTAATATGAATCATGACTTAGTTTTCATTATTCATTAACCAATTAAGCATTAACCATAATCTGAAATATAACATTAATTTTTAATCTTTGACTTTAACCTTTTAAATACGTAGTCAAATAAAATTTTCAAAAGCAGGCATCAATTTTTTTCAACTTCCCCATCAAAATTAGATAAATATCCCTAAATAAATAAAATAAAACCTAAATCTCCCCCCCCCCCCCCCACACTCAAACTTTACATTGTCCCCAATGTAAGAATATCATGCAAAGAAGAAAGAAAACTACTACCTAACATGCATTTATCAAACTAAAAAGTAAAGGGATAGAAAAATCAAATATGAAGTCTTTAGGTTACCTCCCAAGCAGCTTCCCTTGCTTATTATCTTTGGCTCGACATCATGTCTCTCTTCTCATCCTGCATCAAGCAATTCTATAACCTCCATCATCGGTGGGTTCAACCTTTTTTGTGCATCCCTCGTGGGCTTAGTTTTGTCATCCAATAAAATTCGATACTTATCTGAAAAGTTTGACAATAAATGTAAAGCAGCCACCGTTTCCTTTAATCCATGATGCCATTCAATCTCTTCATCCATGTCCAAATTGTTGGCAATGACAACCTCTAAACTGTTATGCAAATATTCAAAAGTTTTATGCACTAAGGAGTCAATCACATCAATAGAAAAAACCTCACCAATATCAATCGGGTAACTCATGACATCATAAATATTAAACTGAATTTTTTCTCCATCAAATTCCATCGTTAAAGTCCCATTGTGCACATCGATCATGGTTCTTGCTTTTTGTCAAGAATGGTCTTCCTAACAAGATGTGGGAAGGGTTTGGTGATGTATCATCCTCCATGTCCACAATGTAAAAATCTGTAGGAAAGATTAGTTCGTTCACCTGCACTAAAACATCTTCAATTACCCCTTGGGGATAAGTGTTAGTACAATCTGCCAATTAGATAATCAGACCAGTATTTTTTAAAGGACCTAGATTTAAGGAAACATAAACAGATAAAGGCATAACATTAATTAAAGCGTCTTAAATCTAGCATAGCCTTTTCAAATTGGGTGTTTCCTATTTTGCATGGGATTGTGAACATGCCTGGGTCTTTACATTTAGGGGGCATTTTTCGTTGAAGAACAGTAGATACATTTTTCCCAACTGTGACTCTTTCATCATTTTCTAATTTTCTTTTATTAGTGCACAATTCTTATAAAAACTTTGCATACCATGGTACGTGTTTGATTGCATCAAGTAAAGGGATGTTCACTTCTACTTTCCTAAAAGTTTCCAGGATTTTTTTCTTCTTATTCATCTTTCCTTGACGTTTTAGAATTCCTAGGGAAAAGGGTAAATGAATATTCCTATGCTGATAAGGAGAGTTAGGTTTTACCTGAGGTGTTTCTGTTTCCTCCTTGGCTTGCTCTTTTTCAAACTCAATGATGGCCGGTGGTGTATCAATTTGTTTTCCACTCCGTAAAGTTATGGCACTTGAATTCTCCCTTGGATTGATGACTTTTTGAGATGGTAACTTCCCCAACCCTTGGGAGTCTAATCGACCAACTGTAGTAGCAAGTTAACTCATCTGATTCTCTAAACTGTGGATGGAAGACTGTGTTTGAGTCATTAATGCTTTTAGCATCTCTTCGAGGGATGTTCCAAAAGTGGTCGGGCCAGCTGGTTTGGGTTGGTACTGTGGTAGAGTGGACTGAAAACCTTGTTGTTTATTTGGGTAAAAACCTTGAACCGGTGGTCTAATACCTCCGTAGCTCAAATTGGGATGATCCCTCCAACCTGGATTGTAAGTATTGGAGTAGGGGTAATACTTTCTCTGTGGTTGTGTGTGGTAGTTTCCCATGGCATTGGCTGGTTGAGTGGTCTCATCCTCTTGTAATGTTGGGCATGAATCTGTAACATGTCATGCCATTAAGCATATTTCGCAAACCTTTGCAACCGACAAGTTTCTTGTTGTTAATTGTTTCACCACACCAGTTAAGTTAGAAATCTGTTGCACCAATTCACTCGTGTTTACCTCACTTACCCTTTGTGGACCATGATCATTCCTTGTTCCGTATTGTTGTGAGTTAGCAGCCATATTTGCAATCAGGTTTCTTGCAGCCTCCGGTATCTTGTCTACAAATGCACCTCCACTAGCCGCATTGATCATACTTCTTTCCATTGGTATTAGTCCCTCTTAAAAATACTGAATTAAGTGTTGCTCATCGATTTGGTGGGGTGGACAGCTAGAGCATAGCTTCTTGAACCTCTCCCAATACTCGTACAATGTTTCTCCATTAAACTGTCTGATCCCACATATCTCATTCCTTATGTTGGCCACTGTTGAAGTAGGAAAATACTTCTCTAAGAATAACCATTTCATGTCACTCCATGAGTGCATGGATCCAGAGGGAAGATAGTACTACCAATCCTTTTCCAAATCTACTATGGAGAATGGGAAGGCTCTTAGCTTGATTTGCTCCTCTATAATTCTGTGTGGTTTCATGGTAGAGCACACCACATGAAACTCCTTCAAGTGCTTGTACGGATCTTCACCTGTAAGACCACAAAAAGTAGGCAAAAGATGAATTAGTCCGGATTTAAGTTCGAATGCAACATTTAAACCAGGATATTTAATGCACAAAGGTTGGTGAGTGAGATTAGGAGTAACCAATTGTTTCAATGTCCGGTTGTTGTTTGGCACTGCCATCTTTTCTTCTTCGTCTGATTCGGTGAATGATTTGTCGGAAAGTAACTCCAAAGCTTTGTTGAGGCCTGGTGATGGTACAAAAGCCTCATCGGTATCTGTATAAAACTGTTGAACATTAAGATTTTGCTTCCTTAGCCTCCTTGCAGTTTTCTCAATCTCTGGGTCAAAATCTATTGTAGCAGCCTGAGAAGATTGAGTCATAAAACGAAAACAAAACAAATAATAGAATAAAAACAAAACGCATAATTACTCCTCGAGAATGGCGCCAAAATTTGGGAGTTGTCGTTGACACTACAAAATTAACATCACTTTCACTTCACAAATTCAAATAATTATCATAGTAGTAAGGATCGATCCTATAGAGAGTAAGTTTGTTTTAGATTTATTCTGCTATTATAACAAAAAATAACAATGGGGTTTTTTAAAATTGTTTTAAACTAAAGAAAACTGAATTAAATTGATGAGATTAACCAAATATGTAAAAACTTCAGTTATGCGGTTCAGTTTCACCAAGTTACAGCAATCAATTAATCATGTTGTTATTATTTACCCTTCAATGAAACTATTAGCCCTAGATAACAATAAGCTCTGCTATCCAAAATTCTCCTTAGATAGTCACTGTTTGAAACAAGCTCTTCACAAGATTCTAACTACATATAAACTAGAACAAGCTCTTTAGATTTAAATCTGACATGAACCATTAAGAAATAGAGAATTAGGCGAATCCAAGCAACAAACACATAAGCTCGATTTATTTAACTTGTTTTCTGATAATCTTAGCAATACACAAAAGCTTGTCCACTATTAGTATCACTAATTTTCTACTAGTGATGAAGAGTGATATCAATTACACGTAATACCAATCTTAATCTAGCATATGTTAATTATCAAACTAACTCAATTGGCCATATCAAATTAATTAGATCAATTGGTATGAAATCAATGAAAACAGATTATCAAAAAAAAAATTCATGTAAGAAAAAATAAATAATATAACTCAATTAATCAATTACTTGTAACAAGGTTCCACCTCCTTTTAGAACTGAATAAAGTAAACTAGCCTGATATGCTTCGTTGTCTTCACTTCAATGAGGTATGATAGCTGGTAGATGATTGAATTATTGAATGAATGAATGATTAAAATCTTGACTATCATCTTCTATTTATAGTGCTAGACAAGTCCCTAAATCCTATAAGAACTAGAAATTCAAATCGTAAAAGGAATTACAAATCACAACTAGTTTCCATAAAAAAAATATAATCTAATTTGGAAAGAAAATAGTAGTTTAAAGAAATCCTAAATCTAGTAGAATTATTAATCCCATTACATGTAGAAGCTGCCAAAATCTACTTTTAGAAACTTTCAAAAAATCCAAGATTTCTTAATTTTCCTGCTCAAATTCGATGGGGCGAATTTCCATTTCCTGTTGTGACATCCTTTTGTATATTGGCTATAACTTTTGATCCATGAAAAGTTACTGGGCTTGTTACCTATAAAATCGAAGCTCTCGACAATATCTACAACTTTTATTCTTTGAGCATTGACAGATTCTTTCTGGATCAAGGTCGAAATTGGGCTCCAAGTGACTGTTATGTAAATTGCAACTCCAAACTTTGAGGTTCATCGTTTGTTTGGTAAAAGCTTATAACGTTTCCATATGAACTTCGATTGGGACGATTCAAGATGTTCTGAAAAGCTAAGGAATAGCTATACAATAAAATCGAAGCTCCAAGCCAAGAACATGCATCCAACTTAGCATTAAAAACCCTGCAATTTTCCCTTTTTCCTCGTCTCAATTCCAATTAATCCTGAAATCATTAAACACCTTAATAAGCTCATATACACATGAAACATTCAATAAAACTAAACACAAAGAAATCATAATCATAGAATATTATGTAGACATCAGTAGTTAAGGTGAAACCTCTTTTGATGTAAAAACAAAGATGATATATAAATAGCAGCAAGTGCTAAAAATATGAAAATAGCTAGAAAAGCTATTAGAAAAAAGAAGATATGTAAGAAGCTCAGATGTATATAAGAAACATGTTTAGTATAAAATAATATGAAATATGTTTTGAAATGAATATGTGTTAAGCATGTAATGAAAATGTTTGAACACAAATAGTTTAATAACTAATAAATTTTTATTAAATAGAAAAATGTCGCCAAGAGGAAGAAGTCGAGGAAGAACACCAATGAAAAGAAATAGGGATGAGTAATCTAATAATGAAAATAGAAGTGGAGGTCAAAGGGACCTAATGCAACAGATCTATTAATAGGAGCCTTCCCAAATAAGTATCCTCATAACCCTAATGCGAATGTAAATCTTCCAGCGATAAATATAGCTAGTTTTAAAGACTTTCGGAGCGTGGGACCCTTAGGGTTTTGAGGGACCACCGAGCGTGTAGAGGCTTAATCCTGGAATAAAAAAATGGAGAAGCCGTTTGAGATACATAAGGTAGGTGACGAACAGAAAACCTCTTTTGCTGATTAAATGTTAAAGGTGGAAGCCAACTTTTGGTGGGAAGCAAATAAGACTAGAGCCGGAGAAGGAATAATTGGTTGGGAAAGGTTCAAGGAAATTTGTTTTCAAGAACTATTTTCCTCCTAGCATTCAAAGTCGTATGGAAGTTCAATTTTTGGAACTGAAGAAAAGAGATAAGTTTGTACCGCAATACGCAGCACAATTCAATAAGTTGGCACGGTTTTCTCCACATTAGGTGGATACTGAGGAAAGGAAAGCCAGAATATTTGAGCAAGGCCTAAAACCTCGGCTCTACAACAAATTATTCGTACTATAGATAGGATCGTTTGATATGATTCTTAAGAAAGCAATAATAGTTGAAGGAGGAAACGAGGCGATGAGTCTATACAACAAAGAAAGGAAACATAAAGGTAAGACTAGAGGGTCAATAAAATCAGAAAGAGGCAGTGGTAGTAGTAAAAAGAGGAAATGGAGCAACTTTGGTAATACTGGGAACAGTAAGGGAAATCAACAGAAAAGGAAGTTTGAACCATGTAAGAACTGTGGGAAGAATCACACGGGAGTACGTCTGAAAGGGAAAACCCTATGCTACAAGTGTGGGAAGGAGGGACATATTTCTCCTAACTGCCCCAATCCAAAGAAGAATCTTGGTTGCTTTGTTTGTGGATCATTAGATAACATGGCTAGGAACTGTCCGAAGAAAGGAACAAACAGGGAAAACAGTAGCAAGGGAAATAGCAGTGGAAAAACAACTACAACAGGTCCAGTTTCGCAAAATTGATCAAATGCCAGAACTTTCAATATGACGATGCAGGATGCAGTTGCTTCAAATGATGTAGTCTCAGGTATCGTCCCGATCACCAATAAAAATGTTTATGTGTTGTTTGATTTAGGGGAAACTTATTTTTTTGTGTCTCATGAATTTTCTAAGAATTTAAATTTACCTTTAGTAAATCTAGAAACCCCCATGAATATAAAATTCACCAAAAAATAAATAATTTATGTAGAGCATGTCTATAGGAATTATTGTGTCAAAATAAGAGAGCGAGAGTTGATGATAGATTTGATTCAGATTCAACTTGGAGAGTTCGATATAATTTTGGGAATTGATTGGTTATTTAACCACGAGGCAATGATAGATTGCTAGAAGAAGTTAGTGAGCCTTAAACCTACAAAGTAATTGAAAGTGGTATTTTACGGCAGCAAATCGCCAAGGCAGTCTCGTTGTTTGACGATGATGTAAGCAAAAAAGTTGTTACGAAAGGGTTATGTGGGATATCTAGCATACGTAATGGATAACCAACAAGTGAGAGCAACTATAAATCAAATTGCAGTGGTGAATGAGTTCACGAATGTTTTCCCAGATGAACTACCATGTCTTTCGCCGAACAAAGAAATTGAGTTTCTTATTGATATAGTGCCTGGTACGAAACCAATTTCAAAGGCATCATATAGAATGGCCCCGGTAGAAATGAAGGAATTGATGATATAATTACAAGAATTATTGGATAAGAAGTACATTCAATCGAGTACGTCTCCATGGGGAGCGCCAGTGTTGTTTGTAAAAAAGAAAGATGGATCGTTAAGACTTTATATCGACTACAATGAGTTGAACTAACTAACAATTAAAATAAGTATCCATTGCCTAAGGATCGATGATCTTTTTGATCAATTGAAAGAGGCAATGTACTTCACAAAGATAGACTTAAGAACGGGATATCACCAGTTGAATGTGAGAGATAAGGATGTTCCAAAGACAACATTTAGAACTCGTTACAGCCATTATGAGTTTTTGGTAATGTCATTTGGTTTGACAAATGCGTCAGCCGTGTTTATGAACATGATGAACAGAGAAAAATGTTGGAAACACTAAGGAACATTTAAGGATAGTGTTGGAAACACTAAGGAAGGAAAATTTGTATGGAACATTCACTAAGTGTGAGTTTTTGTTAGAAAGAGTTCAATTTTTGGGACACGTGATTGATAAAGACAATATATATGTAGATCCATCAAAAGTAGAAGTGGTGATGACTAGGGTTAGCGGGCTACTATCAGAGATTGAAAATGGATTTTTCAAAGATATCCACCCTGCTAACTAATTTAACAGGAAAAAATGTGAAGCTTGTATGGTCGAAGAAATATAAAGCGAGTTTTCAAGAACTCATGAAAAGATTAAGCGAAGCGCTAATATTATCCTTATCGGATGATACATGTAAGTTTGTGGTGTATAGTGACGCGTCGCATAGAGAACTATGGTGCGCGCTTTTGCAGCATAGGAATGTCATTGCATATACGTATCATGACATTTGAAAGATTATAAGAAGGGATATACTACTCACGATCTGGAATTAGCAGCAGTTGTAGCGCCTCCAAATCCAGGTCCCTTGAACCTCAAACCTGGTGCATCACGAAATATCATTTTCTTACACATTCTATAACTAACGCGAAATATATAAACATACATTATTCATTACACAATGGTTCTACAACATTTCACCCAAGGGTCTATCAACCTTAACTTAATACATACCTTTAATAACTTAAAAGGTTTACAAAATCAACCCATATAAGATAACATAATAGATAATATCACATATTAATCTACTCTTGAACTTTTTCCTTGTCTTTGACCTTCTTTGAACACTCGGGCTTAACTGAAATAATGTTATAATATAGCAAGAGTGAGCAACTACTTTACCCATAAAGTTTAAATACAAAAAGATATATCATGATTGAAAAAAGAATATAGCTTCTGAATTTTTCAACAATATATAACAATTGTGAAAGAATGAGAATTAAGTTTCAATAAATGAATAACTGAATCAATAATGCTGAGTGGCCAACAATGACCATGAACAAATACGAAGGTTTATCAGTAATTAAAATGGACCTTTTAATAGGTTTTTGGTAATCAAGCTGATTAGCCTTTCATACCAGGTGAACATATGCAACTTGCACTAAGTTAAAATAACAATAATTACCATTGATGTGAAATAATTGACAATAATTAATCCACTAGCATGCTTAAAAAATAATAACTCAAGTTTGAGTAAGGAAACTTGCCTTCTCCGACGATTACCGCTAAACAATCTAATTTAATTTCTTAGAAAAGACCTATCATTAATAAGATTGATCTTTCAATCAGTATAACATATCTTAACTCATAATATAATTATTATTAAAATAAATTATCTAACATTTAGCCCCATAATCAAACATTAGATAATTCCTTAACTTATTAGTAATGTTATCGTCCTTTGATAATATTTTAATCATTTAATCATCATCTTAAAACTCTCGTCTAATATTATTTATCATTTAATAATATCTTATTCACTTCCTAATATTATTAATCATTTAATAATATTTTAATCCCTTATTAATATTATTAATCCTTTAATAATATTTTAATCATTCAATAATATTATTAGTCAGTTAATAATATTATAATCACTTACTAATATTATTAATCATTTAATAATATCTTATTCACTTCCTAATATTATTAATTATTTAATAATATTTTAATCCCTTATTAATATTATTAATTCTTTAATAATATTTTAAACATTCAATAATATTATTAGTCATTTAATAATATTATAATCACTTACTAATATTATTAATTATTTAATAATATTTGAATCACTTACTAAATAATATCAATAATTTAATAATATTTTAATCACTTAATAATATTAATAATATTTTAATCATTTATTAATATTATCAATTATTTTATAATATTTTAATCACTTAATAATATTATTAATTATTTAATAATATTTTAATCACTTACTAATATTATTAATTATTTAATAATATCTTAATCATTTTAAAATACTATTAATCATTTAATAATATTTTATTCACTTTCTAATATTATTAATCATTTAATAATATTTTAATAATTTACTAATATTATTAATCTTTTAATAATATTTTAATCATTCAATAATACTATTAATCATTTAATAATATCTTAATCAATTATTAATAATTTAATAATATTTTATTTAATTAATAATATTATTAATCATTTAATAATATTTTAATCAGATATAAATAATTTAATTTAATTATTTATCTCTTACTATTTAATTTATTTAACACACATATCAAGACATTTATATAAATTTTTATTAAAAATGACCAAATTACCCTTATAAAGTCTTAACACATCATATAATTATCACTAATCAATAAATCACATTTACAAGTTTTATAACTTAATATAACTTAATTTTCTCAATTATTCTTAACTCATTCATAGGCATGAAAAATACCAAAACAACTTAGTATTTTTTTTATCTTTTGGGAAAACTTAATATATAACATTTTAGTGACAAAAAAAAATTCCCTGAAATTTTCCAAGCTCATTTCCTATTTTTAAAACAGTCCAACATGGCAACATTTATTAAATATTATCCTTTTATCCAAAAATTTTGAAATTTACGTGGTAGACTCTGCTCCTCCAAAACTGACTCCAGTAAACGTTTTACAATTTTTTGGGCTATATACACTGAGTTGTAACAGTTTACTTTTAAAATTATATTTTCTTGTAAAAGTCATAACTCCCTCTCAAGACATCGAAAAATTCCCATCTTTGGAAAAAATCTAGTTAACTTGTTATAATAACATACCATAAAAGAACACTATTTTTAGAGCACAAAAGTGACCAACAAATCCTTCACCAAAAATTGGCCATGAAACTCAATTAATTTTTCCAGATTTTTACCTAGCAGGACTGTTTTACAATAAATCAAGTTACAGTTTGCTCGTTTAATATTTTTGAGTGATTCCATTTGGGTTCATCAGATAACACATGGATCTAACACATGTCTTTGACGGATCTCAAAAATAAGTTATATATTTAAAATGGTTAAGGTCCAAAGTAGACTGAAAATTAGGGTTTTATAGGCTAAAAACTATTTTTGCTCTTCTTACTTATCCAAGCTTATTAACACAAAAGATGTTAAGATATAAGCATATATCATCATAAAACATGTATATCTAGTGTCATATGGTTTAATAACATAAACTCATGATTTATTTCAAAACAACCACAAGAAATCACATATATCTAACTCAGGGTTTGAGTTTAGAAGGTTTTTATACCTAGTTCTTTGTGCTACTCTTCTTCTTCTCCCAAAGTAGTGGATGAAGCTTGATGGCATGAGCTAAATCTTACCTCATTCTTCCACCATAACCCCACGGCTGCACCTCTCTCTCTCTCTCTCTCTTTCTCTTATATTTTTGCTTTCTAACTTTTGGAGAATAAGAAATGAAGATGAACTAAACTTTTTATTTACAAATGGAAGGGGGCTATTTATAGCTAGCAAAAATGAATATATATATATATATATATATATATAACTTATATATATACACACAATATCTTCCAATATCTCCCAAATCTCTTGCTATGGATTTAGTTTTATTAAGCTAGTGAGGCTAGGGGAACATAAGCTAGATTTGGTAGATTTTGTGAAATAAAAAAAATAAATGACCATTTGCTATTTTCCCTTCCACTTTCCTAGCTATATACTCCCCAATAGCTCCATTTTTGATATCTTTAATGCTTTATTTTGTACATTTAATTATCTAGAAGGTCCACACAAATTTGGGCTAAGGTTTAGGCCAATCCATTATTTATTTGAGCTCCCATTTAATTTATTTGGGCCACTTGAATTAACATATGCCCAATACATTTAGTTTACATTACCCTAGTTATTTAATTAGGGTTTCTAGTCCACTTACATATGACTTTAAATAATTACTCATATAGATTTAATTACATAATCCAATTAGACTTGCTTTAATTAGGTTTAAAATAATAATAGGTTGAGATAAATAAAGATAAATCTCTTAGGTTAGTTTATTAGTATATATATTTAAATACTTGGATTCTTTATTAAATATAACACCTATGTTATTTAATTCTTATACCTAATATATATAATTAGGTTACAATACTTTCTTTTCCATTTCTTCTTATATGAAAAATATATGCACATACATATTTTATATATTCATTCAATCCTATCTATATTATATATTCATAAGCCACAAAGTATTCTAACACTTGACTATTAGGTTAGGTTTAAATTTTCGGGATGTCACGTTCATCCCATCTTCTAAGAATTTCATCCTCGAAATTACAGCCTACTAATCTGGTCCTTTTATTTACCCAAAAATAAGTTTTCAATTTAACCTTTATTTAATCACATCTGATTTCAATCTCAATTAATGAGTACATGCTATTTCCTTTTATGAGGATCTCTTCTATCATTATATGCTACCGTAACTTCTCTCTAGGAGTTTAAGAAAACTTCTCATATCATGTTAAGGGGTCGTATAGACCATGAACTCTTAGGTTAAACGGGTATTTTTCACCGCAACCGAATTTAAAAACACGCTATATATACTAGATATGTTTACAATCATGCAGAAGGTAAACTACCTAGGGGTACATTAGGTGATCAGTTTACCATACATAACGACTATATGTGTTCATAGATTGGAAAATATTATCCAACCGGTATATCCTCCCTTTTTCGGGGTTGTTCACCTCAGACTTAGCATAAGATTTCGTACCTAAACAATTTGTCTTGGCATAAATTCTCAAAGAATACTTGAATTTCATAAACATTTGCCTAGCCGTATTATATAACTTAGACGTATACCAATAATTTGAACATCAATCAAAACATTTGTCTAGCCACTTTAATTGGCATTGACTTATCTTTAAATGGTTTAAAATTCTGAAAATCATTTTATGACGTCATGATATCGCACTATTTTTACAGTCCGTTGAGGATTCCGTCATTTTATAACTTTGTCACTACTATAACATACTGAAAGTATGCATACAAGCCAATTATGTATGATGATAAAGCATCTACTTTGGAGACGATCTTATTTATTTATTATTAAAAGTATTAACTTATTAAAGGTATTTAATTATCTACATGACGATGCTGTTTTTATAATATGTAAATAACCCATAGTTTTAAGCAATACTTTTAGAATCATGATGATGATCATGCTAATGAGATCTAAAATCTTAGAAAGCTTAAAACTAAAATAGTTCCCAATCGTGGGATTACTAAAAAGGGGATTAGTAAATCCGGATAGATTGGTACATATGTTGCTTGCTCATTGGATGAGGATGATTGATATCATGATCATTTGTGTGGAGACACTAAAGCAAGTATGTAGGTGCTTATTGGAGAATAAGTTCACTGAACGTGACTCGCTATGGAATACCTAATGGGGTTTTACTTACCTGTCAATAGGAATTCCTAATATGATAGTAGTACAAGTGATCCTTGGACTTGAGATCATCATAGTATCTTGTATGTAATGAATTATACTTTGACTTATTCCTTAAAAACCCTTAGGGTATATCAAAGGTTATGCTTGGGTATAATGAGTTACATATGGAGATAATGAATGATTAATAAAGAATCTACCACTTCTAGTAAAGAAAAGATATGTCCTATGTGATTCGTTAAATGACAACCCAGTAGTCCTTGGCCAAGGCATAATGAAATTAGAAAGGAGTTTCTAATTTGCATTATTTGGAGTTGTGCATTTTCTAATCGAAATACATATAATTAAATAAAATATGACTTGACAATAATTCTATGTCTTATATTTAATTAAAACATTGTATAGTGGAATGATTGAATTGTACGGTAACTATTTACTCACAGGTTCTTTTATGATTAATGTTGAAATCTATATTATTTGGACAGTCGTTGATCGCTAGGGAGGCTTATCCCTATTGTAGAATAAATATTATTTATTTAAATAGATTATTAGTTTAATTTATTTATTTAAATAAGATTAGAATTTTTCTAATTGATTTATTCACAACCGGTTTAATATGGAGAACCTAAAGGGTCACACCATAAAAGGAAGAATAATTATTTAAGAAGGTAATGTTATAATCATAATAATGCATTAAGTGTAATTAATATAATCTATGGTGATAGAATAAATTAAATAGCTTAATGTTTATTATTTAATATTTTGAAATATTAAATATAAATTAATAAGAGGAGTCTTATTAATATTATTACAATTATTATTATTTTAATTTCTAAAAGAGTTTAGGAATTAATTTAATATTAATACTCTCATTTATTCTTAATAAGATTAGGAGGCAAATTAATTAAAGGAATTTAATTAATTATTCCCAATGTAGTGGAAAGCCTAAATTATTTTAAAGGAGTTTAATTAATTAAATGAAACCCTATGTCTAATAGGATTAGAAGGGTTGACCAATATCTATATAAGAGGAGTCTTATAATATATATCAGTTGATGCAATTCTAATTGTTGGAGAGTACTCCTTCTCTATAGTGGATAGAAACCTAGGGTTTAGCCACCACCATCCTTCTTGATAATTCCTCTTCCTTGGTGGATCACCTCTAGAGGCCAAACACTTGGGTGGCTAACGTTGATCAAAGAAAGGAATCTAACCCGAAAATTCAAAGAGATCACGAAGAACAAGGAGTTGAACTCATACCTGTGGAAGCTTCGTTCTACAAGGGTATGATTCCATAACTTCTTATTTATTGTTTTAAATTAATAATTTGCATAAAGGATGATCCGGATAATGGTTTTGTAGAAATTTTTTAAACTCTGATATACCATGCTTCCACTAATTTTGCAATTTGATTGCGCCAACGATTTCGTCCAAACCCAACACATACCATAGTGGATTGACGATACTATGATCACATCCAACACTAGGTTACTCTGCATTGATGATTCCATCATCTGTTATTCTACACCAGGTTCAATGATGCATTGATAACTATTTAAAAATATATTTTGATATTTTTCAAATCATGTTTGTCTTAGCTGAAACAATTAGCATAAACATATAAATAACATAACTTTTAAAACTCATTGGTTCAATAATCTGACCCAATATTTTTAAAAAATCGCTTTTATCAACACGATGTCAATAAATTTCGAAGTCTAGCATAGCTAGAAGATTTGAAATACATATGCTTTCTCCATTACCTCTAATGTTCTCCAATACTTCATTGCTTAATAATTCTATCTATTTCTAATAATCTTAATACTTACCATACTAAAAATTCTCAGTTCTAAGTTCACAACTTTTCTATACCTCAGTATAGTTTATCAAATGTACCACATGTTATGAGTTCAGGAACATGCCATAATAATCTGAGTTTAGGAACTTGTCCTATTAATATGTAGTCCAAGAACCAATCAGGGACTATCTATACGCTTAGGGGTTCAAAAACATACCATACAATTATGAGTCACAAACTTACCATAAGCATGAGTTTTAAGAACTCGCACCTAACCTCATATTCTCTAACTATCAAATATATATATGAGAAAAGAGTCACATTCTCACCATATGTATATTGATAGCGCGACACTCATATTTTAATGATTATCAATGTGATAAACTAAGTGGTCGTTAAACCAAGCAAAAAACCCCTGCCCATACAAAGGTTTGTACAACTCAGTTATCTCATAAGTCCTCAATTGAAATCCCACATAGTTCTAATCTTATCTTGCTCTCTACTCAATACAAACTTTTTCTTAAATTCGTATCTCATCATTTATAACTCCTTCTGAGTTTTATCTTTGTATTATTCTTATAATACCTTTGTCGTACAATAATTCTTGCTATAAAGTTTTAATCATTCGATCGATCATCTATCCTTCTATGATCTAATCAGATCACGTCGTGATCTTTTCTTATAATCGTGTTATATTACGATTCTTTTCTATTTTATGATCGTTTTGTTTTAAGATCTTATATTTCCCTTTAATCATGTTATATTATGATTTCCTTTATGCTTTTAGTCTTATAGACTTTGTCTATTCATCTTTATTATCAGAGTAGGGTAACTCCAGATTCTTATCCTATAACTTTTTGAGATTATTCTTTGATTCTTCTTTATCTTCTTCTAATCTTAATAATGAATTTTCCCAAATTCATCTCTTACCACCTACACTCTGTTTGAGTTATTTTTTATCATCCTTATCATCATCTCTACGGTTATAGCCTAAGGTGCTCCTACCTAAGGTTTATAACCTATCAGCTTTGATACCAAATGTAGCGCCCCCAAATCCGGGTCCTTTGAACCTCGGACCTAATGCGTCACGATACATCAATTTCTTACACATTCTATAACTAACGCGAAATATATATACATATATTATTTATTACATAACGGTTCTACAATATTTCCCCCAAGGGTCTATCAACCTTAACTTAATACATACCTTTAATAACTTAAAAGGTTTACAAAATCAACCCATATAAAATAATATAATAGATAATATCGCATATTAATCTACTCTTGAAATTTTTCATTGTCTTTAACCTTCTTTGAGAACTCAGGCTTAACTGAAATAATGTCATGATATAGCAAGACTGAGCAACTACTTTGCTTAGCAAGTTTAAATACAAGAAAGATATATCACGATTGGAAAAAGAATATAGCTTTTGAATTTTTCAACAATGTATAACAATTCTGAAAGAATGAGAATCAAGTTTCAATAAATGAATAACTGAATCAATAATGTTGAGTGGCCAAAAATGACCATGAACAAATACGGAGGTTTATCAGTAATTAAAATGGACCTTCTAATAAGTTTTTAGTAATCAATGTGATCAGCATTTCATACCAGGTGAACATATTCAACTTGAACTAAGTGAGAATAATAATAATTATCATTGATGTGGAATAATTGAAAATAATTAATCCACTAACATGCTTGAGAAATAATAACTCAAGTTTGAGGTAGGAAAACTTGCCTGCTCCGACGATTACCGCTAAATAATCTAATTTAATCTCTTAGAAAAGACATATCATTAATAAGATTAATCTTTTAATCAGCATAACATATCTTAACTCATAATACAATTATTCTTAAAATAAATTACCTAACATTTATGTGACACCCCCAAATCTGGGTACTTCATTTCCACAGGATTTGGTGTTCACTATCTAAATAAAACATAATTAACTTCCCATAAATAAAGGAGTGCAAAATAAATTACAACCTTTAATCAAAATCTTCCTTATAAAAGGATTACATCATTGTCAAAAAGTTCCCCAGGTTTCTAACCTTAAACAGTCATCAAAAGCGGAAAATAAAACATCATATAATAAATTAAGTCTTGGTATAAATATCACATAATCTGTTGAACAAGTCCTCATCACTTGTTCATCTTTCCCTTGCATTTACTGGTTGATTGCTCGTCAACTTTCTCAACTTTGGCTGCAATGGTTATATGTGGAAGAGTGAGCAAACAAAAACTCACTTGAAATAACAATCAATAATGATAACATGTTACTGAATAAGTTCAATTGAATTGAATAACATTCTCTATCATCGATAATTAAGAATTGAATACAAGATTTAGAATTCACCTGAGGGTCACAAGACCTTGAACTATGTCCCAGATCATAAATATTTTTATTTAAATCTTTAATAGTCGTTAGACTATATGGACCTTCTAACTCGTACTTAGGGGGGATCAGCCATTCGTACCATGTATTGTGCACAAACATCTTAACAATTCCGCATGGTAATCCTCTATAATAGGGTTGTTCATCTCAGCTTTAATTAACGAGTCCGCACCAAAGAAAGTTTGGTTTAAATTAGCTCAAAAGGTAATTTAGAGTTCAACTATCATTAACTAAGGAGTAGTTAAATCAAACTTACAATAACTTAAGAGTTCGATAACAAAATAATTATGGAATAATTATGAGTCACAAACAATAGACATCATACTTAAAAGTTATGCTTTAGAAGTAAACTTAAAGCAATGAAAGATACAATAAAACCTTGCTTGAATAATAAAGTCAATGTTACATTATTTTCAATAAGGAAACTAAATAAGATACTAGTCCAATACGGAATTAAGAACTTGTGTAATCGATATCAAGTCAGGGATTAGGAACTTGCATAATTAAAAAGTAGAGTTAAGAAACTTGCATCGTGCGTAAGCTAGCAAATAATAACTCGTTCCACAATTATCCTACGTACACGTTATTAACAATAGCAACACGAATTAGTTACCACATAGCTAAGTCACATCATTTGTTAACCAATCCAAGTTAACTCACAACTCTTAGCCATTAGGTTTAATCATTAGTTAGTCCATAACATGATCAAACTATATTTCCATGTCTAACTTAAACTTGTTAATAATTAATCAAGTTATAATATAAAATCATCAATATCATAATACACATATGATTACATACTGTTTAGTTAACATATAATTTTATTAACATGCTTTTATTATCATCAAATTAACATTCTCAAAGAATTGTACACTTAAATAGAAATCTTTGGCTACATTGCACCAGTGGCGCGGCAGCGCCACATAATGAACTACAGTCGGCGCTGAAATGTCGTGCCACGCCACCCGACTATGCTATGGCGCTGCAGCGCTTTGTTTACTCACAAAACAGGCGTTGCGACGCCACGACACAATGGAACGCAGACAGCCTCGCGAAAAATACAAGAAAAGCCAATTTGGCTTATTAACTTTGGTAAATAAACTTTTTAACTCATATAATTTATACAAAACTTTACATAAGCATAAACTAATGCTTCTAACATGATTTTACACATATAAACATCATAACAACCAATTTAAAACCTTTAAATTCCACGTTTTTGTAAAAACTCCATTGTTAAGCGTTCTTCACAAAAACAACACTACGACTTTGCTTTTAAACCAAATTACTTTGTTTGAATCATATTATTTTCGTTTCTTAACATATTATCACAATCTATAATCAATTTACATATAATAGCATGAATTAGACATCAATTTTTATATCAAGTAAACCATTTTTCAAAATACTTCACTGTAAATCACCATGAACATGATTTCTTCATGTTCATCATGTTTACATGAATTACACATTTTAAATTCTCATACAAATCATATATAATAGTTTATATATACAATTTAACATATAACTCATATTCTCACAATTATCATGAAAAACTCAAACACAGAGAAGTAAAAACATATTTTTTATGAAGAACAATGAAGAACAATAATTAACAATTCTAGAGTTAGATTACTACCTTTGATTTTCTTGTTAGCTTAGAAAAAGATGATGATAGATTCCTCTTGTTTTCACAGAGAACTTTTTCTTTCTTCTTTTCTTCATTCTCTTTTCTCTCTTTGATTTTTTAACTCGTTTCTCTCTCTGATTTTCTAACTATGTTCTTCTCTTCTTCTTACTTAACGTAATATAAAATATAACATATACATATAATACGTATAATAAAAACTGATAAAAACATAATATCCTTATTAAATACATATCAGTTACTCATTTTTGAAAATCAAAAGCAACTAAGGCTTGTTTGGCAAAGCTGAATTAAAAAAAGAATTTTAAAAGCCTTAAGCCTTGTTTAGTAAAACTAAATTAAAACTCTTTTAATTTATTTTAATAACTCATTTACTACATAATTTAAATGTGACATTTTATTCAATTAAATTATAATATTCAAATTCAATTAAATTAAAATTAATATCACCTTATTAAATTAAATTGCCACATAAATCAAATTGCCTACACAATTATAATTTGTTTATTTAATCATAATTTCATATAACAAATTAGTAAATCTCTAATTTAATTATTAAATTAAATTAGACACCACTATAATTATTTATCAATTCATTAAATCATTACTGTCAAATTACCACATACTAATTTATCTAATTTAATTATCTCAATAAAATTAAAACTTCAACCACCAAAATTATTAAACATCAATTATTTATTCAACACAATAAATAAATCAACTAAAATATTTATTTAATTTAATAAATATTTAAAATTAAAATATAAAAATCTCGTTTGTTACAATTTATCCACATAATCAAACATTAGATAATTTCTTAACGTATTAGTAATATTATCGTCCTTTGATAATATTTTAATCATTTAATTATCATCTTAAAACTCTTGTCTAATATTATTAATTATTTAATAATATCTTATTCACTTTCTAATATTATTAATTATTTAATAATATTTTAATCTCTTATTAATATTTTTAATCCTTTAATAATATTTTAATCATTCAATAATAGTATTAGTCATTTAATAATATTATAATCACTTACTAAATATTATCAATTATTTAATAATATTTTAATCACTTACTAATATTATTAATTATTTAATAATATTTTAATTATTTATTAATATTATTAATCATTTAATAATATTTTAATTAATTACTAATATTATTAATTATTTAATAATATTTTAATCATTTACTAGTATTATTAGTCATTTAATAATATTTTAATTACTTACTAATATTATTAATCATTTAATAATATTTTATTAATTTTCTAATATTATTAATCATTTAATAATATTTTAATCATTTACTAATATTATTAATCTTTTAATAATATTTTAATCATTCAATAATAATATTAATCGTTTAATAATATCTTATTTAATTAATAATATTTTTAATCATTTAATATCATTTTAATCATTTATAAATAATTTAATTTAACTATTTATCTCTTACTATTTAATTTATTAAACACACATATCATGGCTGTAGACACTCGAAATTTCGCTTTTCTTAGGTTAACCTTTCAGGAGGGTAAAAGCGTAATTTTACTTCGAAGATAACCCCAAGGTAGGACAAATGCATCTTTTCACCCAGGAGACAATCTCGTGGAGAAATCAAAGTGCCAACGACGCCTAGACCTGACGCAGACTAAACGAGGATCGCGAAGCTGAGAAAGTGGCCATAAGAACTCACCAGTAGCAATCATTGAACTGAGTGCTATCAAGAAGAGCTGATTAACTGTGACGCCCCCAAAATAGGTTCAATACTTAACCCATTCTGAGTCGCCAAATACATGGTATAGAATCCAAATACAATCTTTCATATCAAACGGTCGTGCAAAATACAACCACATAACTATGAGTGTCAATACAAACATGTAGAAAATATAAATTTTCAAACTAAGTCCTCATTACATTTATTATCACACTATTTTAAAAACAATATAGTGTGGACTTCTACAGCTCTAACTCGGACCATCACTCCATTCCCCGACTAGTACCCACGATATTCTCATTTCCAGAAGAGAACAATGGAAGAAAAAGGTGAGCTCAACTAGTCCAGTAAAGAATATTATGACTAAGATAATGAAAAACAAATTATCGTTAGCCTTCAATAAATCAGATAAAATATTATGGACAACACGTTTTAGATCAATATTCGCAGCGAAAATAACAATTCATTATAAGAGTTAAGTAGAGAATGATGTCTACTATCTTCTTTGATTTAAAAGTCCATCATCAATATTTTATTCCTATAACAGCAATCAATATACATCTCGAATCAAATATTCATCTTTTGCACTACGGGTCAGAGATATTCATTTGTATCACCAGTTGGTCATGTTCATCTCAACACCTGTCCATCTTTGCACTACGGGCCAAAGATATTCATCAGGTAATCATTCATCTTTGCACTATAGGCCAAAGATATTCATCAAGTAATCATTCATCTTTGCACTACAAGTCAAAGATATTCAGTTATAACACCATTTAGGACTGAGGATGATGAAAAACAATACGAATAATGAATCCAGTGAGATAAAGGACAAATATTAGAGAATTTATCCAGAGTTCAAGAATAAAGATCAAAACCTGGATCCAATCAATGATGATTTGGAAGAAAAAAAAATATTTTTTTTACCGTGAATAGAAACTCGTGAATAGTAACTCGTAAATAGTAACTCGACATAAAAAGATAAAAATTTCACAAGAAAGTTCAGACCAATATTCCAGTGAAATGATATTAGATGAAGCGTAAAACTCAAGGAATTTTTGATCATTTTAGGAATTATAGAAGCAATACTTACCGTAGTAAGTTTAGAGTTAGGAATCTGAAATGAAACAATATACGAAACTGCAATTGGATTTTCACCCGTCAGGCAGTAGTCCGCTCAGACAGATTATTTTCATAATTTAATAACAAATGAATACGAAGGGTTATTCACCAGGCATGCGGTAGTCCACGTAGACAAGTTATTCTCACAGAATAATAAAGAATGGAATAACAACAGAATTTCACCATGCATGTGGTAGTCTGCGTAGACAGGTTATTCTAACAGAATAATAAAGAATGGAATAACAACCCTTACGAGTATTGAAAGAAAATAACTGTCTTCATGAATTCGAAAGAAATAATACCCCTTACCTTAAAAATTTGGAGACTGCACTAGTGTAATAGCAGAATACTCTTCTTCTTTCTCTCTTATTCTCTCTATACTTTCTCTCTCTATAGCTTTAGTGAATTGGTGAGAAATAATGAAGAAATGAGCTTCTATTTATAGGCTTGGCAGAGTAAGGGTAAAATAGTCTTTTTGCCATACTTTATGATATCATCGCTTACATCATCGATCCTATGACATCATTGCACACCTCATCATTCTGATGACATCATTGCTTACCTCATCGTTCCGATGACATCATTGCTTACATTATAAGAATTCAAATTCAATTTATTTTCTTCTACCTCATTTTACCTTTATACCCTGAATTTATTATAATAATGTTACCATTTAAATTATAAAAATCATACTATTATATAATCACATCATACTACTATAATGTAATATTATAATAATATATTTGAATGAATTATTTTATCGAAAAAGATAAAATACCAACTTTCAACAAATGTCACATGTTAAAAATTTCTCCATTTAAATTCACATTGAATAAATATTTCCTTATCATATATATCAAAAATTAATTATTCACAAATAATATTACAGAACTACAATATTGACAACCAAGTCGTTCCCAGGAAAGAGGGGGCCTTCCGATAAGGATTTCTCCTTACTGGCGCGCAATTAATCAACCCCTTTCCTAGACAGAACTTCCTTAAATATTGCCAATAATGCTATTTAATAATATAATTCAAATAATATGAATTATTGATTTGATAATTTGAAATACTGTGCAATGATAATTATTGAATCACTAATATAAAATAGCAAAGTAGCACTTATTGATATAAAATATCAACGTAGCAAATATTGAACTAATAAAATATTATGCAATTATTGAATCAATAATATAAAATATTGAACAGTAATTACTGTAATAATAATTGAGTAAGTGCCTTCCTACGTAAGAATCAATAATTTGAAATACTGTGTAATACCGTGTGCTACTGTGCAACACCACATATTACTGTATTTTAACCACCGGGTATTTCAACAATACTAAAGGTAACAGTTTTGCCGTTATTTTTATAAAAAGGTTACTTCCGTCGCTTTCTATATCCTACATTCATTCCGTTGTGGGGTCGACCAATGACTGCGCCGTCGTACGAATATTCTCCGACAAAAAGAATATTCCTCGACCAAACGAATATTCCCCGACACAACGAATATTTTATAACCACTTGCTTACTTTGTAAACTTTGTACATCTCACCCATAACTTATCACATTTTTCCAATGAACAACTTACTGTTTCAAAATAATATATAAAGAAAATTAAATCTTATTCATAAAATTTGGGGTCTTACAGCCTCCCCTCCTTATAAAATTTCATCCTCGAAATTGACGTACATACCTGGTATGTCGAAAAGGTGAGGATACCTTTCTTTTATTTCCGATTCTAACTCCCTGATCATTTCCTCGATATCATGGTTCCTCCACAAAACTTTAACTTGAGGTATAACCTTTGAGCGTAGGACATGTTCCTTCCTATCCAAGATCTTGACAGGTACCTCCTTGTATATTAAATCTTCGGCTATCTCGTCTGGTTCTAACTCAATAATGTGGTTTGGATCTTTCACATATTTACGAAGCACAGATATGTGAAAAACGTTATGAACACGAGACATGCTTGCAGGTATGGCGAGTCTATAGGCCACATTTCCTACTCGGTCAAGGATTTCAAATGGACCAATGAATCATGGGTTGAGCTTTCCTCTCTTTTCGAATCTCGTAACTCCTTTCCATGGAGCAACACGTAACAATACATGATATCCGACATTAAACTCCACGTCCCTTCGATGAAGATCAACATAACTCTTTTATCGATCTTGTGCAGTTTGTATACGTTGCCGGATCATTTGAATCTTTTTCGTAGTCATACGTACTAACTCCGGTCCCAAAAATGCTGCTTCACCCACCTCATCCCAGCAAACTGGAGAACGATAGTTTCGTCCATACAACGCCTTGAATGGAGCCATGCCTATACTTGCCTGATAACTGTTGTTGTAGGAGAATTCCACCAATTTTAGGTACTTATCCCAACTCCCTTTGAAGTCTAGAACACAGAGTCTCAATAGATCTTTAAGAGTTTGGATAGTCCTTTTCGATTGCCCGTCCGTTTGTGGATGATCTGCCGAACTGAATCGTAAATCCGTGCCCATAGCTTTCTGCAAGCTGACCCAAAATTGTGAAGTGAATATTGGGTCACGATCCAAAACTATGGATACTGGCATGCCATGCAATCTCAAAATCTCATTCACGTATATACGAGTAAGACGTTCAAGGGAATAAGTCTCTCGTATCGGCAAGAAATGAACAGACTTGGTTAATCTATCAATAATAACCCAAATCACATCTATGCCCTGAGAAACCTTGGGAAGACCAGTAACGAAATCCATGGTAATGTGTTCCCACTTCCACTTTGGAATCTCAAGTGGTTGCAATGGACCCTTTGACACTTGATGCTCCGCCTTGACACGTTGACACGTTAAACACCTCGAGATGAACTCCGCGATCTCTCTCTTCATATTGCTCCACTAAAATGTATGTCAAAGATCACGATACATTTTGGTACTTCCAGGATGGATTGCAAACGGTGTGTTGTGTGCCTCCATCATAATTCTATACTTCAAATCTGAATCGTCAGGAACACAAAGTCTAGAGTTGACTCGAAGTATTCCTTCTTCATCAATCCTTGCTTCTAGAATAGCACCTTCTTGCACCTTCCTCCTCATATTCATCAGCTTCGGGTCTATAGCTTGAGCAGCTTTAACTTTATCAATCAAAGCTGGTTCTACGCGTATACTTGACATCATCGCATGGGTCCCTGGAGTCTTGAACTCTATCTCCATCTTTATAAATCACACAAAATAGGCCTTGAAAGCATCGCATTTGTTCTCGCATATGATCTTCTACTCAACGCGTCAGCTACAACGTTTGCTTTTCCAAGATGGTATTGGATGGTATGATCATAATCTTTCAACAGCTCAAGCCAACGTCGTTGCTGCATGTTGAGTTTCTTCTAGGTAAATAAATATTTAAAGCTCTTATGATCCGTATAGATCTCTACTTTCTCTCCATACAGGTAGTGTCTCCAGATCTTGAACGCGAAAATGACTGCTGCCAACTCTAGATCATAAGTAGGATAATTCCTCTCACATTCCTTGAGTTGTCACGAGGCATAGGCTATGACTTTCCCATGTTGCATGAGAACACATCCTAACCCTTTGCCTGAAGCATCGCTGTAAATGACAAATCCATCCGAACCAGATGGTATCGTCAGAACAGGTGTAGAAATGAGTCTCCTCTTGAGCTCTTGAAAGCTCTTCTCGCATTCCTCGTTCCATATGAATTTTATATCTTTTCGAGTCAGCTGAGTTAATGGAGTAGCGATTCGAGAAAATTCTTCCATGAATCTCCTGATAATAACCAGCTAAGCCCATAAAGCTACGTACTTCGGTCACCGACTTTGGTTGCTCCCAACTTTATATTGCTTCAATCTTCGCCGGGTCAACAAATACTCCACGTTTTGATACCACGTGCCCAAGGAATGCTACCTCTTCAAGCCAGAACTCGCATTTCTTCAACTTGGCATATAGCTTATTTTCACGAAGCCTTTGAAGTACCAGCTTTAAGTGGTGCTCATGATCTTCACGGCTTTTGAAATAGATGAGGATGTTATCAATAAAGACAACCACTAACTTATCCAAATATGCCTTGAATACACGGTTCATCATATCCATAAAAGCAGCAGGAGCATTAGTCAATCCAAAAGACATGACTAAGAATTCATAATGCACGTATCGAGTTCTGAAAGCAGTCTTCGGAATATCCTCAGTTTTAATCTTCAGTTGATGATATCCAGAACGAAGATCGATCTTTGAAAAGAATTGTGCACCTTGTAACTGGTCAAACAGGTCATCAATACGAGGTAACGGATACCTATTCTTGATGGTGACGTGGTTCAACTCCCGATAGTCAATACAAAGTCGCATACTCCCGTCTTTCTTCTTTACGAATAAAACAGGAGCACCCCAAGAAGATGTACTGGGACGTATAAAATAGATGTCTAATAACTCTTGTAATTGGACCTTTAACTCCTGAAGTTCAATAGGAGCCATTCGATATGGGGTTTTAGAAATGGGTTTTGTACCGGGTTCAAGGTCAATAAAGAATTCAACTTCACGTTCCAGGGTAGACCAGGAAGTTCTTTGGGAAATACATCAGGAAACTCATTAACAACAAAAATATCATTCAAACCTGACGTATTTTGGTTTAGATCAGTGACATGGGCTAAGAAAGCTTGACATCCGTTTTTTAATAAACGAATAACTTTATGACTTGAAATAACATTGATTGATTTTAGTGGTTTAGTTGTTTAAATTCGCACAATAGGTTGGTTGGGAATATAAAAACTAACAACCTTAAGAAAATAATCAATTTTGGCATGATAAGTGGTCAACCAGTCAATTCCTAAAATCACATCAAATGCAAATATTTTCAAAGATATAAGATCAACAGGTAGGGTGAGGGTACCAATTTGAATCGAGCAAGATTTGTAAACTGTAGATGTAACGAAGGTTTCTCCCAACGGAGTTTCAACAGATAAGTCAAAATCTAATTTCTCAGGTGTCAAGTTCAAATGTTGAGCACAAGTAGGTGCAATAAAAGAATGGGTAACACCGGTATCTAATAAAGTGTAAACTTTGCAAGAGTTTATTATCAGCTTACTCGTAATAACCTCGTTCGGGTTCCTTGCTTGTTGAGCAGTCACGACAAAAGCTCTTCCAGGAACCACTGGCTTTGACTTGTCAGCGATAGCCTTTGGAGTCACCATCCCTGCTGGACTTGGTTTCGCTATAGGACACACTCGAGCTATGTGCCCTTTCTTTCCACAGTTATAACACACCATGGATTGTTGTGTGCAGTTGGGACTGATGTGTCCATCTTGCCTGCATTTATAGTATACGACCGGCGATCGTTCTCCTTTCCTAGAAATAGTTGATGTTGGTGCTGCTGTCGATGCTTTCACGTTCTCATTGTTGTACCTTCTCTTCTTGAAATCTCCCCCAGACTCACTTCTTTTATTATCATGGCCACGATTACCACCGGAGTGTTTACCGCTTCTGTCATGATACTTTTTCCCTGCTGGTTGTCATTATTCCGATGACCGCTGCCACCGGTATGGCCTTGGTTGTTGTCCCTTGGTTGAACATAATTATTATCTCGTTCTAATAACTGGGCCCTGTTCACTACATCCGAATATAGAGAAAATTTGTGAGAAATGAGGTATTGACGAATCTCGGGTTTCAAACCTCTCAGAAACATCCGCGTCATACGTTCCTCATTCTCCACCAAATGAGGTGCAAACTGGGATAACTCCGCGAACTTAGCCTCGTACTGGGACACAGTCATGTTATTTTGTTCCAGTCTGATAAACTCTACCTCTTTCATGTGACGAATACTTTTTGGAAAGTACTTGTCATTGAACAGTTTCTGGAACGCCCCCAAGACATCTTGAGTGCGGCAGGCTGGGTACGCTTCACAGATTCCCACCAGTAATCTGCCTCTCCACGAAACATAAACGTGGCGAATGGAACCTTCTGTTCCTCCGTGCATCCCAACACATCAAATATCTTGGTAATTTGCTTAATCCAATTTTCCACCTTAATTGGATCTAGCTTTCCTTGAAACTCTGGTGGTCCTAACTCTTTAAACTGTTTGGCAGTGACAAGCCACGAGTTGTTATTTCCACCGGTATTATGAACACGAGTCTCCCTCGTTTGGTTTTGCATGAATTGCAAAAAGCTTCTAAACATCCCGTCATTAATCATTTCTTCGGTAGGGTTGTTTACAGGAGGAATATAGCCTTCCTATTGCACGTTCTCCTGGTTGGTGATTAAAGGTGTCTCAACGGTCTCATTCACTCCATTGTTTAGATTTTCAGCTGCCATTCTCAAATACTGCCACAAAACAAGGGTTAATCAAACAAATTAACATATCACATATTAACTCTATGTTCCAATCGACCAATTAAATAACAATTAAGCTTAGGTAGGACATACTAGCGAAGGTTTTACTCGTCTCTCCCCTCCTAGTTCTATTCCCAGATCTCCGCTAGAGATCATATCCCTAAGCTCTGATACCAACTGTGACGCCCCCAAAATAGGTTCAATACTCAACCCATTCTGAGTCGCAAAACACATGGTACATAATCCAAATACAATATTTCATATCAAACGGTCGTGCAAAATACGACCACACAACTGTGAGTGTCAATACAGACATGTAGAAAATAAAACATTCAAACTAAGTCCTCATTACATTTATTATCACACTATTTTAAAAAAAATATAGTGAGGACTTCTACAGCTCTAACTCGGACCATCACTCCATTCCCCGACTAGTACCCGCGATATTCTCATTTCCTGAACAGAACAATGGAAGAAATAGGTGACCCCAACTAGCCCAATAAAGAATATTATGACTAAGATAATGAAAAACAAATTATCGTTAGCCTTCAATAAATCAGATAAAATATTATGGACAACACATTTTAGATCAATATTCGCAGCGAAAATAACAATTCATTATAAGAGTTAAGTAGAGAATGATGTCTACTATCTTCTTTGATTTAAAAGTCCATCATCAATATTTTATTCCTATAACAGCAATCAATATACATCATGAATCAAATATTCATCTTTTGCACTACGAGTCAGAGATATTCATTTGTATCACCAGTTGGTCATGTTCATCTCAACACCTGTCCATCTTTGCACTACGGGCCAAAGATATTCATCAGGTAATCATTCATCTTTGCACTATAGGCCAAAGATATTCATCAAGTAATCATTCATCTTTGCACTACAGGCCAAAGATATTCAGTTATAACACTATTTAGGACTGAGGATGATGAAAAACAATATGAATAACGAATCCAGTGAGATAAAGGACAAATATTAGAGAATTTATCCAGAGTTCAAGAATGAAGATCAAAACTTGGATCCAATCAAAGATAATTTGGAAGAAAAAAAATATTTTTTTTACCGTGAATAGTTTCTTGTGAATAGTAACTCATAAATAGTAACTCGACATAAAAAGATAAAAATTTCACAAGAAAGTTCAGACCAATATTCCAGTGAAATGATATTAGATGAAGCGTAAAACTCAAGGAATTTTTGATCATTTTAGGAATTATAGAAGAAATACTTACCGTAGTAAGTTTAGAGTTAGGAATCTGAAATGAAACAATATACGAAACTGTAATTGGATTTTCACCCGTCAGGCAGTAGTCCGCTCAGACAGATTATTTTCATAATTTAATAACAAATGAATACGAAGGGTTATTCACCAGGCTTGCGGTAGTCCACGTAGACAAGTTATTCTCACAGAATAATAAAGAATGGAATAACAACAGAATTTCACTATGCATGTGGTAGTCCGCGTAGACAGGTTATTCTAACAGAATAATAAAGAATGGAATAACAACCCTTACGAGTATTGAAAGAAAATAACTGTCTTCATGAATTCGAAAGAAATAATACCCCTTACCTTAAAAATTTGGAGACTGCACTAGTGTAATAGCAGAATACTCTTCTTCTTTCTCTCTTATTCTCTCTATACTTTCTCTCTCTATAGCTTTAGTGAATTGGTGAGAAATAATGAAGAAATGAGCTTCTATTTATAGGCTTGGCAGAGTAAGGATAAAATAGTCTTTTCGCCATACTTTATGACATCATCGCTTACATCATCGATCCTATAATATCATTGCTTACCTCATCGTTCCGATGAAATCATTGCTTACCTCATCGTTCTGATGACATCATTGCTTACATCATAAGAATTCAAATTCAATTTGTTTTCTTCTACCTCATTTTACCTTTATACCCTGAATTTACTATAATAATGTAACCGTTCAAATTATAAAAATCATACTATTATATATGTCCACGTCGGGCGGAAAATCAAGTCCTCAGTCTCCCTTTTATTGAAGGAGGAGGTCTCTTTTTTCTCTTTTGGAGTTGTTTGCCCTCGTCTCTTGTCCGTG
The DNA here is from genome assembly GCA_020205555.1 of Panax stipuleanatus. Classification (NCBI taxonomy): domain Eukaryota; kingdom Viridiplantae; phylum Streptophyta; class Magnoliopsida; order Apiales; family Araliaceae; genus Panax; species Panax stipuleanatus. Next base: position 51,282,281 of record CM035122.1, read on the forward strand.
GGATGAGAGAGGAGTGCCCCGATTTCCCTATTTTATTCTTTTCCCTTTCACTTTCGCTTTGTCTTTGGAGTTCCATTTTAAAGGGTGAATTTCGTAGGAAACCGGTACCGACATATGTGTCGACGATTTTAAAAGATTAATTTTATTGATTGGACCGATTGAGACAGAGTCGCCAGTTGGTATTTTGGAAATGGATGTACCAACTCATCCGGGTTTTAATAGTTTTTCGCAAGATGGTCCAATGCGTGACTCTTTGATTTGGTCTTGAAACCCAAAATTCATGGAATTCGGGGGCTAAATTAAGCGGGGGGAAGGTGTTAGGCACCCCTCAACTCCCGTGCAAGCACGGTACAACATCTTATTGATTTTCTTATGCAAAAAGTGTGTGTGTGTGTGTGTGTGTGTTCGTGTGTGTGATTTTGAAAGCTTTATTAGTTGGTTTCTAAGTCTTTTTGGTGACTTGAAAGTAGTGTTGTACCTCTTTTGCGCCTAGGTACGAAGGATTTGATTTAGCGAAAGATTCAATTTTAACAAGATATGCAAATTGAAATGAGGTTTTGGAAAGTAAGGTTTTCAAATCCTTTGCTGTGACAAACAAGATTTTTGTAATTTATTTTGAATATTTATTGAATTAAATAAATATTTTTTGATGATTTAATTATTGAGTTAAATAATTAATTGATGAATTTATGGTAGATTAATTTAATTATATGTGTCACATTAGTTAAATTAATGTGGTGAATTTTTATATTCAAAGTATGTATTTAATTGAGCTTATTTGATTAATATATTAATTAATAAGCATAATGTTATTCTAATTAATTTATTAATTAATTAGAGATTTATGATTAGACATAATTAATAAATAAGAATTTTAATTATGTGACTATGTGATTTAATGTAGATTTATGCTATTTTATTTAATTGATTTAAATAGCATTATTTGATTTAATTGGGTGTGACATTAATTAACTATATTATAATAAATTAATTAAAATAAATGAGAAGGGATTCCTTAAGCTAGCCAAACAAGGCCTTAAGGGGAGTTGGTCAGTTAACCCACTAAGGGACCAACTGACAACCACTCACCCATTATATATTATACGTATTATACTTATATACATATACTATATCAATTTATATATTCATATCAGAGGAAATAAAACTTAAAGAATCAGAGAGAATTTTGAGAGAAAAGATTGAAGAAGAAGAATTTGAAAAGTTTATATCATCATCCTTGAATCATCTTCACAAACTAGCAAGGGTAATTCCTTCTCCTAAGTTTTTAAATTCAAGTTCTTAAAGTTTTCCATTAACGTATGTTAGATTCTCTGTGAATAACTAATTTGATAATTAATGTATGATATGATTTTATATGTGTTATTGTATGATCATAACATGTTGTATATCATGTATGCATGATTTAGTGCGATTAAATCCATGTAGTTATGCTTAATTTGATTTTTCAAAAGTTACAGAGTGTAAAAATTGTACATATGGCCCATATGGCCCTTACGTACAAAATTTACACACCTTATGCGTTTATTTAACTTAAATTAACACTTGAATGTGATGGTGTACATTTAAACGAACAAAATAGAAGTTAAACGAATGGATTCGGTGTTATAACGAATCCGTAACGTTGAATTCTTGTTTTCTTTCAAAACTTTATAAAATGTTGAAAATAGTGAAATTAAATGTTGTGATTTGTGTAATTCCGTGATTTAAAGTGTTAAAAGCATGCTTAGAACATGGTATGATGTTTCTGTAAATTCTATATCTTATGGGTAGCCTTAAATTCATTACGTTAGTTTAATTTGGATTTATTTGGGTTGCTCTGTGTGTCATTCGCGAACTGGAAATCTGGGTCTGCGTTGCCGCGCGACCGCGCTGGTCCCAAGGGTAACTGGCGCGCGGCCGCGCCCCTTGCAGAAATTTGAAATTTTTTTTTGCTAAGTGTTCGTGTGTTCTAAGAGGTGGTTTAAAACCTAATGTAATGAACATAAAGACATGATTAAACATATAATAAGAGGTTAATAACTTATATTACGTGAGTAATTAATAAGTTAATTACATGACTTGAATCGTTAATTGTATAGTCCAATAACGTGCTCAAGACCGATGTGTGTGATTCGATACGTATATCGAGTTATTGATTAATTTGTATTGTGAACGTATTGATGTGTAGGGTTTAATAAAGAACGTGAATTATAATTGTAGCTTGTGCAAGAGGCAAGTATCCTATCCCTAACTTATTGATTTAGCAAGTTCCCTAAATTCTAATTTATTCATTTATTAAGCCTTAGACTTGTGTTTCTATATCGAGTAAGCTCGTGTTTTTAATTGTTCAAGTTCGAAATTCATATTACATATTGTAACTCTTTTAAAAGCATGATTCAGTGATACAATACTTATTCGATTGTATACTCTTGAGATTTATTATTCAAGTTGAATATCGATGTTATTGTTGAACCTTATAGGACTAGTGAACCCTTATTGATTCGACTAGTCCATAGTTGATGAACGTTCTAAATTCCAAAATACTTATTGAGCTTATCCAAACCAAACTTCCTTTGGTGCGGACTTTGATGTCAAAACTGAGATGAACAACCCTGTAAAAGGGGATTATTTACGCTTTAGCGTTGAGATATTGTGCACAATATGGTACTAAGGGCTGATCCCCCTAAGTACGAGAAGTAGAGTCCATAGTCTTATGACTGTTAAAGGTTTTAAGTATAAACACTTTACAACCTAGGACATAGTTCAAGGTCTTATGACCCTCAGATGATATTTTGATTCCTGTTATTTATCCTCGAGTCAAAAGTTGAGTTTCTTTATTCAGATGTCCTTGATTCACTCGCATGTTATTATATTGTTGTCATATTATTATACTTGTGGGCAACCGTGCTCACTCTTGCGTAATAATAACATTGCAGTTAAGAACGAAAGGTCTGACGAGCCTTCTACTAGCAAAGGCAAGGGCAAAGTCAACAAGTGATGAAGACTTGTTGTTTATTTTATGTGTTTATGTTTCAGACTTATGTTAAAGTTGTGTAAAACTTATTTAATTATTTATATTTCCGCATTTGATATTTAAGGTTAAGTACGACCTGGGATTGATGTATTTCTTTTCTGATGTTGTAACCCCATAAGGGGAGGATTATTTCTATTTATTTCATGGTTTGCATTTACTATGGGTAGATAGATAGATGATATTTGTACAGTGAACACCAAGTCCCGTGGAAATTGAAGTACCCGGATTTGGGGGTGTCACAGGTTGGTATCAAAGCTGTAGGTTATGAACCTTAGGTGGGGAAAAACCTTAGGATAGTAGCCTTTTTAGAGATCGAGAACATAGTAATGATAACTCTTATCGAGTTCTAAGAAAGATAATAACTTACCTTATGTGCTACGTGCTTATACTTATATATTCGAGTCTCGATTAGCATCACGTAATTACTAAAACTTAAAATTTTATTTGTCAGGATGACGAATGCTGGAGAACCTAGTCAGTCCAGGGACCTTGTACCCCTAGAGGCTAGAGAGGAGGAGCCCCGAGATATCCACGTAGTTTGGGAGCAGTTAGTCCGACGAGAGCCATCACCCTTGATCACAGTCATTGGTCAGGAGATTGTGCCGGTGTCTAATTCAGAGGAGGACTCTGAGGAAGACCCTGAGGAGATTGAAGTTCAGGCTGAGGCAGCTGAAGAGGAGGAGGAAGACCCTGAAGAGTTCCCGCCGAGCTCTATCAGTGCTGAGATGTATGACGAGCTGTATGACCGTAACATAGAGTTACGTGATACTGTTCAGGAGCTGAGGGAGACTGTTCAGGAGCTGAGGGAGCGGTCGGTTACTCAACAGTCTACCATCGAGCTGAGGGATGGAGAGGTTGAGGCTCTTCACACACGTTTGGGAAATGTAGAGTGGAATTTGGCTCACGAGAAGGGCCAAACCGAGCAGAAGTCAGAGGAAATTGAGGAATTGAAGAATGAACTAAAAGAGAAATCAGCAAGGCTGGCCATAGCAGAGGAGGCTTGGGTAAGGGAATCACGACGAGCAGATCTCGCAGAAGATAATTGTCGGGCGAAGAAGGCCAAGCTTGAAGAGACGTACTCTATACTTCAGTATGCAATTGACGAGGCCCAGGATCGGGTTATGAGGTACCCAATTCAGTTTGAAGGACTACCGTCGTACATGCTAGATCGCAGGACGATGTCTCGGATTATGGAAGAAGAGCGTGGCAAAGCTGTTCGTCGCCTTAATGGGCAGTGATAGGAACATTTGATTTTGTGAAACCTATCTGGTAGTTAATAATGTAAATTCCAATGTGTTTATAAACAGAGGAATATTTTATGTTTTAAATCCTGTAGATTCTTTATCTCAGGATAGTTGATGTAAATAGCAGTGATGCTATCGTATTATGTTAAAACTTTTGATTTAGTAATATATCAGAGTTTATTTGAGATAATGTGTTGACTGATTGTGTCTAAATGTTTAAGTTAAGCCTTAGATATTTAAAAGATTGAATAAAGTTCTAATACGCGTATTTCTTAACAGTAAAATGCCGCCAAGGAGACGATCTAACCGTCAACAGGCCCAAGAAGGGTCAACTAACAACAACAACGACGCCAATGCTAACCCCGTTCAGCAGTTGGCGAACTTACTTGCTGGAGCGCTTAACAACCAACCTCAAGCTCCACCGACCACAACGTTCAAGGACTTCAAGGCGGTGGGACCGCCAGAGTTTAAAGGCACCATGAACCCGATAGAAGCTCAAACCTGGGTCATGGAGATGGAAAAAGTTTTTGACGTCGCCAGAGTCAGAGAGGACCAGAAAACCGCCTATGCAACGTTCATGCTGAAATCTGAGGCCAGCTATTGGTGGCAAGCGAATAAGGTCCGGGGAGGTGAAGGTGTGATTACCTGGGAGAGGTTCAAGGAGATGTTCTTCGAGATGTACTTTCCGACCAGCTCGCAGAATCAAATGGAGGTCCAGTTCTTGGAACTGAAACAGGGAAATATGTCCGTACCAGAATATGCGGCGAAATTCAATGAGTTGGCTAGGTTTGCCACGTATCAAGTGCACACCGATCAGAGGAAGGCAAGGAGGTTTGAACAGGGCCTGAAGCCCTGGTTGTATAGCAAAGTGTCAATGTTCCAATTGAACACTTTTGCTGGGGTGTTGGAGAAGGCCATTCTCGCTGAAGGCGGGAGTGATGCAGTTACAAAGTATAACCAAGATCAGAAAAAGAAGAAGAGTGAAGGTGAAGGAATTAACAAGGCTAGTGGTAGCAACACGGGAGGGAGTAATAATCAGAAGAGGAGGTGGAATGATAACTCATCGACTGGGAATCAGCAAGGTGGTCAGAAAAAGAGGATCGAAGCTTGTTCGACCTGCGGGAAAGCTCACCTGGGGGTCTGTATGAAGGGAAAACGAGTATGTTATAATTGTGGTCAGGAAGGCCACATAGCACCTAACTGTCCGAACCCAAAGAAGGGCGCTTGCTTCACTTGCGGCTCAAAGGACCATCTGGCAAGGGACTGTCCCAAGAAGGGATCTGGAAGGGAAGGATCAGGTGGAAACAGGGGAAACAGCGGTGGAAGTGCTTTAACTATCACGGGACCAACCGCAACCAACCGACCAACCGCCAGGACCTTCAACATGACCGTGCAGGATGCTGTGCAGTCTCGCGATGTGGTGTCAGGTATCATTCCGATCAATAAAGTTAATGCTTATGTACTATTTGATTCGGGTGCTACTTGTTCATTTATATCCGATGACTTTGCTAAGAACTTAGAACTTCCTATGGACGAGTTAGAATACCCCATGAATATAGAGATTGCGAATAGAGAAGTAATCCCTGTTAAGTATGTACACAAGAACTGTAGAGTAGATATTAAGGGTAACATTATGAACGTAAATCTTATCCCGATTAGACTTGGGGAATTCGATGTTATTCTGGGAATGGATTGGCTAGTCAATTATGGGGCTGTAATTGATTGCCAGAGGAAGTGTATCAACCTTATGACCCCGTCAAAGGTTGTGTTTTATGGCAGTAAATCGCCTAGACAAGCGAGTTGTCTGACGATGATGCAGGCCAGGAAGTTGTTAAGACAAGGCTGTGTAGGATATTTAGCCTACATAGTCGATAGTCGTAAAGAAAATTCGAAATTAGAAGATATACCAGTCGTGAGGGACTTCTTAGACGTATTTCCGGATGATCTGCCAGGACTTCCGCCAGACAGAGAGGTTGAGTTTGTGATCGATTTGGCGCCAGGGACGGCCCCAATATCGAAGGCACCATACCGGATGGCTCCGGTAGAGATGAAAGAGTTAATGGTACAACTACAAGAGTTACTGGACAAGAAGTACATCCAACCGAGCGTATCGCCGTGGGGAGCGCCGGTGTTATTTGTGAAGAAGAAGGACGGGACGATGCGACTTTGCATCGACTACAGAGAACTGAATAAGGTCACAATTAAGAATAGATATCCATTACCGAGGATCGACGATCTGTTCGACCAATTGAAGGGTGCAAGGTACTTTTCAAAGATAGACTTGAGGAGTGGCTATCATCAGCTGAAGGTGAGGCCAGAGGATGTTCCAAAGACAGCATTTAGGACTCGATATGGTCACTACGAATTTTTGGTAATGTCATTTGGTCTAACGAATGCTCCTGCAGCATTCATGGGCTTAATGAATGGAGTGTTCAAGCCGTTTTTGGACAAATTCGTGGTGGTCTTTATCGACGATATTTTGGTATACTCGAAGACCAAGGAAGAACATGTAGAACATCTGAAGTTAACATTAGAGGCGTTGAGAAGAGAGAAGTTGTACGCCAAATTTTCTAAATGTGAATTCTGGATTGAAAGAGTGCAATTTCTTGGACATGTGATCGACAAGGACGGAATTTCGGTAGATCCCTCTAAAGTCGAAGCTGTGATGAACTGGGATCTGCCGAAAACACCGTCGGAAGTGAGGAGTTTTCTTGGATTGGCGGGTTATTATAGAAGATTTATTCAGGACTTTTCCAAGATCGCAACTCCGCTGACAAATTTGACTAGAAAATCGGTGAAATTCGTTTGGACAGAGAAGTGTGAGGAAAGTTTCCAAGAGCTCAAGAGGAGGTTGAGTTCAGCACCTGTGTTATCCCTTCCGGACGACACAGGCAATTTTGTGGTTTATAGTGATGCGTCGCATAAAGGACTTGGCTGTGTGCTTATGCAAAACGGCAGGGTCATTGCGTATGCGTCACGACAATTGAAAGACTATGAGAAGGGGTATCCGACCCATGACTTGGAGTTAGCTGCCGTGGTATTTGCTTTAAAAATTTGGAGACACTATCTCTATGGGGAGAAGTGTGAAATATATACAGACCACAAGAGTCTGAAATATATCTTTACACAGAAGGACTTGAATATGCGCCAGAGAAGGTGGCTGGAGTTAATTAAGGACTATGACTGTGAAATCTTATACCATCCGGGTAAGGCTAATGTGGTTGCCGACGCCTTAAGCAGAAAGGGTCGGGAGAAATTGATGATGTTGACTACTCAGGAGGAACTAATTTCAGCAATGGAAAAGCTGAAATTGGAAGTGAAGTATTCGATGGAGATTGACGAGAAGTTGTTTCAGATTCAAGCTGGTACAACCCTATTGGATAAAGTTAAGGAAGCTCAACTTCAGGACGAAGAATGTGAGAAGGTTAAGAAAAAGATATCTGAAGGAACCGAACCGAGATTCAAGATAGACAGTGAGGGACTACTGAGATTTGAGAATAGAGTTCGGGTACCGTCAGTGCCAGAGATTAAGGATGACATTTTGAGAGAGGCTCATAGCTCACGGTATTCAATTCACCCCGGTAGTACCAAGATGTACCAGGATCTTCGACAGCACTTCTGGTGGCCGAATTTGAAACGAGATGTTGCTGAGTGTGTTGCAAAGTGTCTAACCTGTCAGAAAGTGAAAGCAGAACATCAGAGACCAAGTGGTTTGCTACAACCCCTGGAAATCCCAGAATGGAAATGGGAACACATTACGATGGATTTCGTGGTTGGCCTTCCGACGACTCAGAAAGGCTACGACGCAGTATGGGTTATCGTTGACCGACTGACGAAATCCGCACACTTCCTTCCGATTAAAATCAGATTCAACTTAGACCAGTTGGCAAGGCTATATGTGAAAGAGATTGTTTCGAGGCACGGAGTTCCGGTGTCAATTGTTTCCGACAGAGATCCGCGTTTCACATCGAACTTCTGGAAGTGACTACAAGAATGCATGGGGACACAGTTGAGAATGAGTACGGCTTATCACCCTCAGACAGATGGGCAGAGTGAAAGAACGATCCAGACATTGGAAGATATGTTGAGAGCATGCATCATGGATTTTAAAGGAAATTGGGATGATCACCTACCGCTTGTGGAATTCGGTTACAACAACAGTTACCACGCTAGTATTGGCATGCCGCCTTACGAAGCGTTGTACGGAAGAAAATGCAGAACCCCGCTATACTGGGATGAAGTTGGCGAGAGACAACTATTAGGTCCAGAACTGGTACAGCAGACAGCAGAGATAGTCAAAGTGATCAGAACAAGACTGGTAGCAGCTCAGGATAGGCAGAAGAAATACGCCGATCCACACCGTAAGAACGTTGAGTTTGAATCGGGTAGCTATGTGTTCTTGAAAGTCTCTCCCTGGAAGGGGAAGATCAGATTCGGTAAGAAGGGAAAATTGAGCCCAAGGTTCATTGGACCCTTTGAAGTACTGCGAAGGATTGGAGAAGTTGCGTATGAGGTAGCCTTACCTCCGGCGCTTGAGAATGTCCACAACGTCTTTCATGTGTCAGTTTTACGCCCCTACAAACCCGATTACAAACATGTGATTGAATATGAACCCCTACATTTTGAGAAAGACTTATCCTATGAAGAAATTCCTGTTCAGATTGTTGACAGGAAAGAGCAAGTCCTCAGAAATAAAATTATACCTTCTGTTAAGGTAATTTGGAGGAACCACAATGCTGAAGAAGCTACGTGGGAACTCGAAGAGCATATGATGAAGAATTACCCAGATTTATTTACTTAATTTTTTTGTTTATGCGATTCTGGGGACAGAATCTTTGTAAGGGGGGGAGAATGTAACGGGACGAAATTTAATTGAACCGTGATTCTGGGGACAGAATCCTTTTAAGGGGGGAAAGATGTGACAAACAAGATTTTTGTAATTTATTTTGAATATTTATTGAATTAAATAAATATTTTTTGATGATTTAATTATTGAGTTAAATAATTAATTGATGAATTTATGGTAGATTAATTTAATTATATGTGTCACATTAGTTAAATTAATGTGGTGAATTTTTATATTGAAAGTATGTATTTAATTGAGCTTATTTGATTAATATATTAATTAATAAGCATAATGTTATTCTAATTAATTTATTAATTAATTAGAGATTTATGATTAGACATAATTAATAAATAAGAATTTTAATTATGTGACTATGTGATTTAATGTAGATTTATGCTATTTTATTTAATTGATTTAAATAGCATTATTTGATTTAATTGGGTGTGACATTAATTAACTATATTATAATAAATTAATTAAAATAAATGAGAAGGGATTCCTTAAGCTAGCCAAACAAGGCCTTAAGGGGAGTTGGTCAGTTAACCCACTAAGGGACCAACTGACAACCACTCACCCATTATATATTATACGTATTATACTTATATACATATATACTATATCAATTTATATATTCATATCAGAGGAAATAAAACTTAAAGAATCAGAGAGAATTTTGAGAGAAAAGATTGAAGAAGAAGAATTTGAAAAGTTTATATCATCATCCTTGAATCATCTTCACAAACTAGCAAGGGTAATTCCTTCTCCTAAGTTTTTAAATTCAAGTTCTTAAAGTTTTCCATTAACGTATGTTAGATTCTCTGTGAATAACTAATTTGATAATTAATGTATGATATGATTTTATATGTGTTATTGTATGATCATAACATGTTGTATATCATGTATGCATGATTTAGTGCGATTAAATCCATGTAGTTATGCTTAATTTGATTTTTCAAAAGTTACAGAGTGTAAAAATTGTACATATGGCCCATATGGCCCTTACGTACAAAATTTACACACCTTATGCGTTTATTTAACTTAAATTAACACTTGAATGTGATGGTGTACATTTAAACGAACAAAATAGAAGTTAAACGAATGGATTCGGTGTTATAACGAATCCGTAACGTTGAATTCTTGTTTTCTTTCAAAACTTTATAAAATGTTGAAAATAGTGAAATTAAATGTTGTGATTTGTGTAATTCCGTGATTTAAAGTGTTAAAAGCATGCTTAGAACATGGTATGATGTTTCTGTAAATTCTATATCTTATGGGTAGCCTTAAATTCATTACGTTAGTTTAATTTGGATTTATTTGGGTTGCTCTGTGTGTCATTCGCGAACTGGAAATCTGGGTCTGCGTTGCCGCGCGACCGCGCTGGTCCCAAGGGTAACTGGCGCGCGGCCGCGCCCCTTGCAGAAATTTGAAATTTTTTTTTTGCTAAGTGTTCGTGTGTTCTAAGAGGTGGTTTAAAACCTAATGTAATGAACATAAAGACATGATTAAACATATAATAAGAGGTTAATAACTTATATTACGTGAGTAATTAATAAGTTAATTACATGACTTGAATCGTTAATTGTATAGTCCAATAACGTGCTCAAGACCGATGTGTGTGATTCGATACGTATATCGAGTTATTGATTAATTTGTATTGTGAACGTATTGATGTGTAGGGTTTAATAAAGAACGTGAATTATAATTGTAGCTTGTGCAAGAGGCAAGTATCCTATCCCTAACTTATTGATTTAGCAAGTTCCCTAAATTCTAATTTATTCATTTATTAAGCCTTAGACTTGTGTTTCTATATCGAGTAAGCTCGTGTTTTTAATTGTTCAAGTTCGAAATTCATATTACATATTGTAACTCTTTTAAAAGCATGATTCAGTGATACAATACTTATTCGATTGTATACTCTTGAGATTTATTATTCAAGTTGAATATCGATGTTATTGTTGAACCTTATAGGACTAGTGAACCCTTATTGATTCGACTAGTCCATAGTTGATGAACGTTCTAAATTCCAAAATACTTATTGAGCTTATCCAAACCAAACTTCCTTTGGTGCGGACTTTGATGTCAAAACTGAGATGAACAACCCTGTAAAAGGGGATTATTTACGCTTTAGCGTTGAGATATTGTGCACAATATGGTACTAAGGGCTGATCCCCCTAAGTACGAGAAGTAGAGTCCATAGTCTTATGACTGTTAAAGGTTTTAAGTATAAACACTTTACAACCTAGGACATAGTTCAAGGTCTTATGACCCTCAGATGATATTTTGATTCCTGTTATTTATCCTCGAGTCAAAAGTTGAGTTTCTTTATTCAGATGTCCTTGATTCACTCGCATGTTATTATATTGTTGTCATATTATTATACTTGTGGGCAACCGTGCTCACTCTTGCGTAATAATAACATTGCAGTTAAGAACGAAAGGTCTGACGAGCCTTCTACTAGCAAAGGCAAGGGCAAAGTCAACAAGTGATGAAGACTTGTTGTTTATTTTATGTGTTTATGTTTCAGACTTATGTTAAAGTTGTGTAAAACTTATTTAATTATTTATATTTCCGCATTTGATATTTAAGGTTAAGTACGACCTGGGATTGATGTATTTCTTTTCTGATGTTGTAACCCCATAAGGGGAGGATTATTTCTATTTATTTCATGGTTTGCATTTACTATGGGTAGATAGATAGATGATATTTGTACAGTGAACACCAAGTCCCGTGGAAATTGAAGTACCCGGATTTGGGGGTGTCACATTTGCCCGACTAGGAATCGAGGACTTCGATACTTCCTTTTATTCTTTATGTTCATTACGTGATCTACCCTGAATAGCTTTATTTTTCATCAAAAGCTCTTTGTGGTTTTCTTTGAGAAATCATTTTGATGATATGTATGCTAAAGCGTTAAGAAGGTTCGGATCATCATCGGGCATAAAAGCCATCTCGATGAACCGAGCTCCCGTAATGAAGGTTTTCACTATCACGGGGTCTTGAATCCGAGCTCTCGAGACTAACCCCTCGAGTTCATCTTCAAGATCTAAATATTATATGCACATCAATATTTACGGTATTTAAAGCATTTACAACGTAAAAACCGGTCCATCGTGGGAATAAAGTCAGATCCGTTTGGGGATCTCGACACCGGGATTCCTAGGCTCACAATATTTGTACCATTTTATATATATATAACATCCACGGCTTCATTACTAAGTGATTTCATCGGTTAAAATCACCGTTTACTCCGATTCGACCCCCCTTTCACCTCTAAATATATTTTTAGGGCTATATGGGTTAACCGGGACCATTTACAAGTAAATACATCCATAGATATACCACGAATCTAAGCCGTTCTAGCTCCCGGGTTGAAGCATTATGCTAACAACCTCTCGGGAACTAGCTTAAGCTTAGCTTGAGGTATATCTAGTCTCCGAAGCTATATACAACGTATTAAAGCAATAAATAACTGATAAAAATGTTAAAACTACTAACTATTACATAATATGCTTATAATACAACAAATATAGCTAGATTCAAACAAGATCCTTCATTAATCTATCATTTGAACATAGTTTACAAAGAAAACGAAGCTAGAAGTGCGTTATTTCACCTTGGGGGACGCATGAACAAGCATTTTGACTCCCGGGATGAAGTAAGAACACTAAGATGGCTTCAATGAGATGCTAGATGGAAGAAATAAGCTTCAAGTTGCTATGTTGATGTCCAACCCGAGCCTTTCTCTCTCTATATCTCTCTCTTCTCTTTTTTTAAAATGAACTAAGTGGGGGGTTATATCCTGTCCGTGGCAGCCGCACACATGTATCCGGCTAGCCGCATATATGGTGGAGGCTACCCAGGTGGGACCCCTCCGGCTTCGTTATGGCTCCTTCAGTCTCAATTCGGCAGAAATTGACGTCTGCCGTTTGATCTTTCAAAACCGTATTTGACGAATACAGCGAGATATGATCGAGTCCGATTGAGTTAGGGTTCGGGAGGTTGATACTCGTAGCCGAGATACCTTCCAGGTCTAGATATCAGTCTGCAGGCTTATCTCTCGATGGTACGTCGTTCGAGGTTTGCTGAGGTGGTTTCCAATGATCACTATCTCAGCTCGTCGATCTTCAATCGGGTTGCGGTATGTTCAGACTTCATTGGTCCTCTTCACCATTCTTGGGGTTGTCTCCAAGATGACCGGGATCTTTTGCCCTACTTCGGGGTTATCTCCGAAATAAAATGATGCTTTTACCCTCCTGCAGGGTTAGTACGACAAAAGTGAATTTTCGAGTGTCTACAGATGCCCCTCTTTGTCATATTCATGAAATTCAATGGAATGAACACGACAAAGATTTAATAGACACGAAGAATGCATGACAAGGTATATCTAATGATGCAATGTCATGTATAATCGATGCAATGTTATATGAGATGTATAAAAGGGTTACCTCCTCAGCTGGGGAAGTTAAGGATTACGTTGTCGGGGTTGAGTCGACCTGCGTTGAATTGTAATCAACAGATTGCACCATCAGGGTCATGTCAATGCCTTCACTTATTTGTAGCCAACGGATTCATTATCAGGGTTGAGCTGATTCCTTCACTGGGTTGTGGCCAACGGATTACATCATCGGGGATTTACCGATCTGCGTAGGGTTATAGCCAACGGATTACACCATCGGAGATTTGCCGATCTACTTAGGGTTATAGCCAACGGATTACATTCATCGAGGATTTGCCGATCTGCGTAGGGTTGTAGCCAACGGATTACATCATCGGAGAATTATCGATCTGCGTAGGGTTGTAGCCAACAGATTACATCATCGGGGATTTGTCGACCTGCGTAGGGTTGTAGCCAATGGATTGCACCATCGGGGATTTGCCGACTTGCGTAGGGTTGTAACCAATAGATTACACCATCGGGGATTTGCCGACCTTCACTGGTTTGTAGCCCACGGATTACATTCATCGAGGATTTGCCGACATACGTAGGGTTGTAGCCAACGGATTACATCATCGTGGATTTGCCGACTTGCGTAGGGTTGTAGCCAACAGATTACATTCATCGGGGATTTACCGACCTTCACTGGTTTGTAGCCAACGGATTACAATCATCAGGGATTTGTTGACCTGCGTAGGGTTGTAGCCAATGGATTACATTCATCGGGGATTTACCGATCTGTGTAGGGTTGTAGCCAACGGATTACATCATCGGGGATTTGCCGATACCTTCACTGATTCATTGTCGGTGGATTACATCATCGAGGTCAAGTCGACACCTTCACTGATTTATTGTCAGTGGATTATATTGTCGGGGTCAAGCCAACACCTTCACTGATTCATTATCGGTGGATTACATCGTTGGGGTCAAGTCGACGCCTTCACTGATTCATTGTCGGTGGATTACATTGTCGGGGTCAAGCCGACGCCTTCATTGATTCATTGTCTGTGGATTACATCGTCGGGGTCAAGCCGACGCCTTCACTGATTCATTGTCGGTGGATTAAGCCGACGCCTTCACTGATTCGTTGTCGGTGGATTACATCGTTGGGGTCAAGCCGATGCCTTCACTGATTCATTGTCGGTGGATTACATGTTGTAAGGTTCATTTTGATTGATTTCCTGGTCTTCCGACGTTTAACGTCGGGTTGTCTGATCTTCGCCGAACTTCTACTATTTCGGAGGATTTTTAGGGTTTTCGGGGTTTCAAACAATCCCGAAAAGGCATCATTTTTCATAATGTGACCATTCTGAACCCAAAAGAACATGTTCTGGACATCGTGTTGCCAAATAAAATGCTGCGGAACCCACTTAAGGTAGCCGTATACATGGTTGCGGCTAGAGCAACCATGTTCAAGGTTACCCGCGTTTGAGCTTATACCTTCGGGAGGCCTCATTTTCACCCATTCTATTCGAATTTCATCTTGTTTCTCTCTACAAAACCGAGCGTTTCTTCATCTATACTCGATTCCGACTTGATTTGGAGCGATCCGCCACCGTATACTCCTTCTTCGGACTACGGGTAACGTCTAAACTCTGTTCTTTTATGTTTTCGTTGGCGAAAACACGTATTTCCTTTCTTAAAGGCAATATATCTAACATGTATGCATGTATAGATAGATAAATATGTTTATGATGCAATACATATATACAAATCATCCTATGGATCGTATGAATGCGAGATATTGCCATTTATCAGTTAATCTAGACATACATTGTACATATGTTTTAGAATAACAATTGAAATTGATGTTTGCATGCTTGGTTGTGATGATGTACCCTCATAGGGTGATTTAATACATGCTTCGGGCATGTGGATAGTTCGTTTTATAAAGAAGACTCTGGCAAAAAAATTTCATAAACAAAATGTCCGGGTCATAGATATATTATAGATATACTAAGATGCAAATGACATACATATTTAATGACACATGTAAGACATGCATGATGTGATGATCATATTTTATGGGTTTAATTTGAAATTTGCAAATGGTAAGAATATACCTGACTTGGCTTTAATTCCTACGAACTCATTGTTCAGACATGGATCCTGAGGAGCTTAGTCGTGCCACTGGACAGCCGATTTCATCGGGAGTTCGCCGGCGTAGGACCCCCTCTGAGGTTCCGGTTCCACGTATTAGCCGACGGGTACAACGTTTGACCG
This sequence comes from Panax stipuleanatus, assembly GCA_020205555.1. Lineage (NCBI taxonomy): Eukaryota > Viridiplantae > Streptophyta > Magnoliopsida > Apiales > Araliaceae > Panax > Panax stipuleanatus. The sequence goes on from CM035122.1 coordinate 51,298,063, forward strand.
AGCCCGCTAGCTTGCCGGCTAGGGAGGATCAGCCACTCCTGGACGAGGACATTCCTGAGCCTGAGGTTCCGCCTCCACTCCCTACTGCGCCTAGATTTCTTCCGGGCATTGAGGTAGAGGTCCCAGATTTGCTGGGCATAGATTTGAGCCACCATTCGTCCATTCACTTGCAGGAGAATGAGGTATGGGATTAATTGGTTTTATTTTGTTTTTCTTTCTGACATAGACAGGTTTTCTTGGTTTAGTATCTATGCTCTGTATCAGTCACTACATCCCGAGTACAGAGAGATCGTGGATTCTTGGGGATTCAGGGCCTTCTTCACCATTGTTCCCCATCGTTGCCCTGGGGGCTATTTGCAGGCTTTGGGTGAGAGATGGTTTCACTAGAGTCAGTCGCTGCATCTATTGGATTGTGAGGTAATGATGACTCCCATGAATTGGAGGTACATCATTGGCTTGGAGTTTACCGGGGATAGGGTGCCCTTGGAGCCGTCTATCACCGGGGCTGCTATGCGTGCCCTCCTAGGGTTTTCTCGTCAGGAGCGAGCCTTCGAGGCTCATAGTATTCGATCAGGATGCCTGGGCGTTAATTCAGCTCGAGGCACCTTGTAGCAGGAGTTACCTATTGATTTGGCAGAGAGGGATCGCATCTTGCGGCGTCTGTTCCTGACCATCCTGAGGGGTTGTTTCATAGCGAACAACTCCTCCATTGTCCCCTTCGGCATGGTAGGGGCTGTTCGATATGTAGATCGTATTGGGGACTACGATTGGGGGTCGTTCACATTCGCTCTTTTCTTGAATGGGATGCGACTGCGATCCGAGGGAGTTATAAACGCCTGGGTCGGATTTTTCCAGTTTCTTCTGGTAAGTCTTCTTGACCGAATTTCATTTATTTTCCTTTTGATTGATTTCTCTTTTCCCACAACTGATGGAGGGTTTGTTTGAATTGACAGTTCTGGGCTTATGAGAGGTTTCCCTATCTTCGCCCTACCTCTGTCTTAGACTTGGATACTTATCCCCGGGGACATAGATGGCATCAGTCTACTCTGTCTGAGGTCCCGGTCGCGAAGGACTTTGCCCATGCCCGTCTTTAGTTGGAGACATTTCTTGCTCGAGACATATTGTGGACCCCATATTCTAGAGAGCACTTGGTCGAGGGATTTGAGGATGGCGTGCCGACAGGGCCAGAGTTCTATTTATCGACTCGCCGGATTCCACTCCTTTTTGATGGAGGTTAGGAGCTCTACCTTGGAGAGCGCGCTATTCGATGCATTATTGGGGAGATTCGCCTGCCGTATATTCCTCCAGCCCAGCGCTTTTGGCCTCTGACTTCGTCAGTTGCATCGATTCCCACCTTGGGGTGTGATGGTTTCCTCTTGTCTAAGGGTCCGATCTCTTAGGTGGACTTTATCGCTTGGTGGGTCCGGCGCATGATAGGAGCTCAGATCCGGGCTACCCAGTTCTTGGGCAATCTGGTTCCAAGATCCCTTATGATGAAGGACTGGATATCGTGTTTTTCGGAGCCGTCTCATCAGGATCAGATTGCGGCCATGAAACTTCAGTTGGAGGAGTTGGCGGCCTATTGCAGTTACAATGGCTTGGACCCGTCCTTGGATCACACTGTTGCTTCTCGGGGTCATGAGGCCGGACCGTCAGGCGGTGGTGGCTCCCATAGCGCTGGACCCTCAGGTTTTGGTGGCTTCCGGGAAAAAGATGTTCCCTTCACCATTCCCTCGGATACGCAGGAGACACCTTATCGGCCGGATCAGCAGGATGCACCCACTCTAGGTAGACGACCTCAGGTTGATCAGTTTGATGAGACCCTCACCTTCTTGGATGATTTTGATGAGGGGACGAGTCCATAGGTCCTCTGTTAGTCATTGGGCATTTGTGCCCCAATATCCTGTACTTTTTATTTTTAGTTTTCACATGTATTATAGGTATGACAGTGATGTTTATGAAACTAATGTACTTGGCAGATATTTTTATATGATGCTCTTATTTATTCATCACACATGTTGTTTTATCATTAGTATGATGCATACTTCAGATATATTTAAATGATTGGATAGAGATTGACCCCTGTATGATCTTATTGACACAGGTTTTACAGATGTCATCCTCTGCAGTGGTACGTTTGGACCACCTTCCTGCTAGCCATATAGCTACCAGCTTGAGGGTTTGGTATGACCAGCTGCCATCCACCGATCATATCGATGTCAGTCGCATGCTGGGCCACTCCGTGTCTTTACTGTCCTTCCAAATTTCGGAGGGATTTGTTGCCGGGATACTCAGGTATTGGACTCCTGAGCGTTATGTCTTCCAATTTGGCTCAGCCTAGTTGACTCCTACATTGGAGGAGTATAGTCGCATTTCAGGACTATCGATATAGGGGCCATGTGCTCGAGTGGCTTTGGGCCATATGCGCCGCCAGTTCATGATGATGACTGGATTGAGGAGGGCAGTTATGATGGCTAAGGTGGGTGGTAGCCACATCATCTCTATGGAATTTTGTTTAGGCATTTTGCTTCTGCGAATAGTTTCGCTGTTTATCACGGAGACTTCGCCATTTCGGAGGAGTGCTGGTACGTTGCCCACGTGGATGCCTTGGTTATGTGCCTCGTAGCTTATCTATACATGCCATTTTATACCGATCATCTGGATATGACGATGTCGGTGGCTGTTAGGGCTCTTCGAGAGGATTTTACTATAATGCCCCTTATCCTGGCAGAGACATTGATTTCAGCCTCTATCTTCCATGACGCTGGTGATCAGGAGTTCAGAGGTAGTCCAGTGCTTTTATACATCTGGTTGATGACGCACCTCCAACCGATAGGGCGGCTTCGCCGTCATGGTTTTTATTTTGGACATGGCCTGTCTCAGGTTTATTCATATCCCCCGACTTCTTGCGTCGATGAGGCGTCCTGGACTTTATTTCTGGGTGCCATGGAGGAGCCTTTTGCTATAGTCATGTATTCTGGGTACTGCTCCTTTATGAGTTTCACCACCCATGTCGCTGACCTGGATTTCCTCCCCTTGGCGGTTTTGAGGCGTGTGATGACCTATCATCCTCTGGCGGTGATGGGTCAGTTTGATCAGTACCAGGAGGTCCATGTTGAGGGGATTGAGCATTATCGATTCCCCATCTGCTCAGTTATCGAGGATGATTTGGTTGGTACAGGATCTTTATCTGATGATGATGGTTGGTACATGATCTTTATCTGATGATGATGGTTGGTCCACAGATGCGGCGGAACTGATGGAGGATCCTATATATTAATAAGACATCTCTTATTAATTTATATTTAATATTAATAATTAAAATAATAATAATTATAATAATATTAATAATATTAATAAGACATCTCTTATTATGGAGGATCCTTTAGAAATTAAAATAATAATAATTATAATAATATTAATAAGACATCTCTTATTAATTTATATTTAATATTTCCAAAATATTAAATAATAAGCATTAAGCTATTTAATTTATTCTATCACCATAAATTAAATTAATTACACTTAATGCATTATTACGATTATGCCATTACCTTCTTAAATAATTATTCTTCCTTTTATGGTGTGACCCTTTAGGTTCTCCATATTAAACCGGTTGTGAATAAATCAATTAGAACAATTCTAATCTTATTTAAATAAATAAATTAAACTAATAATCTATTTAAATAAATAATATTTATTCTACAATAGGGATAAGCCTCCCTAGCGATCAACGACTTTCCAGATAATATAGATTTCAACATTAATCATAAAAGAACTTGTGAGTAAATAGTTACCATACAATTCAATCCTTCCACCATACAATGTCCCAATTAAATATAAGTCATGGATTTACTGTCAAGTCTTATTTTATTTAATTATATGTATTTCGATTAGAAAATGTACAACTCCAAATAATGCAAATTAGAAACTCTTTTCTAATTTCATTTCACCTTGGCCAAGGATTCTTGGGTTGTCATTTAACGAATCATATATGACATATCTCCTCTTTTACTAGAGGTGGTAGATTATTTATTGATCATTTATTATTTTCATATGTAACTAATTATACCCAAGCATACCCTTTTATATACCCTAAAGGACTTTAAGGAATAAGTCAAAGTATAATTCATTACATACAAGATACTATGATGATCTCAAGTCCAAGGATCACTTGTACTACTATCACATTAGGAATTCCTATTGACAGGCGAGTAAAACTCCATTAGGAATTCCATAGTGAGTCACGTTCAGTGAACTTATTCTCCAATAAGCACCTACATACTTGCTTTAGTGTCTCCACACAAATGATCATGAGATCAATCATTCTCATCCAATGAGCAAGCAACATATGTACTAATCTCTCCGAATTTATTAATTCCCTTTTTAGTAATCCCATGATTAGGAACTATTTTAGTTTTTAAGCTTTCTAAGAATTTAGATCTCATTAGCATGATCAACATCATGATTCTAAAAGCATTGCTTAAAATTATGGGTTATTTACATATTATAAAAACAGTACCATGTAAATAATTAATTACCTTTAATAAGTTAATACTTTAATTAATAAATAAATAAGATCGTCTCCAAAGTAGATGCTTTATCATCATACATGATTGGCTTGTATGCATACTACTTTCAGCAGAGCCTAACATTCTTCCGTGGCATGTCCAGGAGCATTAGAATGGTAAAGGCAGGATGTGGAAGGATCGAAACACTTCAATCTCGTATCTGGGGGTGGAAAAAATTCTGTAATCTTCCCCTCCTCGATCAAGGTACAGAGAATCTCCTCCCTGGATTGCCTCAACGGGGTGAATTTCTGTTTGGCGGCAAAATCTCGACGGCTCTGTAATCTAGCTTCTCGAGCCATTTTTTCAGTCCATTTATTCTGCTCTTGGTAACGGATCCGATCCCTTCTGGAGGTGGAAACATCTTGGATAGATATGGGGTCATTTGGCTTTGATAAGACCTGATCGATGAGCTGTCGGGTCAACTGGTGTTGGTATACCACCAATTCGGCTAGCTGATCCACCTGCGCTCTGATTGAAGCCAATTCTTGTTCTACCCCGTAATTTTCTTTAGGGTATCCCCATATTACAGGGTCATGTGCTGAGGGTAACTCTTCCATCTTCCTTAAGTATTTACGGTATTCCCTGCTTCCGACACTGATCATGTTGACTCCTTCCTCCGCATGCTGAGGCAGAGGGTTGTTGTTGACATTTGGCTGTTCGGGCGCTTTGACTATAATCTCCCCGCTGTCAATCAAGTTTTAAATTTTATGCTTCAGAGTCCAACACTCCTGAGTATCATGCCCTGGTGAGTTGGAATGGCAGGCGCACTTCTTGCTGGAATCGAATTGCCTTCCATTTGGATCGGAAGGTGGAGTGAGCTCAACGATCTTCTTCTGGGCGATTAGTAGGGCTAATATATTTTCCAAGGAGTCTCCTAAAGGAGTGAATATCCTTCTTCACTTGTTTTCCCCAACTTTCATTGCTGTAGGATTTCAAAAATTCGCTGGATGAGGGTTCTGCCTCTAGATAGGTGAGTTAGGACTCTTGTTAGCAGATTATCCTTACAATACTAACGAGACATGTTCTTCCTTCCTCTTTGATCTTTTCTTGGGAGCGCTTGCATAATTTACCGACTGTATGTGCTCATCTACAACTTCCAAAGCAGCGAGGTCTTTGATTTTTCCAGACTTCAAACCCATTTCTGCCATTTCCCTGTGTTTGATCATTTCGAAGAAGGATTCTCCTAACCCGGCGAGGACTCTCTCATAGAAAGGGGCTTCTTGCATATCAATGAAGGTGGTCACCATCTCACCCTCATCTATTGGTGGGTTGACTTGGGCCGCCATTCGACTCCACCGCTGCACGTATTCTCTGAACGATTCATTGCTCAGCTTTCTGACTTTGGTAACCTGGTAGCGATCAGGTGCCATCTGGGATTAAAAACTGTATTGGTTGAGGAAAGCATGGGCTAAATCTTCCCAACCTCTGACTTTGGAATTGTCTATCCATGCGTACCACGTGCGGGCTTCACCGGTAAGGCTCTTTTGAAATAGCTGCATCCTGAGGTTTTCATCCTTAGCGTAAGTTCTAAGGTCACCTATGTATACTTTCAAGTGAGTGTACGGGTCTCCCAGTCCATTGTATTTCTCGAACTAGGGGACTTGAAACTTATCCGTGTATCTCGCCTTTGGGAAAATACACAGATCCTAGTAATTCACTATCCCGTGGGATCCCATCCCTTTCGTAGACCGGATAGCGTCTTCCATCTGTCTAACTTTCTTCCTAATGTCTCCAGTGTCTTTGTCCTCCCGGAGGTTTGTGATGTCCCGTGTCGTCTTCTGGATCGGGGCCTCCTTGGGTACTTCAACATCGAGGGGAGATATAGGTGTGGACATATGGGTATCACCTTCCTTTTCGGGTACTTTCATGTCTCCTTGCACAGAGGATTCAGTCGAACTCTTGTGTTTAGATTCCTGAGATAGTTTGCACTGTTCTTTTAACAGGGTCATCATCTCGGCTATTTGCTTCTTAAACTCCTTGAATTCATCTCGAGATACTGGGATGGGTTTTGATGAACTTGCCTCAGCCATCTGGACTGGTGAAAGGGCCTTTTTGGCTCGAGATTGGGTTTTAGGACCAATCTGCACAACAACCGATATCTAGTTTATACTGGATAATGGTGGATAGGGATGCATGATATGCTACGCATCAGTTTAATGGTTTTTTAATTTTTTCCTGTAATACAACGAGTTAGTCGAATTGATGACAGGGTGTGAAAGATGTATGTATGACAGTTCAAGATAACGGTCATTTATATACGCAGAAGATTTAAATGGGGCATGAAGAAGCACACTGCGCGTTTGGTTTATCAGAGGTTGACCTATCTTAGGGTTACTCTCACGGGCTGTTTGAAATTGGTTCCCAGATCTTCGCAATCTACTTGATGAAAACATCCATGTTTCGATTGGAGCGGATCTGAGTGGTGCCTTTCCTGAGCCTCACAATGGAAACATTCATAGGAGTCCAGTAATAAACAACCGACCGGATTGCCCCCTAATGGAGGTACTACACAATATACATTCACATACATTCACGTCCTCACCGCATGTAATATGATGACATTGTGCGAAGAATTAATATATTGTGTGAGGCACTAATACAAAATGCTGAAATATTGACACACACAAAGATTATTCACACAAATGCATATGCAGAACGAAAATTAAAAAGTTTGATCGCGGCTTAAGCCCTCCTTGATTCCCCAACAGAGTCGCCACCTGTCGACGCCGGGTGAAAAATTAAGTTCTTGGTCTCCGTTTTGTTGAAGGCGGAGGTCTCTTTTTTCTCTTTTGGAGTTGTTTGCCCTCGTCTCTTGTCCGTGGGACGAGAGAGGAGTGCCCCGATTTCCCTATTTTATTCTTTTCCCTTTAGCTTTCGCTTTGTCTTTGGGGTTCCGTTTTAAAGGGTGAATTTCGTAGGAAACCGGTACCGACATATGTGTCGACGAAAAGATAAAATACCAATTTTCATCAAATGTCACATGTTAAAAATTCCTCCGTTTAAATCCACATTGAATAAATATTTTCTTATCATATATATCAAAAATTAATTATTCACAAATAATATTACAGAACTACAATATTGACAACCAGGTCGTTCTCAAAAAAGAGGGGGCCTTCTGATAAAGATTTCTCCTTAGTGGCGCGCAATTAATCAACCCCTTTCCTAGACAGAACTTCTTTAGACATTGCCAATAATGCTATCTAATAATATTATTCAAATAATATGAATTATTGATTTGATAATTTGAAATACTGTGCAATGACAATTATTGAATCACTAATATAAAATAGCAAGGTAGCACTTATTGATATAAAATATCAACGCAGCAAATATTGAACCAATAAAATATTATGCAATTATTGAATCAATAATATAAAATATTGAACAGTAATTACTGTAACAATAATTGAGTAAGTGCCTTCCTACGTAAGAATCAATAATTCGAAATACTGTGCAATACCGTGTGCTACTGTGGAACACCACATATTACTGTATTTTAACCACCGGGTATTTCAACAGTACTAACGGTAACAGTTTTGTCGTTATTTTTATAAAAAGGTTATTTCTGTGACGCCCCCAAATCCGTGTAACATCGATTACAGGACATGGTGCTCACGATACAACATACATCATCATCTATCTATGTAAACTCCAACAATCATAATAATAATAATAATAATATTAACTGATATATACTTATTAAAAATAATCCCAAGTCTTTACAACCTTTAATAAACCAAACTTAAACTTAGCATTTATCGCTACATCATATGCGGAAATATAACTTATTACATAAACAACTCTAATCATTTCATCTTAGACTTTCCCTTGTCCTTGCCCGAGCCCTCAGCCTTCTCATCCTTAACTGAAAGATTTAAGCAAGAATGAGCACAAATTGCCCAGCAAGATATAAAGTAGTTTGAAAGCATACATCAAGAGTAAAAACATCTGTATGCTATATCTCAACAGTTGAAAGAATTATCAAGTGTTAAACAAGAATTTTCAAAGATAAGATTTTAAGAATTCTCAATATCATACTAAGGGGTGTTAAATACCCTGAACGTTACTTTGTTTCATCGAAAACCATCAGACGGTTTGACAATCAAATAGATTGCAAACGGTCTCTGCAAGTACTCTAGGTGATCAGCCTATTGTACCCTACATTGTGCACAAGTATCAAGTTTAAATTGCATAAGCATAAATGGGACTATATGCCCGACATCTGTTTGCCCGTTTATTCGGGTTGTTCATCTTAGTATTCATGCGAGACCGCACCAAAATAATTTGGATTGGTAAACATTAAATAGTTTTAAAAGATTTGAATTAAATCATTTTTCATCAATAATAACTAGCCGAAAACAAAGGCCAGGAAACATACTTAGAAACAGTTCGATAATGACATGAAACTTATAAGCATAGCTGTTAGAATAATAACTGAGTAATCATCGATAAGCTTGCAAGATAATTGTAGTTGTATAACTTCACAATAAAGGAAGTTGCACGAATAAATAGCCAGCACAAGTCCAATACTTACCATCACTGCGATAGAAATGAGTAAGGATTGAATAAATACCCAATAGAAATTAGGGTTAGGAAACTTGCATGTTACGTCTGTTATTACTAAAGCTAGCAATTAACCTTCACGTAACCTATTCATATATGTCACGTTAAGCAATTAGGTTTTCGAACACGGCTTGGAAGTATAATGGCTTTCTTTTATTTCAATAAGTTTATTAAACTATCACGTATGCTATCATCAAACGTAGTCAATCACATATCATATAGCGTCATATAGGTAAAGTGGTTCAATATGAGATTTTGAGCAAAATAAGTTTCTGACACTTTTCTGGCCCGACCCGACCCGGATGACCCGGACCTACCCGGACCGGCGCAACTGCGCAGGCACAAGCCTGATGAGCGGCGCAGCTGCGCTGCTCTTGGTGCATAGAAATTTTTTGGCATCTTGAGCAGCCCACTTTGCAATTTAATTCCGATTAAACCATACATGATATGACCATGAAACTTGGACACAACATACTTCATATAGCATAGTATTTTACAAAAATATCATATTCCAGAACACAGCAAGTTAAGACCGCGAACCGGCTACCTTGAAAAGCATGCCAGAACAGGTTCTAACACTTAGAAAAATTCTGGAAAACCCAATTTTTTTGCAGATTTTTATACCAACATGCTTGCTTACGAAATTCATAACTTGCACAATATAACTCCAATTCCTTTGAAATTTGGACAGATTGGACTTCATACAACATACTATTTTATAAAATTATTAGCTACTATAAACGAGTCACAGAAACCATGATTTCAAGGCTCCAAAAACCCGAAAAGTTACAGATTTCATGTTTAACCAATTTTGACAAAAATCATGATTTTGATTCTAGCATGCATGGGGTTGATTCCTACTGTCCAAACCACACATACTAACATATATACACATGTTACAACAATCAAACTCACTAAATTACCATGATTTGAGCAATTTGACATCTAAGAGTCATTTTATCAAACACTTAGCATGCAAACTCGAATTCCTTGATTCTCTACGTAATTGAAGCATGTTAAGTCCAAAATTTTCATTCTTAATATCCCCATATCAGTAAACAACACCAATATAGCATCATCGAAGCAAAACAAATCATTTCCCATATACATGCATTTTCTTACTAGTTTTCTCAAAAACATATAAAAGAGAGTTCATGGCTTACCTCTTTGATGAATTCTTCTTGTGATAATCTGATTAGAGCCTCACACCTTCCTTGTTAACTGCTACATAATCTCCAGAACTTTTAGAAGCTCTCAACTTTCATTCTCTTAATTTTATTTTGCTCTCTTGGTGAAAGTATTTTGTAAAAAGTAAGAATATATGAGTTGGGTGTATATATAAGTAGCTTGATAGAGGCTGAAATCTCCAGCCCTTCCCTCTCCCCATAACAGATAAATAAATTGCATCAATAAGTTAGCATTGAAAGGAATGGGGAGTTAGAGAATGGAAAAGGTTTTTGATTGTTAAAATGTTGTAACTCCCTCCTCCTTCTATTTTATATATCACGTATACTCCCTCCCTCAATGTCCCAATATGGTTGTCACCATTGATCCACCAGCTGCTGACTTATATAAACATATTATTATTTTAATCATTTAAATCAATTAAATAACCATTTTGCCCTCCATAACCAAACGTTTCGATACTTATATTGATTCCTACTAAAATCGATGTCCTGGACGTCACGGGACTATCCGTTTCGTCAAATTCATCTCCAAAATTCGTGGTTGACTTTTTACCCAAAAAAGTCAACCGATTGACTTTGACTAAAAAGTCAACTGTGACACATTTTCGTGGTTACAGTCTATCCTGACTAATTTCGACGTTCCAGACTCAAATACGCAGTCCGCGTCTCTATATTCTACTCCGAACTCAAAATCATACTTTAAAGCCAACCCACGAAATTAATATAATTAATTCTATATTTAATCAATTTAAATAGTTGAATTATACTGAACCAACCATTTAAATACTCCTCATCACATATCATAACATAACACATGTATGTATAACACATATACATCTAAATAAAAGAAAAACATAAGAATTTCACATAAATTCGTTTATTGATAATTGTTAAAAGACATAATAATCTCGGATATTACAACTTCTGTCGCTTTCTATTTCCGACATTCATTCCGTTGTGGGGTCCACCAATGACTGCGCCGTCGTACGAATATTCTTTGACAAAAAAAATATTCCTCGACCAAACGAATATTCCCCGACACAACGAATATTTTATAACCACTTGCGTACTTTGTAAACTTTGCACATCTCACCCATAACTTGTCACATTTATCCAATCAACACCTTACTATTTCAAAATAATATATAAAGAAAATTAACTTTTATTCATAAAATTTGGGGTCTTACATTAACGACCCTCGAGAACCGGAAGATACCTTTCAGCTTACTACATCATCTTCCCGGACTAAGATTTCGTCAGACTCGGCCTTATTTCGCAGCCTTTCGCAAGGACTTTCTGGGATTTTTGGGTACGGAGCTCAACTTTCACCAAACAGAGACCTAAGGCACGAACTTTGAGGCAATCAAACCCATGGGCCCCAGCCTCAGGTGTACTTGCTCCAACCACAGGTACATCTGCGGCTACCTTACGAGCCCTATATTAGCAGCCAGCAGCTCATAAACACAAAAAAGAAGAAGTTAGAGAGAGAAATAGTTTTTAGAGAGAGAAAGGCTCGGATCTTGCACTATTTCATCATATTTGAGTTGTTTAATCTTCCATCCTATATACTTTGAGTGTCTAATATAGTATAGAGTGATCCCGAGCCAAAAGAAGTTTGTTCATGCGTCACCCAAGGTGAAAAACGCTTATTTTAGCCACTTTCTTTGTAATCTTTGTTCAATATACTAGATTTGTGTTATATTTTGCTTGAATCTAGCTAGATCTTGTGGTTTTATACATATATTATGGTGTATGTGGTATATCTATAGATCCCATCGATTATTTATTTTATATTTAGTTGTAAATCAAGTCCAGAGACTAGATCTACCTAGATCTAAGCCGGATCTAGCCTTTTGAGTGGTTATTAAGCATAAAGATTTAATTCGTATGCTAGATCGATTTAGATCCATGGTAAATTTACGTGTTTACTGCTTTTGGTCAGTCCCGGTTACCTCTATAGCCCTAGATCTATATCTAGAGGCGGGGGGGGGGGGGGGGGTCCGAAATGGCTTAAAATGGTGGTTTCAACCGATGAAATCACCTAATATCAAGTCTAGGATGTTGTAAATATATATTTAAGTATAATAATTTGAGCCTAGGAATCTCGGTGTCGAGACCCAATGATTGGATCTTAACTTGATTCCCATGACGGACGTTTCATTTTCAATGTAATGTTAAAATAACGTGAAATCATTGTATATGTAATGTTTGGGTCTTAAAACGAGTTCGAGGGGTTAGTCCTAAGAATTCGAATTTAAGATCCCGTGATAATGAATACTTTGATTATGGGTGCTCAGATTCATCGAGATAGCTTATATGCCTGATAATGATCCGACCCTTTTTGGCGCTTTCTAGCATACATTTTCACCAAAAATGATTTCCAAGTAAAAATAGCAAAGAGCTTTCATAATAATAATAAAAAAGCGATTCGGGGATATACATTTAGATAATAAATGGAAGTATCAAAGGACCTCAATTCCTATTTGACAAAGGATTTGAAAACTTTGTTTTCAAAACATCATTAATATATATTGTGTTCTAAAAATAAACTTTTATACAAATCAAATCCTTTGTGCATAGGGTTAAAGAGGTACAACACTACTTTCGAAATAATTTCGTAGACTTAAGAATTAATATTGAAAGTATCATAGGTCATCGATTACTATTCGGGCAAAGGATTTGAAACCTTGTGTTTTTCCAAAATATCATATGAAATGTATATTTTGTCTAAAAATAAACTTTTGGCTAAATCAAACCTTTCATACATAGGTGCAAAAGAGGAACATCACTACTCTCAAATAACTCACTATGAGGCTCAGAATAAACTTTCAAAGTGCAACAAACACACACATACACACACACACACTTTATGCATAGGAAATCAATAAGAAGCAGTAATCGTGTTTTCACGGAAGTCGGGGGATGCCTAACACTTTCCCCTCACTTAAGCTAGCCCCCAAATTCTAAGAATCTAGATTTCAGACCAATCCTACGGAGTCACATATTCGGATGAGTTGGTACATCCATTTAAATCATACCAACTGGAGGCTCTGTCTCATTCGGTCCAATCATCAAAATTAATCAATAAAATCAAACTTTGTAAAATAAGTCGACTAATGTCATTCTTTTCCTTAAAATTTCACCTTCCAACGAATCAATCCACACATCGAAAGATAAAGGGTAGAAAGAAGGACAACAAGGAAAAAACAATCAAAAGAACAAAATAAACACGAAAGACCACACGTTTTTTCCCAGAGTTGACAGGTGGCGACTCTGCTAGGGACTATAGAGGGCTTAAGTCGCGTTCAATCTTTTTGATTTCCATTCTTCATGTGCATTTATGTCTGAATGATCTTTATGTGTGATAAATATCTCTAATCTTTAAGTGCTTTATATTAGTGCCTCACACAATATATTAGTGCCTCGCACAATGTTATCATATTGCATCTGGTGAGGATGATGAATGTATGAATGAATATTGTGTGGTACCTCCATTAGGAGGCGAACCCGTCAATTGTTTATTACTGGACTCTAAAGAGTGTTCTCTTGTGAGGCTCAGAAAAGGCACCACTCAGATCCGCTCTAATTGGAAGATGGATTTCTACATCAAGTAAATTGCGAAGATCTGGGAACCAATTTCAAAAAGCCCGTGAGAGTAACCTAAGATAGGTCAGCCTTTGATAAACCAAACGCACAGGATATCTCTTCATGCCCTATTACTTTTAGAATTTACAAACGTCATCCATCTTAAACTGTCATTTGTACACCCTTCTTATCTTGTCATCAAGTCAACTAACCCCTTGTTTTGCAAGAAAAGATTAAAAACCCCATAAACCGATGCATAGCATATCATGCATACATATCATCTGCCAATATCTAGACTAAACTAGATACCGATTTTGTGCAAATTGGTCCTAGAACTCGATTCTGAGACAAAAAGGCCCTTTCGCCACCAGTCAAAATGGATAAAGGAAGTTCGTCAGAACCTATTCCTGTATCTCGAGATGAATTCTAGGAATTTAAGAAGCAGATTGTTGAGATGACTATATTATTTCTCCAAGTGTGCAAGCAAAACAACATCATAATGATAAGGAGAGAGAGAGAGATATTGAGAGATATAGATGAGATATACACAATATATCTATACATTTTTATTAACAAACAAATCCCATCTTATTTCTCTCTCATCTCTTATTTCTCATTTAGCTAGCAAAGCAAAACAAGAAAGAGAGAGAGAGAAAGAGAGGAAAGGGACGGTTGGATGGGAGAAAAGACAGGAAGAAACTTTGATCTTCATTCTAGTTAAAATCATCATCTACATTGAAAGATTAAGAAAGGCTAGCAAGAGATCAAAGGTATAAAACACCTTTTTTCAAAGTTATTTTTAGTTATTTGAATAAAAACTTGGATCTATGGTTCAAAACTCCAAAACCATGGATCTATATGTATATAAGTGTTTTATATTTAGATCTATCACTTTTTATGATCAAAATTTAGATCAAAAGCAAGAAAAAGGAAGTATGTTTTAAAAAGTTAGAAAACTATGATTTTCTTAGTATAAATTATGTTTTGCTTGGATTTGGTGTATGCTTGGTGTAATAGATCATGGATCATCGTAGATCCATGATCTTAAGGTGTATTAGTATGTATTATAATGGTTTATGATGTTTAATGTTTGGTTAATCAAGAGATCTAGGAAGATTTCTTAGAAAACACAAAGATTAGAAAAACTATTTTGGGGAAAACGTAACATAAAACGGAAACAACCATATCTCCTATTGTATTTCAAATTTTTGGGCGTGGTCAATTTCTAGATATAGATCTATAAGTCTTATAACGTTTTCGAGTGGAATCACTATAAAATTCCATGTAGATTTCCGTCTGGACAGTTTTTAGCAAAGGACGCAAAATCTAAAAAACCCCAAAAGCAGTCTGTCCATATTTTTGAAAGGCAGTTTCATCCATTTATTTTATGAAATAAATTCCAATATTTTGGAATATTAAAATATATGTTATAAAGTAGCTTGTGTCTAAAAATGAGCTCATTCCGATTTAAATTGAGCAAGTTATGACTATTTTAATATTTGTATTTTTTTCGAAGAAAATCGATATAACCGGAGTTGTATAACTCCGATGGCCACAAAATTTAAACTAGAGGCTCACGATAACATGTGTAAGATCCCGCCAAGAGTTGGAAATTTCTGAAGTTAAGTGTGATGTAGCAAATTTCTTAAAGAAATAACTAGAAATAGATTTTTTTTAAAATACTAAAGGAAATTGAAAAATTCCTGAAAAATTATTTTTGTGTATGAAATACATGTATTTATGTATGAAGAAAAGATAAAAAAAATAATAAGATGATTTGGTTAAAAAAGGGGAATCCAGGTTGCTGGTTTGAAAAATTAGTGAATCCAAGTTGCTGGATTGAATGATTAGTGAATCCAAGTTGTTGGATTGTAGGACAGTTGAATCCAGCTTATTGGATTAGATGTTAGTTGAATCCAGGCTTGCTAGATTGGATACCAGTTGAATCCAGGCTTGCTGGATTGGAGGTCAGTTGAATCCAGTCTGCTGGATTGGAAATTAATTTACTAAATTAAAATTTAGTCTGAATCCGGGTTGCTGGATTAGGTATTTGACTTACTAAATTATAAAGAACTTATAAAATGAAAGATTAAGTGTTAATTCATAAGTTATATGATACAGTAGTGTTAAGTCTAAGGTAGTACAATCGTACTCTTTAATGGTTGATGTATAGTAGCTAGGCTAAACGACTCCTTCATATGGGGAAGGTATCTACGAATTAGTAACCAATCTAACTCACTATGAAAACAGTGTAGACGAGACGGAAACTAATTTGTTAGTTGTTTGTGGGAAACCACTCAGTATACTATACTGAATATTATTAAA
Organism: Panax stipuleanatus; assembly: GCA_020205555.1. Taxonomy (NCBI): domain Eukaryota; kingdom Viridiplantae; phylum Streptophyta; class Magnoliopsida; order Apiales; family Araliaceae; genus Panax; species Panax stipuleanatus. The sequence goes on from CM035122.1 coordinate 51,314,297, forward strand.
GACTCGATGTGTGCTAGGTTTAGACTTGTGTATATGTATGGTATTGAGGATATCTAAAATTTGACTATGTGTTTAAATGTTAGATAGTTTACTTATAAGGTATGTTATGCTAATTGAAAGATCAATCTTATAACTGATAGGTCTTTTCAATAAAGCGATTAAATTAGATTGCGTAGCAATAATCAACAGTACAGGCAAGTTTTCTCTAACTCAAACTTTGAGTTATATTTCAAAGCATGTTCATGAATAATTATTGTTAATTATTCACATCTATATTGATTATTGATTCACACTTAGTTCATGTTGTATATGTTCATCAGGTATGAAAGGCTGATCACCTTCATTACCATATTGTTCAGTTAAATTTATTTATGTTCATTGTTGGCTATGCAGCATTATTAATTCATGTTCTCTCATAATTTATATCTTGTTGAAAGTTTGTCAGCTTATTATTCTTTTCAATCATCATATATCTTCATTTGAACTTAAACTTGTTGGGTAAACTTGTTGCTCACCCTTGCTATATCATGATAAACATTTCAGATTAAAGAAGAAACTTCGGACACAGGCAAAGGCAAAGACAAATTCCGGAATTGAATTATTGTACAATTAAAATGGTAATAGTATAGGATACAAATGACATTGTATGCCGTGTAGGATATTGAATGCAGGTATTAAGTTAAGGTTACAGACCTTGGGAATTATGTTGTAAAAGTTATTGTATAAACAATTTATGTTTATATCTTCCGCAATAGTTATAAAAATGATGTATCATAACGTACCAGGTCCGAGGTTCTAGGGACTCGGATTTGGGGGCACTACAGTTGGTATCAGAGCCAGGTTATAAACCTTAGGTAGGGGTACCTTAGGCTATAACCACAGAGATAAGGAATAGGAATAAACTCAAATCAAGTTTAAGTTCTAAGCGATGAATTTGGGCAAGGTATTAATAAGTCAATAAGATTCAAAGAAGAATCTTGATAAGTAATAAAGATCCAGAGTTACCTAACTCTGATAATAAAGATGAACAGTAGTAATGAATAGATAGAGTCTAAAAGACTAAAAGTATAAAGGGAAAGAAGATCGTAAAATAAAACGATCATAACATAGAAAAGAATCGTAATATAATACGATTATAATATCATATTACAACGTGATCTGATGTGGTCATAAGAGGACAGATGATCGATCAAATGATTGAAAACTTTATAGCAGGATTGCTGTATGACAGTTGTACTATGAAATTGTATTATTAAAACTCAGAAAAAAGTTATGAATTGTAGATACGGATTAAATGAAATTTGTATTGAGTATTGAGGGAGCTAGGATTATGTGGGATTTTAATTGAGGACTCAGGTGATTGCTAAGTTGTACAAACCTTTGTATGGGCGGGGGTTTTGTGCTTGGTCTAACGACTACTTAAGTTATCATTTTGATAATCATTGAAATGTCGGTGTCGCGCTATTCGTTATATGTATGATGAGAAGGTGATTCTTTTCTCATGTGTATAACGGATAGGTAGAGAATATAAGATTAGGTGCGAGTTCTTTAAACTCATACGTATGGTAAGTTCGTGACTCATAATCGTATGGTAGAACCCCTCAGCGAATGGACGACTTTGGTCTGACTAGGAAAATTTCATAAACCCATATGATTGTGGTAAGTTCCTAAACTCATAACGTGTGGTATGTTTGATGAACTGTACTGGGATATAGAATTGTGTGAACGGCGAATTGAGGATCATAGGAATAGATAGAATTATTTAGCAATCGATTATTAGAAAGTGAAGTTATTGGTGGAAGCATAGGTATTCCAAATCTTCTAGCTGTGCTAGACTTTAAAATTTTTGACATCAAGCTAAATTCGCACTGATGTGCCTTTTTCAAAATAAAATAAATTTTTGTTATCTTCACAACATGCTAACAAGGGTGTGGAGATGGACTTTGAGCCATTATCACATCGTTACTTGTTGCGGCATAATAACAGCAAAAATGAATTTTTGGTAATCTTCAAAACATGGTTACAATTATGTATGTGTGGACTTCGGGACCCTGACACATCGTTACCTGTTGTGACATGATAATTCCAAAAATGATTTTCAATAGTTTTGAACGGTTTAAAGAAGAGTCTACGCTAATTGTTTCGGCTAGACAAAGATTATTTAAAATATCAAAATGTATTTTATATATCATCAATGCATCATAGAGCCTGGTCCAAAGATGATAAAAGTGATGGAGTTATTATTGCAGTATTACCTAGTATTGGATGTGATCTATAGATCGTCAGTCCACTATGGTATATTATTGTATGACAAAGTCACAAAAATAACATAATCTAAAACGGACTGTAAATACAGTGTGGTATCATGACGTCATAAAATGATTTTTTGAATTTTAAAGAAAAGTCAAGTGTCAATTAAATTTGGCCAGACACATGTTTAGATTGATATTGGAATTATTGGTATATGTCTATAGCTATTTGATTCAGCCAGACAATATTTATGAAAATTCAAGTATCTCTTTGAGAACTTATCCCGAACCATGTTGTTTTGATTCAGACTCCAGGCTGAGTATGAACATCCCTAAATTGAGAAATATTTTTGTGCCAAAGGCGGTGATGATGAACGCATACAGTCGTTCTAATAATTACGGCCAGCATCTGCAGTTTACCTTCTTCGTGATTGTAAACATATCTATTATTTGATTACAGTGAATACCGTTAAACCCGAGTGTTCATGGTCTATATGACCCTCAGCATAATTTGAAAAGTTTTTAACTCCTTGGGGAGAAGTCTGGGTAGAATGTGATGATAGAATAATTCCTCATAGAAGGAAGCCGTGTGTACTCATTAAATGATAATGAAATCAGATAAAGGTTAAGTTGAAAACCTAGTTTTGGTGAATAGAAGGAGTAGGGAATAGTAGACTGTAATTTCGAGGATGAAATTCTTAGAAGAAGGGGTGAATGTGACAACCTGAGAATTTATAAAATCTTAAATGATTAAAATAAAGGTTAAAGAATAAAACTTAAATAGGAATTTGAGGATTTAGTTAAAAATTTTAAAGAACCTATATGATTTGATTTGAATTCTTAAAATGTGTATATGTATAGGGGATAAGACTCTGGAATGAACAGTTCGTTTACGAACATATGTAGGGCCTAGTGTTGAAGGTTGTTGATTAACCCAATTATGTACCATCATATATTCGTAATTAGTGTTAAATATTCTCATCCAATCAACAACCTTTAACACTGAACCCTACATATATTCGTAAACGAACTGTTCGTTCCAGAGCCTTATCCTATGTATAGGTACATATATATATATATATATATATATATATATATATATATATATATATATATATATATTTAGTGATGTGATATATATTTTTGTACAAGAGGAATGATAAGAATAAAGATAATATGAGATTTGTGAGACATTTCTCAAAGTATTAAATTATTTAGTATGTGTATGAATATTATTTGATTGCTTATATTTGTTTATTATATAATAAGCAAATAAAAGAAACTAATGTAGCCTAATATATAAATTAGGTATAGGAATTAAATAACCTAAGGGCTATGGCATGGGAGTATATTAATATTGAAAATATTAACTAACTCTAAGGGATTTATTTTATTATCTCAATTTATTAATTTTATAATCTAATTAAAGAAATTCTAATTGGGTTAAGAAATGAAGTGTGTATGAGTAAGGATTTGATTTACTTATTAAGTGAATGAAAATCCTAATTAAATAATTAGGGTAGGATAGAATTAAAGTTAATGAACTATGGTTATTTACATGGCCCAAGCTAATTAATTGGTAGCCCAAAACATTAAATGGAATGGCCCAAGCCTTGGCCCAATGGAAGAGGGTCATGTTGGACATTTAATAAAGTATTATATGATATAAAAAGAAAATAAAATTTGAAGGGAGAAGAGGCCACGTGGCTGGTTATATAGAGGAGAAAATGAGGGGGACGAATGTAATCATTTCCCTTACCAACTCTCAACAACTCCCCACTAACTCACCCTATGTGTCACCTTATTAATGTGCCTCATCATTTCTCCAAGTGTGCAAGCAAAGCAACATCATAATGATAAGGAGAGAGAGAGATATTGGGAGATATAGATGAGATATACACAATATATCTATACATTTTTATTAACAAACAAATCCCATCTTATTTCTCTCTCATCTCTTATTTCTCATTTATATAGCAAAGCAAAACAAGGAAGAGAGAGAGAGAGAGGAGAGGGACGGTGGGATGGGAGGAAAGAAAGGAAGAAACTTTGATCTTCATTCTAGTTAAAATCATCATCTACTTTGAAAGATTAAGAAAGACTAGCAAGAGATCAAAGGTATAAAACACCTTTTATCAAAGTTATTTTTAGTTATTTGAATAAAAACTTGGATCTATGGTTCAAAACTCCAAAACCATGGATCTATATGTATATAAGTGTGTTATGTTTAGATCTATCACTTTTTATTCTCAAAAGTTAGATCAAAAGCAAGAAAAAGGAACTATGTTTTAAAAAGTTAGAAAACTATGATTTTCTTAGTATAAATTATGTTTTGCTTGGATTTGGTGTATGTTTGGTGTAATAGATCATGGATCATGATAGATCCATGATCTTAAGGTGTATTAGTATGTATTATAATGATTCATGATGTTTATTGTTTGGTTAATCAAGAGATCTAGGAAGATTTCTTAGAAAACACAAAGATTAGAAAAACTATTTTTGGGGAAAACGTAACACAAAACGGAAACGACCATACGTCCTATTGTATTTTGAATTTTTGGGTGTGGTCAATTTCTGAACTTAGATCTATAAGTCTTCTAACATTTCCAAGTGGAATCATTAAAAAATTTCATGTAGATTTCCGTCTGGACAGTTTTTAGCAAAGGATGCAAAATCTAAAAAACCCAAAAAGCAATCTGTCTGGATTTTTGAAGGGCGGTTTGGTCTACTTATTTTATGAAATAAATTCCATTCTTTTGGGACATTAAAATATATGTTATAAAGTAGCGTGTGTCCAAAAATGAGCTAATTCTGACGTAAATTGAGCAAGTTATGACTATTTTAATATTTGTATTTTTCAGATAAAAATAGCTATAACCGGAGTTGTGTAACTCCGATAGCAACAAAATTTAAACTGGAGGCTCACGATAACATGTGTAAGATCCTACCAAGAGTTGAGAATTTTTGGAGTTAAGCGTGATGTAGCAAATTTCTTAAGAAATTAATTGGAAATGGATTTTTTAAAAATATTAAAGAAAATTGAAAAATTTATGAAAAATTATTTGTGTATGAAATACATGTATTTATGTATGGACAAAAGATAAAAAAAAAAAAAGATGATTTGGTTAAAAATAGGAATCCAGGTTGCTGGATTGAAAAATTAGTGTATCCAGGTTGCTGGATTGAAGGATTAGTGAATCCAGGTTGCTGGATTGTAGGACAATTGAATCTAGGTTGTTGGATTAGATGTTAGTTGAATCCAGGCTTGCTGGATTGGATAAAAGTTGAATCCATGCTTGCTGGATTGGAGGTCAGTTGAATCCAGTCTGCTGGATTGGAAAATAATTTATTAAATTGAAATTCAGTGTGAATCCGAGTTGCTGGATTAGGTATTTCACTTACTAAATTATAAAGGACTTATAAAATGAAAGATTAAGTGTTAATTCACAAGTTATATGATACAGTAGTGTTAAGTCTAAGGTAGTACAGTCGTACTCTTTAATGGTTGATGTCTAGTAGCTGGGCTAAACAACTCCTTCATATGGGGAAGGTATCTAGGAATTAGTAACCGATCTAACTCACTATAAAAAAAAGTGTAGATGAGACAGAAACTAATTTGTTAGTTGTTTGTGGGAAACCACTCAGTGTACTATATTGAATAATATTAAAGACTCGATGTGTGCTAGGTTTAAACTTGTGTGTATGTATGGTATTGAGGATTACTAATATTTGACTATGTGTTTAAATGTTAGATAGTTTACTTATAAGGTATGTTATGCTAATTGAAAGTACAATCTTATAACTGACAGGTCTTTTCAATAAAGCGATTAAATTAGATTGCGTAGCAGTAATCAACGGTACAGGCAAGTTTTTTCTAACTCAAACTTTGAGTTATATTTCAAAGCATGTTTGTGAATAATTATTGTTAATTATTCACATCTATACTAATTATTGATTCGCACTTAGTGCATGTTGCATATGTTTATCAGGTATGAAAGGCCGATCACCTTCATTACCATATTGTTCAGTTGAATTTATTTATGTTCATTGTTGGCTATTCAACATTATTGATTCATGTTCTTTCACAATTTATATATTGTTGAAAGTTTGTCAGCTTATTATTGTTTTCAATCATGATATATCTTCATTTGAACTTAAACTTGCTGCTCAAACTTGTTGCTCACCATTGCAATATCATGATAAACATTTCAGATTAAAGAAGAAACTTCGGACACAGGCAAAGGCAAAGACAAGTTCTGGAATTGAAATATTGTACGGTTAAAATGGTAATAGTGTAGGATACAAATGACATTGTATGTCGTGTAGGATATTGAATGCATGTATTAAGTTAACGTTACAGACCTTGGGAATTATGTTGTAAAAGTTATTGTATAAATAATTTATGTTTATATCTTCCGCAATAGTTATAAAAATGATGTATCGTAACGTACCAGGTCCGAGGTTCTAGGGACTCGGATTTGGGGGCGCTACACCAGACCCATGGAAAAGATGAAGGAACATATCAAGAAAAAGGAGGCGAGGGTGTCGAAAAAGTTATCCCATCAAGGAATCAAGAGCTCATCCCTTTTTACGATGGGTCCAGTTTGAGCACCCCAAGGGATGTGCCGAATCAAGAGGTGATCAAGTTATGGTGGTGATTGAAGATGTTCCAGACAAGGAAGTAACCTTTATTGCCAGCATTGAAGGCAACCTGACAACTGACAACTAAACTATCAAGCCTCAGTTAACCGGGAAAGCATAGATATAGAGGATACGGTTACTGATCCCAAAAAGTGTGGGGACGTTATCGTTTGCCTAGCTTTATGTCTTATTTTATTTTTCATGCATTACTATGTTATGCTTTGTTTATGTAAAAAAAACAAAAAAACAAAAAAACAAAAAATCAAAATCAAAAAAAATAAATTAAATCTCTTTATATCCTTTTAGCCTGAACTATGTAAGACCTAATCTCTCTCCCCCCCACCCCCAATCCACGAGAGTATGTAGGCAACCAGTAATAGCAAGGTCTAACCCTTACAAAAAGCAACAAAACCCTTTCAACAATTCAGCGATCACAAGATATGACTCTTCAATAACTCATCAATCTTAAAGTGCGAGAAGGCTTGATCTTCTTTTGACCTACAGAAGTGCGTGGCTGGCCATAATGACAAAGTCTATCTCATACCCGATGACTTGTTCCCCAAGATAAAAGCCACAAATCAAGCTTTACAGATCGAACCAAACCTGGTTGAAACTGTCACATCAGAAAGCAAGACGAGCTATTAGATCCAATTTAATGGAATCTAATGGCATCTCGACATCAATCATCAAAGTTGAAGCAATAACATTGCAATATATCAAACATGATCATCAGCGAGGACGAATACAACCCAAGGCGATGCTAAAATAGAAAATATTACCATAAATTATGATTTAATGATGCAAAGTAACTATTTGATGGCCCTTCTACGGACCTTCAAAGAGTTGACACCCTCAATCACAAGCCTTCCTCAAGTCAGAGGAAAAAGGGTCATCAAAGCCAAGTGCATCTATAAGTCAGAAGCGAGAATTGGGGAACCCGAACGTTAAAGATCACCTCGACCTGTTCACAATGTGGGTCATAAGGTAGAAGACTCTTGCGATCTTGACATCTTCACATCCCATATGTCAAACATAACAAAGTGACTACTCTAGACGACAAGTAAGACTAGGGTAATTTCAGAATTGACGACAACCCGGTTTTGGGACCCTTACAATAAGCAAGACTGGGGCAATGTCGGAGACAACGACAACTCAACACTAGGGCATTAATTGACCATCCCAAAAAGGAAAATGTAAGTCGGCACCTATACTGCGATCCCATCAGCTTGCGACGTCATCATCAGAGTTTCTCTTATATCATTTCACTGGCGATCCGGTACGATCACTTGGTATTTTCGAATCATAATTTTCTTAGAATATAATGATCCACATGCAAGGTACAACTCTTTCATCCATTGATTTGTTTTATAGCTCTATACATTAGCGATGATATACATTTGAAGTATAGATAACTTTTGCATTAGAATCTTAGAAAGAGATTTTAAAAAGAGTAAATTTTATTTAGCTTGTTATGAATTGAATGAATTCTGATAAGCATCGGTGTAGCAAAAATCCTGGGTACAATTAGAGAATTAAAATTATTTTGATTAGGCACGAAATCCTAGTTCAAAGCGCTATTTGGAGTAGAATTGACCTCATATGCATGTCTGCTATTTGTGGTTTCTCTGAATCTTAATTGTGGGGTATGAAACTATGGCGACATCGATGATAAATAATGCGAAGATAGAAGATAAGTGATGGCGAACCTAATGTCTCGAATCGTGGCCTGGGTTACTCGAGTAATTAAGCTTGAGGGGTGACTTTACACCCGGTGCCCTAAAATTATTGGGTTTTGGAGTCATCGACCTAACGCTCGCTACATGGGTAACTTAGTGCCTCAGAAAATGAACATTGCGAGGAGCTAAAAGGCTAGACCTGAGCAAATCCGAATTGTGGCTTAGGTTGCTCGGGTAATTAAGTATGAGGGGTATTTTTATACCTGGTCCCTTAAAGCCGTATGGTTTGGGATTCACCAACCTAACACTCGTTACCTAGGTAACTTAAGCCTAAGGAATCTTGCATAGGGTCAGGCAAAGAGCAAATTGATTAGATCGCCTGACTTATCTTGAAGTGTGGCCTTTGTTACTTGAGCAAATAAACCCGAAGGGGTGTCTTTACACCTAGTGCTCTAAAGCCATTTGGTTTGGGAGTTATTGGTCCAAAACTCGTTAAATGGATAACTCTGAATAGCCTAAGAAAATGAGACGAGTTAAGCTAGAGGAAATGAGATAAAATATAGAGTCAAAACGATGAAAAATTTTACAAGATCAGAATGAGATCATCTGAGGTCATGGAAGAGAAACCCATGCTAAGGTTTGCATCACTCATAGTGCACGTCATATAACGTTAATTCTGCGAAGAACGGTGTTTAGAGCAATGATGAAGTATCTTTGATAAAGGGAGATAAGTCTTTTGAAACTGATCTTACTCATGAATAATGACCATGGATGCTTAAAAGTTTTCTTGCGATTTCATAACTTGTTAAATGAAAAATTCCTTAAAAGGAAAGAAATAAAAAAAATAACCTTGAAGTTAGAGATTCACAATTTACTTGGGAAAAATTCATTTTCATACTAAATTTCAAGATCTTTAGCGATAAGATAAAAATACAGCAATTAAGAGTTAAATGCAAACCCAATAAGCATCAAATTTCATGAACTATAACTTCATATTCCTTATTGAGGAGATTATACTAATTTTTATCAAAGTTATCCCCGACGGCCTGAGCCGTCAAGCTTTTGGCACATTTTGTTATTTGTTTGATGTGCAGGATATTGCTCACTCTCGACGTGTCAACAAAGCGAGTTTCCTAGGTGAATCCCCATAATAGCATGCTAAAGTCTGGGGCATTTTGCGATTCAATGAAATGGAAGGAGTCTAAGGCGGGACCAAGCCTTTCATCAAAAGAAATGAGAGGACTCTTGAAAGAAATTACGGCGACATAAGCGTGCTACAACAAAAGAAGGAAAAAATTCCCAAGGGAACCCTCAACTCAAAAACAAGCGCCTCGTCAGTAAAAATAGTATCACAAGACCACACAGGGGTCAGTCCTAATTGATAATTTCTAAATGATGATATGCAAAGTATGCATCACGATGGACAGTAGTAAAACATATAAGATAAATGCCTAAGAATCCTCGTATATATGTGCAAATATTACATCAGTTTTCATATCAACATCATATATATATATGCGAAAAGATTAAAAGAAAATATACAAGAAAGAAGCACATGCACCTCAATGAATCTGACATTGCGACATTAATCCCCAATGATGTATGGCCCCGGGTTGAGGGGACCGACTTATCAAGACCAGGTGAGGATGGCGCATCCAATGAAGAATGGCTGCCAAAGCTGATCTACGAGGACGAGTCCCGAGAAAGCCCAAAGAATCATAGAACTACTTGGCACGTGGGGATCCATACCTAATTCATAGAGAAAAAACTTCAGGCGATTAATCAGGTATGTTTCCTTTTCAATTTAGTTTAATAGGTTATTGTGTTTTCCTTATCAAGATAAGAAATATAAATAGGTATGTTAACGAGTTCGAGGGGCTAGTCCCGAGAATTCGAATTTAAGATCCCGTGATAGTGAAAACTTTGATTGTGGGTGCTCGGATTCATCGAGATGGCTTATATGCCCGATGATGATCCGACCCATTTTTTGCGCTTTCTATCATGCATTTTTGCCAAAAAATGATTTCCAAGTCAAAATAGCAAAGAACTTTCATAATAATAATAAAGCGATTCTGGGATAGACATTTAGATAATAAAAAGAAGTATCAAAGGAACTTGATTCCTACTTGACGAAGTCATTGATATATATTGTGTTCTAAAAATAAACTTTTATATAAATCAAATCCTTTGTGCATAGGGTTAAAGAGGTACAACACTACTTTCGAAATAATTTCAAAGACTTAAGAATTAATATTGGAAGTATCAAAGGTTCTCGATTACGGTTCGGGCGAAGGATTTGAAACCTTTTTTTTTCCAAAATATCATATGAAATGTATATTTTATCTAAAAATAAACTTTTTACTAAATCAAACCCTTCGTACATAGGTGCAAAAGAGGAACAACACTACTTTCAAATAACTCACTATGAGGCTCAGAATAAACTTTCAAAGTAAAACACACACACACACTCACACACACACACACACTTTATGCATAGGAAATCAATAAGAAGCGGTAATCATGTTTCAATGAAAGTCGAGGGATGCCTAACACCTTCCCCTCGCTTAAGCTAGCTCCCGAATTCTTAGAATCTCGATTTCAGACCAATCTTACGGAGTCACATATTGGACCATATTGCAAAAACCTTCAAAATTCAGATGAGTTGGTACAACCATTTAAATGATACCAACTGGCGGCGCTGTCTCATTCGGTTCAATCATCAAAATTAACCAATAAAATCAAACTTTGTAAAAATAAGTCGACTAATGTCGTTCTTTTCCTTAAAATTTCATCTTCCAGCGAATCAATCGACACATCGAAAGATAAAGGGTAGAAAGAAGGAAAACAAGGAAAAAACAATCAAAAGAACAAAATAAAGGCAAAAGACCACACATTTTTTCCCGGTGTCGACAATGACATTCATATAAATTTTTATTAAAAATGATCACAATACCCTTATAAAATCTTAACACAATAAAATCACATTTACAAGTTTTATAACTTAATATAACTTAATTTTCTCAATTATTTTTAACTCATTCATAGGCATGAAAAATAGCAAAACAACTTAGTATTTTTTTACCTTATGGGAAAACTTAATATATAACATTTTAGTGACAAAATAATTTTTGTGAAATTGTCCAAGCTCATTTCCTATTTTTAAATAGGCAAAACTATCCAAAATGATAGCATTTATTAAAAATTACCTTTTATCCAAAAATTCTAAAATTTATGCGGTAGACTCTTCTCCTCCAACACTGACTCCAGTAAACTTTTTATAATTTTCAGGGCTGTATACACTAAGTTATAACGGTTTACTTTTAAAATCACATTTTCTTGTAAAAGTCATAACTCCCTCTTAAAACATCGAACAATTCCCTGAAAGTAGTATGCACACAAGCCAATTATGTATGATGATAAAACATATACTTTGTAAACGATCTTATTTATTTATTAATAAAATTATTCATTTATTAAAGGCATTTAATTATCTACATGATGCTATTTTTATAATATATAAATAACCCATAGTTTTAAGCAACGCTTTTAGAATAATGATGTTGATCATGCTAATGAGATCTAAATTCTAAGAAAGCTTAAAACTAAAATAGTTCCCAATCATTGGATTACTAAAAAGGGGATTAGTAAATTCGGATAGATTGGTACATATGTTACTTGCTCGTTGGATGAGGATGATTGATCTCATGATCATTTGTATGGAGACAATAAAGCAAGTATGTAGGTGCTTATTGGAGAATAAGTTCACTGAATGTGACTCGCTAAGGAATACCTAATGGAGTTTTACTCGCCTGTCATTAGGAATTCCTAATATGATAGTAGTATAAGTGATCCTTGGACTTGAGATCATCATAATATCTTATGTGTAATGAATTATACTTTGACTTATTCCTTAAGACCCTTAGGGTATATCAAAGGGTATGCTTGGGTGTAATAAGTTACATATGAAGATAAATAATGGTAAATAAAAAATCTACCACTTCTAGTAAAAGAAGAGATATATCCTATGTGATTCGTTAAATAACAACCCAGTAGTCCTTGGCGAAGGCAGAATAAAATTAGAAAGGAGTTTCTAATTTGCATTATTTGGAGCTGTGCATTTTCTAATTGAAATACGTATAATTAAATAAAATAAGACTTGACAGTAATTTCATGTCTTATATTTAATTGGGACATTATATAGTGGAAGGATTGAATTGTACGGTAATTATTTACTCGCATGTTCTTTTATGATTAATGTTGAAATCTATATTATCTAGAAAGTCGTTGATCGCTAGAGAGGCTTATCCCTATTGTAGAATAAATATTATTTATTTAAATAGATTAGTAGTTTAATTTATTTATTTAAATAAGATTAGAATTATTCTAATTGATTTATTCACAACCGGTTTAATATAGAGAACCTAAAGGGTCACACCATAAAATGAAGAATAATTATTTAAGAAGGTAATGGCATAATCGTAATAATGCATTAAGTGTAATTAATTTAATCTATGGTGATAGAATAAATTAAATAACTTAATATTTATTATTTAATATTTTAGAAATATTAAATATAAATTAATAAGAGGAGTCTTATTCATATTATTACAATTATTATTATTTTAATTTCTAAAGGAGTTTAGGAATTAATTTAATATTAGTACTCTTATTTATTCCTAATAAGATTAGGAGGAAAATTAATTAAAGGAGTTTAGTTAATTAACCCAATATGTTTGTAAGCCTAACTAATTAAAGGAGTTTATTTAATTAATTGAAACCCTATATCTAATAGGATTAGAAGGGTTGACCAATATCTATATAAGATGAGTTATGTTAGATGTTAGTAGACGTAGTTCCAATTTTTGGAGAGTACTCCTTTTTCTACAGAGGAACATAGGGTTTAAAAAAATATTTAAATTAAGACTAATTTAATTGAAATTAATAATGGAAAAAATTATTAAACTAATTCCCCGGCAACGGCGCCAAAAACTTGTTGGGTAAAATCTAGTTATGCACAACAAGCAAGTATACATGGTCAACAAGTAATAAAGTGAAAGTAAAGTATCGTTCTCACAAGATATTATTTAATAACTATCACCAAGTACTAACCCGTAACCAACTCAATCTTATTTAAACGAATGAATTAGTATTTCAAATTAATAATATGTAATTAAACTAATTCTAACTACCCCTCCCTAGAATGAAATAAAATATAAAGACTTGAAACTATAATTTCACCTATTGTTTCATTTAAATAAATACACTTCCCATTAAATCAAATTAATTATCTCGGATTGTTAATCAAGAACACTAAGGTAAAATATGACCATCTCTCGATGCACCGTACCCATATCAACTTAAATCCACAAATGATAGAATTAAGATGAACACCCTAGTTAACTAATCCACTATATCTGTATGTGAATTACAATTAAAGAGAGTTTAAGCACAAGTTCTTAACAGATTAAATGTAGTGTAAAGGTATATCTCTATCCTAAACACAAATCATAAAGTCCAACGCCATGCAGAAAACACAATTACATAATATTATTATCAAATCTAAACCCATAATCCGTCTCTTGATTTCATATGGGTTATTACGGTAATTGTTTGCTAGGCAATTAAGCAATTTAACACAAATCATAATACACAATCCAATAATAATGAATAAAACTAACACGGAAGCATATTAAAGTACACTATGCAACAAGATCCATTATAATCTCAAAATAGATTTTAGCTCATGATTAAGTCAAAATCCATTATCCACAATTGTTTATACATTAAAAGACAAAAAGATAGAAGTAAGAAGAAGATAGGAATTGAGATATGCAAATCTGAATTTCTCTTGCTCCTGCTCTTGAACTTCAATGGTCTCCAAGTTGCTTCAATCTCCAATCCAATCCCAACTAGGGTTTTTCCTAATCTAATTGAAATCTAATCTAAACTAATCTAATAGAATCAATCTCCTCAAATCCTTATGTATTCTTCTCCTTTTATAGCCCTCTGATGATCCTTCTCCAAATCAACTGTTTAGAATCCTTTTTGGCGTAGAATTCTTCATAGCAGCAAAATTTCCAAGCCTGGTCGAGCACAAGCGCCTAGGTCCTATAATTTATACTGATTCAAGCGCCTAGGCCCTTGAAATCAAAATGTGCTAGCAAGGTTGGGCGCCTAGGCCCTTGAATTTGTACTGATTCAAGCGCCTAGGCGCTTGACTGAGACCCTATATTTACAAAAATGTCATTCTGATGATTTTTAATGAATTTTAATTCTTTTCTCTTCCAAAATGACCAATTTGACCCTTCAGCTCCATCCTACAAGAAATAAACACAAAAACAAATAAGATGCTACTAAAAACACTTAAGGATAACACTAATTAAGTTTAATAAGACCAAATTCGTAGGAATGAAACTCACTCATCAAATACCCCCCAAACTTAAACCTTTGCTTGTCCACAAACACTGAACTACTTAAGCAATGAATCAACATGAATTTTAACAATGGCCTCAAAGGATTTCTTCTAATGATAACTCCATATTTATTTTTTTTGAAAACATGCAAAGCCTAAAGTTTTAACTTACTTATAAATTCCACCACTGTTCATGATTCTTTACATTCGTGTGTGCATCCAAACGCTCCACTAGTCATAATTCAAATATCACCAAATACTCATACAGGATTTTCAATATTAACTCTTGAAACTTAATTTTCACCTCAATTCCACTACTAAAGGCAAAACAAAAATTTAAATGATCAAAAAGATATTTACACATTTAAGCACACATGAACCCTTCCCAAATATTTTTTAAAAAAATTTCTTTTTCTCTCTTTAGTGAGTGCGTTTTACGCTACATTTCACTTCCCATTGAACGTGTGCATTTTATGCTCCATCTCGTGCCTATGTTTATGGATGAGTGTGTTTTACGCTCTATCTCAACCCACAGTATGAATCATTATTTCTACTCGGGATGGTTCCAATTTCTTTTCAAAACACCCCAAGATTTTCCCCAAACTTATGCTAATGCTTAAATTTTGCTTTGAATGATGCTTCAATAAGATTTCTCGAGTTTCAAAGATACCTTTCACAAGCATTTAACCAATAATTGTTTTTTTACGTCCAACTAGCTAAACAGATGGATATGTGCTTATAAGTTCAAAAGACTCACAAGTAATGTAAAAACCAACTTATAAGTTGAAATCTAGACTAAGCATGCTCATCAATTCTTCAAAAGTTAAAAACTTGCTAACCACCCATTTATCATTGGCAAAAATCAAAAAATTCCATCAAAACATTGCCAAAGTAACATGATAAATACCCCCAAACTTAAAACAGACATTGTCATCAATGGCTAAGATATGAAAAAGTAAAGTAGAGGACTTCCCTGAAAATACAACATATTCCTCCTTGTCCGCTAAGTTTGGAGAATATGTTAAGCATATTGGAGCAAATTGGGCCCCACCACACTTGAATTCGACTTGAAAAATATAGAAACCCACAATAGAAGCAATTTTATTAAATCCTAACTAAATTCAAAATTACTAATATAATACCTAGTAAAATCAAAAAATCAAAATTAACATTGGGTTGCCTCCCAATAAGCGCTTGTTTTATAGTCTCAACCAGACTTCTTCAACTCTCTATCCAATTCCCCTTCGAAAATTGAGGAACCCTCCATCCATTAGTAGCAATGTATCTTTTGAGAGCTTCCCAACAGCAAGAGCCATTGAATCTTAGCCATGTAGCATGATCTTTTTAAATAAATTCTTTTTTAACACCTTTAAGTAGCTAGGCGTTTGCCTAAAAGTGTGTGTGAAGAGATTGTGGCATTAAAGCTTGTTAAACACAACGAGTTCTTCTTCTATCTTTCCTTTCTCATCCCACCATAGCTCCAAAGTTCTACTAGCTCTAATATCACATATAGCCTTGTCTATGACATGACTACCAATTGGACACGGCTTTCCAAATCTGACCGGATCCTTAAATTTTGGTGGAGAGGGCACTTGGGGAACTAACAGAATTGGTTCGCCTTCTTTGGAATTCACAGTTAAATCTTCGCCGACATTATTTTCCTTTACCCCGCTTGTCTCCTCTCTCTCAATAGCTAGATCATTTGGCACATCCAGTTGCAAATTTGGTTTGGGCTCTTCATCAGTTTCGGAATCCACGTCATAAAGCCAAGTGTTTGGAGGACGGTTGTTTAAGGCTTTGGTCATTTGCTCTATCTGATTCTCAAGATTTCGAATTGACCTCTCTTGATTAATCATATTCTCCTCATTCGACGCTATAAACTTTGACAACAATTCCACCAGTCTTGAATTATCTATTTCAGTTTCGGAATTCATGTACTGAGGACCATTGGTTGAGGTAGTGATGAGTTGCTCCATCTGGTTCTAAAAATTTTGGCTCAATATTTCCTGTCTCATCCTCATATCCTCTTAGTTTGCTATGAGTTTTGACATGAATTCCTCCAGATTTGACTTTTCTTCTTGTGGCAATGGAGGTGGACATGAGAATTCTGGTGTGTATGTTGGATTTGGAGCGTAGTATTGGTCTTTATAATTGTAGCTCCATGAAGAATTCGGGTGATGCCCCCAATCTTGATGATAATTGGGATAAGCGGTAATCACCACCACACTGTCCCGGTCTAAAATTGACGGTGCATTGATGACTCGGATGGTTGCTAGTACAATAGTTACAAACTACTACTATCTTTCGAATACATTGGGCTGCAAAAACATCCAACCTCTTTAAAAGTGTCTCAAGCTGTACTGACAATGCAGAAAGTGCATTAAGATCATCAATCCCTGTTTCCCTTGGTTGAGTCATTCTCGTATATGGCCATTGATAAGCAAAATCATCCATGGTACCTGAAAAGAGAAAACTATAGGAAGAGAATTAAAATAAAATAAAAAAATATTTAAATTAAGACTAATTTGACTAAAATTAATATTGGAAAAAATTATTAAACTAATTCTCTAGCAACGGCGCGAAAAACTTGTTGGGTAAAATATAGTTATGCACAACAAGCAAGTATACGTGGTCAACAAGTAATAAAGTGAAAGTAAAGTATCGTTCCCACAATGAATTATTTAATAACTATCACCAAGTACTAACCCGTAACCAACTCAATCTTATTTAAACGAATAAATTAGTATTTCGAATTAATAATATGTAATTAAACTAATTCTAACTACCCCTAGAATGAAATAGAATATAAAGACTTGAGACTATAATTTCACCTATTGTTTCATTTAAATCAATACACTTCCCATTAAATCAAATTAATTATCTCGGATTGTTAATCAAGAGCACTAAGGTAAAATATGACCATCTCTCGATGCACCATACCCATATCAACTTAAATCCACAAATGATAGAATTAAGATGAACACCCTAGTTAACTAATCCACTATATCTCTATGTGAATTACAATTAAAGAGAGTTTAAGCACAAGTTCTTATCAGATTACATGTGGTGTAAAGGTATATCTCTATCCTAAATACAAATCATGAAGTCCAACGCCATGCAGAAAACACAATCACATGTTATTATTATCAAATCTAAACCCATAATCCGTCTCTCGATTTCATATGGGTTATTACAGTAATTAATAGCTAGGCAATTAAGCAATTTAACACAAATCATAATAGATAATACAATAATAATGAATAAAACTAACACAGAAGCATATTAAAGTAAACTATGCAACAAGATCCATTATAATCTCAAAATAGATTTTAGCTCATGATTAACTCAAAATCCATTATCCATAATTGTTTATACATTAAAAGATAAAAAGATAGAAGTAAAGAGAAGTTAGGAATTGAGATGTGCAAATCTGAATTTCTCTTGCTCTTGCTCTTGATCTTCAATGGTCTCCAAGTTGCTTCAATCTCCAATTCAATCCCAACTAGGGTTTTTCCTAATCTAATTAAAATCTAATCTAAACTAATCTAATGGAATCAATCTCACCAAATCCTTGTGTATTCTTCTCCATTTATAGCCATCTGATGATCCTTCACTAAATCAACTCTTTAGAATCCTTTTTGGCTTAGAATTCTTTATAGCTGCAAAATTTCCAAGTCTGGCCGTGCCCAAGCGCCTAGGCCCTTGAAATCAGAATGTGCTAGCAAGGTTGGGAGCCTAGGTCCTTGAATTTGTACTGATTCAAGTGCCTAGGAGCTTGACTGAGACCCCATATTTACAAAAATGCCATTCTGATGATTTTTAATGAGTTTTAATTCTTTTCTTTTCCAAAATGACCAATTTGACCCTCCAGCTCCATCCTACAAGAAATAAACACAAAAACAAATAAGATGATACTAAAAACACTTAAGGATAACACTAATTAAGTTTAATAATACCGAATTTGTAGGTATGAAACCCACTCATCAACTAATAATAACAAGTCCCTCAAAAAAATTATATTAAGTCTAAAAAGCGTTCTAAGATATTTGAAATATCAAACGTCATCTTCTAGCATGATAAAATTAATAAAGTATTAAATATTTAATATGAGTTTGTTGAGCTATCCACAAGGTAAGTATTAAGTATTTAAGATGTTAATTTAATCACATTTGATGCTTATAAAGAAAATTGAACAATATTGTTTTGTTGTGCTATCCACAAGAACAATATTTTTTTTTGATTTTATGGAAGTGATTGGTTGGACTTAACTTAAATCATTTTAGTTCGGATGTGCACACACTTGACCATTATGATCTAAGAGGCAAAATAAAAAAGGAGTTACATGTTGATGTAATTGACAAAGAGTTGTCTACCTATTTATTTATATATGGTTTGTTGTGCTATCTACAAGGCTATATACATTTGAAATAGGATCCTTATTCTCACTAGCAAATCTTTAATTAGATGTTGCCGAACTATATAAGTGAGGGAAATATAGTTTGAAGAAAATAGTGGGAGATACCAATTTAAAATAATACCTAATTTATTTTGGTATATAAAATTAATTAAATGAATGTTTGCTAAAATGTTATCTTTTCACATGCAAAAATTTAAAAATGTCAAAATCACTAATTTCACTGCGTAGCATACTTGATGCTAAAAAATTGACCGGACTGAATTACACGGACTGGTTAAGGAATTTGAGAATAGTTCTCATTGCTGAAAAGATTTCTTATGTCCTAAATTCACCTGTCCCTGGAACTGTTTCAGAATTAGCCTTTGAGGAAGATATTGCCACTATTGTAAAGTGACAAGATGATGCATCTGTGGCTCAATGCATCATGCTCGCATCCATGAATAACTAGATTTAGCGTCAGCATGAAACATGGATGCTCCTACTATATTGCCTCACCTCAAGGAGTTGTATGGTGAACAAAGTAGGACTGCAAGATATGACATATCTAAGGAGCTCTTCTGATCTCGGATGTCCGAGGGCACTGCCATTGAGACTCATGTCCTATGGGTGATCAATCTGATTGAACGCCTTGGACAGCTTGGGTTCATCATGGATGGGGAGTTGAGTCAAGACTTAGTCTTGCAGTCACTCCCCGATACCTTTTTGTAATTCGTTGTAAATTTTCACATGAATAAGTTAGATGTCAGCTTGCCTGAATTACTTAACATGTTAAAAACTGCAGAAGGCCACTTCCCATCCAAGAAGAACCATGTCTTAATGGTGGATGATTCTTCTAAGAAAAGGAAGAGGCCCAATGTATCTTCTAAATGGTAGAAATCTAAGAAGGCTAAGGTCAAGACAAAAGTTAAGGATCAAAAGAAACCAAATCTAGCAAGCAAAGGAATGTGCTTCCATTGCAACGAGCTGGGTCATTGGAAGAGGAACTGCAAGAATTTTCTGGCAGAGAAGAAGCTTGGAGAAGCTTCGACTTCCAATCAAGGTTTGTTCTTGATTGAAATTAATTTTTTTGAAAGTCAAAATTCTACTTGGGTATTGGATACCGGTTGTGGTTCTCACATATGTAATACTTGAATGTAGTATGCATACAAGCCAATCATGTATGATGATAAATCATATACTTTGTAAACGATCTTATTTATTTATTAATAAAAGTATTAATTTATTAAAGGCAATCAATTATCTACATGATGCTGTTTTTATAATATGTAAATAACCCATAGTTTTAAGCAATGCTTTTGGAATCATGATGTTGATCAGGCTGATGAGATCTAAATTCTTAGAAAGCATAAAACTAAAATAGTTCCCAATCGTTGGATTAGTAAAAAGGGGATTAGTAAATTCAGATAGATTGGTACATATGTTGCTTGCTCATTGGATAAGGATTATTGATCTCATGATCATTTGTGTGGAGACACTAAAACAAGTATGTAGGTGCTTATTGGAGAATAAGTTCACTGAAAGTGACTTGCTAAGGAATACCTAATGGAGTTTTACTCGCCTGTCAATAGGAATTCCTAATGTGATAGTAGTACAAGTGATCCTTGGACTTGAGATCATCATAGTATCTTGTGTGTAATGATTTATACTTTGACTTAGTTCTTAAGACACTTAGGGCATATCAAAGGGTATGCTTGGGTTTAATAAGTTACATATGGAGATAATGAATGGTTAACAAAGAATCTACCACTTCAAGTAAAAGAAAAGATATGACCTATGTGATTCGTTAAATGACAACTTAATAGTCCTTGGCGAAGGCAGAATGAAATTAGAAAGGAGTTTCTAATTTGTATTATTTGGAGTTATGCATTTTCTAATTGAAATACATATAATTAAATAAAAAAAACTTGACAGTAATTTCATGTCTTATTTAATTGGGACATTGTATGGTGGAAAGGATTGAATTGTACGGTAACTATTTACTCACAGGTTCTTTTATGATTAATGTTGAAATCTATATTATCTGAAAAGTCGTTGATCGCTAGGGAGGCTTATCCCTATTATAGAATAAATATTATTTATTTAAATAGATTATTAGTTTAATTTATTTATTTAAATAAGATTAAAATTATTCTAATTAGGCCTGGCAAAATATGAGTATGGGTTGGTTTTGGTTTTCAAAATATGGTTATGGTTCCATCTAAGAACTAAAATCATATTAACCATTTTTAATATGGGCTGTGTGGGTTAGAACCATATGGTTATGGTTCAAATATAGGTCAACCCATATTTAAAATTTCAAACTTACCATTAGTATGATCTAATTAAATAAATTATTATTAGATATATCATGTATACATAATCGCTAAGTATTTTATTTTTTGGGGGGGTGGATGGTGTATACATAATCACTAAATATTAATTTTTTGGGTTGGGGTTGGGGGTGGGGGGTGGGGTGGGGTGTGGGGGGTGAGGGTTAGGGTTAGGGTTAGGGTTAGGGTTAGGGGTTAGATTTTACCAATCATGATGCCCTCCCTCCTAGTAAGAAGATATTGGGTGTTAAAAGTATGTATCTTTATTTCATAATGCCCTCCCTATTTATTGGTAGAAACAATATTAAACCTAAGAGATTTGAACAGTAACCATATTATTATTATTCGATAAATCTAATGGTACAAATTATTTCAAAATATATTCAGAAATTACATTATTTAGTTTGAAACTAAACCCCATACGTATAAACCATTTGAATACTGGGATATATAGAAGATCCCGAGTCCTTCAAAATAGTGTAATTCTTATACTTAATTCCCCATTCATTCATTAGTAATCGGATTCTTGCAACTCATTAAAGTAACGGCCAGAAGGACCGCCATCAGGCAACAAAGCCAATATTGCAGGAGCTCTAGCACCTTCCTCTAGGGTCAATTGCCCTGCCCCATGATTGATGTATGTTTAAATATTTTTTTTTTTGGGGGGGGGGGAGGGGGTGGGGGGTGGGGGTGAGGGTTGGGGGTTGGGGGTGTATGCATAATCACTGAATATTTTTTTGGAGGGGAGGGTGGGGTGGGGTGGGGTGGGGTGGGTGGAGTGGGTGGGGTGGGGGTGGACGGGGGTGGGCGGTGTATTCATAATCACTAAATATTATTTTTTTTGGGAGTGAGAGTGTATGAGTGGAGGTGGGGGTGGGGTGGAGTTGGGGTGTGGGGGTGGAATGGGGTGGGTGTGCATACATAATCACTTATTTTTTTGAAGGTGGGGGTGTGGGGACGGAGTGTATACATAATCACTGAATATTTTTTTTTTTTGGGCGGGGGGTGTGGTGGTGGTGGGTGAGGTGTATACATAATTATTGAATATTATATAATTAATTTATATTCATAAATTAAGATTAAATAGAGAAACAAAATCATGAGAAATTGAGCTTCTTGAATATGTAATTATGGGTGGAAAGAACTTTTGATTTTGATTTTGATTTAGAATAAAATATGGGTTGAAAAATAGTTAACCGGGTTGGACTTATATTTCTTTTTAAAAATATAGTTTCAAACTTTATCCAACCCAAATAAATAAAAATAGTTAACCAACCCATTTGGTTCCAGTTAATATGGGTTGACCCAGCAGTTAACCAACTATATTACCAAGTCTAGTTCTAATTGATTTATTCATAATCGGTTTAATATGGAGAACCTAAAGGGTCACACCATAAAAGGAAAAATAATTATTTAAGATGATAATGACATAATCGTAATAATGCAGTAAATATAATTAATTTAATCTATGGTGATAGAATAAATTAAATAGCTTAATGTTTATTATTTAATATTTTAAAAATATTAAATATAAATTAATAATAGGAGTCTTATTATTATTATTATTATTATTATTTTAATTTCTAAAGGAGTTTAGGAATTAATTTAATATTAGTACTCTCAATTATTCCTAATAAGATTAAGAGGCAAATTAATTAAAGAAGTTTTATTAATTAATCCCTATATGATTGGGAAGCCTATTTAATTAAAGGAGTTTAATTAATTAAATGAAAACCTTTTTCTAATAGGATTAGAAGCGTTAACCAATATCTATATAAGAGGAGTCTTATGTTAGATATCAGTTAATGCAATTCTAATTGTTAGAGAGTACTCCTTTTCTATAGAGGATATAAACTTAAGGTTTAGCCAACCACCCTCCTTCTTGAATAATTCATATTCCTTGGTGGATCACTTTTAGAGGCCAAACACTTGGGTGGCTAATATTGATCAAAGGAATGAATCTAACCCGGATATTCAAGGAGACCGCGAAGAACAAAGAGTTGAACGTGTACCCGTGGAAGCTTTGTTTTACAAGGGTATGAATTCCATAACTTGTTATTTATCGTTTTAAATTAATAATTTTCATAAATGATGATCCGGGTAATGGTTTTGTACATTTTTTTAAAACTCTGATATACCATGCTTCCGCTAATTTTGTAATTTGATTGCGTCCATGATTTTGTACAAACCTAGCAGTGGCATCAGAGCCAAATATTTATGCAATTATTAATTATTTTGATTCCATATATATATATATATAGATATGTATTTATAAGAATTTATTGGGCATAATTTTATTGTATAAAATTATTTTTTATGAAAAAAAAGAAACAGTTCGCGAATTTTCTGTTTTTTTTGGGACTAATTAGTAACATGTTATATATATACCCACAGATTTGTTTTTAAAAGGATCCTGAATCAAAGTGACTTGATTAAAATGATCCAAGATTCACGCTATATATATATATATATATATATATATATATATATATATATATATATATATATATATATTAATAAAGTGAGCTGATTAGTTTCATTACAAAAGCAATCATTTTGGGACAATAACCAAAAGGTAACCCATGAAAGTTTTTAAAAGGATGTTATCATATATATATAATTTACGGTTACTATATATATAATATATATACGATTATATATATGTACAATATATATATATATATATATATATATATATATATAATATTTTTAATATTTTTATTAATTTTATAAATAAAGTAAAGAGTTTATTTTAATATTGAAATTGGATTTCATGCAATTTAAATTTGCCCATTAAATGATACTCATATATATATGGAATGTTTTAATTCATGAGATGAATATTTATTTATTGATGCATATGATGATATGTATGATAATAATTGGTGTTGATTATGGACTATTGACCAATGTGATTGGATTTTATTTTAGTTAAATGCTTGAATAAATGGATTTTATTAAATGCGGTCTGCGTACCTCGTCTTCTCTAATTTATTCTTGATGTAAATTCTCTCTCCCTCCTATGTAATTTCCCGTGACTGCTGATCAAAATTTTTATTTAATTTAAATAATTTATTTAATAGAATAAGTTAGAATTATCTAAAAGAATTAGAGACCAAGGAGCGCTTGAAGACCCGTTTGTATGGAGCTCGAGTTTAAATGTAATAGTTACGTTTAAATTTAAATTCTTGCACTCCTAGGTTTGACCTTTTGCTTCACTTGGTGGATCTAGTGAACCAAACTACAATAAATGTCCATAATCAATCCAGGTAGAATATAGTATTCTATATGTGCATGCTAAGTATTATATATATATATATATATATATATATATTATATTTTACGCAAACATGCTTCACATGTTTTAATAAAATGAAGCGTATTTTATATATATATGTGCATGTGCACTAAACAAGATGAGACTAGCCACTCGAAATTTTGCGTTCCTGTTACTAACCCTGCAGGGGGATAAAATTGTCTTTTCAACTTCGGTCTCAAAACCAGGATGTCAACCCCAGAACACAATACCGGGATGTCAGCTCAGCCCCAGTCTCAATACCCGGATGTCAGTTCAACCCCGGTCTCAATACTAGAATGTCAGATCAACCACGGTTAAAATACCGAGATGTCAGCTCAGTTTCGGTCTCAATAGCGGAATGTCAGTTCAACCGGTCTCAATACCGGGATGTCAGATCAGCCCCAGTCTCAATACTAGGATGTCAGTTTAACCCCGGTCTTAATACCGGAATGTCAGTTCAACCCCGGTCTCAATATTGAGATATCAGATCAACCTCTGTCTCATTACCGGGACGCCAGTTCAACCCCGGTCTCAATATCGGGATGTTTAATCAACCTCGGTGTCAATACCGGGATGTCAAGTAGCCTTGAAGACAACCCCGGGAGGTCAAGGTCAACCTCGGTCACTATACTGGGATGTCAAGTCTATCCCCGGCAACACCGGGAGGTCAAAAGAAGCCTCGGTCAAAACTCGAGAGGTACAGGAGCCCCAAGAGACAACCCTAGGAAGCTATATCAACCATCGGAGACAACCCCGAAGCATCACATCATCCCCAGAGACAACCCTGGGAAGGCTAAAGCAACCTCAGAGACAACTTTAAGGACACACAGAATCGACTGGGATCAAAACCTCGGAGACAACCCGGGAAATCAGCCAAAGGCCATGCTAGTACCGGAGAAAACCATTGGAGGGGCAAAATGGTCACTTTACCAACTTAATGCCAATTTGGTCAAAATTATGCCAAATTGATTCCATGAAGGTTAGAAAGAGCCATAACATTGATCCTGAGTGGAAACAGCACAATACAACTCAACGGATAAACTACGAAAAAAACGAAGACCCGGTTATGAACCCTTCTTCTTGGACTCGGAAATGGTTTAGTTCCATGTCATTATGACGCTCTCGGCGAGGGCTTTCCGAAAAGGTATAGCACATCTCAAACAGACGCTCCGATCAAAAGTTAAAAAGTTTTGAATCTGACCTCGCGTTGCTCAGAGTGCACGTACTTCGAGGCGACGGGACGCTCTGAAACTTTGCCCATTTCATTTTCTAGCCCGACTTCTAACACTCCAAACCCAGATTTTATCACTCTAAGACGTAGGTATACTCATTTACTACCACATATCAAAAGTTGAGTAGTATAAACGTCCATTTGAGGCATACTAAGTGGCAAAAAGCCTGTGTAGCAGTATATTGTCAGTATTTTTACGATCAGGAAGTTCCTACTACTTCATTGCTCATTTATGCATTTGCACGTTAAGTTTTATTTTCTAATTTTTCCTGAAACTCAGTTTTGTGGCCGTTTTTGCTTACGTTTGCATACATTTTAGCACATAAATACGTTTTCTAGCATTTGCACAGCCCGAATCATCGATCCGCAACTTTTAATAGCTTATATATATATACACACATATATAGGCCCTTGGCCAGACTGGGTTATTGACTTGGCCGTTTTGGCTGTATTATGTATATATTTGACTATATATACTAACTTTTCAATTCTGTCAAGCCTGGATGACAAATCCGTGGTAGTTACTGCTTTTATATATATAAATTTTTCTGACTTCATTTGGCTTAGATTTTGACTTCGTGGCCTTTTATTGCTGTAATATATATATACTAACTATATATATTAACTTTTATATTTCAGTTTGGCCTAGATCATTTCGTGGCCTTTTTATCGTTTTTAAAAATATATATATATATATATATATATATATATATATACATATATATTGTCGGGCCTGGATAATTTCGTGGCTCATTTACAGCTTATATATATATATATATATTTACATTTAGTTGAACATAGATTAATTCATGGCTCCTTTACAGTTTTTCTATATATATATTTCAATTCTGTCCGGCCTTGATTACTCTGTGGCTTTTTACATCTTATATATATATATATATATATTCATTCCAGTTCGGGCATAGGATTGCAAATCAGTCGCCCTTTACAGCTTATATATATATATATATATATATATATATATATATATGTATGTATATATTTCTATTATGTCAAGCCTGGATTATTCCGTGGCTTTTTAAAATTATATATAT
Source organism: Panax stipuleanatus (assembly GCA_020205555.1). Lineage (NCBI taxonomy): Eukaryota > Viridiplantae > Streptophyta > Magnoliopsida > Apiales > Araliaceae > Panax > Panax stipuleanatus. The sequence continues at coordinate 51,341,585 of CM035122.1, forward strand.
ATATATATATATATATATATATATATCTTTACATTTCAGTCCGGGCATAGGAGTGAAAACCCATCGCCCTTTTCAGCTTTCGTATATTTATAATTATATATATATATATATATAAATATATATATATTTTATTCATTGTGATTAAATTTCTGCTGTAAATATTTATTTGATGTGAATTGGCACTGATATCATTTGGCAAGTTAGATTTCTTTAAATCTAGTCCTTTCAAACGGTTCAAAATAGGTTGAACCAGAATCGAGAAGCTAGAATGGCTAATATTTATTTAAATCTAGATTTCTTTCTAGTTTTATTCATTTGAAAGCAACCTCGCGACCCTTAGATTGCTATCTATTGGGAACGAGAAGCTTTGGCTACGCGTAGGCCAGCATTTGATTAATGAATCCTTGGTTTTTGCGACGTCTAGATGTAAATATCCATTTTCTGTAAATATATGAGCTGTGCAGGTTTACTTGGCTTCCCTTTGTGAGCCTAGGAATCGTGGGATTCATGATCAAATTGATCAAAATCTAATTCCCACGATGGACAAACTCCACTTTAAAGATGTACCCTGCCAGTTTTTCTGTAAAAATGTTCATCCGAAAGACCTTAAAACGGTTATCCGGGTTTAAGGTCTTAAACATAATGAAATAGTGGTTTGTCGTGCTAGAGTCACTCCGATAGCTGTAATGCTCATGAGAAGACCGTCACTTGTATATATTTTGTGGTCGAGGATGCTTCGCAGCCCGGCAATCACCATTCAAATTGAGCCAAAGGGCTAGAATGATAAAAAATGGAAGTATCAACATGCTTCAATTCCTACGTCAGCGTAAGGGTTTGAAAACCTATTTTCAAAATATCATTTCATATCTTGTCTAAAAAAGAACTTTTGCAAATCAAATCAAACATTTCGTATATAGGTTCAACGATGCATATACATACTTTCAAAATAAGAGTAGTCCCAATTTCTTCCAGCATTCACACACACATTTGCAAATAAAAAATGAAATATTGAAAAGATTTGGTACCGTGTTTTCAAGGAAGTTGTGGGGTGCCTAACACCTTCCCCACACTTAACCAAGCCCCCGAACTTAGAACATCGGTTTCAAAGATCAAGTTTCGACAGTGTCCAACAATTGGGCCTACTTTCAAACAAATTTTGGTTGAGTTAGTACAACCATTTCAAATATACCAACTGGTGACTCTGTAAAATGTTCAAATCGTTGACATGATACATGTTGGCCTTTTCCTAAAAACCCTTCACCTTTTCATAAAACAGATAAAATAAGGGTAGGAAACAAAAATTAGTAAGAGAGAAAGATTCGGGTCCAACTCGACCCGCATTTTTTTTCGACGTGGACAGGTGGTGACTCTGTTGGGGACAGTAGAGGCTTAAGCCGCGTTCAAAACTTTTCAAAATTTCCTTTTATATCCACGTGTGTGTGAAATGTTACGACTTTACATTAAATGAATTTGAATGAACGCTTTACTGCTTTACTCTTTTTATTACGAAAAAAGTTTTTTAGGAAAAGGCCAACATGTATTATGACGACGATTTGCACGTTTTATAGAGTCACCAGTTGCTAGATTTGAAATGGCTGTACCAACTCAATCGAATTTTGTTTGAAAGAGGCCAAATTGTTGGACACTGTCAAAACTTGATCTTTGAAAACAAAGTTTTGAGCTTGGGGGCTTGATTAAGTGTGGAAAAGGTGTTAGGCACCCCACAACTCCCATGTAAACACGATACCACATCTTTTCAATATTTCTCTTAAAAACTAAAGTGTGTGTGTGAATGCTGTTTGAAAATTGGGCCTATGTTTGATTAGAAAGTATGTCTATGCATCGTTGAACCTATATACGAAGGGTTTGATTTGATTTGCAAAAAGTCTTTGATTTGATTTGCAAAAGTATTTGATTTGATTTGCAAAAGCTTCTTTTTTTGAAAAGATTATTGAAGTGATGTTTTGAAAGAAGGTTTTCAAACCTTTACGCTAACATAGGAATTGAAGCATATTGATACATTAATTTTATCTTTTCTTAGCCTTAAGGTTCAATTTGAATGGTGATTGTCAAGCTGCGAAGAATCCTCGACCACAACATATATACAAATTTTGGTCTCCTCATGAGCATGATAGCCATTGGAGGGACTCTGACACGACAAACCATTATTCTCATTATTTTGAGACCTTAAATTCGGATAATCATTTTAAGGTCTTTTGTATGTACATTTTATAGAAAAACTGGCAGGGTACATTTGTAAAGTGGAGTTTGTCCATCTTGGGAATCAGATTCTGATCTGTTTGATCATGAATCCCACGATTCCTAGGCTCACATAAGGAGGCCAATAAACCAACACAGCTCAAATTTGTACAGAAATATATCCAAATATCGCTAGAACCAAGGATTCATTCAGTAAATCCTGGTTCGCAGATGGCCGAAGTGTCTCGTTCCCACTAGATAGCGATCTAAGGGCTGCGAGGTTGCTTTTACAACTGAAACTAGGAAAAATGCTAGATTTAATTAAATCTCAGCCATTCTAGCTTTTCGGTTCTATCTGTACCGATTTTGAACCGTTTAAAAGCTAGAGTTGGCGAGATTTAAATAAATCTAGTTCGCCCGCAGATATTTCAGTGCCGATTCATATAAAATGAATATTTAAAACAAAAAATTTAATAAAAACGACTAAAGCAATATATATACAATTATATATACGAAAGCTGTAAAGGGCGATGGGTTTTCACACCGGTGTCCGGATTGGAATTGAAATATATATATATATATATATATATATATATATATTTATAAAAGCTGTATAAAAGCCACGGAATGATCCAGGCTGAAGAGAATTGAAATATTTATAGAAAAACAGTAAAAAGGGCGATGGGTTTTCACGCCTGTGCCCGGACTAAAATATAAATATTTATATATTTAAATATTGACAGAAAAGTAATCAACCAAGACTGGGAAGATAACCCAGTGTAGTGAATATTGCAAATATATATAAAACAGTAAAAAGGAGACAAAATAATTCAGGCCGAACTAGAATGTAAATGTACAAAAAAATAGTCAACCAAGACTGGGAAGATAACCTAGTGTGGTGAATGTTGCTTATATATGCATAAATATATATATATATAAGTAGTAAAAAGGCCACAAAATGATCAAGGCCGAACTGAAATATATATATATATACATATATATATATATATATATATATATATAGACAGAAAAATAGTCAACCAAGACTGGAAAGATAACCCAGTGTGGTGAAGGCTGCTTATATATGCACATTTATATATAAAAGCAGTAAACTACCGCGAATTTGACATCCGGGCATGACAGAATTGAAAATTTAGTATATATATACAGTTAAATATATACAAAAAAAAGTCAAACCCGGACTAGAAAGATAACCCAGTATGACAAAGTTGCTCAAAACGCAGATATTAGTATTTAAAAGTTGCTTTAAGCGACAGATCGTCAATCCGAGTTGAAGAATGCCAGAAAATGCGTTTATGTACAAAAATGAACCAAAAATTGACAAAAACGGCCATGGAACTGAGTTCTGGGCATATTTAGAAAACGAAACTTAACGTGTAAGTGTATAAAAGTGTAAAGAAGTAGTATTAACTTGCTGATCGTAAAAATACTCACAATGGACTGCTACACGGGCTTTTTGCCAAATCATAGGCTTTAAACGTCCGAATCTACCAGTTATTTTCTGATATGTGGTAGTATGTGGGTATATCTACTTGTTAGAGTAAAAAATTTGGGTTTGGAAGATAAGAAAATAGACAGAAAACCAAACAAGAAGGGGTTCAGAGCATTTCTGAATTCTTAAATGAGAGGGGGGTGCCCTCTTATTTATAGACCAGGGAGCCTCCACTCTACTTACTGCTGCCATAGGTAGAGGTGCGACTCCATGTGGCATGGGCCCCGCTGCGGGTTCCATCATCTCGAAGTACGTGCACTCCGAGCAACGTGAGGTCAAAGTTAAAACTTTCTAACTTTTGATCTGAGCGTCCGTTTGAGGCGTGTGATACCTTTCTGGAAAGCCCTCGCCGAGAGTGTCACAATGACATGGGATAAAACAATTTTCAGGGTCTAACAAGACTGGGTTCATAACCAGGTCTTCGATTCCCCGTAGTTTGTCCGTTAAGCTGTCTTGCGCTGTTTGCACTCGGGATCATTGTTATGGTTCGTTCTGACCTTGGTGGCATCAATTCAACTTGAGTTTGACCGAATCATCTTAGATTTGGTAAAATAACCGTTATGCCCCTCCCGGGGTTGCCTTTAATGTTGGCATGGCCTTCGATTGACTTCCTAGGATTGTTTCCAAGACTTGGATCCAATTCGAGTCTGTTTGTGCTCAGTGTTGTCTATGAGGTTGACTTGGTCACTTCAGGTTTTCCTTTAGAGATGTTGTGAGGCTTCAGGATTATTTTTGAAGTTGACCTGACTTTCCGGGTTGAGACCGGGGATGACCTGTATTTTTTGGGTTGAGACTGGGACTGATCTGAACCTCCCGGGTTAAGACCGGGGCTGACCTGTACCTCCTGAGTTAAGACCGGGGCTAACCTGTACTTCCTGGGTAGAGACCGAGGCTGACCTGTACCTTTTAGATTGAGACCGGGGCCGACCTGTACCTCCCGGGTTGAGACCATGGCTGACCTGTACCTCATGGGGTTAGACCGAAGATGATTTGACTGCCCAGTATTGAGATCGGGCCTGACCTGTACTTCTCGGGTTGAGACCAGGGCTGACCTGTACCTCCCAGGTTGAGACCGGGAATGACCTATACCTCCCGGGTTGAGACCGGGGCTGACCTATACCTCCCGGGTTGAGACCGGGGCTGACCTGTACTTTTCGGGTTGAGACCGGGGCTGACCTGTACTTCTTAGGTTGAGACTGAGGTAGACCTATACCTCTCGGGCTGAGACCAAGGCTGACCTGTACCTCCCAGGTTGAGATCAGGGCTGACTTGTACCTCCCAAGTTGAGACCAGGGCTGATTTGACTGCCCGGTATTGAGCCCGGGGTTGAGTTGATAGCCCGGTATTGGGACCGGGTTTGAACTGATGGTCTGGTATTGAGATCAGGGTTGATTTGATTGCTCGGTATTGGGATCAGGGGTTGAACCGATGACCCGATATTGAGATCGGGGTTGATTTGACTGCCCGGTAAACTGATGATTCGGTATTGAGACTGGGGTTGATTTGATTGCCCGGTATTGAGACCAGGGTTGAGTTAATGTTGAGACCGGAGTTAATTTGACTGCTCGGTATTGGGACCGGAGTTTATTTGATGGCCTGGTATTGAGACCGCGGTTGATTTGATTTCCCGGTATTAGGACCGGGGTTGATTTGATGACTATCTTGCCCTCCTACAGTGTTAGTAATAGGGAAGTAGAATTTAAGTGTCTACAGATGCCTTTCTTTATCTTGTTCATGCAATATAGTGAAATGGACAGGATAAAGATTAGTAGACATAGGAAATGCACATGCAAAGGGGAGGCAATGCATGACATGATATGCGATGAATGTTAGATACCTTTGAGGGGGTAAGGTTATCACTGAGTTGATTACGTTAGTTTTTGCTGGGGATAACGCCACCTGTGATAACCCTCGTGGCAGAACTGTCCGACGATTACTGGTAGGATAACCACTGACAGGTTATCAGAGTTAGGCTACTATCTTATTCTGTTGGGGATGTCACTAATAGGCTACCGTGAACTATTTTTGTCACTTTTTGCTGGGGATGACGTTACCCATGATAGCCTAGGTGAATTTCTTGGTTTGAGACCAAGGGTTTTCCCTCATTCGTCGATATTCTTCGTTAGAGCATATTTCCTTTCGGTTAATGTCGTTGTATATTTCGGAAGGCCCTCCGTTGGGGATATATTTTTGTTGCAGATTTACCTTCAGTAGGCGTTTTTAACTGGTAGTTGGCGACAGGGGTTTTGAATCACCAATCCTTCTCGGTGCTCCTTTTAAGGATGTGTATAGTAAATTTCGTCATAGGGGATGGATTATTATATTGCTTCCGTCATCGGATCCCTTCCGATGCTTCGTTGGGGTTGAGCCAACGGCTGAACTGTATCGGTCTGTACCCGATGCTTCGCTGAGGTTGAGCCAACGACTGATCTGTATTGGTCAGTACCCGATGCTTCGCTGGGGTTGTGCCAACGGCTGGACTGTCTCAGTCTGTACCCGACGCTTCGCTGGGGTTGAGCCAATGGCTGAACTGTCTCGGTCTGTACCATACGCTTCGCTGGGGTTTAGCCAACGACTGATATGTCTCAGTCTGTACCCGACTCTTCGAAGGGGTTGTGCCAACGGCTGATCTGTTTTGGTCTGTACCCGATGCTTTGCTGGGGTTGAGCCAACGGCTAAACTGTCATCGGTCAGTACCCGATGCTTTGCTGGGGTTGAACCAACGGCTGAAATGTCATCGGTCAGTACTCGATGGTTCGCTGGGGTTGTGTCAACGGCTAAACTGTCTCGGTCAGTACCCGACGCTTCGCTGGGGTTATGCCAATGGCTGAAATGTCACCGGTCAGTATCGACACTTTGAAAGTGGCAGCTTTTGGCAGTTTTGCGCAGTTTTTTGGCAGTTTTTTAGCATTCTTCTAATAGTAGTGTGCATACAAGGCAATCATGTATAATGATAAAGCACGTACTTTGTAAACAATCTTATTTATTTGTTAATAAAATATTTACTTATTAAAGGCATTTAATTATCTACATGGTGCTGTTTTTATAAAATGTAAATAACCCATAGTTTTAAGCAATACTTTTAGAATCATGATGATGATCATGCTAATAAGATCTAAATTCTTAGAAAGCTCTAAAACTAAAATAGTTCCCAATCGTGGGATTACTAAAAAGGGGATTAGTAAATCCGGATAGATTGGTACATATGTTGCTTGCTCATTGGATGAGGATGATTGATCTCATGATCATTTGTGTGGAGACACTAAAGCAAGTATGTAGGTGCTTATTGGAGAATAAGTTCACTGAACGTGACTCGCTATGGAATACCTAATGGAGTTTTACTCGCCTGTCAATAGGAATTCCTAATGTGATAGTAGTACAAGTGATCCTTGGACTTGAGATCATCATAGTATCTTGTATGTAATGAATTATACTTTGACTTATTCCTTAAAGTCCTTTAGGGTATATAAAAGGGTATGCTTGGGTATAATGAGTTACATATGGAGATAATGAATGATTAATAAAGAATCTACCACCTCTAGTAAAAGAGGAGATATATCCTATGTGATTCGTTAAATGACAACCCAGGAATCCTTGGCCAAGGTAAAATGAAATTAGAAAGGAGTTTCTAATTTGCATTATTTGGAGTTGTGCATTTTTTAATCGAAATACATATAATTAAATAAAATAAGACTTGACAGTAAATTCATATCTTATATTTAATTGGGACATTGTAAGGTGGAAGGATTGAATTGTATGGTAACTATTTACTCACAGGTTCTTTTATGATTAATGTTGAAATCTATTTTATCTAGAAAGTCGTTGATCGCTAGGGAGGCTTATCCCTATTATAGAATAAATATTATTTATTTAAATAGATTATTAGTTTAATTTATTTATTTAAATAAGATTAGAATTGTTCTAATTGATTTATTCACAACCGGTTTAATATAGAGAACCTAAAGGGTCACACCATAACAGGAAGAATAATTATTTAAGAAGGTAATGACATAATCGTAATAATACATTAAGTATAATTAATTTAATCTATAGTGATAGAATAAATTAAATAGCTTAATGTTTATTATTTAATATTTTGGAAATATTAAATATAAATTAATAAGAGGAGTCTTATTAATATTATTACAATTATTATTATTTTAATTTCTAAAGGAGTTTAGTAATTAATTTAATATTAGTACTCTCATTTATTCCTAATAAAATTAGGAGACAAATTAATTAAATAAATTTAATTAATTATTCCCCATGTGGTGGGAAGCCTAAATTAATTAAAGGAGTTTAATTAATTAAAAGAAATCCCATGTCTAATAGGATTAGAAGTGCCAATATCTATATAAGAGGAGTCTTATAATAGATATCAGTTGAGGCAATTCCAATTGTTGGAGAGTACTCCTTTTTTATAGAGGATAGAAAACTAAGCCAACCACCCATCTTCTTGATAATTCATCTTCTTTGGTGGATCACCTCTAGAGGCCAAACACTTGGGTGGCTAACGTTGATCAAAGGAAGGAATTTAACCCGGAAATTCAAGGAGATCACGAAGAACAAGGAGTTGAACTAGTACCTGTGGAAGCTTCGTCCTACAAGGGTATGATTCCATAACTTCTTATTTATCGTTTTAAATTAATAATTTGCATAAAGGATGATCCGGGTAATGGTTTTGTAAAAAAAATTTAAAACTCTGATATACCATGCTTCCGCTAATTTTTGCAATTTGATTGCATCACGATTTCATACAAACCCAACAGTGGCATCAGAGCCAAACCTTTATGCAATTATTAATTTATTTTTGATTTCATATACATATGGGTATGTATTTAAAATAATTTATTGGGAATAATTTTATTGTATAAAATTATTTTTTTTAAGAAAAAAAATGACGTTTTGTTTTTTTTGGGAAGAATCACAATTTTTTTTTTGGGGTGCTAATCTTGAATTCTGCAAGGAAAAGGTGTTGTCTCTTTCTTACTCCAAAAAGAAGGTGACCCATCAAGAAAGGACTCTTTTAATAAACCTGCAGGACTCTTTTAATAAAAGAAGGTGACTTCTTTTTTTAAAAAAATGTGAATTTATATTATATATATATATATATATATATATATATATATATATATAACCTGATTCGTTATATAAATATATATAATATATACGGTAATATCAAATATATATATATATATGATATATTTATATATTATATTCTAAATAATTTTATAATTAAAATAAAGAGTTTATTTTAATCTTGAAATTGGATTTCATGCAATTTAAAATTGCCCATTAAATGATACTCATATATATATGGAATGCTTTAATTCATGAGATGGATATTTATTTATTGATATATATGGTGATATGTATGATAATAAATGGGGATTGATTATGGACTATTTGACCAATGTGATTGGATTTTATTTTAGTTGAATGCTTGAATGAATGAGTTTTATTAAATGGGGTATGTGTACCTCGTCTTCTCTAATTTTTTTTTTCTTGATGTAAAATTCTATCTCCCTCCTATGTACTTCCCCTTGACTGATGATCAAGGTTTCTATTTAAATTAAATAGTTTAATGTAATAGAAATAGTTAGAATTGTCTTGAAAAAATTGGAGACCAAGGAGCAAGGAGCGCATGAAGACCCGTTTGTATGGAGGCCGGGTTTAAGTGTAATAGTTATATTTAAATTTAAATTCTTGCACTCTTAGATTTGACCTTTTGGTTCACTTGGTGGCTCTAGTGAACCAAACTAGAATAAAAGTCCATAATCAATCCGGGTAGAATATAGTATTCTATATTGCATGCTAAATATTATATATATATATATTATATTTTATGCAAACATGCTTCGCATGTTTAATAAAATGACGTGTATTATATATATATATATATATATATATATATATATATATATATGTGTGTGTGTGTGTGTGTGTGTGTGTGTGTGTGTGCGTGCGCGCTAAACAAGATGAGACAAATAATAACAAACCCCTCAAAGAAATAATATTAAGTCCGAAGCGTTCAAATGATATTTGGAATATCGAACGTCGCCTTCTAGCATGATAAATTAATAGAGTATTAAATATTTAATATGAGCTTGTTGTGCTATCCACAAGGCGAGTATTGCATATTTAAGATGTTAATTAATCACATTTGATGCTTATCAAGAAAATTGAACGATCTAGTCTTGTTGTGCTATCCACAAGGACGAACATTTTTCTTTTTTAAATTTATGGAAGTGCTAGGCTGGACTTAACTTAAATAATTTTAGTTCGGATGTGCACACACTTAACCATTATGATTTAAGAGGCAAAATAAAAGGAGTTACATAGTGATGTAATTGACAAGAGTTGTCTACCTATTGATTTGTATATCGCTTGTTGTGCTATCCACAAGGTTATATACATTTGAAATGGGATCCTTATTCTCACTAGCAAATCTTTAATTAGAAGTTGCCGAACTATATAAGTGAGGGTAATATAGTTTGATAAAAATAGTGGGAGATACCAATTTAAAATAAAGACCTAAATTTATTTTGGTATGCAAAATTAATAAAATGAATGTTTGCTAAAATATTATTTTTCACATGCAGAATTTTAAAATGTCAAAATCACTAATTTCACTGCGAAGCATACTTGATGCTAATAAGCTTACCGGGCCGAATTATACGGACTGGCTAAGAAATATGAGAATAGTTCTCACTGCTGAAAAGATTTCTTATGTCCTAAACTCACCTGTCCCTGGAACTGTTCCAGAAACAGCCTCTGAGGAAGAGATTGCCACCATTGTAAAGTGGCAAGATGATGCATCTGTGGCTCAATGCATCATGCTCGCATCCATGAATGACGAGCTTCAGCGTCAGCACGAAAATATGGATGCTCCTACTATGTTGATTCACCTCAAGGAGTTGTATGGTGAACATAGTAGGACTACTAGATATGAGATATCTAAGGAGCTCTTCCGATCTCGGATGACCAAGGGCAAAGTGAACATAAAGGAACAAAAGAAATCTGATCCAGCTAGCAAAGGAATGTGCTTCCATTGCAACGAGCCGGGTCATTGGAAGAGGAACTGCAAGAAGTTTCTGGCAGAGAAGAAGCTTAGAGAAGCTTCGACTTCCAATCAAGGTTTGTTCATGATTGAAATTAATTTTTCAGAAAGTCAAAATTCTACTTGGGTATTGGATACCGGCTGTGGTTCTCACATATGTAATAATGTGAAGGGACTGGTCAGAAATAGAAAGCTGAGCAATGATGAAGTCATCCTACGAGTGGGGAATGGAGCAAAGGTTGCTGCATTAGCTGTAGAGACTTATTGTTTAGCGACGCCTTCGGGCAAGTTCATTTATTTAAATAATTGTTATTTTGTTCCGAATATTATTAGAAACATTATTTCTATTTCTGTATTAGATATGGAAGGATTTAACGTTATTATAAAGAACAATGGTTGTTCTATTTATAAAGACGATGTTTTATATGGTATTGGAAATTTGCAAAATGGACTTTATATACTTGACTTGCAAGAAAATATATTTCAAATTGAATAAACTAAGAAAAGGAAAAGAGATGATATAAATTATACCTATATGTGGCACTGTAGACTCGGTCATATCAATGAAATAAGATTATCCAAGTTGCATAAGGATGGGCTCTTAGAGCTATCTGATTATAAATTATATCCAACTTGTGAATCTTGTCTCATGGGTTAAAATGACTAAATCTCCTTTTAGTGGAAAAGGAGAAAGAGTTACAGAATTGTTAGCGTTGATTCACACAGACGTTTGTGGACCTATGACAACAAGTGCACGAGGTGGGTATTCTTATTTTATTACTTTCACTGATGATCACTCAAGATTTGGATATGTGTATTTAATGAAATACAAGTCAGAATCATTTGAAAAGTTCAAAGAGTTCAGAAGTGAAGTAGAGAAACAAACGGGCAAGAGTATAAAGATACTTCGATCAGATCGAGGTGGAGAATACTTAAGCGGTGAGTTTCTCAATTGTCTCAAAAAAATGGTATAATCTCACAATGGACTCCTCCAGGTACACCACAGTTAAATGGAGTATCTGAAAGGAGAAATCGAACACTGTTGGACATGGTTCGATCCATGATGAGTTTTACCGACCTTCCAATTTTGTTCTGGGGATATGCCCTAGAAACGGCTGCATACCTACTTAACAAGGTACCTACCAAATCCGCCCCAAAGACTCCATATGAGATGTGGAAGGGGAGGAAACCAAATCTTAAGCATGTTAAGACTTGGGGTTGCCCAGCTTATGTCAAAAAGTTTGAAAATGATAAGCTACAGATTAAATCCGATAAGTGTAGATTTGTGGGATACCCTAAAGAAACTTTAGGGTATTATTTCTATCATCCAACTGATCAAAAGGTGTTTGTTGCGAAACATGCTGCCTTCTTGGAAAAGGAGTTTATCCATGAAGGGGTCAGTGGGAGTAAGATATATCTTAAAGAAGTTCAAGAACCACAAATTATCACGGATCAAAGTCAGGTACCTGACCAAGTAGAAGAACCTACTATACCACACCCTGTTCATAAATCTGGAAGAGTACCGAAGATACCTGAGAGGTATGGATTCGTTATAGAGGATGACGATGAGGTACACATCATGAATGATGATGATCCATTGAATTACGAACAGGCTATGAGTAATAAAGACTCAGGAAAATGGCTTGAAGCTATGAAATCCGAAATGGACTCCATGTATGAAAACAAAGTATGGACTTTGGTTTCACCACCTGAAGGCATTAAGCCTATTGGGTGTAAATGGGTCTTTAAAAGAAAGAGTGGAGCGGACGGCAAGGTAGAGACCTATAAGGCCCGACTGGTTGTAAAAGGTTTCAAACAAAGATAAGGAGTTGACTATGATGAAACCATTTCACCAGTAGCTATGCTCAAGTCCATTTGGATTTTGCTTGTGATTGCAGCTTATAACGATTATGAGATCTGGCAGATGGACGTGAAAACGGTCTTCCTCAATGGGAAACTTGAGGAGGATGTGTATATGACACAGCTAGAGGGATTTGTTTCAAAGGTTGGAACAAATCAAGTCTGTAAGCTGCAACGATCCATTTATGGATTGAAGCAAGCTTCTCTTAGATGGAACATTCGTTTTGATGAGACAATCAAAGAGTTTGATTTTATCAAAAACGACGATGAACCATGTGTGTACAAGAAGGTTAGTGGGAGCGCAGTTTCATTCCTTGTATTATATGTTGATGATATATTACTGATAGGGAATGACATTCCTATGCTACAATCGATTAAAATCTGGTTATCTAAACACTTCTCCATGAAGGACTTGGGAGAAGCATCCTATATTTTGGGGATAAAGATCTATAGAGATAGATCTAAAAGGATGCTTGGTTTATCCCAAGGAACGTACATTGATGCAATGCTAAAGAGATTTAGCATGGAAGATTCCAAAAGAGGTCTCATGCCGATGAGCCATGGAATACATATCTCCAAGAAACAGGCCCCAAACACACCTGAGGAGAGAGCTCGTATGAGTAAGATCCCTTATGCTTCTGCAATAGGATCTATCATGTACGGTATGATATGTACTAGACCGGATGTTGCTCATGCACTTAGTGTAACGAGCAGATACCAGTCGAATCCAGGAGAAGAGCACTGGAAGGCAGTGAAGAATATCCTAAAATACTTGAGAAGGACTAAGGATATTTTTCTTGTCTACGGTGGGTCTGAATTAAAACTCGAGGGCTTCACAGACTCAAGTTTTCAAACGGACCAAGATGACAGTAAATCTATTTCGGGGTATGTTTTTACCTTAAACGGAGGCGCAGTGAGTTGGAAGAGTTCCAAGCAGCAAACAATTGTTGATTCAGTGACAGAGGCAGAGTATATAGCTGCAAGTGAAGCTGCAAAGGAAGCTGTTTGGATGAAGAAGTTCATAACTGAACTTGGTATGGTTCCTAGCATTGGAGAAGCAGTTCCCGTTTACTGTGACAACACAGGAGCAGTTGCACAGGCTAAGGAACCAAGGTCTCATCAAAAATCTAAACACGTGTTGCGGCGATTTCACTTGATCAGGGAGATCATTGAAAGATGAGACGTCACCTTGGAGCGTGGAGACTCTCAAGACAACATTGCAGATCCATTTACTAAAGCTTTAACACAACAGCAGTTTGATCGTCACTTAGAGAAGATGGGTATGAGATACCATGGCGATTGGCTTTAGTGCAAGTGGGAGATTGATAGTAGTGTGCATACAAGGCAATCATGTATGATGATAAAGCACGTACTTTGTAAACAATCTTATTTATTTATTAATAAAATATTCATTTATTAAAGGCATTTAATTATCTACATGGTGCTGTTTTTATAATATGTAAATAACCCATAGTTTTAAGCAATGCTTTTAGAATCATGATGATGATCATGCTAATGAGATCTAAATTCTTAGAAAGCTCTAAAACTAAAATAGTTCCCAATCGTGGGATTACTAAAAAGGGGATTAGTAAATCCGGATAGATTGGTACATATGTTGCTTGCTCATTGGATGAGGATGATTGATCTCATGATCATTTGTGTGGAGACACTAAAGCAAGTATGTAGGTGCTTATTGGAGAATAAGTTCACTGAACGTGACTCGCTATGGAATACCTAATGGAGTTTTACTCGCCTGTCAATAGGAATTCCTAATGTGATAGTAGTACAAGTGATCCTTGGACTTGAGATCATCATAGTATCTTGTATGTAATGAATTATACTTTGACTTATTCCTTAAAGTCCTTTAGGGTATATAAAAGGGTATGCTTGGGTATAATGAGTTACATATGGAGATAATGAATGATCAATAAAGAATCTACCACCTCTAGGAGATATATCCTATGTGATTCGTTAAATGACAACCCAGGAATCCTTGGCCAAGGTAAAATGAAATTAGAAAGGAGTTTCTAATTTGCATTATTTGGAGTTGTGCATTTTCTAATCGAAATACATATAATTAAATAAAATAAGACTTGACAGTAAATTCATGTCTTATATTTAATTGGGACATTGTAAGGTGGAAGGATTGAATTGTATGGTAACTATTTACTCACAGGTTCTTTTATGATTAATGTTGAAATCTATATTATCTGGAAAGTCGTTGATCGCTAGGGAGGCTTATCCATATTGTAGAATAAATATTATTTATTTAAATAGATTATTAGTTTAATTTATTTATTTAAATGAGATTAGAATTGTTCTAATTGATTTATTCACAACCGGTTTAATATAGAGAACCTAAAGGGTCACACCATAAAAGGAAGAATAATTATTTAAGAAGGTAATGACATAATCGTAATAATGCATTAAGTGTAATTAATTTAATCTATAGTGATAGAATAAATTAAATAGCTTAATGTTTATTATTTAATATTTTAGAAATATTAAATATAAGTTAATAAGAGGAGTCTTATTAATATTATTACAATTATTATTATTTTAATTTCTAAAGGAGTTTAGTAATTAATTTAATATTAGTACTCTCATTTATTCCTAATAAGATTAGGAGACAAATTAATTAAATAAATTTAATTAATTATTCCCCATGTGGTGGGAAGCCTAAATTAATTAAAGGAGTTTAATTAATTAAAAGAAATCCCATGTCTAATAGGATTAGAAGGGTTGACCAATATCTATATAAGAGGAGTCTTATAATAGATATCAGTTGAGGCAATTCCAATTGTTGGAGATTACTCCTTTTCTATAGAGGTTAGAAAACTAAGCCAACCACCCTCCTTCTTGATAATTCATCTTCTTTGGTGGATCACCTTTAGAGGCCAAACACTTGGGTGGCTAACGTTGATCAAAGGAAGGAATTTAACCCGAAAATTCAAGGAGATCACGAAGAACAAGGAGTTGAACTAGTACCTGTGGAAGCTTCGTTCTACAAGGGTATGATTCCATAACTTCTTATTTATCGTTTTAAATTAATAATTTGCATAAAGGATGATCCGGGTAATGGTTTTGTAGAATTTTTTTTAAACTCTGATATACCATGCTTCCGCTAATTTTTGCAATTTGATTGCATTACGATTTCGTACAAACCCAACATCTTCATCGTTGATCCCCGGATATGTCTTCGGGATGAATGCCAAGGGTTTTCAGAGAGTTCCCCTTTCTGTTAGGATTACACTACTTAAACGCAGGATTTCAGGAGAAACCGCTCAATCGCGTAGCGATTTTTTCTCAAATTTGACTTGGCAGCTCATACAAACTCCGTTTTAACTCAAATCGAAATGAGCCCGGTGGAGTGGGACCCACCCTGGGTAGCCGCAGGTAGGGGTGCAGCTGCCGCGGGTGGGCTTGCTTCCACCTGTGGCTTTATATTGGGCAGCGGGAGTTCATAATTTTCAAGTTTCATTTCGAGTTTCAAACGGAATCCGATTTTCTTTTTCAGATCTACGGAGCTCAGGCAGCCTTTTTTTGATTTCGTCAGCTTCTACACGTTCAGCGCATCGCAGGTAACGTTTTACGTCCTTTTTTCGCATGTTTTGACCTTTAAAAGCATGTAAATCACGTAGTGGGCTTTTAGACGCAATGTAAAAAAAATGTATGCTTATATGACATGCTAAAAATTTTCTGACTTCATATGTATGCATATCTTACTGTAATGCACGTTTTGACGTAAGAAATTTCAGATTCTGAGATAGTCATATTTTGCTCTTTTTGATTAGTTTACTCATCCTTTTTGAGGCCTAGTGAGCCTGGATTTTCAACTAAAAATGTCCATGGTAATTTGGCTACTTTGTGAAGTTTACTTTTGATTTTATTTCATAAATATAAAATGTTCCTATTTTTGGGAAGGTGTGCTACTGAATGGCCACCTAGACATGCCTGTGTGCATTCGGACAGTCCGTTTTATAAAGGAGACTCTGGTAAAAATTTTCAAAAAGCCCGAGCATTTAATAAACAAGCAATTTTGACTCTACTAGGGATTGTTGACTGACCCATGCATGCTTTAGGATTTAGCTTTTGAAAAACATGCAGTTTTGACTTTACTGGGTATTTTTGACTGACCCATGCATGTTTTGAGACTTAGAAATGCATAGAATATTGATTTAAAATAATAAGCCACATGTTTTAGGCTTACCACACCCTTTCTGAGGTGATTTGGACACTTTGTCCAGGTAATGGACCGAGATAGACCCGGCAGTGCTAGCAGGGTAGTTTCAGGCGTAAGACATAGGCGAGCTTCTGATGTTCCTCAGGCACGTTCAGCTCGGCTGCCTCGCAGACTAGCAGAGTCGGTGATTTGTCCAGCCCCGGATGAGCAGCCGATTGATGTTAACGATGAGCAGGCTCATTTCACTACTCCTGCCCCTGCTTAGGCCCCACATGCGGAGGTTCCGGGCATTGTTGTGCCGACCCAGGAGTTGTTGGGAGACTTGAGTCATCATCCATCGAGATTTCTCCATGCCAACGAGGTGACTTGAAGTTTTCTTCTCTCTGGATTCTCTTTCTTTCTTTTGCCATTCTCGGGGCACAGGTTTTTGACATGCGTTGGTTTTTGATGTAGGTTCCCAGCTTTACGCAGCCTCGAGGGAACTTGTTTAATGTGCATTTCCTATATCATACTCTACACCAGGACTACAGGGATATCATTGATGGCTGGGGGTTTTGTGACGCCCCCCAGAATAGACCAGTCAACCCAACCCATTCTGAGTCGCCAAATACATGGTACAGAATTCAAATACAAACTTTATATCACACGGTCGTGCAAAATACGACCACACAACTGTGAGTGTCAATACAAATATGTAGAAAATATTAATATTCAAACTAAGTCCTCATTACAATTATTATCACACTATTTATTAGAAATAGTGAGGACTACTACTGCTCTAACTCGGACCATCACTCTGTCCCCCGACTAGATCCTGCGATATTTTCATTTCCTGAAGAGGGCAATAGATGAAAAGGGTGAGCTCAACTAGCCCAGTAAAGAATATTATGACTAAGATAATGGAAAATAAATTATAGTTAGTCTTCAACAATTCAGATAAAATATTATTGACAACAAGTTTTAGATCAATATTCGCAGCAGAAATAACAATTCATTAGAAGAGTTAAGTAGAGAATGAAGTCTACTATCTTCTATGATTTTAAAGTCCATCATCAATATTTTATCCCTGTAACATCAATCAATATACATCTCGAATCAAATATTCATCTTTGCACTACGGCCAAAGATATTCATTTGTATCACCAGTTGATTATGTTCATCTCAACACCTGTCATGTTTGCACTACGGCCAAAGATATTCATCAGATAATCATTCATCTTTGCTCTACTGGCCAAAGATATTCAGTTATATCACCAATTAGGACTGAGGATGAAGAAAAATAATATAAATAACGAATTAAGTGAGATAAAGGACAAAGATTAAGGATTCGCATTTTAATTAATCAAAGTTCAAAAATACTCCATAAAAATACTTTGTGGAGCAAAATTCAAGAATAGAGCTCAAAACTTGGATCCAATCAAAGATAGGAACCTTAACAAGCAACTTGGACAAATAGAAGAAAATTTAATTTTTTTCATGAATAGTGCCGTATACGTGAATAGTGCCGTATACGTGAATAGTGCCGTACACATGAATAGTATCCTCGACGGAAAATAAGAATTTCATAATAAAATCCATGACAATATTTTGGTATAATGATATTGAAAAGATTAACATCATTTAGGAAAGAAAATAACATCCCTTACCTCAAAAGAATAGTACTTCTGACTGGAATATCGGATATAATACCGAAGGAAACTTGCACTGAATAGTAACACTCAAAGTATCTAAATACTCACAAAAATACGCTCGATATTATAGAGAGAGAAAACTTCTGATTCTGGTGTGATTTTTAATTGTAACCTAAGCACCCTATTTATAATAAAAAGTTTAGGATGCCAAAGTAGACTTTTTAATAAAATAATATTTTATTTTTAAAAATTTTCAGCCACCTCATGACCCAAAAGCCTTCAGCCTTCACCAACCAAAAGTGGGGCCCACTATTTTATAAAAAAAATATTTATTTTTCGAAACTTCAATAATTCATAATAAATAGCCTTTTTATCAGAAAAATACAAATTCTATGTCTTTCTACAGGAAATTTAATTCTCTACAACTTTGTAAAAGGAAGTTTTTCCAAATTCCAAACATAAATTATCCGAAATCCACAAACGGATTATTTTTCACACCAAAATACTGATAAAAATACATCAGCACTAATTCCTTCTTTTATATCCACAAAATAAATATTTTCTTATCATATAAATCAATAATCAATTATTCATAAATAATATTACAGAACTACAATATTGACAACCAGGTCGTTCACAGGAAAGAGGGGGCCTTCCGATAAGGACTTCTCCTTACTGGCGCGCAATTAAATAACCCCTCCTAGACAGAACTTTCTTAGACATTGTCAATAATGTTATCTAATAATATTATTCAAATAATATAAATTATTGAGTTGATAATGTGAAATACTGTGCAGTGACAATTATTGAATCAATCATAGCAACGTAGCAATTATTGATATAAAATATCAACGTGGCAATTATTGAACCGATAAAATATCATACAATTATTGAATCAATAATATAAAACATTGAATAGTAATTACTGCAACAATAATTGAGTAAGTGCCTTCTTTCGTAAGAATCAATAATTCGAAATACTGTGCAATACCGTGTGCTACTGTGCAACACCGCGTATTACTGTATTTTAACCACCGGGTATTTCAACAGTACTAACGGTAACAACTACACCGTTATTTTATAAAAAGATTATTTCTGTCGCTTTCTATATCCGACAGTTATTCCGTTGTGGGGCCCACAAATAGTTGCGCCGTCGTACAAATATTCTCCGACAACAAGAATATTCCACGACCAAACGAATATTCCCCGACAACAAGAATATTTTATAACCACTTGCTCATTTTAAAATATTCGCACATTTCACCCATAGCTTTTCACATTTATCAAATCAACACCTTACTATTTCGAAATAATATATAAAGAAAATTAAATCTTTATTCATAAAAGTTGGGGTCTTACAACCTCCTCTCCGTATGAAATTTCGTCCTCGAAATTGACGTACGTACCTAGTATGTTGAAAAGGTGAGGATACCTCGCTTTCATTTTCGATTCCAACTCCCAGGTCATTTCCTCAATAGCATGGTTTCTCCACAAAACTTTAACTTGAGGTATAATTTTCGAGCGTAGGACACGCTCCTTCCTATCCAAGATCTTGACAGGTACCTCCTCGTACGTTAAATCTTTAGCTATCTCGTCCGGTTCAAACTCAATAATGTGGTTTGGATCTTTCACATATTTACGCAGCACGGATAGGTGAAAAACGTTATGAACACGAGACATGCTTGGAGGTAAAGCGAGTCTATAGGCCACATTTCCTACTCGGTCAAGAATCTCAAATGGACCAATAAATCGTGGATTGAGCTTTCCTCTCTTGCCAAACCTCGTAACTCCCTTCCACGGAGCAACACGTAATAACACATGGTCCCCAACATTAAATTCCACGTCCTTTCGATGAAGATCGGCATAACTCTTTTGTTGATCTTGTGCTGTCTGTATCCATTGCCTGATCATTTGGATCTTTTTCGTAGTCATACGTACCAACTCCGGTCCCAACAATGTTGCTTCACCCACCTTGTTCCAACATACTGGAGAACGACACTTTCTCCCATACAACGCTTCGAATGGATCCACTCCTATACTTGCCTGATAACTGTTGTTGTAGGAGAATTCCACCAATGATAAGTACTTATCCCAACTCCCTTTGAAGTCTAGAACACAGAGTCTCAATAGATCTTCAAGAGTTTGAATAGTCCTTTTCGATTGTCCGTCCGTTTGAGGATGATAAGCCAACTGAATCATAAATCTGTGCCCATAGCTTTCTGCAAACTGATCCAAAATCATTAAGTAAATCTGGGGTCACGATCTGAAACTATAGATACTAGCATGCTATGCAATCTCATAATTTCATTCACGTACATATGAGCAAGACGTTTAAGGGAATAAGTCTCTCGTATCGGCAAGAAATGAGCAGACTTGGTTAATCTATCAACAATAACCCAAATCGCATATATGCCTTGAGAAACCTTGGGAAGACCCGTAACAAAATCCATCGTAATATGTTCCCACTTCCATTTTGGAATTTCCAGTGGTTGCAATGGACCCTTTGGCACTTGATGCTCCGCTTTTACATGTTGACAAGTTAAACATCTCGAAATAAACTCCGCGATCTCTCTCTTCATATTGCTCCACCAAAATGTATGTCGAAGATCACGATACATTTTGGTACTCCCAGGATGGATTGCAAACGGTGTGTTGTGTGCCTCCATCATGATTCTATACTTCAAGTCGGAATCGTTAGGAATACAAAGTCTGGAGTTGACTCGAAGTATTCCCTCTTCATCGATTCTTGCTTCTTGAATGGCACCTTCTTGCACCTTCTTCTTCATCTTCATCAGCTCTTTAACTTTATCAATCAAAGCTGGTTCTATGCGTATACTTAACATCATCGCACTCGTTCCCGCATATGATCTTCTACTTAACGCGTCAGCTACCACGTTCTCTTTTCCAGGATGGTATGATCGTAATCTTTCAACAGCTCAAGCCAACGTCGTTGTCGCATGTTGAGTTCTTTTTGGAAATATATTTGAGGCTTTTGGAGTATATTAGGATGTTATCAATAATGACAACCATGAAATGATCCAAATATTTGATACCAACTGTGACTCTCATGGTGTTTCAACCATAGCACCTCACAATTGGTCAAACAGGTCATTAATACAAGGTAACAGATACCTATTCTTGATGGTGACATGGTTTAACTCTCGATAGTCAATACAATGTCGTATACTACCGTCTTTCTTCTTTACAAATAAAACAGGAGCACCCCAATGAGATGTACTAGAACGAATAAAATCGATGTCTAACAACTTCTGTAGTTGGACCTTTAACTCCTGAAGTTCAATAGGAGTCATTAGATATGGGATTTTAGAAATTGGTTTTGTACCGGGTTCAAGGTCAATAAAGAATTCAACTTCACATTCTGGGGGTGGACCGGGAAGTTCTTCAGGAAATACATCAAGAAACTCATTAATAACGGAAATATCATTCAAACCTAACGTATTCTGGTTTAGATCAGTGACATGGGCTAAGAAGGCTTGGCATCCGTTTTTTAATAAATGAATAGCCTTGTGATTCGAAATGATATTGACTGAGTTTAGTGGTTTGGATTCGCACAACAGGTTGATTAAGAATATGAAAACTAACAACCTTACGAAAATAATCAATTTTGGCATGGTAAGTGGTTAACCAGTCAATTCCTAAAATCACGTCAAATGCAAGTATTTTCAAAGATATAAGATCAATAGGTAGGGTAAGGGTACTAATCTGAATCAAGAAAAATTTGTAAACTGTGGATGTAACAAAGGTTTCTCCCGACGGAGTTTCAACAGATAAGTCAAAGTTTAATTTCTCAGAAGTCAAGTTCAAACGTTGAGCACAAGTAGGTGAAATAATAGAATGGGTAGAACCGGTATCCAATAAGGTATAGATTTCGCAAAAATTTATGATTAACTAACCCGTGATAAATTTATTCGGGTCCCTCACATTTTGGGCAGTCGCGACAAATGCTCTTCCAGGAACCACCAACTTTAATTTGTTTGGGACAGTCTTTGGTGTCACTATCCCAACTGGTCTTGACTTTTCTATAAAGCTCATTCCACCCTCAACTGCTTCGTCACATTCCTGATCCATGATTTGAATCATTACTCTTCGATCCATATCGAATTGGGGTTGACCGCTATGCACAGGGTAATTCCAAACTCGAAGTTAGATTCTTCCAATTGCTGTCCAAAAAGTGAAATCCATATCGTCTATTTTGGCCTTCTTGAATCGGACGTCTCTTTCTAAAATATCAACGCGTCGTGCGGCTTTTACCCATGCATCTTCAATTCTCACTCGTTCAGTTGCTTCTTCTTTCAGCTGATCATTGACATTCGCATTTTCAGATTCCAGCTCTAATATCATATGTTCTGCCAGAGAGAGCTTATGTTCAAGCCTTGCATATCGAGTAGCAAAATCTTGAATTTCTGTATCCCTTTCTTGAATTATTGTATCCCTTTGTTCCACGGCTGTCTGTCGTTCTTCACCCTGCTCTTCTAACTCATGGATACGATCTTGCAGTTTAACATTTCGATCATAAAATTCTCCTAACAAATCCTCCTCCTCAGGTTCCTCTTCTTCCTCACTCTCAGCTGCTACCTCTGCGACTAGCTCGGGTGCAACTATTAATTCTTCACTCACCACATGGATATTTCTAATTTCTTCTTCTCCCGACATCACATTATCCTGGTTGGTGATTAGCGGTGCCTCCACGGTCTCATTCACTCCATTGTTAACATTCTCAGCTGCCATTCTCAAATACTGCCATAATATAAGGGTTAATTAAACAAATTAACATACCATATATTAACCCTATGCTCCGACTGACCAATTAAATACCACATAAGCTTAGGTAGGATATACTAGTGAAGGATTTACTCATCTCTCCCCTCCTAGTTCTATTCCCCGATCTCCGCCAGAGATCATATTCCTAAGCTCTGATACCAACTGTTACTCATGTCCCAACCTTGGACAGCACCTTACATTGATACCTATCAATTTGCCACCGCAGAACGGCGTCCCCTACGGAGAGTCTGACTTCGGTGCATCCCCCATAAACAGGAAGTCACCAGCGAGAGGCTTGGGGCTCTTTACTTATAGCTTTGATACCAACTGTGACGCCCCCCAGAATAGGTCCAGTCAACCAACCCATTCTGAGTTGCCAAATACATGGTACAGAATTCAAATACAAACTTTATATCACACGATCGTGCAAAATACGACCACACAACTGTGAGTGTCAATACAAATATGTAGAAAATATTAATATTCAAACTAAGTCCTCATTACAATTATTATCACACTATTTATTAGAAATAGTGAGGACTACTACTGCTCTAACTCGGACCATCACTCTGTCCCCCGACTAGATCCTGCGACATTTTCATTTCTTGAAGAGGACAATAGATAAAAAGGGTGAGCTCAACTAGCCCAGTAAAGAATATTATGACTAAGATAATGGAAAATAAATTATAGTTAGTCTTCAACAATTCAGATAAAATATTATTGACAACAAGTTTTAGATCAATATTCGCAGCAGAAATAATAATTCATTAGAAGAGTTAAGTAGAGAATGAAGTCTACTATCTTCTATGATTTTAAAGTCCATCATCAATATTTTATCCCTGTAACATCAATCAATATACATCTCGAATCAAATATTCATCTTTGCACTACGGCCAAAGATATTTATTTGTATCACCAGTTGGTTATGTTGATCTCAACACCTGTAATCTTTGCACTACGGCCAAAGATATTCATCAGATAATCATTCATCTTTGCTCTACTGGCCAAAGATATTCAGTTATATCACCAATTAGGACTGAGGATGAAGAAAAATAATATAAATAACGAATCCAGTGAGATAAAGGACAAAGATTAATGATTCGCATTTTAATTTATCCAAGTTCAAAAATACTCCATAATAATACTTTGTGGAGCAAAATTCAAGAATAGAGCTCAAAACATGGATCCAATCAAAGATAGGAACCTTAACAAGCAACTTGGACAAATAGAAGAAAATTTAATTTTTCCGTGAATAGTGTCGTATACGTGAATAGTGCCGTACACATGAATAGTAACCTCGACGAAAAATAAGAATTTCATAATAAAATCCATGACAATATTTTGGTATATTGATATTGAAAAGAATAACATCATTTACGAAAGAAAATAACATCCCTTACCTCAAAAGAATAGTACTTCTGACTGGAATATCGGATATAATACCGAAGGAAACTTGTACTGAATAGTAACACTCAAAGTATCTAAATACTCACAAAAATACGTTCGATATTATAGAGAAAGAAAACTTCTGATTATGGTGTGATTTTCAATTATAACCTAAGCACCCTATTTATAGGAAAAGCTTAAGATGCCAAAGTAGACTTTTTAATAAAATAATATTTTATTTTTAAAAATTTCCAGCCGCCTCATGACCCAAAAGCCATCAGCCTTCACCAACCAAAAGTGGGGTCCACTATTTAATAAAAATTATTTATTTTCTGAAACTTTCATAATTCATAATAAATAGCCCTTTTATCAGAAAAATACAAATTCTATGTCTTTTTATAGGAAATTTAATTCTCTACAACTTTGTAGAAGGAAGTTTTTCCAAATTCCAAACATAAATTATCCGAAATTCACAAACGGATGATTTTTCACACCAAAATACTGATAAAAATACATCAGCACTAATTCCTTCTTTTATATCCATAAAATAAATATTTCCTTATCATATAAATATATAATTAATTATTCACAAATAATATTACAGAACTACAATATTGACAATCAGGTCGTTCACAGGAAAGAGGGGGCCTTCCGATAAGGACTTCTCCTTACTGACGCGCAATTGAATAACCCCTCCTAGACAGAACTTCCTTAGACATTGTCAATAATTCTATCTAATAATATTATTCAAATAATATGAATTATTGAGTTGATAATGTGAAATACTGTGCAGTGACAATTATTGAATCAATCATAGCAACGTAGCAATTATTGATATAAAATATCAACGTAGCAATTATTGAACCGATAAAATATCATACAATTATTGAATCAATAATATAAAATATTGAACAGTAATTACTGTAACAATAATTGAGTAAGTGCCTTCTTTCGTAAGAATCAATAATTCGAAATACTGTACAATATGTGTGCTACTTTGCAACACCGCGTATTACTGTATTTTAACCACCGGGTATTTCAACAGTACTAACGGTAACAACTACACCGTTATTTTATAAAAAGGTTATTTCTGTCGCTTTCTATATCCGACAGTTATTCCGTTGTGGGGCCCACAAATAGCTGCGCCGTCGTACGAATATTCTCCGACAACAAGAATATTCCACGACCAAACGAATATTCCCCGACAACAAGAATATTTTATAACCACTTGCTCATTTTAAAATATTCACACATTTCACCCATAACTTTTCACATTTATCAAATCAACACCTTACTATTTTGAAATAATATATAAAGAAAATTAAATCTTTATTCATAAAAGTTGGGGTCTTACAGGTTTCAGGCCTTCTTTTCTATTTTTCCCCGCCGTTACCCCTGGGGGTATATGAGGGCTTTGTCTGAGCGCTGGTTCCACCAGACTAAGTCCCTTCATTTATTGGACTGTGAGGTGATGATAACCCTTATGGACTAGAGGTTTATCACTGGCATTGAGTTCGAGGGTAAGCCAATGCCTGTCGTGGCTGACATCACGCCTACTGCCGTTTGATCCCTGCTGGGAATTCCCGCGATGACATTCAAGGGTCGGACTGTCCGATCTGGTCCCTTAGGTATAGATTCCCAGAGTGGGGCTTTACTTGAGCCTCTTCCTGATGATTAGAGGGTTAGGGATCACATCTTAAGGAGATTATTCCTGGTGATCATCAGGGGTTGTTTTGTGGCGGACAACTCCTCGACTGTGTCCTTCACCCTGGTTAGTGCTACCCGACATCTAGAGCGCCTCAGTGACTTTGATTGGGGTTCCTACACCTTTGCCTATTTTCTCCGGGGCATGCGCATGCTTTCGAATGACGGAGGCTTGGTTAGGGTTCTACCCATTTTTGCTGGTGAGTACATCTTTCTTGTACCTTTTTGATTTCTACATTTACATTTGTCAGTCTTGGTCACTGAGGACTTTTGATATTTATATGGCCAGTTCTGGGCGTATGAGAGGCTTCCTTGCCTACGGCCCACCACTGCTTTAGGTCTGGAGACCTATCCTCGGTGATGGCGTTGGCATCACTCCACTTTGACGGAGGTTCCTTTTGCTGAGGGATTTACTCATTCCCGCCTGCAGCTGGAGCTTTTGACAGCCGGAGCAATCACATGGATCCCATACACCTCCAAGTTTTTGGCTGTTGGATTTGAGGGAGGTTTCCCCACTGGTCAGGAGTTTGCATTATCGACCCGCACAGTCTTATTTTTGACAGGGGGAGGTTGGGAGCTCTATTTAAAAGAGCGTGCTATCAAGAGCATTAAGGGGCAAATCCGTATTCCTATTGTTCCTTCTGCTTGGCATCATTGGTCATTGATCTTGCCACTAATAGATATCCCTATGGAAGGCGTAGATGGCTTTGCCTTATCAAACGGCCCTTATAGCCAGGAGGCTTTTAGTAGCTGGTGGAGTCCTCGCACTATTGGAGCTCAGACTCGGGCTACCCAGTTTATGGAAAACATGGTGCCTGGGTCTATTATGATGATAGACTGGATAGCCTACCTTAGGGACCCTACTCATTCAGACCAGATCGCAGAGCTGACCCTGGAGTTGGAGAGAGCTCGCTTTTTTATCAGGCATCTTGGCCGAGATCCATCAGAGGCATCTTCTTTTGACCGTTCCAGTTCAAGAGCGGGCCCCTCTTCAGGTCCATTTTTTAACAGTTTTATAGGGGCCGATCCTCCCTTGTATAGCCCAGAAATGCCTGATGACCGCGGTTTTGTGTCCACGGAGGATATGGAGCAGGTTAACCACATGAGCACAGATGTTTTGGATCTTTTTGGATAGCTATTGTAGCTATATCTTTTGGTCAGCCACTGTTTTGGCTATTGGGCGGCTGTGCCCCATTTTGATAGACCACTGTTAGTAGTTGGGTGGTGGTGCCCCATGTTCCTGTACTTTTTATTTTGCTTTATATTTATCAGACAGGGATGATGTTTGTAGTAGATAGTTTGTTATAGATATGCATGATATTTCCTATCTATCGCATCATATTTATATTTGTCATTATGAATGTATTATGTCATGTGTATACATTTAGACAGATGAGTTCAGATTTGACCCCTGGATGGTCTTGTGATACGGTGATACAGATGGCATCGTCTATCGTTAGTCGTATTGAGCCTTTGCCACCGTCTGAGGTGGCATCGTCATTGAGATCGTGGTATGACAGCCTGCCTTTCCCAGCCAAAGGGACAGTGGATCAGATGCTGGGGCATTCGTTGGCCCTTGTAGACTTTCGGGTGTCATACGGGTTTGTGGATGGCGTTTTATCTTGCTAGATTCCCGATCGATAGGTTTTCTATTTTGAGCGGCATGAGTTGACTCCGACTTTGGAGGAGTACGAGCGGTTTACTGGTTTGGCTCTGGACTTGCCTTGCGCCCGTACTGCTATTAGTCACATGCGGAGACCATTCATGACTATGTCGAGTCTAAGACGCGGAGTTATCACTTAGGAGATTATTGTCGCACATGTGATATCTATAGACTTTTTGATTGATCGCTTCGGTCGACTAGACAACTACGAGCGATATACTGGGGATTTTATCATCTTATTGAATGATTAGCAGCTCGCTCGTGTAGACGTCTTGTTGATATGCGTCATGGCATACGTCTATATGCCACTACGCTTGGATCATTTGGATGTTGGGCTGATGTTCGTGATTCGGGCCCTTAGACAGGGTTGCACCATCATACTAGTGATATTGGCGGAGACGCTGAGGTCAGCCACTTACTACATTACCCACCCGAAGGGGTTTTTTAGAGGCATTTCAGTCTTATTGTATATATGGCTCATGCCCCATATTCGACCGATTGGATTTTTCAGGCATTAGAGGTATTATTTTTCCCATGATATAGCTATGTCTTACTCCTTTTAGCCGGCGGAGTGTACCGATTTAGAGACATGGTCAGCATTTCTGTCTGATATTGCGCATCCATTTTTGATTTTGCCATGTGAAGGACTAGTTTCCCCCTATAGCTTCATCACTCATGCATCTGACATGAACTATTTTCCCCTAGCGGGATTGAGGGTAGTGACTACTTATCATCCTCTGGCTATTATGGTCCAGTTCGATCAGTTTCAGAACTTGCATTCGTTTGAGGGGGCTGCTGATCAGAGGATGTCAGCTTCGTCTATGTCATCTGCTGATTTGATCCGAGTGTATGAGTGTTGGACTCACAGAGAGAGGGCTGATTTCTCCAGTAGCCATCCGGACCGTTCTCCAGAGTACTCGACGTGGTTGGAGGCAGATATAGCATCAGCCGTATTCATCCAGTCAGCTCCTATTGTAGATTCAAACGAGGAGAAGCCTATGGAGGATCTTGAGTCTCCTACAGAGGATGAGTTGTTCATGGGTTTGACAGCAGCACTAGTGTCGACGTCAAAAAAAAATTGGCGGGTCGGGTCACAACTCGAATCTTTCTCACTTCCTAAGTTATCTCTACCCTTACTCTTTTTATTATGAAAAAGGTTTTGAAGGGTTTTTTAGGAAAAGTCCAACATGTATCATGTCGACGATTTGAACGTTTTACAGAGTCGCCAGTTGGTAGATTTGAAATGGTTGTACCAACTCAACCGAGTTTTGTTTGAAAGAGGCCCAATTATTGGACACTGTCAAAACTTGATCTTTGAAAACAAAGTTTTGAGCTCGGGGGCTTTGTTAAGTGTGGGGAAGGTGTTAGGAACCCCAAAACTCCCGTGTAAACATGGTACCGCATCTTTTCAATATTTCCCTTTAAAACTGAAATGTATGTGTGTATGCTGTTTGAAAATTGGGCCTATGTTTGATTTGAAAAGCATGTTTATGCATCGTTGAACCTATATACGAAGGGTTTTATTTGATTTACAAAAAGTCTTTGATTTGATTTGTAAAAGTGTTTAATTTAATTTGCAAAAGCTTCTTTTTTTGAAAAGATTATTGAAGTGATGTTTTGAAAGCATTTTATCAAACACCTACGCTAACATAGAAATTGAAGCATATTGATACTTTAATTTTATCTTTTCAGCCTTAAGGCACAATTTGAATGGTGATTGTCGGGCTGCGAAGCATCCTCGACCATAAAAATAAATACAAGTGTCGGTCTCCTCATGGGCATGATAGCCATCAGAGGGACTCTGACATGACAAATCATTATTCTCATTATTTTAAGACCTTAAATTCGGATAACCGTTTTAAGGTCTTTTGGATGTACATTTTACAGAAAAATTGGCAGGGTACATTTGTAAAGTGGAGTTTGTCCATATGGGAATCAGATTCTGATCAGTTTGATCATGAATTCCACGATTCTTAGGCTCACATATGAACAGCCAATAAACCTGCACAATTAAAATTTGTACAGAAACAGATATATATATATATATATATATACATATATATATATATATCCCAAATGTCACCAGAACCGAGGATTCATTCAGTAAATCCTGGTTTGCACCTGGCCGAAGTGTCTCGTTCCCACTAGATAGCGATCTAAGGGCCACGAGGTTGCTTTTACAACTGAAACTAGAAAAATGCTAGATTTAAATAAATCTCAACCATTCTTGCTTTTCGGTTCCATCTGTACCTATTTAGAACCTTTTAAAATCTAGAGTTGGCGAGATTTAAATAAATCTAATTCGCCCGCAGATATGTCAGTGCCGATTCATATGAAATGATTATTTAAAGCAACAATTTAGAAAAAGCGAGTAAAGCAATATATATACAATAATATTTATACAAAAGCTGTAAAGGGCGGTGGGTTTTCACGCCGGTGCTCGGACTGAAATGTAAATGTACAAAAACGTAATCAACCAAGACTGGGAAGATAACCCAGTATGGTGAAGGCTGCTTATATATGAAAATATATATATAAAAATAGTAAAAAGGCCACAGAATGATCCAAGCCGAACTGGAATGTTAATGTACAGAAACATAGTCAACCAAGACTGGAAAGATAACCTAGTATGGTGAAGGCTGCTTATATATGCATAAATATATATAAAAGTAGTAAAAAGACCACAAAATGATCCAGGATGAACTGGAATGTAAATGTACAGAAATGTAGTCAACCAAGACTGAGAAGATAACCCAGTGGTGGTGAAAGTTGCTTATATGCATATTTATATATAAAAGTAGTAAAAAGGCCATAGAATAATCCAGGCCGAACTGAAATATATAAATATATATAGAGAGACAGAAAATTAGTTAACCAAGACTGGGAAGATAACCCAATGGTGGTGAAAGCTATTTATATATGCATATTTATATATAAAAGCAGTAAACTACCGCGAATTTGACATAATTGAAAAGTTAGAGTATATACAGTTAAATATATATATAAAAAAAAAAGAAGCAAAACCCGAACTGGGAAGATAACCCAGTCCGGCGAAGTTGCTAACAACGAAGATGCAAGCATATAAAAGCTGTTGGAAGCGATGGATCGTCAATCCGAGTTAGAGAAATGCCAGAAAATGCGTTTATGTACAAAAATATACCAAAAGTTGACGAAAACAGCCACGGAACTGAGTTTCGGGCATATTTAGAAAACGAAACTTAACGTGCAAGTGTATAAAAGTGCGAAGTAGTAGTATTGACTTGTTGATCGTAAAAATACTCACGATGGTCTGCTGCACAGGCTTTTTGCCAAATTATAGGCTATAAACGTTCTAATCTACATGTTATTTTCTGATATGTGATAGTATATGGGTATATCTACGTGTTAGAGTGAAAAAATTTGGGTTTGGAAGACATAAAAATAGCAGAAAATCAAACAGGCAGAGGTTCAGAGCGTTTCTGATATATAAAAATAAGAGGGGGGTGCCCTCTTATTTATAGACTGGGAAGCCTCCACTCTACCTGCGATAGCCACATGTAGAGGTGCGTCTCCACGTGGTGTGGGCCCCACGGCGGGTTTTATCTTCTTGAAGTACGTGCACTCCGAGCAACACAAGGTCAAAGTCAAAACTTTCTAACTTTTGATCAGAGCGTCCGTTTGAGGTGTGAGATACCTTTCCAGAAAGCCCTCGCCGAGAGTGTCACAATGACATAGGATAAAATATTTTTTGGGTCCTAGAAGACGGGTTCATAACCAGGTCTTTGATTCCCCGCAGTTTGTCCGTTGACCTGTCTTGCGCTGTTTGCACTCGGGATCATTGTTATGGTTCGTTCTGACCTTGGTGCCATCATTCCATCTTGATCTTAATCGAATCATCTTAGGGTTGGTAAAATAACCATTTTCCCCTCCCAAGGTTGCCCTTAGGATCGGTATGGCCTTTGGTTGACTTCTTGGGGTTGTTTCTAATACTTAGATCCCATTCGAGTCTGTTTGTCCTCAGTATTGTCTCTGAGGCTTACATGGTCGCTCTAGGTTTTCCTCATAAGGTGTTTTGATGCTTCAGGCTTGTTCCTAAAGTTGACTTGACTTCCCAGGTTGAGACCGGGGATGACCTGCACTTCCTTAGTTGAGACCGGGGCTGATCTGTACCTCCCGAGTTGATATTGGGGCTGACCTGTACTTCTTGGGTTGAGACCGGGACTGAACTGTACCTCCCAGGCTGAGATGGGGCTGACATGTACCTCCCAGGTTCAGACCGGGGCTGACCTGTACCTCCAGGGTTGAGACCAGGGCGGACCTATACCTTCTGAGTTGAGACTGGGGCTGACCTGTACCTCCTAAGTTAAGACCGGGGTTGATCTGTACCTCCTGGGTTGAGACCAGGGCTATCTTGTACCTCCCGGGTTGAGACCGGGGCAGTCCTGTACCTCCCGATTTGAGACCGGGGCTGACCTGTACCTTCCGGATTGAGATCGGTGCTGATCTGATAACCCGGTATTGAGATCGAGGTTGATTTGACGGCCCGGTATTGAGACTAGGGTTGATTTGAGGCCCCGATATTTAGATCGGGGTTGAGTTGATGGCCCGATATTGAGATCAGAGTTGATTTAACGGCCCGATAATGAGACTGGGGTTAATTTGATAACCAAGTATTGAGATTGGGGTTGATTTGACTGCCCGATATTAAGATTGAGGTTGATTTGATGGCCAGGTATTGAGACCGGGGTTGAGGTGACAGCCCGGTATTGAGATCGGAGTTGAGGGACCGCTCGATATTAAGACCGGGGTTGATTTGACGACTCGATATTGAGATCGGGGTTGAGTTGATGACCTGGTATTGAGACCGGGGTTGAGTTGACGACCTGGTATTTTGACCTGGGTGGATTTGACGGTCCGGTATTGAAATCGGGATTGAGTTGATGACCCGGCATTGAGATCGGGGTTGATTTGACGACCCGGTATTAAGTCCGGGGTTGATTTGATTGCTCGATATTGAGACCGGGGTTAAGTTGATGGCCCGATATTGATAACGGGGTTGAGTTGATGACCCGATATTGAGACCTGGGTTGATTTGATGACCCAGTTTTGAGATCGGGGTCGAGTTGACGGCCCGATATTGAGACCGGGGTTTAGTTGACGGCCTGGTATTGAGACTGGAGTTTATTTAATGGCCTGGTATTGAGATCGGGGTTGATTTAATGGCCCAGTATTGAGATCGGGGTTGAGTTGATGACCCGGTATTGAGATCGGGGTTGATTTGATGACCCAATATTAAGATCGGGGTTTAGTTGAGGACCAGGTATTGAGACCGGGGTTGAGTTAATGACCAGGTATTGAGATCGGGGTTAAGTTGACGGCCCGGTATTGAAACCGGGGTTGATCTGATAACCCGGTATTGAGATCGGGGTTGATTTGACGGCCCGGTATTGAGATCAGGGTTGAGTTGATGACCTGGTATTGAGACAGGGATTTATTTGATGGCCCGGTATTGAGACCGGGGTTGATTTGATGGCCTGGTATTGAGACTGGGATTGATTTGATGGCCCGGTATTGAGATCGGGTTCAGTTGATGACCTGCTATTGAGACCAGGGTTGATTTGACGACCTAGTATTGAGATCGGGGTTGATTTGATTGCCCAGTATTGAGACTGGGGTTGAGTTGATGGCCCGGTATTGAGACTGGGGTTGAGTTGATGACCTGGTATTGAGACCGGGGTCGAGTTGACGGCCCGATATTGAGATCGGGGTTGAGTTGATGACCCGGTATTGAGATCGGGGTTGAGTTGACGGCTCGGTATTGAAATCGGGGTTGATTTGATGGCCCGGTATTGAGACCGAAATTGATTTGATGGCCCAGTATTGAGATTGGGGTTGATTTGATGGCCCGGTATTGAGACCGGGGTGGAGTTGATGACCCGATATTGAGATCGGGGTTAATTTAATGACCCAATTTTGAGATCGGGGTTGAGTTGACGGTCCCGTATTGAGATCGGGATTGAGTTTATGACCTGGTATTGTGACCTTGGTTGATTTGACGGCCCGGTATTAAAATTGGGGTTGAGTTGATGACCCGGTATTGAGACTGGGGTTGATTTGACGACCCGGTATTAAGTTCGGGGTTGATTTGATTGCTCGATATTGAGAAAGGGTTGAGTTGATGGCCCGATATTGGGAACGGGGTTGAGTTGATGACCCGGTATTGAGACCTGGGTTGATTTGATGACCCGATTTTGAGACCAGGGTCGACTTGACGGCCTGATATTGAGATCGGGGTTGAGTTGATGACCCGGTATTGAGACCGGGGTTGAGTTGACGGCCCTGTATTGAGACTGGGGTTGATTTAATGGTCCGGTATTGAGACCGGGGGTGAGTTGATGGCCCAGTATTGAGACCGGGGTTGAGTTGATGACCCGGTATTGAGACCGGGGTTGATTTGATGACTCGATATTAAGATCGGGGTTTAGTTAAGGAGCAGATATTGAGACCGGGGTTGAGTTGATGACCAGTTATTGAGATCGGGGTTGAGTTGACGGCCCGGTATTGAGACCGGGGTTGATCTGATAACCCGATACTGAGATCGAGGTTGATTTGACGGCCCGGTATTGAGATCGGGGTTGAGTTGATGACCTGGTATTGAGAACGGGATTGATTTGATGGCCCGGTATTGAGATCGGGGTTGATTTAATGGCCTGGTATTGGGACCGGGATTGATTTGATGGCCCGGTTTTGAGATCGGGTTGAGTTGATGACCTGGTATTGAGACCGAGGTTGATTTGACTACCCGATATTGAGATTGGGGTTGATTTGATTGCCCAGTATTGAGACCGATGTTGAATAGATGGCCCGGTATTGAGACTGGGGTTGAGTTGATGACCCGGTATTGAGACCAGGGTCAAGTTGACGGCCCAATATTGAGACCGGGATTGAGTTGATGACCCGGTATTGAGATCGGAGTTGAGCTGACGGCTCGGTATTGAGAGCGGGGTTGATTTGATGGCCCAGTATTGAGACCGAAATTGATTTGATGGCCCGGTATTAAGATTGTGGTTGATTTGATGGCCCGGTATTGAGACCGGGGTGGAGTTGATGACCCGATATTGAGACCGGGGTTGATTTGATGACCTAATTTTGAGACCGAAGTTGAGTTTACTGTCCGGTATTAAGACCGGGGTTGATTTGACGGCCCGGTATTGAGAGCTGGGTTGATCTGATAACCCGTTATTGTGACCGGGGTTGATTTAACTGCCCGGTATTGAGACCGGGGTTGATTTGATAAGACAATTTTGCCCTCCTACAGTGTTAGTAACAGGGAAAGAAAATTTTGAGTGTCTACAGATGCCCCTCTTCATCATATTCATGCAACGCAGTGAAATGGATTGGATAATGATTAGTAGACACTGGAAATGCCAATGCACAAGGGAGGCAATGCATGCTATGGTATGTCATGAGTGCTTGATACCTTCGAGGGGTAGGGTTATCACTGATGGATTATGTTAGTTTCTGCGGGGATGATGCTAATAGGCTACTGTTCTTCGTCATTTTCTACTAGAGATGACATCATTCATGATAGCCTAGGGATGATATTTTTGCCGCCGAGTTATGCCAATGAGCATTCCCGATGCCTTTCTTGACGATAATTTACACTGGTTGTTGGCAACAAAGGGATTGAATCACCAATCCTTCTTGGTGCTCCTTTTAAGGATGTGTATAACAGATTCCATCATTTCTGATGGATTATTATATTGCTTCCGCCACCGGATCCCTTTCGACGCCTCGTTGGAATGGAGCCAACGACTGATCTATCACTGGTCCGTACCTGACGCTTCGCTGGGGTTGTGCCAATGGCTGAATTATCTCGGTCTGTACCCGATGCTTTGCTGGGGTTGTGCCAACGGTTGTACTGTTCTGCACCCGACGCTTCGCTGGGGTTGTGCCAACAGCTGAACTATCTCGGTCTATACCTGATGCTTTGCTGGGGTTGTGCCAATGGTTGAACTGTTTCAATCTGTACCCAATGCTTCGCTGGGGTTGTGCCAACGGCTGAACTGTCTCGGTCTGTACCCGATGCTTCGCTGTGGTTGTGCCAACGGTTGAACTATTTTGGTCTGTACCCGACGCTTCGTTAGGGTTGTGCCAATGGTTGAACTATCTCGGTCTGTACCCGATGCTTCGAAAGTGGCAGTTTTTGGCAGAACTGTCTCAGTCTGTACCCGACGCTTCGCTGGGGTTGTGCCAACGACTGAACTGTCACCGGTCTGTACTTGATGCTTCGAAAGTGGCAGTTTTTGGCAATTTTTCATAGTTTTTCAGCAGTTTGCATAATTGACCCCCAGATATGGCTCCGGGATGAATACCAAGGGTTTGCAGAGTGTTCCCCTTTCTGTGAGGATTACACTGCTTAAACGCAAGATTTCAGGACAAACCGCTTAATAGCGTAGCGATTTTTCTCTAGATTTGACTTGGCAGCTCATATAAACTCCTTTTTAACTCAAATCGAACCGAGCCCGGTGGAGTGGGACCCACCTTGGGGAGCCGTAGGTAGGGGTGAGGCTACCACGGGAGGGCCTGCTTCCACCTGTGGCTTTATATTGTGCAGCGGGAGTTTATAATTTTAAGTTTTCATTTCGAGTTTCAAAAGGAATCCTATCTTCCTTTTCAGATCTAGGGAGCTCGAGCAGCCTTTTTCTGATTTCGTTAGCTTTTATGCATTCAACACATCGCAGGTAACGTTTTACTTCTTTTTTCTCAAGTTTTGACCGTTAAAAGCATGTGAACCATGTAGGGGGCTTTTAGACGCAATGTATGAAAATTGTATGCTTATATGACCTGCTAAAAATTTTATGACTTCATGTGTATGCATATCTTACTGCAATGCACGTTTGGGTGTAAGAAAATTCAGATTCTGAGACAGTCATACTTTGCTCTTTTTGATCAGTTTATTCATCCTTTTTGAAGCCTAGTGAGCCTGGATTTTCAACTAAAAATATCCATAGTAATTTATCTACCATGTGAAGTAGACTTTTGATTTTTTTTCATAAATATGAACTGTTCCTATTTTTGGAAAGGTGTGCTACTGAATGACCACCTAGACATGCCTATTGTGCATGCGGACAGTCCATTTTACAAAGGAGACTTTGGCAAAAAAAATTCAAAACTCGAGCATTAATAAATATTCAATTTTGACTCTATTGGGAATTTTTGACTGACCCATCCATGTTTTTAAGATTTATCTTTTGAAAAACATGTAGTTTTTACTTTACTAGGTATTTTTGACAGACCAATATATGTTTTTAGGACATAGAAATACATAGAGTACTGATTTAAAATAATAAGCCATAGGTTTTAGGCGTACCACACCCTTTCTGAGGTGATTTGGAGACTTGGTCCAGGTGATGGAAAAAGATAGACCCGGTAGTGCCAGCAGAGTCATTTCAGGTGTTAGACGTAGGAGGGCTTCTGATGTTCCTCAGCCACGTTCAGATCAACCGCCTAGCAGATTGGCGGAGTTGGTGATTCGTCCAGCCCAGGACGAGCCGCCGATTGATATTGACGATGAGCAGGCTCTTTTGCTGCTCCTGCCTCAGCTCAGGCCCCACATGGAGAGGTTCCGGGCATTGTTGTGCCAACCCAGGAGCTGTTGGGCGACTTTAGTCGTCATCCATCGAGATTTCTTCATACCAATGAGGTGACTTGAAGTTTTCTTCTTACTGGATTCTCTTTCTTCCTTTTGCCATTCTCGGGGCACAGGTTTTTGACATGGGTTTATTTTTGATGTAGGTTCCTGGCTTTACGCAGCCACGAGGGAACTGGTTCAACGTGCACTCTCTGTATCATACTTTGCATTAGGACTACAAGGATATCGTTGATGGCTGGGGGTTTAAAGCTTTCTTTTCTATTCTTCCCCGTCGCTGCCCCTGGGGGTATATGAGGGCTTTGTTTGAGCACCGGTTCCACCAGACTCAGTTCCTTCATTTGCTGGATTGTGAGGTGATGATGACCCCTATGGACTGGAGGTTTATCACTGGCATTGAGTTTGAGGATGAGCCAGTGTCTGTCGTGGATGACATAAAACCTACTGCCGTTAGGTCCCTGCTGGGAGTCCCTGCAACGGCGATCAAGGATCAGACAGTCCGATTTGGTCTCTTGAGTATAGATGCCCAGAAGGGGGCTTTGCTTGAGCCTCTGCCTGATGATCAGAGGGTTAGGGATCGCATCTTGAGGCGATTGTTCCTGGTGATCATCAGGGGTTGTTTTGTGGTGGACAACTCGTCGACGGTGTCCTTTGCCCTGGTCAGTGCTACCCGACATGTAGAGCTCCTCAGTGACTTTGATTGGGGTTCCTATACCTTTGCCAATTTTCTCTGGGGTATGCGCATACTTTCGGAGGGTTTGACGGAGGCTTGGTTAGGGTTCTACTCATTTCTGCTGGTGAGTACATCTTTGTTGTACCTTTTTGATTTCAGCATTTATATTTGTCAGTCTTGGTCACTAAGGACTTTTGATATTTACATGGCTAGTTCTAGGCATTTGAGAGGCTTCCTTACCTACGGCCCGCCACTGCTTTAGGTCTGGAGACCTATCCTCAAGGACGGCGTTGGCGTCACTCCACTCTGACGGAGGTCCCTGTTGCTGAGGGATTCACCCATGTCCGCCTACAATTGGAGCTTTTGACGGCTGGATCGATCTCTTGGATGCCGTGTACCTTGGAGTTTTTGACTGTCGAGTTTCATCGTATGCATATGATGACAGTTGGTGCGAAGCACTAATATGGGTGTGATGCACTAATATGGGTGTAAAGCACTAAAAAGCAGGAAAGCATTCATTCACATTCATTCAATGTAAAGACGCAGCATTCACGCATTCATTCAATGTAAAGACGCAGCATTTCACACATACGTAGTTTTGAAAGGGAAATGTTTAAAAATATTTGAACGCGGCCTAAGCCCTCTACTGTCCCCAGCAAAGTCGCCACCTGTCGACGTCGGGAAAAAATCCGCAGGTCAGGTCACAACCCGGATCTTTCTCTCTTCCTAAGTTATCTCTACCCTTGCTCTTTTTATTGCGAAAAAGGTTTTAAAGGGTTTTTTAAGAAAGGCCAACATGTATCATGTCGACGATTTGAACGTTTTACAGAGTCGCCAGTTAGTAGATTTGAAAAGGTTGTACCAACTCAACCGAGTTTTGTTCGAAAGAGGCCCAATTGTTGGACACTGTCAAAACTTGATCTTTGAAAACAAAGTTTTGAGCTTAGGGGCTTGGGTAAGTGT
The DNA here is from genome assembly GCA_020205555.1 of Panax stipuleanatus. Lineage (NCBI taxonomy): Eukaryota > Viridiplantae > Streptophyta > Magnoliopsida > Apiales > Araliaceae > Panax > Panax stipuleanatus. The sequence goes on from CM035122.1 coordinate 51,380,833, forward strand.
GGGGAAGGTGTTAGGCACCCCATAACTCCCGTGTAAACACGGTACCACATCTTTTCAATATTTTACTTTAAAACTAAAATGTGTGTGTATGCTATTTGAAAATTGGGCCTATGTTTGATTTGAAAAACATATCTATGCATCATTGAACCTATATACGAAGGGTTTGATTTGATTTGCAAAAAGTTTTTGATTTGATTTGTAAAAGTGTTTGATTTAATTTGCAAAAGCTTCTTTTTTTTGAAAAGATTATTGAAGTGATATTTTGAAAGCATTTTATCAAACCCCTACGGTAACATAGGAATTGAAGCATATTGATACTTTAATTTTATCTTTTCAGCCTTAAGGCACAATTTGAATAGTGATTGTTGGGCTGCGAAGCATCCTCGACCACAAAAATAAATACAAGTGTCGGTCTCTTCATGGGCATGATAGCCATCGGAGGGACTCTGACATGACAAACCATTATTCTCATTATTTTGAGACCTTAAATCCGGATCACCATTTTAAGGTCTTTTGGATGTACATTTTACAGAAAAATTGGCAAGGTACATTTGTAAAGTGGAGTTTGTCCATCGTGAGAATCAAATTCTGATCAGTTTGATCATGAATCCCATGATTCCTAGGCTCACATATGAGTAGCCAATAAATCTGCACAGTTCAAATTTGTACAGAAATAGAGTCAGAACCAAGGATTCATTCAGTTAATCTTGGTTCGCACCTGGCCGAAGCATCTCGATCCCACTAGATAGCGATCTAAGGGCCGCGAGGTTGCTCTTACAACTTAAGCTAGAAAATTGCTAGATTTAAATAAATCTCAGCCATTCTAGCTTCCCGGTTTCGTCTGTACCAATTTAGAACCGTTTGAAAGCTAGAGTTAGCGAGATTTAAATAAATCTAGTTTGTCCGCAGATATGTCAGTGTCGATTCATATGAAATAAATATTTAAAGCAGCAATTTAGTAAAAAGTGAGTAAAGCAATATATATACAATAATATATATACAAAAGCTGTAAAGGGCGGTGGATTTTCACACCGGTGCCCAGCCTGAAATGTAAATGTACAGAAACGTAGTCAACCAAGACTAGGAAGATAATCCAGTATGGTGAAGGCTGCTTATATATGTATAAATATATTTAAAAGCAGTAAAAAGGCCACAGAATGATCCAGGCCGAACTGGAATGTAAATGTACAGAAACATAGTCAACCAAGACTGGGAAGAAATCCCAGTATGGTGAAGGCTGCTTATATATGTATAAATATATATAAAAGCAGTAAAAAGACCACATAATGGTCCAGGCCGAACTGGAATGTAAATTTACAGAAATGTAGTCAACCAAGACTAGGAAGATAACCAGTGGTGGTGAAAGTTTCTTATATATCCATATTTATATATAAAAGCAGTAAAAAGGCCACAAAATAATCCAGGCCGAACTGAAATATATAAATATATATAGAGAGACAGAAAAGTAGTCAACCAAGACTGGGAAGATAACCCAATGGTGGTGAAAGCTGTTTATATATGCATATTTATATATTAAAGCAGTAAACTACTGCGGATTTGACATCCGGGCTTGACAGAATTAAAAAGTTAGTATATATATACAGTTAAATATATACAAAAAAAGCCAAACCCAGACTTGGAAGTTAACCCAGTCCAGCGAAGTTGCTAACAACGAAGATGCAAGTATATAAAAGCTGCTGGAAGTGACGGATCGTCAATTCGAGTTGTAGAAATGCCAGAAAATACGTTTATGCACAAAAATATACCAAAAATTGACGAAAACGGCCACAGAATTGAGTTCTGGGCATATTTAGGAAACAAAATTTAACGTGCAAGTGTATAAAAGTGCGAAGTAGTAGTATTGAGTTGCTGATTGTAAAAATAATCACGATGGACTGCTACACAGGCTTTTGGCCAAATCGTAGGCTTTAAACGTCCGAATTTACCGATTATTTTCTGATATGTGATAGTATGTGGGTATATCTACGTATTAGAGTCAAAAATTTTGGGTTTGGAAGACATGAAAATAGCAAAAAATCAAACAGGCAGATGTTCAGAGCGTTTTTAACTTATGAAAATAAGAGGGGGTGCCTTCTTATTTATAGACAGGGGAGCCTCCACTCTACCTACGACATTCGCAGGTAGAGGTACGGCTCCACGTGGTGTGGACCCCATGGTAGGTTCAATCGTCTCGAAGTATGTGCACTCCGAGCAACGCGAGGTCGGAGTCAAAATTTATAACTTTTGATCGAAGCGTCCGTTTGAGGCGTGCGATACCTTTTTCAGAAAGCCCTCGCCGAGAGTATCACAATAATATGGGATAAAACATTTTTCGTGTCTAAGAAGATGGGTTCATAACCAGGTCTTCGATTCCCCGCAGTTTATCCGTTGAACTATTTTGCGCTGTTTGCACTCGGGATCATTGTTATGGTTTGTTCTGACCTTGGTGGCATCATTTCGGCTTGAGTTTGACCGAATCAACTTAGGGTTGGTAAACTGATCATTTTGCCTTTCCTGAGATTGCCCTTAGTGTTGGCATGACCTTTGGTTGACTTTTTGGGGTTGTTTCCAATACTTGGATCCCATTCGAGTCTGTTTGTCCTCAGTGTTGTCTCTAAGGCTGACTTGGTAGCTCCAGGTTTTCCTCTAGAGGTGTTATGATGCTTCAGGCTTGTTCCTGAAGTTGACCTGACTTCTCGGGTTAAGACCGGGTATGACCTGTACTTCCCTAGTTGAGACCAGGGCTGATCTGTACCACCCGGGTTGATACCGGGGCTGACCTGTACTTCCTGGGTTGAGATTGGGGCTGACCTATACCTCCTGGGTTGAGAACGGGGCTGACCTGTACCTCCTGAGTTGAGAACGGGGCTGACCTGTACCTCCTAGGTTGAGACCGGGGCTGACCTGTACCTCCTGGGTTGAGACTGGGCTGACCTGTACCTCCCGGATTGAGACCGGGGCTGACCTGTACCTCCCAGGTTGAGATCGGGGTTGACCTGTACCTCCCGGGTTCAGACTGAGGCTGTCCAGTACCTCCCGGGTTGAGACCGGGGCTGACCTGTACCTCTGGGGTTGAGATCGGGGCTGATTTGATATTCCGATATTGAGATCGAGGTTGATTTGATGGCCCGATATTGAGATTGGTGTTGATTTGACGGCCCAATATTGGGACCGGGGTTAAGTTAAGGGCCCGATATTGAGACCGGGGTTGATTTGACGGCCCGATATTGAGATCGGGGTTGATTTAATGACCCGATATTGAGACCGGGGTTGATTTGATGGCCCAATATTTAGATCGATGTTGATTTAATGCCCTGATATTGAGATCGAGGTTGATTTGAAAGCCCGATATTTAGATTGGGGTTGATTTGATGGCCCGGTATTGAGACCGGGGTTGAGTTGAGGGCCAATATTGAGACCGGGGTTGATTTGACTGTCCGGTATTGAGATCGAGGTTGATTTGATTGCCCAATATTGAGACTAGGATTGAGTTGATGGCCCGGTATTGAGATCGGGGGTGAGTTGATGACACAGTATTGAGACCGGGGCTGATTTAAAGACCCGGTATTGACACCGGGGCCGAGTTATCGGCCCGGTATTGAGACCGGGGTTGAGTTGATGACCCGATATTGAGATCGAGGTTGAGTTAAACGCCCGGTATTGAGACTGGGGTTGCTTTGATGGCCCGATATTGAGACCAGGGCTGAGTTGATGACCCGATATTAAGACCGGGGTTGATTTAATGGCCCGGTATTGAGATCGGGGTTGAGTTAATGACCCGGTATTGAGACCGGGGTTGAGTTGACGGCCCGTTATTAAGACCGAGATTGATTTGATAAACCCGTATTGAGCCTAGGGTTAGTTTTATGGCCCGATATTGAGACCGGCATTGAGTTGATGGCTCGCTATTGAGATCGGGGTTGATTTGATGGCCCGGTATTGAGTCCGGGGTTTATTTGATGACCCAATATTAAGATCGGGGTTGATTTGACGACCCGGTATTGAGATCGGGGTTGATTTGATTGCCCGATATTAAGACCGGGGTTGAGTTGATGGCCCGGTATTGAGACTGGGGTTGAGTTGATGACCCGGTATTGAGATCGGGGTTGATTTGATGACCCGGTATTGAGACCGGGGTTGTTTTGATGGCCCGGTATTGAGACCGGGGTTGATTTGATGACCCGGTATTGAGTCCGGGATTTATTTGATGACCCAATATTAAGACCAGGGTTGATTTGACGACCCGGTATTGAGACCGGGGTTGATTTGATTGCCCGATATTAAGACTGGGGTTGAGTTGATGGCCAGGTATTGAGACCAGGTTTGAGTTGATGACCCGGTATTGAGACCGGGGTTGATTTGATGACCCGGTATTGAGACCGGGGTTGTTTTGATGGCCCGGTATTGAGATCGGGGTTGATTTGATGACCCAGTATTGAGACCAGGGTTGATTTGACGACTCAATATTAAGACCGGGGTTGATTTGATTGTCCAATATTAAGACCGGGGTTGAGTTGATGGCCCGGTATTATGACTGGGGTTGAGTTGATGACCCGATATTGAGATTGGGGTTGATTTGACGACTCGATATTGAGACTGGGGTCGAGTTGACGGCCCGCAATTGAGACCGGGGTTGAGTTGATGACCCGGTATTGAGATCGGGGTTTAGTTAACGGCCCAGTATTGAGACCGGGGTTGATTTGATTGCCCAATATTGAGCTCGGGGTTGATTTAATGGCCCGGTATTGAGATCGGGGTTGATTTAATGGCCCGGTATTGAGACCGGGGTTGAGTTGATGACCCGGTATTGATATCGGGGTTGATTTGATGACCCGGTATTGAGACCGGAGTTGAGATGACGATCCGGTATTGAGACCGGGGTTTATTTTATAACCCGGTATTGAGATCGGGGTTGATTTAACGGCCCGGTATTGAGACCGGGGTTGATTTGATAATATAATTTTTCCCTCCTACAGTGTTATTAACAGGGAAAGAAAATTTTGAGTGTCTACAACTAGTTAGTGATCCGCCGATCATTCCTACAGGGACAGATCTGGCTTTGGCGGACTCACTAGCTAGGATGACCTTTGAGAGGGTTCAGGCTAGGGCTCCTATGTTGACCGCATTGTCTGGCAGAGATATAGCTTTGGTGGACAGAGAGACGTGGCTTGAGCCGCTCAGGATGCAGGATTGATTGAGCGAGAGGAGATTCGATCTGCCAGAGAAGCAGCTTTTGTTGAGATTGAGGAGACTTTGATTGCTAGGGATGCAGCTTTTGTGGAGAGGGACGAGGCCATAGCTTCCCGGGATTTCCACATTACCGACAGTACTGATCTCCGATCTTATACTCATGATCTGGTTACAGAGATGAGTGCATATATTGATGACCACAGTACCACACTACAGATGACTGTGGAGGTTTTGAGCCGTATGGAGGCTAAGGGTATTACACTTGCAGCTGCTCCTCCATCTTTAGAGCGAGATGCCATGTTGGCAATGCTGGCCCGCTTATCCTTGGGTCCATAAACTAGCTTCATTTTTCCTGCACATACTAGATTAGCCATTTTTGTCATATACAGGACACTATGTATATATCAAATAGTGTTATATATCAAAAAAATATATTTTTGATTCACTTCCTTGTTTGGATATGTATTATCATTGCTGGGTGATTACCACTTCTTTCATGTGTTAGGCACCCCACAACTCCCGTGTAAACACTGGTACCGCATCTTTTCAATATTTCCCATAAAAACTAAATTGTGTGTGTGAATGCTGTTTGAAAATTGGGCCTATGTTTGATTGGAAAGCATGTTTATGCATCGTTGAACCTATATATGAAGGGTTTGATTTGATTTGCAAAAAGTCTTTGATTTGATTTGCAAAAGTATTTGATTTGATTTGCAAAAGCTTCTTTTTTCGAAAAGATTATTGAAGTGAGTTTTTGAAAGAAGGTTTTCAAACCCTTACGCTAACATAGGAATTGAAGCATATTGATACTTTAATTTTATCTTTTTTCAGCCTTAAGGCTCAATTTGAATGGTGATTGTCGGGCTACGAACCATCCTCGACCACAACATATAAACAAATGTCGGTCTCCTCATAGGCATGATAGCCATCGGAGGGACTCTGACACGACAAACCATTATTCTCATTATTTTCAGACCTTAAATCCGGATAACCATTTTAAGGTCTTTTATATGTACATTTTACAAAAAAACTGGTAGGGTACATTTGTAAAGTGGAGTTTGTCCATTGTGGGAATCAGATTCTGATCTGTTTGATCATGAATCCCACGATTCCTAGGCTCAAATAGGGAGGCCAATAAACCTGCACAACTCAAATTTATAGATAAATATATCCAAATATCGTAAGAACCAAGGATTCATTCAGTAAATCCTGGTTCGCACATAGCCGAAGTGTCTCGTTCCCACTAGATAGCAATCTAGGGGCCACGAGGTTTCTTTTACAACTGAAACTAGAAAAAATGCTAAATTTAAATAAATCTCAACCATTCTATCTTCTCGATTCTATCTATACCGATTTTGAACCATTTGAAAGCTAAAGTTGGCGATATTTAAATAAATCTAGTTCGCTCGCAGATATGTCAGTGCCGATTAATATAAAATGAATATTTAAAGCAATAATTTAATAAAATCGAGTAAACTAAAATATATACAATTATATATACGAAAGCTGTAAAGGGCGATGGGTTTTCACACCGGTGCCCGGACTGGAATTGAAATATATATATATATATATATATATATATATATTTATAAAAGCTATATAAAAGCCACGGAATGATTCAGGCTGAACAGAATTGAAATATATATAGAAAAATAGTAAAAAGGGCGATGGGTTTTCACGCTTGTGTCCGGACTAAAATATAAATATATATATTTAAATATTAATAGAAAAGCAGTCAACCAAGACTGGGAAGATAACCCAGTGTGGTGAATGTTGCAGATATATATAAAATAGTAAAAAGGCCACAGAATAATCCAGGCCGAACTAGAATGTAAATGTACAGAAAAGTTGTCAACCCAAATTGGGAAGATAACCTAGTGTGGTGAATGTTGCTTATATATGCATAAATATATATAAAAGCAGTAAAAAGGCCACAGAATGATGCAGGCCAAACTGAAATATAAATATATATAGAGAGAGATAGAAAAGTAGTCAACCAAGACTAGGAAGATAACCCAATGTCGTGAAGGTTGCTTATATGCATATTTATATATAAAAGCAGTAAACTACCGCGGATTTGACATCCGGGCTTAACAGAATTGAAACGTTAGTATATATACAGTTAAATATATACAAAAAAAAGCCAAACCCGGACTGGAAAGATAACCCATGTTCGACGAAGTTGCTCAAATCGCAGATATTAGTATTTAAAAGTTGTTGGAAGCGACGGATCATCAATCCGAGTTGTAGAAATGCCAGAAAATGTGTTTATATACAAAAATGTACTAAAAGTTGACAAAAACGACCACGGAACTGAGTTCCGGGCATATTTAGAAAACCAAAGTTAACGTGCAAGTGTATAAAAATGTAAAGAAGTAGTATTGACTTGCTGATCGTAAAAAGACTTACAATGGACTACTACACGGGTATTTTGCCAAATCATAGGCTTTAAAGATCCGAATCTACCGGTTATTTTCTGATATGTGGTAGTATGTGGGTATATCTACGCTTTAGAGAAAAAAAAATTGGGTTTGGAAGACAAGAAAATAGATAGAAAACCAAACAGGCAGAGGTTCGGAGTGTTTCTGAATTCTTAAATGAGAGGGGGGTGACCTCTTATTTATAGGCCAGGGAGCCTCCACTCTACCTACTTCTGCCATAGGTAGAGGTGCAGCTCCACGTGGCATGGGCCCCATGGAGGGTTCTATCTTCTCAAAGTACGTGCACTCCGAGCAACACGAGGTCGAAGTCGAAATATTCTAACTTTTGATCGGAGCATCCGTTTGAGGCGTGCGATACCTTTTTGTAAAGCCCTCGCCAAGAGTGTCACAATGAAATGGGATAAAACATTTTTTCGGTCCAAGAAGACGGGTTCATAACCAGGTCTTCGATTCCTTATAGTTTATTCGTTGAGCTGTCTTGCGCTATTTGCACTTGGGATCATCATTATGGTTCGTTCAGACCTTGGTGGCATCAATTCGACTTAAGTTTGACCAAATCGGCTTAGAGTTGGTAAAATGACCATTTTTCCACTCCCGGGGTTGCCTTTAATGTCGACATGACCTTCGGTTGACTTCCTGGGGATGTTTCCAAGACTTGGATCCAATTCGAGTTTGTTTGTCCTTAGTGTTGTCTCTGAGGTTGACTTGGTCACTACAGGGTCTCCTCTGGAGATGTTGTGAGGCTTTAGGATTGTTTCTGAACTGACTTCCCGGGTTGAGACCGGGGATGACCTGTACTTTTAGGGTTAAGACCGGGGCTGATCTGTACCTCCCGGGTTGAGACCGGGGCTGACCTGTACCTCCCGGGTTGAGACCGGGGCTGACCTTTACCTCCTGGGTTGAGATCGTGGCTGACCCGTACTTTTCGGGTTGAGACTGGGACTGATCTGTACCTTCCAGGTTGAGACCGGGGCTGACCTGTTCCTCCCGGGTTGAGATTGGGTGTAAGAACCGTGAATTTTATGAATAAATATTAATACTGATATTAATAAGAATGCAAATATTTATAAATGTTTATGTGTCATGGGATGAGTAACTCAATTATATTAAATGGAGTTAATAATAATTGAGAAAAATGTGGAGTTTATGATAAGCTCGTAGAATGCCTTGTGTGGCACGGTGATGAGAATTATAATGGTTTAATTAATTAAAGAAGAAACTAATAAGTGAATGATTAATTAATAATATATTATTAATTAATTATTATTATGAGTGATAACCTATTAATGAATAATTAATTGGTAAATATAGTAGATTAAAATTAATTGTTATGTGCAAGATATGGGATAATTAATCGTATTATATATAGTACCTACATTCAATTGAAAAGGGAAGTGTAGTGTGACACTTTAATGTGACTATATAATATATAAGAACTATATATTAAGATTTGATGAATTGTGTAAGTTACATAATGATGTTATGTGATAACATGTGTGTATGGGTACATTAAATATGTACCTTATGAATATTATAATAAACTAAATAAACAATTGTTACTTAATGATTATTTTAATAATTTAATATAACTGAAATAATAACAGTTTATAATAATGTGGAACGATAATACTCAATTAGATGATATTCGGTATTATAAAATGTACATGGATTATATTATGTGTAAATTAAACTTACTACGATGTAATATTATTTCCTCATTAAAGCTACATTGTGACTCAAATTGAATTTAAAGCCTAAGTATACAATATGTGTAGGTATAATAACCTAAGTATACACATGTTACTTTGAAAATGCTGAGTTTTATTTGGTCTTGTCCCAAATTGAGAGGCACTCCTCATTTCTCTCCTCACGTGTATAGCAGTTGGCCTAAGCCTATTGCTTGAAAAATCAATTCTCAGCATCATAGCCAATGATCAATGGGGAGTGGGCTTCACAGTGAAATTCAATAACTATTCCTAACCAACCAATTATCCAATGTGTTCTTCTCATTTCTGTTGGTTTGAATTGAAAAGCAAAGTCATTGTCTGTGTAACAAATTCCCTATAAATGAAGATCTTCTCCTTCTCTTTTCCAATTGCTGAGAATGATTAAAATATAATTAAAGAATTAATAATATTTATAAATGAATAAAATATTATTAAAGGATTAATAATATTTATAAATGATTAAGATATTATTAAATGATTAATAATATTATTATTAAAGGATTAATAATATTTATAAATGATTAAGATATTATTAAATGATTAATAATATTACTAATATTATTAAAGGATTAATAATATTTATAAATGATTAAGATGTTATTAAATGATTAATAATATCTGTAAAGGATTAAAGATATTATTACATGGTTAATAATATGAAGAAGTAAATAAAATATTATTAAATGATTAATAATATTAGACGAGAGTCTTAAGATAATGATTAAATAATTAAAATATTATCAAAGAATGATAATGTTATTAATAAGTTAAGGAATTATCTAATGTTTGATTATGTGACTAAATGTTAGATAACTTATTGAAAGGTTAGTTGAGATTACGATATGTTATGCTGATTGAAAGATCAATCTTATTAATGATAGGTATTCTCTAAGAGATTAAATTAGATTGCTTAGCGGTAATCGTCGGAGCAGGCAAATTTTTCTGCACTATGTGCAAACTTTCTATTTTTATGCAAGTTTTTCTAACTTCATTTAATTTCTATATTAAATGAAAGTCATATATATTGATATACGAACTTGTTATAAACATTATTCGTGATATCTGTGATTTGAAGAGGGTTATGACTTATTGTTCAAGCATAACTAAACCATATGAGCTGTTATTTGCGTAAAATGTGTTTGATTTGATATCAAAGCATAAACTGTGAAAAAAACCAATATAGTTTGGTGCATATATATATTGATACTTGTCCCGGGATTATATTGGCAGTCATAGTACTGACCTTGGTTTACAGTTATGGGCAGTTATAACACTGACCCTGGGTTTTCAATTACAGGCAGTTAAAAAATTACTGACCTTGTTAAATTGGTAGGATGATATGCATACTCCTAGGATATGATTAGGCTGATCACCTATGAGATATCCGAACAGTGTCTCCTATAAGTCTTCGTGACTGTTAGGAGTGTAGTGTGGTTAACTGAATTAACCCGTGTTGCTAAGTCTATATGACTGACAGAAACTCGTAATATGAGATATCTAGGAGCTCCTATAAGTCTTTGTGACTGTTAGGAGTGTGGTGTAGTTAACCGAATTAACTCGGGTTGCTAAGTCTATATAACTGACAGAAACTCGTAATATGTGGATTTCAATATATATGTGAAAAAAAAACTCTGAACTATATGTTCATTCAATTCAGATTCAGTGTGAGTATAATATATCACTTGTTTAAAACTTGCTGAGCTTTCTGTAGCTCATCCTTGCAATTATTCTTTTCCTTTGCAGCTTTAGCTGAAATGTCAAAGGTTCTGGAGATCAATAATATGGATGGAAGAACTCAGTCAATGTAAATTTGTCTATATCCTCGGAAACTATACTCTAATGTAATAGTAAGTTGAGATTTATTTGTAAGCCAATTTAGGAATATATAATATTGTATTATCATCTTTAACAATTGCGTAGTTTTTACCTTTCTAGAACGTAGGAAGAAATACAGTATTTGTATGAACTATACATCTGAATTGGGAGTATTGAAAGATATTGTGGTTCTCTGATGCACTGAGGTCGGTCGCACCCCTCAGATTCCAAGAACGACCCTAACATTAATACTACGAATGTCAGATAGATGGGAATTATTGATATGAAAGAAATATCCGTGAGATTATAAACCTATTCATCCAAGTTAGGGTATCTCAACACAGTAAATGTTCTGACGAGAACTACTATTCGTTGTGGAATACTGTGAATCTTGGATTGATAGAAATTATTATCTTATGGAATATTTACGTGAGCACCAAATCTGCTACAGGGATTGTAGAGAATTTGGGGGAATCACAATTTGGTATCAGAGTTGTAGGTTATAAACCTTAGGTAGGGTTACCATAGGCTATAACCTTGGAGGAATAGGAGTGGCAGAAAAGTTAGTAAAAACATAAACTCAAAAAGAGTTTAGAGGATATGAATTGAGGAAATTCATAGTAAAATAAGATAAAAACTAACTTAAAGAAAACTATTGTTTGCTATGTGTATATATTGTATATTACGTGCTAGTCTAGTAATATAGTTGATCTATACTTTAGAATTTAAGGATGTTCACATAAGAGAGTGAGGAACTGGTCGTTCCGTTTGAACCAGTATCTGAACCAGAATCAGTTGGGCTAAAAAAAAAGAATGATCCTTAGGGAAGGATACGAGGAGTGCCAATTGAAGTAGCTTAGGGAATAGTATTAAAGCTATAGAAGATAAACCTATTGAAAATTTAGAAAGTGCTCATGAAGAGTACCAGAGTTGGAACTAAGAGGGAGACTTATATTCCATTTAGAATTCTATTAAGTAGAAGAGTAGGACATGTTTAGGGAACAGGTTGAGAAAATGATATTTAAGTGGCAATGTAAAACTCAGAGTAATGAGGGTTAATGAAGTATGGAATAACAGTGACCTAAGAGGCTCATGAAGTAAACAAAAGAAGATAGAAGAACTGTGAAAGGATGCATGCAGATGTATGTAGGAAAGGCAGAAGGTATTGCAATAATGAAAACACAGGGTAAAGAAGTAGAATGATACAACTTTAAAAGATTTTAGAGAGTAAGAAAGTGATGATTCCGAGAACGAAATCCTTATAAGGAGGGGAGAATGTGAGGACCCAAAATTTTAAATAATTCAAATTTTACGAATAATTTTTTTTTATTGATTACCAATAATTGTGCTGAGTATCTGTGATACGAGTTTAGTAAGTTGGACAAACTGGGTATTGACTAAGAAATATGAGTAGACATATAGTTAACAAATATTGATCAGATAAGGTAAAACCTTAGTAAACCCTAATGATGGATTAGAAACCCTAATCTATAATTAAGAAACCCTAACGAACAGTTAGGAACTCTAATTATATTTTAAGAAACCCTAATTATATATTCGAGAACCCTAAACCCTAATTAGCAAACCCTAATTGAGATTATCAAATCCTAAGGATTAATATTAAAAGGAGTTATGTCAAATGACTAGAATACCCTTAAAATTGTGTGAAAATTATTAAAATAACCTTTTGGAGGCGAAACGACCAAATTACCCTTAAAATTATATGTGAAATGACCAAAATACCCTCCAATCCATGTGAACTTAAATCAACCAATCAGAAAAGAGATGATGCAAGCATGACATCATCCTTAAAGAAACACAGATGATGCAAGCATAACGGAAGCATGACATCAGCATTAAAGAAACACAAAAGATGATGTCATCATAATGATGTCATTATGATGTCACCTGATGGATATTTTGGAAATGATTATTTTGTCATAAAAGAAAATTATTAATGACTTTTATGTCCTAGGAAGGAAATTGCTAGGAAGTTTCCTAATAATATGGAAATGACAATTTTGTCCTTAAAAAAATTTGATTATGACCAATATGTCCTGTTAGGAAATTTCCAGGAAATTTCCTTGAGATGACTTAAAGACCATTTTACCCTTTCCTAGTGATGGTTAAAGACTATTTTACCATTTGTCTTAATTTTATACTAACTTAAACAAAACAAAAGAAAGAAAGAAAGAAAGAAAAAGAAAAAGAGAAACCATTTTCTCTCATTTCTCTCACCACCACACCCACCCGAATATAGAAGAGGAAATGAGAGAGAGAGAGAGAGAGGGAAGCCATGGATGATGGGAGAAGAGGGGGAGAGAAGAAGAAGAAGAAGAAGAAGAAGAAGAAGAAAACCCCAAAAGAAATAAAGGTATAAATCCTTACTAAGTTTATATACATTATTTTGATTGTGTTGAACCAAATCATGAGTTTGTGATCTTGAATACTAGAACCTTAGATATACATGTTTTATGATGTTTCATGTTTAGATCTTACCATTTTAAGTGTTGAAAATCTTGGAAATCAAAAGAAAACCAAAACAGTTTTCTTGCTCAAAAATCATAAAAATTAGTCCACTTTGAGGCTTTACCATTTAAAATATATATATTAATTTTGTGATCCGTCAAAGAGGTGAGTTAGATACATGAGTTATCTGTTGAACCCAAGTGGTAGAACTCAAAAATGTTAAACGACTCAACCGTGGTGTCATTGTTCGTAAAACACTCCCTGCCGACAAAAATCTGGAAAAATCAAATGAGTTTTCTGGCCATTTTTGGTGAAGGCTGTTTCGGACAGTTTTGTTGCTCTACAAAATCCGGCCTTTTGTGGTATGATACTATATCAGGTTAACTAGGTCCTGTCCAAAGATGGGATTTGTTTGATGTATAGAAAGGGAGATATGAATTTTACAAGAAAATATGATTTTAAAAGAAAACTATAATTACTTGGTGAGTTCAAGTAAGAAAAATGTAAAATTTTTACATGAGGCTGTTTTAGATAGTATGTAGCCACCGTATGAATTTCAGAATTTTTGGACAAAAGGATAATTTATGATAAATGTTACTATTCTGGGCTATTTGAACCTAGTTAAAAATACCAAACGAATTTGGAAAATTACAAGAAACTTATTTTGTGACTAAATTCTCATATAATGATATTCCCCATAATATAAAAAAATAATAACTTGTTTTGATATTTTTCATGCCTATAAATGAGTTAAGAATAAAAAAGAAAATTAAGTTATATTGAGTTATAAAACTTGAAAATGTGATTTTAATAATTAAATAATCATTATATGATATAATAAGACTTTATGGGGGTATTTAATAAAAAAAATATATAAAAATGGCATATTATGTGTGTTAAATAAATTAAATAGTAAGAGATAAATAATTAAATTAAATTATTTATAAATGAATAAAATATTATTAAATAATTAATAATATTAATAATTAATTAAAATATAATTAAAGAATTAATAATATTTATAAATGAATAAAATATTATTAAAGGATTAATAATATTTATAAATGATTAAGATATTATTAAATGATTAATAATATTACTAAGTAATTAAAATATTATTAAAGGATTAATAATATTTATAAATGATTAAGATATTATTAAATGATTAATAATATTATTAATATTATTAAAGGATTAATAATATTTATAAATGATTAAGATGTTATTAAATGATTAATAATATTTGTAAAGGATTAAAGATATTATTACATGGTTAATAATATGAAGAAGTAAATAAAATATTATTAAATGATTAATAATATTAGACGAGAGTCTTAAGATAATGATTAAATAATTAAAATATTATCAAAGAATGATAATGTTATTAATAAGTTAAGGAATTATCTAATGTTTGATTATGTGACTAAATGTTAGATAACTTATTGAAAGATTAGTTGAGATTACGATATGTTATGCTTATTGAAAGATCAATCTTATTAATGATAGGTATTCTCTAAGAGATTAAATTAGATTGCTTAGCAGTAATCGTCGGAGCAGGCAAGTTTTTCTGCACTATGTGCAAACTTTCTATTTTTATGCAAGTTTTTCTAACTTCATTTAATTTATATATTAAATGAAAGTCATATATATTGATATACGAACTTGTTATAAATATTATTCGTGATATCTGTGATTTAAATAGGGTTATGACTTATTGTTCAAGCATAACTAAACCATATGAGCTGTTATTTGCGTAAAATGTGTTTGATTTGATATCAAAGCATAAACTGTGAAAAAAACCAATATTGTTTGGTGCATATATATATTGATACTTGTCCCGGGATTATATTGGCAGTCATAGTACTGACCTTGGTTTACAATTATGGGCAGTTATAACACTGACCCTGGGTTTTCACTTACAGGCAGTTAAAAAATTACTGACCATGTTAAATTGGTAGGATGATATGCATACTCCTAGGATATGATTAGGCTGATCACCTATGAGATATCCGAACAGTAGCTCCTATAAGTCTTTGTGACTGTTAGGAGTGTTGTGTGGTTAACCGAATTAACTCGTGTTGCTAAGTCTATATGACTGACAGAAACTCGTAATATGAGATATCCAGTAGCTCCTATAAGTCTTTGTGACTGTTAGGAGTGTGGTGTGGTTAACCGAATTAACCCGGGTTGCTAAGTCTATATGACTGACAGAAACTCGTAATATGTGAATTTCAATATATATGTGAAAAAAACTCTAAACTCTATGTTCATTCAATTCAGATTCAGTGTGAGTATAATATATCACTTGTTTAAAACTTGCTGAGCTTTCTGTAGCTCATCCTTGCAATTATTCTTTTCCTTTGCAGCTTTAGCTGAAATGTCAAAGGTTCTGGAGATCAATAATATGGATGGAAGAACTCAGTCAATGTAAATTTGTCTATATCCTCGAAACTATACTCTGATGTAATAGTAAGTTGAGATTTATTTGTAAGCCAATTTAAGAATATATAATATTGTATTATCATCTTTAACAATTGCGTAGTTTTTACCTTTCTAGAACATAGGAAGAAATACAGTATCTGTATGAACTATACATCTGAATTGGGAGTATTGAAAGATATTGTGGTTCTCTGATGCACTGAGGTCGGTCGCACCCCTCAGATTCCAAGAATGACCATATCATTAATACTACGAATGTCAGATAGATGGGAATTATTGATATGAAAGAAATATCCGTGAGATTATAAACCTATTCATCCAAGTGAGGGTATCTCAACACAGTAAATGTTCTGACGAGAACTACTGTTCGTTGTGGAATACTGTGAATCTTTGATTGATAGGAATTATTATATTATAAAATATTTACGTGAGCACCAAATCTGCTACAGGGATTGTAGAGAATTTTGGGGCGTCATAATAGACATCCTGACATATGTGTTTCGCATGAATTATCATATAAGTGCAAATACGGATAAGCTGGGATTCTACAGGGACAGCCACTTCTTGGTTTGAACCAGGAGCAACGCGGCCGCGCCACTCCTTAGTTCAAACCTCCAATCTGCAGAATAAACAGAGCCTGTTTAATGTAACCTTAAACTTGATACATGCTTGTATTGTTATCCTAATATGTTGTACATGTCCAGTACAGTATTCAAAGTGTCAATGAGCATGCTAACAATAGAATCATAGATTTGATAATTGTTATAAATTTTCAAACGTTAAGTCAAAAGATGATTACGAGCTATGTTATTTGATTTCATAGTGTCTTATGAACTGATTTCGTGCTAATGTGTGTAAGTACGTAATGACGTACGTATAGGATTGTACGACTAAGTTAGAATCGGATGTGTATGTTTAACTTATATATCGATTTTGTGTATCAAATGTACGTAGCTAATGAATATCCTCTATATGTAAATATGTTATAATAGGGTTCAAAAAGTATCGATAAGCTAAAGATTGATAAACTATGCTTAAGGCAAGTTTCCTAACCCTACTATTTATTGAGCATTTCTTAAGCTTGTGCTATTATTAGTCATACAAGTAAAACTTTGAAATTTTGATTCATGTCTTATGACTTAATACTTCGAAGCTAAGATAAAGTTGTTTACATTCTTTGAACTTATAATTGTTCTTATATATACTGAAAGAGCGGTCTATGCCACTTGATTCGGCTAGACCTATATCATGGATTTGAAAAGTGATCCAAACCAATTGATTGGTGTGGAATCTTATATTGACTGAGATGAACAACCATCTTTGAAGAGGAAACTATATATTGTCGGGAGATCGACGTGTGCACTTAAGTACGATTAAATGATATGCATAACGTAGGGTACTTTAGGATGATCACCTGTTGTACTTGTTTTATTGGATTATCAGCATATTATTGTTAATTCTAGTAGAAGTTCATAGTCCTTAGTGACTGCTCAGTATTTATTGTTTTCAAATCCAGAAATGATTTAATCATTAAATCTTTTGATATCTTTCGGTCCTTAGCGACTGTTATTGAGAATTATTGATACTTCTTGCTATTCTTGAACTATCACCTATTGATGTGTCCTTGGAGAATTAAAAACTACATTGACCCTTATTGTTATATTACTTGTTGAACAAACTCGTTGCTCATTCTTTATTTTCACTAAAAATATTTTAGTTAAGACAGAGCAAGGCGGACCTTCGGGCACTGATAAGGGCAAGGGCATGGCTACGGAGTAGCTTTGTATTTATGTAAAACTTTTATGACGATTGTAATAAGATTATATTCTATTATGTATTAGTTAAGATTATGTATGCTTAAGCTATGTTTAAGATGTAAGAGATGTTTAAGTTACGAAACCTTGGGACATGAATGGTTATATTAAATAAATATAATCTATTCTGTTATTTTCGTTGTGCGAGATATTAGTTATGTCGTTAGATATTTAGAACGTGACGAACCGAATTCGAGACACGAGTGGTCCGAATTTGGGGGAGTCACAGGTTGGTATCAGAGCTGTAGTTATAAACCTTAGGAGCAAGAGTCCTTAGATTATAACTTAGGAGAACTTAGAAGGAGATAGAACCCATGTAAAGTTTTTCCTAGATAGACTTAGTGTGTTATGAAATATAATTTTATTCTATACAATGAACTTATGTTTTTTTTAACATTCTAATGGAGTTGTTGTTTGTTTATCTTGTGTTTGTGATTATAGGATGACAGACATGGGAGAGCCTAGTAGAGTGGCCGAAGAGTAGCCCCGAGCTATATATGTCGTATATGAGGCACCGTTTAGAGGCTGAGCCTGTACAGGCAGTTGCACCGTTTGAGTTTGACGACGAGGACGAGATTGAGGTAGAGTCGGATCCTAAGGAAGAGCCCATAGAGGATGAGCCTACAGAGGACGAGCCCGTGGAGGACTCTGAGGAGGCTACTATCAAGGAGCAGATATTGGGAGAGTACGAGGAGCAGATCCTAGAGTTGGATTGCAGAGTTCAGGAGCTGGAGGCTGAGGCTCAAGAGAGGGAGTCCCAGTTCTAGAAACTGAGAGACGAGGACCACCAGAGGAAGCTAGTGATACAGGAGATGGAGGTAGAGATTGCCTACTGTAGACAGGCAGGGATCCAGATGGGAACTTTGTTCCACAGGTCGGTATCTCAAAATGTGGATCTGGCAGGAAAGCTGGAAGAGGTAGAGCAGAGAGAGTTGAGTGAGAAGACAGAGAAGGAGGCTCTCCGTACTCAACTAGAGTTAGAGGGGGTGGATAGGATCCACTTCGAGGAGAAGTAGGAAGCAGCTAATAAGAGGGCAGACGACTTAGAAGATGAAGTCAAATGTAAGAAGGGGAAGGTGAACAAGATGGGTTACGTGTTTCTCTCAGCTATTGAGAGGGTGATCGATGGTGTATACCACTACCCGGCAGAGCAAGGACAGACCCGACATACTATGAGTAGAGAGCTGATGGCGTACATAGCGCAGATTGAGTACAAGAGCGCTGTGGAGCGCGAGATGATGGGATGAGACCCCTTAGTTAGTGGTAGTAGTATTAGTAGTTACTTTATGTGATGTATATATTGATGTAATCCCAATCTTTTGTATAAGATATGGGATAGTTATGTAAACCCCGAGTAGGCTTATGTTAGAGGGGTAGTATGTTAGTGTTTTCCCCGTATTTTGTGATATTAGGGGATATATGTTGACATTTATAAAAGTATGCTAGGGATGAACATTTTGATGTAATGATTTGGCATATGAATATAAATGAACCTTATTTCAAAAACGTGTTATAAAATTTTATTCCTTTTTCATTTGAGAAATACTTAAGTAATATAAATGAATAATAAAAATGAAAATTTTGTGATGTAGAAAATGCCGCCCAGACGTAGATTAACTACACCTGAGGAATCAGTGAACAACGAGAGAGAGCAAGTAGATCCCATTCAGAAACTAGTTAATTTGCTAGGGGAAGCACTTAGGAGAAAGAACAATGAACCCGTTCGCCCCATTCCCCAAGCAGCTCTAGTCACGAACTTCAAAGACTTTAGGAGCGTAGGACCCCCAGAGTTTGAGGGTACTACAGATCCGATCACTGCGCAAACGTGGATCAAAAAGATTGAGAAGGCTTTCACCATTGCTCGCGTGGGCGAGGATCAGAAGATGGTGTTTGTTACCTACATGATGAGAGGCAAAGCGAACTACTAGTGGGAGGCAAATCAGCAAAGAGCAGGAGAAGGGATAATAGCATGGGAGAGGTTCAAGACTGTTCTTCGAGAACTATTTCCCGAAGAGCATGAAGAACAGAATGGAAGTGAAGTTTTTAGAACTTAAGCAGGGGGATATGACGGTGGCGCAATACGCGGCTAAGTTCAACGAACTAGCTCAGTTTGTAGAACACCAAGTAGGGGATGAAGAGGAAAGCTAGACGTTTCAAGCAGGGACTGAAGCCTTGGTTGTTCAACAAGGTGTCGGTTCTTCAGATCGATTCATTTGTGATGTTGCTAGAAAAGGCGATCATTGCGGAAGGTGGCAATGAGGCCTTAAGTCTGTATAACAAAGAAAAGAAGGGAAAGAATACGGGAGGAGAAAGCCGTGGAGGAAGAAGCAGTAGCGGGGGAAGTAACTTAGGAAAGGGAAAGTGGGAGAACAACAACAACAACAAAAATAATTAGTCGGGAAATTTTTGTGGAGGTTTTAAGAAGAGGGATGAAGGATGCCCGAAGTGTGGGAAAAATCATCAAGGCGAGTGCTAGAAGGGGCGCAGTACTTGCTACAACTGTGGCCAGGACGGACACATATCACCCAACTGCCAGAAGCCAAAGAAGATCCAAGGGTGTTTCGCTTGCAGCTCAACTAAGCACCTGATCAAGGATTGCCCGAAGAAGGGAAATAGCGGAGGAAGTGGCCAGCAAGGGGGAGACAGTAAACTGATGATTGGCGGACTGACACAATCCAACCGCCCAACCTCCAGAACATTTAACCTGACCATCCAGAATGCAGTAGCGGAGAAGGACGTGGTGTCAGGTATTATCCCAATTAATAATATAAATGCTTATGTATTATTTGATTCGGGTGCCACCTGTTCTTTTGTATATGAAGAATTTGCTAGTCGACTTAATTCACCCCGAGAATGATTACGAAATCCTTTGAATATAGAAATTGCGAACAAGGAAGTAATTCCCGTAGAATACATTTACCGAAATTATTGCGCAAACATTAGAGATCATGAGCTGAGCGTAGACTTAATTCTAATTAGATTGGGAGAATTTGACGTGATATTGGGAATGGATTGGTTGTATAACCATGCTGTAATAATTAACTATCAGAATAAAAGTGTGAACCTTCAGACTCCGAATAAGTCTAAGGTAGTGTTTTATAGTAGCTCATCGCTTAAGCAATCGTGTTGTCTTTTGATGATGCAGGCCAAGAAATTGTTAAGGAAAGGATGTGTGGGTTACTTAGCTTACATCATAGATACTCGGAAAAAGGGAGTAAAATTTAAGGATATATCCGTAGTGAGAAAATTCTAAGATGTATTTCTGGATAATCTGCCTGGTCTTTTGCCAGACAGAGAAATCGAATTCGTAATAGACTTAGCACCGGGAACTGCATCGATTTTGAAAGCTCCACACTATATGGCGCAAGTAGAAATGAAGGAGTTGATGATACAATTGCAAGAGTTATTAGATAAGGGTTACGTACGACCGAGTGTGTCTCTTTAGGGAGCACCAGTGTTGTTTGTTAAGAAAAAGGACGGATCGATGAGGCTCTATATCGATTATCGAGAATTTAATAGAGTAAAGATCAATAATAGATATCCACTACCAAGGATAGACGACCTTTTTGATCAACTGAAGGGAGCGAAGTGTTTCTCAAGGATTGACCTACGGACAGGTTATCACCAACTGAAGGTACGGGAGGAAAACATATCAAAGATTTTGTTTCGAACCCGTTATCAATACTACGAGTTTTTGGTAATGTCATTTGGATTGACTAATGCTCCGGCATCATTCATGGACTTGATGAACCGAGTTTTCAAGCCCTACTTGGACAAGTTTGTGGTAGTTTTCATCGACGACATCTTGATCTACTCAAAGACAGAGGAAGAACACGCTGAACATCAGAAGATTATTTTGGAGGTGCTAAGGAAGGAGAAGATGTATGCGAAGTTTTCTAAGTGTGAATTTTGGATGAAGAAGGTTCAATTCTTCTTAGGACACGTTGTAGATAAGGATGGAATTTCAGTAGACCCTGCAAAGGTAGAGGCAGTGAGTAATTGGGAGCAGCTAAAAACACCAACGGAGGTGAGAAGTTTTTTAGGGTTAGCTGGGTACTATCAAAGATTTATTCAGGATTTTTCTAAGATAGCGACCCCGTTAACCAATCTAACGAGGAAGACGGTAAAGTTTGTATGGACGGACAAATGCGAGGAAAGTTTTCAAGAGTTGAAGAAGAGATTAAGCGAAGCGCCTGTGTTATCACTACCAGACGATGCTGAAGGTTTTGTGGTGTATAGTGATGCATCGCACAAGGGACTTGGTTGTGTGCTCATGCAACATGGAAAGGTCATTGCGTATGCATCAAGATAATTAAAGGACTACGAAAAACGATACCCTACTCATGATTTAGAGTTAGCGGCAGTAGTTTTTACGTTAAAGATTTGGAGGCATTATTTGTACGGAGAGAAATGTGAGATATACACGGTCCACAAAAGTCTGAAATATATCTTCACATAGAAGGAGTTGAATATGCGTCAGAGAAGGTGGTTAGAATTGATCAAGGATTATGACTGTGATATTCTTTATCACCAGGGTAAGGCAAATATAGTTGTCGACGTTCTGAGCAGGAAAGGAAGGGAGAAGTTGTTTCACTTGACGACTCAGGAAGAGTTAATAAGAGAAATGGAGAAGTTGGAAATAGAGGTAAAGGGATCGGGGAGGTCCGAGAAAAAATTATTTGTAATGGAAGCTCGTCCAACCTTATTGGATAGAGTGAAGGAATCACAAGAAAATGATGAAGAGTGCGAGAATATCAAAAAGAGGATAGCAGAGAATAAAGAGGAAAGATTCAGAATGGATAAAGACAGTATCTTAAGATTTGAAGGGAGAGTGTGGGTGCCAGCGGTAGCCAAATTGAGAGAAGAAATTTTACACGAGGCACACAATACGACATATTTCGTTCATCCAGGAGGCACAAAGATGTACCGGGATTTGAGGTACATTTTTGGTGGCCCAATCTGAAACGGGAAGTTGCAGAGTGCATCAGTAGATATCTTACTTGCAAACGCATCAAAGCAGAGCATCAGAGGCTGAGTGGTTTACTACAACCGTTGGAAATACTAGAGTGGAAATGGGAGCACATTATGATGGACTTCGTGGTGGGGCTTCCAGTCACGCAGAAAGGATATGATGCTATTTGGGTTATCGTGGATCGACTAACGAAGATCGCACATTTTCTACCGATTAGGATCCGATACATTTTGAATCAGTTAGCAAGCCTATACGTAAAAAAAATTATTTCACGACATGGAGTGCCGATGTCAATTGTCTCTGATCGAGATCCGTGCTTCACGTCAAACTTCTGGAAAATCTTACAAGAAAGGATGGGAACACAGTTGAGATTGAGTACTGCGTATCATCCTCAGACAGACGGACAGAGTGAGCAAACAATACAAATGCTGGAAGACATGCTTAGGACTTGTGTGATGGACTTTAAGGGAAATTGGGACGAGCACCTACCCTTAGTGGAATTTGCATATATTAATAGTTATCATGCGAGTATTGGCATGCCACTGTACGAATCTCTTTATGAAAGAAAGTGTAGAACGCCGTTATGTTGGG
This sequence comes from Panax stipuleanatus, assembly GCA_020205555.1. Classification (NCBI taxonomy): domain Eukaryota; kingdom Viridiplantae; phylum Streptophyta; class Magnoliopsida; order Apiales; family Araliaceae; genus Panax; species Panax stipuleanatus. The sequence continues at coordinate 51,404,291 of CM035122.1, forward strand.
GAGAAGTTGGAGAACGATGAATGTTGGGGCCAGAATTAGTACAACAAACCGCAGACGTGGTGACAGTGATAAGAGACAGACTGGTAGCAGCTCAAGATCGCCAAAAAAAGTACGCTGACTTGCATCGACAAGACCGGGACTTTAAAGTCGGTAGTTTCGTTTTCTTAAAGGTATCTTCCTGGAAAGGAAAAATACGATTCGGTAAGAAGGGAAAATTGAGTCCGAGATTCATAGGACCATTCAAAATACTGAAACGAGTGGGCGAAGTGGCATACAAAGTAGCATTACCACCTGAGTTGGAACACATTCACAACGTGTTTCATATCTCCGTGTTGTGTCCGTACAAGGCCGACTACAAGCATGTGATTTCTTATGAGCCCATTCAAGTAGAGAAGAACCTGGCGTATAAAGAAATTCATGTCCAAATTTTAGATAGGAAAGAACAGATATTAAGAAATAAAGTTATATCTTATGTAAAACTACTTTGGCGAAACCGCGATGTCGAGGAGGCTACGTGGGAATTAGAAGATAGGATGATGAGGGACTATCCCCATCTATTTGTGTAACCTTGTAATAATTCCGAGGACGGAATTTTTCTAAGGGGGGGAGGATGTAAGAACCGTGAATTTCATGAATAAATATTAATAATGATATTAATAAGAATGCGAATATTTATAAATGTTTATGTGTCATGGGATGAGTAACTCAATTAAATTAAATGGAGTTAATAATAATTGAGAACAATGTGGAGTTTACATAGAATGCCTTGTGTGGCACGGTGATGAGAATTATAATGGTTTAATTAATTAAAGAAGGAACTAATAAGTGAATGATTAATTAATAATATATTGTTAATTAATTGTTATTATGAGTGATAGCCTATTAATGAATAATTAATTGATTAATATAGTAGATTAAAATTAATTATTATGTGCAAGATATGGGATAGTTAATCGTATTATATATAGTACCTACATTCAATTGAAAAGGGAAGTGTAGTGTGACACTTTAATGTGACTATATAATATATAAGAACTATATATTAAGATTTGATGAATTGTGTAAGTTACATAATGATGTTATGTGATAACATGTGTGTATGGCTACATTAAATATGTACCTTATGAATATTATAATAAACTAAATAAACAATTGTTACTTAATGATTATTTCAATAATTTAATATAATTGAAATAATAACAGTTTATGATAATGTAGAAAGATAATACTCAATTAGATGATATTCGGTATTAAAAATGTACATAGATTATATTATGTGTAAATTAAACTTACTACGATGTAATATTATTTCCTCATTAAAGCTACATTGTGACTTAAATTGAATTTAAAGCCTAAATATACAATATGTGTAGGTATAATAACCTAAGTATACATATGTTACTTTGCAAATGCTGAGTTTTATTTGGCCTTGTCCGAAATTGAGAGGCACTCCTCATTTCTCTCCTCACGTGTATAGCAGTTGGCCTAAGCCTATTGCTTGAAAAATCAATTCTCAGCATCATAGCCAATGATCAATGGGGAGTGGGCTTCACAGTGAAATTCAATAACTATACCTAACCATCCAATTATACAATGTGTTATTCTCATCTCTGTTGGTTTGAATTGAAAGGCAAAGTCATTGTCTGTGTAACAAATTCCCTATAAATGAAGCTCTTCTCCTTCTCTTTTCCAATTGCTGAGTTTTCTGTTAAGTGGGAATTGAGAGAGAGTATAGCATATTAGTGAGGAGTCTGAGAATTGAGGAAAGCAATTTAGTAGCAAGCTCATTAGCAGAGGTATACTCCCTTATGTTCTTCATTTTTGGAAATCGCTAAATGCTTGAATGTGCATAGATTCTTGTAAATTGGATTGAGGAATGATTGTTAACTTGTTAGTTAGGTTTGTATACATGTTATATATGTAATGTGGCTATTTGTAAGCTTATTTCATGAAGCAATTTGAAAGTTGGCTGAAGCTTTGCTATTACAGAAAATATTCCTGGCTAGAATCGGAGTGGCTTGGCTGCGCCACTCCCTAGTACAAACAGGGCGCAGCCGCGCCCTTCTGTAGAACCAGTTGATGTGTTTTTATGCCTTCTGATGTATGAAGCATGATAGTATAACTTCATTATAACTATTTATGCCTTTGATATGCTGACATAAGTGACCTTGCACTTAACTACTTACCATAGCTTGATTTTTATGACCTTCTAAGTGAAACTTATGTTTTCAAAAACAAACTTGACGAACTAAGAACACTTTGAGTTCTGAAATTGCAAGCATGCTTATGTGGTCTAGTATGTGTGTACATAAGAATAATATAAATATGTGGAGTCACCTTGCATCCTTGAATGATTTTGATTACCTTCTAAGAGGAAACGTAGAGTTTCAAATACGAACTTAATAAACTATGTGCCCTTTAAGATTCTGAAACTAGTGAGCTTGCTTAGGTAGTATGATTATGTATATGCATGAGCATGACATATAATATGTGAAGCTACATTGCATAATTAAAATAAAGTGAGAATTCAAAGAGAAGTTAAGAGTCGTAGAACTAGTTTTGACAATAACCATGTTATAAGTATTCTGAAATTTGACTATCATGATAGGGTCTCATATGCCTCTAGACATGATTTAAATGTATGCCTAGCTAGTCTTATGCATTGTAAACTAGTTGAGCATGAATTGAGACGAGTGTTAAAGAAGTGAAACTTCATAACTTGAAATATATGACAAAACTAACGTGAGCATGTATAGTTGAGACTTAGTGACCTCATATCATATGCATAACGGCTAAACGTAGGAGACCTTGTTAATTGAACACTTAAAGCCTCGATTAAATGAAAATGGATAACGAACTATCTTAAATACGAGATATGGGGTCGAACCTAGTTATCGACATCCTGACATATGTGTTTCGCATGAATTATCATATAAGTGCAAATCAGGATAAGCTGGGATTCTGCAGGGACATCCACTTCTTGGTTTGAACCAGGAGCAGCGCGGCCGCGCCATTCCTTAGTTCAAACCAAGCACGGCCGCGCCAATTTGCAGAATAAACAGAGTCTGTTTAGTGTAATCTGAAACTTGATGCATGCTTGTATTGTTATCCTAATCTGTAGTACATGTCCAGTACAGTATTCAAAGTGTCAATGAGCATGCTAACAATAGAATCATAGATTTGATAAGTGTTATAAACTTGCAAATGTTAAGTCAAAAGATGATTACGAACTATGCTATTTAATTTCATAGTGTCTTATAAACTGATTTCGTGATATATGTGTATAAGTACGTAATAACATACGTATAGGATTATACGATTAAGTTAGAATCCTATGTGTATGTTTAACTTATATATCGAGTTTGTGTATCAAATGTACGTAGCTAATGAATATCCTATATACGTAAATATGTTATAATAGGGTTCGAAAAGTATCGATAAGCTAAAGGTTTATAAACTACGCTTAAGGCAAGTTTCCTAACCCTACTCTTTATTGAGCATTTCTTAAGCTTGTGTTATTATTGGTCGTACAAGTAAAACATTGAAATTACGATTCATGTCTTATAACTTAATACTTCGAAGCTAAGATAAAGTTGTTTACATCCTTTGAACTTATAATTGTTCTTATATATACTGAAAGAGCGGTCTATGCCACTTGATTCGGCTAGACCTATATCATAGATTTGAAAAGTGATCCAAATCAATTAATTGGTGTGGAATCTTGTATTGACTGAGATGAACAACCTTTTTTTGAAGGGGAAACTATATATTATCGAGAGACCGACGTGCGCACTTAAGTACGATTAAACGATATGCATAATGTAGGGTACTTTAGGCTGATCACCTGTTGTACTTGTCTTATTGGATTATCAGTATATTACTGTTAATTCTAGTAGAAGATCATAGTCCTTAGTGACTGCTCAGTATTCATTGTTTTGAAATCCAAAAATGATTTAATCATTGAATCTTTTGATATCTTTATATCCTTAGCGACTGTTATTGAGAATTATTGATACTTCTTGCTATTCTTGAACTATCACCTATTGCTATGTCCTTGGAGAATTAAAAACTATATTGACCCTTATTGTTATATTACTTGCTAAGCAAACTCGTTGTTCATTCTTGCTGTTCCCTAAAAACATTTCAGTTAAGATAGAGCAAGGCGGACCTTTGGGCACTGATAAGGGCAAGGCTACGGAGTAGCTTTGTATTTATGTAAAACTTTTATGACGATTGTAATAAGAATGTATTATATTATGTATTAGTTAAGATTATGTATGCTTAAGCTATGTTTAAGATGTAAGAGATGTTTAAGTTACGAAACCTTGGGACATGAATGATTATATTAAATAAATGTAATCTATTCTGTTATTTTCATTGCGCGAGATATTATTTATGTCGTTAGATATTTAGAACGTGACGAACTGAATTTGAAATGCGAGTGGTCCTAATTTGGGGGCATCACAGGTTGGTATAAAAGTTGTAGTTATAAACCTTAGCAGCGAGAGTCCTTAGATTATAACTTAGGAGAACTTAGAAGCAGATAGAACTCATGTAGAGTTTTTCCTAGATAGACTTAATGTGTTATGAAATATAATTTCATTCTATACAATAAACTTATATTTTATTTAACATTCTAATGGAGTTGTTGTTTGTTTGTCTTGTGTTTGTGATTGTAGGATGACAGACGTGGGAGAGCCTAGTAGAGTGGCCGAAGAGGAGCCCCGAGATATACATGTCGTATATGAGGCACCGTTAGAGGCTCAGCATGTACAAGTAATTGCACCGTTCGAGTTTGACGACGAGGACGAGATTGAGGTAGAGGCGGATCCGGAGGACGAGCCCATGGAGGATGAGCCTACAGAGGACGAGCCCGTGATTTATATATTGATGTAATCCCAATCTTTTGTATAAGATGTGGGATAGTTATGTAAACCCTGAGTAGGCTTATGTTAGAGGGGTAGTATGTTAGTGTTTTCCCCGACTTTTGTGATATTAGGGTATATATGTTGACATTTATAGAAGTATGCTAGGGATGATCATTTTGATGTAATGATTTAACATATGAATATAAATGAACCTTATTTCAGAAACGTGTTATAAAATTTTATTCCTTTTTCATTTGAGAAATACTTAAGTAATATAATTGAATAATAAAAATGAAAATTTTGTGATGCAGAAAATTTCGCCCAGACGTAGATTAACTGCACCTGAGGAATCAGTGAACAACGAAAGAGAGCAAGTAGATCCCATTCAGAAACTAGTTGATTCGCTAAGGGAAGCTCTTAGGGGAAGGAACAATGAACCCGTTAGCCCCAATCCCCAAGCAGCTCCAGTCACGAACTTCAAAGACTTTAGGAGCGTAGGACCCCCAGAGTTTGAAGGTACTACCGATCCGATCACTGCGCAAACGTGGAACAAGGAGATTGAGAAGGCTTTCACCATTGCTCGCGTGGGCGAGGATCAGAAGACGGTGTTTGCTACCTACATGATGAGAGGCGAAGCGAACTACTGGTGGGAGGAAAATCAGCAAAGAGCAGGAGAAGGGATAATAGCATGGGAGAGGTTCATCACTTTGTTCTTTGAGAACTATTTCCCGAAGAGCATGAAGAACAGAATGGAAGTGAAGTTTTTAGAACTTAAGCAAAGGGATATGATGGTGGCGCAATACGTGGCTAAGTTCAACGAACTAGCGCGGTTTGCAGAACACCAAGTAGGGGATGAAGAAAGGAAAGCTAGACGTTTTGAGCAAGGATTGAAGCCTTGGTTGTTCAACAAGGATCATTTTTATTGGAAGAGGCTCTGAAAACGCACCACTCAGATCCGCTCCAATTGAAAGATCTAATTAATATCCCCTCTAGTAGATTGCAATGATCTAGGGACCTTCATGCCGAAAAGCCGCGAGAGTAGCCTAAGATAGGTCAGCTTCTGATTAACCAAAACTGAAGGGAAGCTTCTTCATGCCTTCCTTTTTTAATTTAATGTCAATGTAAAGATTCAATATACATTCTATGTCATGTAAATCCTGTCATCAAAACAACTGACCTCTGTTTTACAGGATAAGATTAAAAAACCTCAAAAATAAACACATCGCATGGCATGCTTTCGGCCAATACTTCCATTCAAGAAATTAACACACCTACGTTTATTGTAGGTAAAGATTGCTCTTGTCACAAGATCAAAATCTAAGAAAGCACTAAGTCCATCTCCAGGCATGGCTTCAAGTGCTCAACCAGAATCTACCCCCTTCTTTAGGGAAGAGTTTGAAGGATTAAAGAACCAAATAGCCGAATTGGCTATTTTCTTAATAGAACAAAGTAAAGCTCTAAAAGGAAACCAAGCACAGGGTCATACAGAACCCGTTACACCCGGTGGCAGTCAAGAGACTAGAAAGAAAGACCCTCAGATTCTTGAACCACAGAACTAGGATCCTACCAACAAAACCACTGAAATCACCATCTTAACAAAGAGCAGGAAGCTAGAGATATTCTGAAGAAGGTCCAGCAGATGGAAGAGGCCATCCGGTCCATCAAAGGGACTTGGGCATTTGGGAGTGTCAATTACTCAGACTTATGTACATTCCCCGGGGCTTGTTACCCTAAAAAATTTGAAGTCCCTGATTTTGAGAAATACGATGGATTGGGAGACCCATACACCCATTTGAAGGTATTCATTGGAGAGCTCGGATCCTATGTAGAGGACGAGAAACTCAGAATGCAATTATTCCAGAAGAGTGACCGGAGAGGCTAGAGCCTGGTATGCCCGGTAAGATAATTCCAAAATTCATAGCTGGGAAGAGTTGGCACATGCCTTCCTCAATCAGTGCAGCTTTCAGTCCCAAATTGCTCTAAATAGATACCAGATCACCAAAATTAAGAAGCAAAACACTGAGTAATTCAGAGAGTATGCCCAACAATGGAGGCGGGTGACAGCACAAGTCACCCCACCTATGACTGAGTCTGAGATAGTCATGACCTTCATCGACATCCAAGAAGCACCGTATTACGAAAGGGTCCTAGCAGATATAGGAAATCCATTCTCGGAGATGATCAAGCACCAAGAAATGGCTGAAATGGGGATAAAATCGTGGAAGATAAAGGATCTGACTGACTTAGAAGCTGTTGCCAAGCATATCCAATCTGGGAGTTACGGGATTAATCCCTGGAGGGTACACAAAAAGAAAGATGAAGAAGTGTCCTTAGTACTGCAAGGACAGAATCAAATAGGCGAGTCGAGCAGTATGCTCATTCAAAGGAGGAATTATTCCCCTTTTCAAGATCCAGCCCAACCTTCTAGCCCTCCATTTCAGATAAATTTAGAGGCCAAATGTCGGAGAGCGTTCACCCTTTTAGGGGATTCACTCGAGAATGTGCTGAAACTGTTGACAGCACAGAAGAAGATTTTTCAGCTCCTTCCACCAACCAGTACTGGGGGAAGGAATTTCGACCCAAGTAAGAAGTTTGCGTACCATTCCGGATCTCCAGGCCACAATACACAGGACTGTTGGGCTCTCAAGCACAAAATCCAAGACTAAATAGACAACAGAGAGATTGTGGTGACCAAACCGGAAAAACCTCACGTCCAGGATAATCCACTCCCTCAGCACAAAGAGGAAAGTGTCAACATGATTTGCACAAAGAATGGAGAAGGCTATAAATACCTCTGGAATGTCGGAGAGGCAGCTCAATCCAGTACTAGTAGCCTAGACAGTTGGGAGTTATTAGAAAGGCGATTCCTGATAGAACTGGAGATCAAGTCTATCAAGGAATAGATTGGACAGTTAGCAGATTTTGTTGTGTATCAGCATCAAGTAACCAAACAGCTGATAAACCAATCCAGCAAGGATGAAGTAAGTCCTCCTACACCAAAAATTAGTCCCATTGCTATGAGGGATCACTATCGGTTTCATGAGCATGAACCATGGGCCGATAAGGTGGCTAAGGAAGAAAAGTTTCAAGCAGATAGGGAGTTTGTCTTTCAGAGGAATTTCATTAATCTGAACCAGCTGATGAAGGAAATCCTCCAAATGTTGATCAATGAGGGAATGGTTACAGATTTGTTACCCCCGGTGAACCCTCGATCTAGGAAATTCAAACCTGACGGGATCTGTCAGTATCACTCCAATGTGCCCGGTCATAACACCGAGGATTGCTGGGGACCTCGGCACCTGATTTAGAATATGATTGAAGGCGGTGAGCTGATAAGAGGGATTCAAAACTATGACCTCCCTGATGAGGAAACACTATTTATTCCCATGGCATGGAATCAGGGAACAATGGCTGTTATTTCCTGTGAGAATGAGCTAGCCGGAACACCCTTAGTACTGCCTGGAAAAAGGGTTCAAGAAGCACTGAATCTTGTGAAGGTAGCTGCGCCCTAACCTTTAATACTGCCTTTCAAACCGCAGTATCATGTCCTCAGTCTGAAGAGGGTCCCATGGAACTATGGGAATGATCAAGGTTCCACCTCAAATAACATTGCCATTGTATCCAAGGAGAATCCATTGTATCTACCCCAACGGGTGATTAATCCAGTCACCAAGGCTAAATAAAGAGTGGCTGAAGAGAAGATAAAAGAATTCCTCAGCAAAATTGGGCATAACGAGATCAAGGTAGTGTAAAGCCTAAAAGTTGCACCCATGTAGATGTCCATCCTAGATCTGGTCTTATCATTGGTGGATCATCGCAACATTCTAGTGAAAGTGCTGGAGGAGGTCCATCTGCCAAAGACAGTGGATGTTGAGAAATTCTGTCATTTGATAGAACACATCTTCAACAATAATGTGATATCTTTCACTGACGATGATATACCTGTAGAGGGGATAGGCCATCACAAGTCACTGCACATAGCAGTGATGTCATCAGGGTATGTGATCGGAGGTGTGCTAACAGATGGAGGATCGTCCCTAAACATCTGTCGATACGATACCTTGGAGAGAATAAAGATCAACCCAAATCGGATATGTACCAGTCATATAGTTATCCAGGCTTTTGATGGGTCTCGCAAAGAAGCTGTAGGAGAAATTGAGCTGCCACTGAAGATTGGTCCCCACACCTTCTATGTATCCTTCCAGGTGCGAAACATTACCACCGAATATAACTTATTACTGGGAAGGCCGTGGATCCACATGGCAGGAGCAGTTCCATCCACCCTCCATCAACAGCTTAAGTACATTATCAATGGTAACCTAATCATGGTGAATACCGAACCAGAGTACCATGTCTGTATACAAGAAAATGTGTCGATGATCAATCTGGATGTAGGGGTTGAACCTGCAAGTTTTCAAGCATTGGAGGTGAGCAATACTCAGTACTTACCAGTTGGGGCACCAGCCTTGAAACCAAAGGTCTCTCCCGAAGTAATAACGGTGGGTCAGGAGATGGTATCTTTGGGTTTTCGCCCTGGGGAAGGGTTATGAAAGAATCAACAAGGTATCAAAAGTCCGGTATAGATCCCGAGCCAGTCAGAGAAAGCCGAATTGGGCTATTCATGCAGGTCAAACCACCGAAACCCACACAAGCATCCAAAGGCTCATGCTTCCACTATACTATTGCCAAACCTCACTGATGCTGGGTTTATGAAGCCAATGAGGAAGATTCTTGCTGTTGTGTCAGCCATGTTATTTCCTTCAGTCAGACTGATAAGTGAGAAGAAAGCCCCAAAGCTTGAGGGGGATAGCAAAAAGGGAAAAGAAAAGTTCATGTACGAAGGACGAGACCCATTTGCTAATATGCATGTTCTTATACACTGTGAGGGTATGAACGATGATATCCCAGACAGTGATGAAGAGGATCAGATCCAAATTCCTCGCATCAAGAAAGGAAAGGGGGGCAGTTCAAAGAAAAACCCCGGCTCTGATTTGAAGGATATCTCAGTCGTCATCAAAGATGAGACAGATGAGCACAACTCCTTTATCCTCCCTATTTATGAGGATTTGACCTTTGACAACTGGGGCAGCGTCGCTTGCCTCATTCAAAAAGGGTAAAAAGGTAGAGAGTCCGTCTGTCCTGTTACATAGTTTTAATTATTACTTATTTTGGTTGCACAACTATAGCAGTAACTTTTATCATGCTTTGCTAAATTCTTTGTATGTTTAAATAGTTTCATATATTAAAGCAAAAGCGTTTTGTTTTCAGGACTCCGGGATTGGATTTGTTTATCTTTGCTGATGAGATGCCAACCTGTCACAGTGACTATAACTTTGATGTTGAACTGAACTTCGACTTGATGGAAATTGATCAAGAGGAGGAAGATGACTATGAGGGGGCTGAAGAAATCAAAGAATGGGTCGAAGACAAACCCAAACCAAACCACGACCAAACCACCACTGTCAAAATCGGAACCTCAAAAAACCTCAAAGAAATCCAGATAGGCTTAAACCTCACCCCTGACTAAAGAGCCGACCTGATTGAAATCTTAACTCAGTTCCAGGATGTATTTGCATGGTCACATGAAGACATAATTGGCCTGTCAACTGATATTGTCATCCATCGACTCCCCATCAAGGATGGATTCAAGCCAACCAAGCAGAAGCTCAGGCGATTGAAACCTGAATGGAGTCTGAAAGTCAAAGAAGAAGTTGTCAAACAATTCAAAGCCGGCAGCATCATGGTATCAACATACCCGGAGTGGTTGTCGAACATAGTTCCCATGCCTAAGCCCGGAGGGAAGGTACGAGTGTGCGTGGATTACTGGGATTTAAACAAAGCTTATCTCAAACACAATTTCACGGTACCTTTTATCCACATCCTGATAGACAACACAGCACAGTATGACATGTATTATTTTGTGGATTACTTTGCTGGTTACCATCAAATCATGGTCGCTGAAGAGGACAGGAAGAAACTAGCTTTCATCACTCCCTGGGGAACCTTCTGTTACAAGCGATTGTCCTTCTACCTCATCAATGCTGGTGCCACGTATCAGCGAGCCATGATGGCCCTATTTCATGACATGATGTATAAGGAGATAGAGGTTTATGTGGATGACATCATCGTCAAATCCCGGAAGGAAGACGATCACATCAACCATCTCAAGAAGTTGTTAAACAGGTTGCGTAAGTACAACCTCAAGCTGAATCCAGCCAATTGTGCTTTTGGCGTCAAATCGGGCAAGTTATTGGGATTCTTAGTGAGAAATAGAGGCATTGAGCTGGATCCTGCCAAGATTAAAGCCATCACAGAGATGCTAGTACCCTGAACAGAGAAGGAGATATGCGAGTTTCTAGGAAGGATTAATTTCATAAGCCGATTCATTTCTCATCTCATAGCAACTTGTGAATCCATCTTCAAGCTATTAAGGAAGAATTCCTCCACGAAATAGAATGAGGATTGCAAAAAAGCCTTCCTTGCCATCAAGAAGCAGCTGATCGAAGGGCCTGTCTTAGTACCCCCCCGAGGGATTGAGTTCCCCTGTTTATGTACATGTCCGTCAATGCCAACGCAATGGGCTGTATGCTAGGACAGAAAGATGATAGTAGCAAGGAAAGATCAATCTACTACATCAACAAAAGATTCAGTAGCGGCGAACAGAAGTACACTTTGATTGAGAAGACATGATGTGCGTTAGTATGGGCCTCCATGAGATTACAGCACTATCTGTATAGGCACACGACCTATCTTATATCCCGCATGGATCCACTATAATACGTATTCAACAAGCCAATGTTGAATTATCGATTGTCCAAATGGCAGTTGATCCTCCAACAGTTCGACATTGTCTACGTGACTCAGAAGTCCATCAAAGGGCACGACATTGCAGATCAACTAGCCGAGGCACCATCAGGAGGGTTTGAACCTTTGGAGACTTATTTCTCTAATGATGGGATCATGACAATTCAACAAATCTGACTGTGGCTACCAAGTTACAGTTTATCAACACCAACAACACGGCTGAGTATGAAGGCTGCATTATGGGGTTAAAACTAGCCCAGTCCATGGGTACCCAACGTTTACTAGTCTTTGGAGATTCTGAGTTGGTCATTAGACAAACCACTGAGGCGTATCACACCAAATAACTGCATTTGCTTCCCTATCACAAGCAGGTCATCAACATATCCATGGATTTTAAAGAGATAAGCTTTATCCATATCCCTCGAGGAAGGAACGACTTTGCGGATGCATTGGCTGTTGGGTTTGTATGTAACGCAATCATGCAATCAAATCACATAAATAGGGCGGAAGCGTAAAAATTAGGTTTTCAAAATTTATACAAACCCATAACCATGATCATGCTTTGTGCTTGTTATCAATAACAGAAAAGAGAGAACATGGAATTATACCTTTGAAGATCTAAGCTTCCTCAGGTACAAGTTCTACTCCTTTGATTCCTTTGATTCCTCTGATAGTGGCTCCTTCCCTTGAATAATGTCAGCCACCCAAATGTTTGGCCTCTAACGGTGATCCACCAAGGAAGATGAAGAACTCAAGAAGATGGGTTATTGGCTTAACCCTTGTTTCTATCTCTATAGAATATGTGTACTCCCAACTCTTGGAAAATTTCACATCCCTTATTTCTAATATAAGACTCTCTTATATAGATATTAGGTTAACCCTCCTAATCCAATTAGAATAGGGTTTTATTTAATTAATTTATATCCTAATCTTTATTAGGATTGAGAGAGAGAGTACTGATATTATATTAATTCCTAAACTCCTTTAGAATTAAAATAATAATAATAATAATAATATTAATAAGACTCCTCTTATTAATTTATATTTAATATTTCTAAAATATTAAATAATAAACATTAATCTATTTAATTTATTCTATCATCATAGATTAAATTAATTATACTTAATGCATTATTACTATCATGCCATTTTCTTCTTAAATAATTCTTCTTCCTTTTATGGTGTGACCCTTTAGGTTCTCCATATTAAACCGGTTGTGAATAAATCAATTAGAACAATTCTAATCTTATTTAAATAAATAACTTAAACTAATAATCTATTTAAATAAATAACATTTATTCTACAATAGAGATAAGCCTCCCTAGCGATCAACGACTTTCCAGATAATATAGATTTCAACATTAATCATAAAAGAACCTGTGAGTTAATAGTTACCGTACAATTCAATCCTTCCACCATACAATGTCCCAATTAAATATAAGACATGGATTTACTGTCAAGTCTTAATTTATTTAATCATATGTATTTCGATTAGAAAATGCACAACTCCAAATAATGCAAATTAGAAACCTCTTTCTAATTTCATTCTACCTTGGCCAAGGATTCCTGGGTTGTCATTTAACGAATCACATAGGACATATCTCCTCTTTTACTAGAGGTGGTAGATTCTTTATTGATCATTCATTATCTCCATATGTAACTCATTACACCCAAGCATACCCTATATATGCCTTAAAAGGCCTTAAGGAATTAGTCAAAGTATAATTTGTTACATACAAGATACTATGATGATCTCAAGTCCAAGGATCACATGTACTACTATCACATTAGGAATTCCTATTGACAGGCGAGTAAAACTCCATTAGGTATTCCATAGCGAGTCACGTTCAGTGAACTTATTCTCCAATAAGCACCTACATACTTGCTTTAGTGGCTCCACACAAATGACCATGAGATCAGTCATCCTCATCCAATGAGCAAGCAACATATGTACCAATCTATCCGGATTTACTAATCCCCTTTTTAGTAATCCCACGATTGGGAACTATTTTAGTTTTAAAGCTTTCTAAGAATTTAGATCTCATTAGCATGATCAACATCATGATTCTAAAAGCATTGCTTAAAACTATGGGTTATTTACATATTATAAAAACAGCACCATGTAGATAATTAAATGCCTTTAATAAATAAATATTTTATTAATAAATAAATACGATTGTTTACAAAGTATGTGCTTTATCATCATACATGATTGGCTTGTATGCACACTACTATTAATCTCCCACTTGCACTAAAGCCAATCGCCATGGTATCTCATACCCATCTTCTCTAAGTGACGATCAAACTGCTGTTGTGTTAAAGCTTTAGTAAATGGATCTGCAATGTTGTCTTGAGAGTCTACACTCTCCTCTTTCAATGATTTCTTTAATCAAAGTGCCGCAACATATGTTTAGATTCAAGATGAGATTTAGGAACTATTCCTAGTTTTGTAATGAACTTTTCATCTAAAACATCAACTTGCAGCTTCACTTACAGTTATATACTCTGCCTCTGTCACTGAATCAGCAACCGTTTGCTGCTTGGAACTCTTCCAACTCACTGTACCTCCGTTCAAGGTAAACACATACCCTGAAATAGATTTACTGTCATCTTGGTCTGTTTGAAAACTTGAGTCCGTGAATCCCTCGATTTTTAATTCAGACCCACCGTAGACAAGAAAAATATCTTTAGTCCTTCTCAAGTACTTTAGGATATTTTTCACTACCTTCCAGTGCTCTTCTCCTGGATTCGACTGGTATCTACTTGTTACACTAAGTGCGTGAGCAACATCCGGTCTAGTACATATCATACCGTACATGATAGATCCTATTGCAGAAGCATAAGGGATCTTACTCATACGGTCTCTCTCCTCAGGTGTCTTTGGGGCCTGTTTCTTGGAGAGATTTATTCCATGGCTCATCGGCATGAGACCTCTTTTGGAATCTTCCATGCTAAACCTCATTAGCATCGTATCAATGTACGTTCCTTGGGATAAGCCGAGCATCCTTTTAGATCTATCTCTATAGATCTTTATCCCCAAAATATAGGATGCTTCACCCAAGTCCTTCATGGAGAAGTTTTTAGATAACCAGATTTTAATGGATTGTAACATAGGAATGTCATTCCCTATCAGTAATATATCATCAACATATAATACAAGGAATGATACTGCGCTCCCACTAACCTTCTTGTATACACATGGTTCATCCTCGTTTTTGATAAAATCAAACTCTTTGATTGTCTCATCAAAACGAATGTTCCATCTACGAGAAGTTTGCTTCAACCCATAAATGGATCGTTGTAGCTTACAGACTTGATTTGTTCCAACTTTTGAAATAAATCCCTCTGGCTGTGTCATATACACATCCTCCTCAAGTTTCCCATTGAGGAAGGCCGTTTTCACGTCCATCTGCCAGATCTCATAGTCGTTGTAAGCTGCAATCGCAAGCAAAATCCAAATGGACTTGAGCATGGCTACTGGTGAGAAGGTTTCATCATAGTCAACTCCTTGTCTTTGTTTGAAACCTTTTGCAACCAGTCGTGCCTTATAGGTCTCTACCTTTCCGTCTGCTCCAGTATTTTTCTTAAAAACCCATTTACACCCAATAGGTTTAATACCTTCAAGTGGTGAAACCAATGACCATACTTTGTTTTCATACATGGAGTCCATTTCAGATTTCATGGCTTCAAGCCATTTCCCTGAGTCTTTATTACTCATAGCCTGTTCGTAATTCAATGGATCATCATCATTCATGATGTGTACCTCATCGTCATCCTCTATAACGAATCCATACCTCTCAGGTATCTTCAGGTACTCTTCCAGATTTACGAACATGGTGTGGTACAGTAGGTTCTTCTACTTGGTTAGGTACCTGACTTTGGTCCGTGGTAACTTGTGGTTCTTGAACTTCTTCAAGATATATCTTACTCCCACTGACCCCTTCATGGATAAACTCTTTCTCCAAGAAGGTAGCATGTTTCGCAACAAACACCTTTTGATCAGTTGGATGATAGAAATAATACCCTACGGTTTCTTTAGGGTATCCCACAAATCTACACTTATCGGATTTAGTCTGTAGCTTATCATTTTCAAACTTTTTGACATAAGCTGGACAACCCCAAGTCTTAACATGCTTAAGATTTGGTTTCCTCCCTTTCCACATCTCATATGGAGTCTTTGGGGCGGATTTGGTAGGTACCTTGTTAAGTAGGTATGCAGCCGTTTCTAGGGCATATCCCCAGAAGGAAATTGGAAGGTCGGTAAAACTCATCATGGATCGAACCATGTCCAACAGTGTTCGATTTCTCCTATCAGATACTCCATTTAACTGTGGTGTACCTGGAGGAGTCCATTGTGAGATTATACCATTTTCTCTGAGACAATTGAGAAACTCACTGCTTAAGTATTCTCCACCTCGATCTGATCGAAGTATCTTAATACTCTTGCCCGTTTGTTTCTCTACTTCACTTCTGAACTCTTTGAACTTTTCAAATGATTATGATTTGTATTTCATTAAATACACATATCCAAATCTTGAGTGATCATCAGTGAAAGTAATAAAATAAGAATACCCACCCCGTGCACTTGTTGTCATAGGTCCACAAACGTCTGTGTGAATCAATGCCAACAACTCTGTAACTCTCTCCCCTTTTCCACTAAAAGGAGATTTAGTCATTTTACCCATGAGACAAGATTCACTAGTTGGATATGATTCATAATCAGATAGCTCGAGGAGCCCATCTTTATGCAACTTGGATAATCTTGTTTCATTGATATGACCGAGTCTACAGTGCCACATATAGGTATAATTAATATCATCTCTTTTCCTTTTCTTAATTTGTTCAATTTGAAATATATTTTCTTGCAAGTCAAGTATATAAAGTCCATTTCGCAAATTTCCAATACCATATAAAACATCGTCTTTATAAATAGAACAACCATTGTTCTTTATAATAACGTCAAAACCTTCCATATCCAATACAGAAATTGAAATAATATTTTTAATAATAGTCGGAACATAATAACAATTATTAAGATAAATGGATTTACCCGAAGGCATTGCTAAACAATAAGTTCCTACAGCTAATGCAGCAACTTTTGCTCCATTTCCCACTCGTAGGATCACCTCATCATTTTTCAGCTTTCTACTTCTGACCAGTCCCTTCACATTATTACATATGTGAGAACCACAGCCGGTATCCAATACCCAAGTAGAATTTTGACTTTCTGAAAAATTAATTTCAATCATGAACAAACCTTGATTGGAAGTCGAAGCTTCTCCAAGCTTCTTCTTTGCCAGAAACTTCTTGCAGTTCCTCTTCCAATGACCCGGCTCGTTGCAATGGAAGCACATTCCTTTGTTAGCTGGATCAGATTTCTTTTGTTCCTTTATGTTCACTTTGCCCTTGGTCATCCGAGATCGGAAGAGCTCCTTAGATATCTCATATCTAGCAATCCTACTCTGTTCACCATACAACTCCTTGAGGTGAAGCAGCATAGCAGGAGCATCCATTTTTTCGTGCTGACGCTGAAGCTCGTTATTCATGGATGTGAGCATGATGCATTGAGCCACAGATGCATCATCTTGCCACTTATTGAAAGTGGCAATCTCTTCCTCAGAGGCTGTTTCTGAAACAGATTCAGGGATAGTGGAATTTAGGACATAAGAAATCTTTTCAGCAGTGAGAACAATTCTCAGATTTCTTAGCCAGTCCTCATAATTCGGGCCGGTAAGCTTATTTGCATCAAGTATGCTTCGTAGTGAGATTAGTGATTTTGACATTTTTAAAATTCTGCATGTGAAAAGACAACATTTTAGCAAACATTTATTTTATTAACTTTGCATA
This sequence comes from Panax stipuleanatus, assembly GCA_020205555.1. Taxonomy (NCBI): domain Eukaryota; kingdom Viridiplantae; phylum Streptophyta; class Magnoliopsida; order Apiales; family Araliaceae; genus Panax; species Panax stipuleanatus. The sequence continues at coordinate 51,421,810 of CM035122.1, forward strand.
CCAAAATAAATTTAGGTCTTTATTTTAAATTGGTATCTCCCACTATTTTCATCAAACTATATTACCCTCACTCATATAGTTCGGCAACATCTAATTAAAGATTTGCTAGTGAGATTAAGGATCCCATTTCAAATGTATATAACCTTGTGGATAGCACAACAAGCGATATACAAATAAATAGGTAGACAACTCTTGTCAATTACATCACCATGTAACTCCTTTTATTTTGCCTCTTAAATCATAATGGTCATGTGTGTGCACATCCGAACTAAAATGATTTAAGTTAAGTCCAGCCTAGCACTTCCATAAATTCAAAAAGAAAAATTTTCGTCCTTGTGGATAGCACAACAAGACTAGATCGTTCAATTTTCTTGATAAGCATCAAATGTGATTAATTAACATCTTAAATATTCAATACTCGCCTTGTGGATAGCACAACAAACTCATATTAAATATTTAATACTCTATTAACTAATCATGCTAGAAGGCGACGTTCGATATTCCAAATATCATTTGAACGCTTCAGACTTAATAATATTTCTTTGAGGGGTTTGTTATTATTTGTCTCATCTTTTAAGCGCGCATGCACATATATATATAAAATACGCGTCATTTTATTAAACATGCGAAGCATGTTTGTATAAAATATAATATATATAATATTTAGCATGCGATATAGAATACTATATTCTACCCGGATTGATTATGGACTTTTATTCTAGTTTGGTTCACTAGAGCCACCAAGTGAACCAAAAGGTCAAACCTAGGAGTGCAAGAATTTAAATTTTAAATGTAACTATTACATTTAAACCCGGGCTCCATACAAACGGGTCTTCACGCGCTCCTCGCTCCTTGGTCTCCAATTTCTTCAAAATAATTCTAACTATCTCTATTACATTAACTTATTTTAAAATTAAATAGAAACCTTGATCAGCAGTCAAGGGGAAGTACATAGAAAGGAGATAGAATTTACATCGAGAATAAAACTAGAGAAGACGAGGTACGCAGACCCCATTTTATAAAACCCATATATTCAAGCATTCATCCAAAATAAAATCCAATCACATTGGTCATTGTCCATAATCAATCCCATTTATTATCATACACATCAACATATGCATCAATAAATATCCATTCATCTCATGAATAACAATGCTATTCCATATATGGATCGATGTTATTTAATGGACAAAAGTTTTGCTAAATTTTATTTTTGAAACAAAATAAACTCTTTTATTTTAATCAAAAATAAATCCAAATTAAACTCCTTTAATTTTAGCATTCTGAAATCATATTTCAGATAAAATAAACTTCTTTATTTTAAAACTTTATCAATTAAATAAACAGTTTACTTAATTAATTAAAATCAATTTTCAGGGTCTGTCCAGGTACCGGCGCAGCTGCGCCAATAATGAACTGGGCATCTGCACAGCTGCGCAGGTAGACGGAAGCAGCAGTTTTTGCAGACCGGCGCAGCTGCGCCAGTAATGAACTGGGCAGCTGCGCCGTTCGCCGCAGAAACTTGCAGAAAATGATTTTTGTCCAGAAAAACGATCCAATTCTCACATCAATTCATACATGGAATTATAAAATTGATAATTAGCACAAAGTTAGGCTCTGATACCACTGTTGGGTTTGTATGTAACGCAATCATGCAATCAAATCACATAAATAGGGCGGAAGCGTAAAAATTAGGTTTTCAAAATTTATACAAACCCATAACCATGATCATGCTTTGTGCTTGTTATCAATAACAGAAAAGAGAGAACATGGAATTATACCTTTGAAGATCTAAGCTTCCTCAGGTACAAGTTCTACTCCTTTGATTCCTTTGATTCCTCTGATAGTGGCTCCTTCCCTTGAATAATGTCAGCCACCCAAATGTTTGGCCTCTAACGGTGATCCACCAAGGAAGATGAAGAACTCAAGAAGATGGGTTATTGGCTTAACCCTTGTTTCTATCTCTATAGAATATGTGTACTCCCAACTCTTGGAAAATTTCACATCCCTTATTTCTAATATAAGACTCTCTTATATAGATATTAGGTTAACCCTCCTAATCCAATTAGAATAGGGTTTTATTTAATTAATTTATATCCTAATCTTTATTAGGATTGAGAGAGAGAGTACTGATATTATACTAATTCCTAAACTCCTTTAGAATTAAAATAATAATAATAATAATAATATTAATAAGACTCCTCTTATTAATTTATATTTAATATTTCTAAAATATTAAATAATAAACATTAATCTATTTAATTTATTCTATCATCATAGATTAAATTAATTATACTTAATGCATTATTACTATCATGCCATTTTCTTCTTAAATAATTCTTCTTCCTTTTATGGTGTGACCCTTTAGGTTCTCCATATTAAACCGGCTGTGAATAAATCAATTAGAACAATTCTAATCTTATTTAAATAAACAAATTAAAATAATAATCTATTTAAATAAATAACATTTATTCTACAATAGAGATAAGCCTCCCTAGCGATCAACGACTTTCCAAATAATATAGATTTCAACATTAATCATAAAAGAACCTGTGAGTTAATAGTTACCGTACAATTCAATCCTTCCACCATACAATGTCCCAATTAAATATAAGACATGGATTTACTGTCAAGTCTTAATTTATTTAATCATATGTATTTCGATTAGAAAATGCACAACTCCAAATAATGCAAATTAGAAACCTATTTCTAATTTCATTCTACCTTGGCCAAGGATTCCTGGGTTGTCATTTAACGAATCACATAGGACATATCTTCTCTTTTACTAGAGGTGGTAGATTCTTTATTGATCATTCATTATCTCCATATGTAACTCATTACACCCAAGCATACCCTATATATGCCTTAAAAGGCCTTAAGGAATTAGTCAAAGTATAATTTGTTACATACAAGATACTATGATGATCTCAAGTCCAAGGATCACATGTACTACTATCACATTAGGAATTCCTATTGACAGGCGAGTAAAACTCCATTAGGTATTCCATAGCGAGTCACGTTCAGTGAACTTATTCTCCAATAAGCACCTACATACTTGCTTTAGTGTCTCCACACAAATGACCATGAGATCAGTCATCCTCATCCAATGAGCAAACAACATATGTACCAATCTATCCGGATTTACTAATCCCCTTTTTAGTAATCCCACGATTGGGAACTATTTTAGTTTTAAAGCTTTCTAATAATTTAGATCTCATTAGCATGATCAACATCATGATTCTAAAAGCATTGCTTAAAACTATGGGTTATTTACATATTATAAAAACAGCACCATGTAGATAATTAAATGCCTTTAATAAATAAATATTTTATTAATAAATAAATAAGATTGTTTACAAAGTATGTGCTTTATCATCATACATGATTGGCTTGTATGCACACTACTATCATTGGCAACATTGGTTTCCCTGATCAACGCATCTGGTAGGAGAGGAATTCCCGACATCTAATTCACAAACCAAAAGTCCCCGACATATGGGAATTACATTAGAGAAGTATCAGATGAAATACCTCCTGTTAATCAACCTTGGTATCAAGACATCAAGGAATATCTCCGAGACGGATCTACGCCCATTGGGGCAAGCCAAGCAGGACGAAAGAGGATTCACAAGATGGCTATGAAGTTCTATCTGAGCGGAGATGCACTCTACAAAAGGGATGCTTGAATAGGCCTTTTAAGATGCCTCGATAAAGAGCAAGCCCAACGATTGATGGATGAAGTCCACAGTAGAGTCTGTGGTCCACACATGATTGTTGGCCAAAATAATATTGAGAACAGGGCATTACTGGATCTTTCTCAAAGCTGAATGTGATGATCACGTCAGGAGATGCTATTAATGACAAGTCCATGGAAATGTTATTCATGTTCCTCCAAATGAGCTGCACAATATGAGTTCACCATGGCCTTTCTCCATATGGGAAATGGATGTGATCGGCCTAGTAGAACCCAAAGCCAGTAACGGGCATCGATTCATCTTCACCATGATCGATTACTTTACCAAGTGGGTTGAAGTTGCCTCTTTTCCCAAAGTCACCCAGGAGGTAATCATTGGTTTCATCAGAAAATAATGTTGTCTATCGATATGGACAACCGGAGGGGGTCGTATCAGACAACGCCAAGAACCTAAACAATTAGATGATGAGAGATTTATGCAGCAAGTTTTATATCAAGCATCTCAATTCCGTCATCTACCAACCCAAGATGAATGGTGTTGTCGAAGCGGCTAATAAGAACATCAACAAGATCATGCAGAAAATGTTTGCCAATCACAAAGGATGGCCTGACTTGTTGCCTTTGACTCTGTTAGCATACCCCCTATTCATTGGTCTATGGTATGGAAGCAGTACTTCCCATAGAAGTAGAGATGGAGTCCTTGCGAGCGTTAATAGTGATAGTAGTATGCATACAAGCCAATCATGTATGATGATAAAGCACATACTTTGTAAACAATCTTATTTATTTATTAATAAAATATTCATTTATTAAAGGCATTTAATTATCTACATGGCGCTGTTTTTATAATATGTAAATAACCCATAGTTTTAAGCAATGCTTTTAGAATCATGATGTTGATCATGCTAATGAGATCTAAATTCTTAGAAAGCTTTAAAACTAAAATAGTTCTCAATCGTGGGATTACTAAAAAGGGGATTAGTAAATCCGGATAGATTGGTACATATGTTGCTTGCTCATTGGATGAGGATGACTGATCTCATGATCATTTGTGTGGAGACACTAAAACAAGTATGTAGGTTCTTATTGGAGAATAAGTTCACTGAACATGACTCGCTATGGAATACCTAATGGAGTTTTACTCGCCTGTCAATAGGAATTCCTAATGTGATAGTAGTACATGTGATCCTTAGACTTGAGATCATCATAGTATCTTGTATGTAACAAATTATACTTTGACTTATTCCTTAAGACCTTTTAAGGCATATATAGGGTATGCTTGGGTATAATGAGTTACATATGGAGATAATGAATGATCAATAAAGAATCTACCACCTCTAGTAAAAGAGGAGATATGTCATATGTGATTCGTTAAATGACAACCCAGGAATCCTTGGCCAAGGTGGAATGAAATTAGAAAGATGTTTCTAATTTGCATTAATCGGAGTTGTGCATTTTCTAATCGAAATACATATAATTAAATAAAATAAGACTTGACAGTAAATTCATGTCTTATATTTAATTGGGACATTGTATGGTGGAAGGATTGAATTGTATGGTAACTATTTACTCACAGGTTCTTTTATGATTAATGTTGAAATCTATATTATCTAAAAAGTCGTTGATCGCTAGGGAGGCTTATCCCTATTGTAGAATAAATATTATTTATTTAAATAGATTATTAGTTTAATTTATTTATTTAAATAAGATTAGAATTGTTCTAATTGATTTATTCACAACCGGTTTAATATAGAGAACCTAAAGGGTCACACCATAAAAGGAAGAATAATTATTTAAGAAGGTAATGGCATAATCGTAATAATGCATTAAGTATAATTAATTTAATCTATAGTGGTAGAATAAATTAAATAGCTTAATATTTATTATTTAATATTTTGGAAATATTAAATATAAATTTAATAAGAGGAGTCTTATTAATATTATTACAATTATTATTATTTTAATTTCTAAAGGAGTTTAGTAATTAATTTAATATTAGTACTCTCATTTATTCCTAATAAGATTAGGAGACAAATTAATTAAATGAATTTAATTAATTATTCCCCATGTGGTGGGAAGCCTAAATTAATTAAAGGAGTTTAATTAATTAAAAGAAATCTCATGTCTAATAGGATTAGAATGGTTGACCAATATCTATATAAGAGGAGTCTTATAATAGATATTGATTGAGGCAATTCCAATTGTTAGAGAGTACTCCTTTTCTATAAAGGATAGAAAACTAAGCCAACCACCCTCCTTCTTGATAATTCCTCTTCCTTGGTGGATCACCTCTAGAGGCCAAACACTTGGGTGGCTAACGTTGATCAAAGGAAAGAATCTAACCCGGAAATTCAAGGAGATCACGAAGAACAAGGAGTTGAACTAGTACCTGTGGAAGCTTCGTTTTTCAATGGTATGATTCCATAACTTCTTATTTATCATTTTGAATTAATAATTTGTATAAAGGATGATCCGGGTAATGATTTTGTAGAAATTTTTTTAAACTCTGATATATCATGCTTCCGCTAATTTTTGCAATTTGATTGCGTCACGATTTCGTACAAACCCAACAGTGGCATCAGAGCCAAACCTTTATGCAATTATTAATTTATTTTTGATTTCATATACATATGGGTATGTATTTAAAAATAATTTATTGGGCATAATTTTATTGTATAAAATTATTTTTTTTAAGAAAAAAAAATGACGTTTTTATTTTTTGGGACGAATCACAATTTTTTTTTTTGGGTGCTAATCTTGAATTCTGCAAGGAAAAGGTGTTGTCTCTTTCTTACTCCAAAAAGAAGGTGACCCATCAGGAAAGGACTCTTTAAATAAACCTGCATGACTCTTTTAATAAAAGAAGGTGACTTCTTTTTAAAAAATAAATGTGAATTTATATTATATATATATATAACCTGATTCGTTATATAAATATATATAATATATACGGTAATATCAAATATATATATATATATATATATATATATATTATATATTATATTCTAAATAATTTTATAATTAAAATAAAGAGTTTATTTTAATCTTGAAATTGGATTTCATGCAATTTAAAATTGCCCATTAAATGATACTCATATATATATGGAATGTTTTAATTCATGAGATGAATATTTATTTATTGATATATATGGTGATATGTATGATAATAAATGGGGATTGATTATGGACTATTTGACCAATGTGATTGGATTTTATTTTAGTTGAATGCTTGAATGAATGGGTTTTATTAAATGGGGTCTGTGTACCTCGTCTTCTCTAAAAAAAAATTCTTGATGTAAACTTATATCTCCCTCCTATGTACTTCCCCTTGACTGCTGATCAAGGTTTCTATTTAAATTAAATAGTTTAATGTAATAGAAATAGTTAGAATTATCTTGAAGAAATTGGAGACGAAGGAGCAAGGAGCGCGTGAAGACCCGTTTGTATGGAGCCCGGGTTTAAATGTAATAGTTATATTTAAATTTAAATTCTTGCACTCCTAGGTTTGACCTTTTGGTTCACTTGGTTGCTCTAGTGAACCAAACTAGAATAAAAGTCCATAATCAATCCGGGTAGAATATAGTATTCTATATTGTATGCTAAATATTATATATATATTATATTTTATGCAAACATGCTTCGCATGTTTAATAAAATGACACGTATTTTATATATATATATATATATATATATATATATATATATATATATATATATATATGTGCATACGCGCTAAACAAGATGAGACAAATAATAACAAACCCCTCAAAGAAATAATATTAAGTCCGAAGCGTTCAAATGATATTTGGAATATCGAACGTCGCCTTCTAGCATGATAAATTAATAGAGTATTAAATATTTAATATGAGCTTGTTGTGCTATCCACAAGGCGAGTATTGCATATTTAAGATGTTAATTAATCACATTTGACGCTTATCAAGAAAATTGAACGATCTAGTCTTGTTGTGCTATCCACAAGGACGAACATTTTTCTTTTTGAATTTATGGAAGTGCTAGGCTGGACTTAACTTAAATCATTTTAGTTCGGATGTGCACACACTTGACCATTATGATTTAAGAGGCAAAATAAAAGGTGTTATATAGTGATGTAATTGACAAGAGTTGTCTACCTATTTATTGTATATCGCTTGTTGTGCTATCCACAAGGTTATATACATTTGAAATGGGATCCGTATTCTCACTAGTAAATCTTCAATTAGATGTTGCCGAACTATATAAGTGAGGGTAATATAGTTTGATAAAAATAGTGGGAGATACCAATTTAAAATTAAAGACCTAAATTTATTTTGGTATGCAAAATTAATAAAATGAATGTTTGCTAAAATGTTATTTTTCACATGCAGAATTTTAAAAATGTCAAAATCACTAATTTCACTGCGAAGCATACTTAATGCTAATAAGCTTACCGGGCCGAATTATACGGACTGGCTAAGAAATCTGAGAATAGTTCTCACTGCTGAAAAGATTTCTTATGTCCTAAACTCACCTGTCCCTGGAACTGTTCCAGAAACAGCCTCTGAGGAAGAGATTGCCACCATTGTAAAGTGGCAAGATGATGCATCTGTGGCTCAATGCATCATGCTCGCATCCATGAATAACGAGCTTCAACGTCTGCACGAAAACATGGATGCTTCTACTATGTTGATTCACCTCAAGGAGTTGTATGGTGAACAAAGTAGGACTGCTAGATATGAAATATCTAAGGAGCTCTTCCGATCTCGGATGACCATGGGCAAAGTGAACATAAAGGAACAAAAGAAATCTGATCCAGCTAGCAAAGGAATGTGCTTCCATTGCAACGATCCGGGTCATTGGAAGAGGAACTGCAAGAAGTTTCTGGCAAAGAAGAAGCTTGGAGAAGCTTCGACTTCCAATCAAGGTTTGTTCATGATTGAAATTAATTTTTCAGAAAGTCAAAATTCTACTTGGGTATTGGATACCGGCTGTGGTTCTCACATATGTAATAATGTGAAGGGACTGGTCAGAAGTAGAAAGCTGAACAATGATGAGGTGATCCTACGAGTGGGGAATGGAGCAAAGGTTGCTGCATTAGCTGTAGGAACTTATTATTTAGCAATGCCTTCGGGCAAGTCCATTTATCTTAATAATTGTTATTATGTTTCGAATATTATTAAAAATATTATTTCAATTTCTGTATTGGATATGGAAGGATTTAACGTTGTTATAAAGAACAATAGTTGTTCTATTTATAAAGACGATGTTTTATATGGTGTTGAAAATTTGCGAAATGGACTTTATACACTTGACTTACAAGAAAATATTTTTCAAATTGAACAAACTAAGAAAAGGAAAAGAGATGATATTAATTATACCTACATGTGGCACTGTAGACTCGGTTATATCAATGAAACAAGATTATCCAAGTTGCATAAAGATGGGCTCCTTAAGTTATCTGATTATGAATCATATCCAACTTGTGAATCTTGTCTCATGGGTAAAATGACTAAATCTCCTTTTAGTGGAAAAGGAGAAAGAGTTACAGAGTTGTTGGCATTGATTCACACAGACGTTTGTGGACCTATGACAACAAGTGCACGGGGTGGGTATTCTTATTTTATTACTTTCACTGATGATCACTCAAGATTTGGATGTGTATTTAATGAAATACAAGTCAGAATTATTTGAAAAGTTCAAAGAGTTCAGAAGTGAAGTAGAGAAACAAACGGGCAAGAGTATAAAGATACTTCGATCAGATCGAGGTGGAGAATACTTAAGCGTTGAGTTTCTCAATTGTCTCAAAGAAAATGGTATAATCTCACAATGGACTCCTCCAAGTACACCACAGTTAAATGGAGTATCTGAAAGGAGAAATCGAACACTGTTGGACATGGTTCGATCCATGATGAGTTTTACCGACCTTCCAATTTCTTTCTGGGGATATGCCCTAGAAACGGCTGCATACCTACTTAACAAGGTACCTACCAAATCCGCCCCAAAGACTCTATATGAGATGTGGAAGGGGAGGAAACCAAAGCTTAATCATGTTAAAGACTTGGGGTTGCCCAGCTTATGTCAAAAAGTTTGAAAATGATAAGCTACAGACTAAATCCGATAAGTGTAGATTTGTGGGATACCCTAAAGAAACTTTAGTGTATTATTTCTATCATCCAACTGATCAAAAGGTGTTTGTTGCGAAACATGCTGCCTTCTTGGAAAAGGAGTTTATCCATGAAGGGGTCAGTGGGAGTAAGATATATCTTGAAGAAGTTCAAGAACCACAAATTACCACGGATCAAAGTCAGGTACCTGACCAAGTAGAAGAACCTACTATACCACACCCTGTTCGTAAATCTGGAAGAGTACCGAAGATACCTGAGAGGTATGGATTCGTTATAGAGGATGACGATGAGGTACACATCATGAATGATGATGATCCATTGAATTACGAACAGGCTATGAGTAATAAAGACTCAGGAAAATGGCTTGAAGCTATGAAATCCGAAATGGACTCCATGTATGAAAACAAAGTATGGACTTTGGTTTCACCACCTGAATGCATTAAGCCTATTGGGTGTAAATGGGTCTTTAAAAGAAAGACTGGAGCGGACGGCAAGGTAGAGACCTATAAGGCCCGACTGGTTGCAAAAGGTTTCAAACAAAGACAAGGAGTTGACTATGATGAAACCTTTTCACCAGTAGCTATGCTCAAGTCCATTCGGATTTTGCTTGCGATTGCAGCTTATAACGACTATGAGATCTGGCAGATGGCTGTGAAAACGGCCTTCCTCAATGGCAAACTTGAGGAGGATGTGTATATGACACAGCCAGAGGGATTTGTTTCAAAGGTTGGAACAAATCAAGTCTGTAAGCTGCAACGATCCATTTATGGATTGAAGCAAGCTTCTCGTAGATGGAACATTCGTTTTGATGAGACAATCAAATAGTTTGATTTTATCAAAAATAACGATGAACCATGTGTGTACAAGAAGGTTAGTGGGAGCACAGTTTCATTCCTTGTATTATATATTGATGATATATTACTGATAGGGAATGACATTCCTATGCTACAATCGATTAAAATCTGGTTATCTAAATACTTCTCCATGAAGGACTTGGGAGAAACATCCTATATTTTGGGGATAAAGATCTATAGAGATAGATCTAAAAGGATGCTTGGTTTATCCCAAGGAACGTACATTGATGCAATGCTAAAGAGATTTAGCATGGAAGATTCCAAAAGAGGTCTCATGCCGATGAGCCATGGAATACATCTCTCCAAGAAACAGGCCCCAAAGACACCTGAGGAGAGAGACCGTATGAGTAAGATCCCTTATGCTTCTGCAATAGGATCTATCATGTACGGTATGATATGTACTAGATCGGATGTTGGTCATGTACTTAGTGTAACGAGCAGATACCAGTCGAATCCAGGAGAAGAGCACTGGAAGGCAGTGAAGAATATCCTAAAATACTTGAGAAAGACTAAGGATATTTTTCTTGTCTACGGTGGGTCTAAATTAAAACTCGAAGGCTTCACATACTCAAGTTTTCAAACGGACCAAGATGACAGTAAATCTATTTCGGGGTATATTTTTACCTTGAACAGAGGCGCAGTGAGTTGGAAGAGTTCCAAGCAGCAAACAGTTGCTGATTCAGTGACAGAGGCAGAATATATATCTGCAAGTGAAGCTGCAAAGGAAGCTGTTTGGATGAAGAAGTTCATAACTGAACTTGGTGTGGTTCCTAGCATTGGAGAAGCAGTTTTCGTTTACTGTGACAACACAGGAGCAGTTGCACAGGATAAGGAACCGAGGTCTCATCAGAAATCTAAACACGTGTTGCGGCGATTTCACTTGATCAGGGAGATCATTGAAAGAGGAGACGTCACCTTGGAGCGTGTAGACTCTCAAGACAACATTGCAGATCCATTTACTAAAGCTTTAACACAACAGCAGTTTGATCGTCACTTAGAGAAGATGGGTATGAGATACAATGGCGATTGGCTTTAGTGCAAGTGGGAGATTGATAGTAGTGTGCATACAAGCCAATCATGTATGATGATAAAGCACATACTTTGTAAACAATCTTATTTATTTATTAATAAAATATTCATTTATTAAAGGCATTTAATTATCTACATGGTGCTGTTTTTATAATATGTAAATAACCCATAGTTTTAAGCAATGCTTTTAGAATCATGATGTTGATCATGCTAATGAGATCTAAATTCTTAGAAAGCTTTAAAACTAAAATAGTTCTCAATCGTGGGATTACTAAAAAGGGGATTAGTAAATCCGGATAGATTGGTACATATGTTGCTTGCTCATTGGATGAGGATGATTGATCTCATGATCATTTGTGTGGAGACACTAAAGCAAGTATGTAGGTTCTTATTGGAGAATAAGTTCACTAAACGTGACTCGCTATGGAATACCTAATGGAGTTTTACTCGCCTGTCAATAGGAATTCCTAATGTGAAAGTAGTACAAGTGATCCTTGGACTTGAGATCATCATAGTATCTTGTATGTAACAAATTATACTTTGACTTATTCCTTAAGACCTTTTAAGGCATATATAGGGTATGCTTGGGTATAATGAGTTACATATGGAGATAATGAATGATCAATAAAGAATCTACCACCTCTAGTAAAAGAGGAGATATGTCCTATGTGATTCGTTAAATGACAACCCAGGAATCCTTGGCCAAGGTGGAATGAAATTAAAAAGAGGTTTCTAATTTGCATTAATCGGAGTTGTACATTTTCTAATCGAAATACATATAACTAAATAAAATAAGACTTGACAGTAAATTCATGTCTTATATTTAATTGGGACATTGTATAGTGGAAGGATTGAATTGTATGGTAACTATTTACTCACAAGTTCTTTTATGATTAATGTTGAAATCTATATTATCTAGAAAGTCGTTGATCGCTAGGGAGACTTATCCTTATTGTAGAATAAATATTATTTATTTAAATAGATTATTAGTTTAATTTATTTATTTAAATAAGATTAGAATTGTTCTAATTGATTTATTCACAACCGGTTTAATATAGAGAACCTAAAGGGTCACACCATAAAAGGAAGAATAATTATTTAAGAAGGTAATGGCATAATAGTAATAATGCATTAAGTATAATTAATTTAATCTATAGTGGTAGAATAAATTAAATAGCTTAATGTTTATTATTTAATATTTTGGAAATATTAAATATAAATTTAATAAGAGGAGTCTTATTAATATTATTAAAATTATTATTATTTTAATTTCTAAAGGAGTTTAGTAATTAATTTAATATTAGTACTCTCATTTATTCCTAATAAGATTAGGAGACAAATTAATTAAATGAATTTAATTAATTATTCCCCATGTGGTGGGAAGCCTAAATTAATTAAAGGAGTTTAATTAATTAAAATAAATCTCATGTCTAATAGGATTAGAAGGGTTGACCAATATCTATATAAGAGGAGTCTTATAATAGATATTGATTGAGGCATTCCAATTGTTGGAGAGTACTCCTTTTCAATAGAGGATAGAAAACTAAGCCAACCACCCTCCTTCTTGATAATTCCTCTTCCTTGGTGGATCACCTCTAGAGGCCAAACACTTGGGTGGCTAACGTTGATCAAAAGAAAGAATCTAACCCGAAATTCAAGGAGATCACGAAGAACAAGGAGTTGAACTAGTACCTGTGGAAGCTTCATTTTACAAGGGTATGATTCCATAACTTCTTATTTATCATTTTGAATTAATAATTTACATAAAGGATGATCCGGGTAATGATTTTGTAGAAATTTTTTTAAACTCTGATATACCATGTTTTCGCTAATTTTTGCAATTTGATTGCGTCACGATTTCGTACAAACCCAACAAATAGAAGCTCAGATGCAAGAAGATCAGTGGTTGCAACAGCAGTACCATCAGCTACAACCATTTTCCACGGGCATTTCTATCAGCAAAGGATTGCTAGATCATACAATAAGAAAGTCTGAATCCGGCAATTCAAAGAAAATGACCTAGTGCTGGAGAAAGTTTTGGCCAATCAAGATGAAGCTAAAGGAAAGTTCGCCCCAAATTGGGAAGGCCCTTTCATTGTCAAAGAAGTGTTGATAGGAGGAGCAATCAGATTTCAAGAAATGGACGGGAGCGAATTTTCCCAACTCATCAACTCAGACACCGTGAAAAGGTACTATGTTTAGAACACGTGACAGCCATCATCCTGGTCCTGCAAATCGATCAAATCACTTTTGGTTTTCATTAGAATATCGAACTACGAATGACCTGATCTCCCTTAACCCGGGAGTACGTAGGCAGCCATTCCTGGTGCGGTCAAACTAAACAAAAACTCATCAAACCAAGCAAACACTCAAAAACCTCATCAAACCAAGCTCAAAAGAGACACTTCTCACACCTCTCACATAAAATTTGAACAACGAGTGACCTGATCTCCCTCCACCCGATAGTACGTAGGCACCCATTCATGGTGCGGTATGACCTTCAAAAAAACCAATAAAAACTAGTCCCAAGACATCGAAACCCGATAAACCCAAATGCTATCAAATCTCCCTGGTCAACAGGCCCGTCTGAGATACTCTTTGACATCTCAATGTCCGTCCATCAAGGAGAAGCTCGTGATACATCAACAACAGCAAGTCATGAAAGAAGTGGTAATCACTCAGCAATGACAATACATATCCAACAGGGAAGTGAATCAAAATATATTTCTCTTATATATAATACTATTTGATATATATATATATATATATATAGTGCCTTGTACATAATAAAAATAGCTAATCTAGTATGTGCAGGAAAAACAAAGCTAACCTATGGACCCATGGACAAGCGGGATAGCAATGCCAATATGGCATCTCTCTTTGAAGATAAGGGAGCAGCTGCAAGCGCAATACCCTCAGTATATATACGAGCAAGAACATCAACATCCATCTGCATAGTGGCGCTGTGACCATCTATGTAAGCACTTATGTCTGCAACCAGATCATGTGTATATGATCAAGGGAAGTACTGTCAGCAATATGAATATCCCGGGTAGCTATGGCCTCGTCCCTCTCCACAAATGCAGCATCCTTGGCAATTAAAGTCTCCTCAATCTCAGCGAAAGTCGTATCTCGAGAAGATCGAGCCTCGTCTCTCTCAATCACTGCAGCATCCCGAGTAGCTCGAGCCTCGTCTCTGGCGGTGAAAGCTATATCTCTGCCAGACATAGCCATCAACATCAACGCCCTAGCCTCATCTCTCTCGAAAGTCATCCGAGCTAGTGAATCAGTAATATATGGATAGGTACCGGCAGGAGCAAACGGTGGATCACCAACTAACGCTGCTGTCAAACCCATAAATAAATCATCCTCCGTGGGAGAATCAGGATCCTCCATAAGCTCCTCCTGATCTGAATCTATGATCGGAACTAACTGGATAACTACAACTGCTACTATATCGACCTCCAACCATGCTGAATACTCTGGAGAGCAATCCGGATGGCTAGTAGAGAAATCAGCCCTCTCTCTATGAGTCCAACACTCATAAATCCTGATCAGGTCAGCCGACAGTAGAGATGAAGCTGATATTCGCTGATCAACGGCCCCCTCAAACTGGTGTAGGCTCTGGAACTGATCAAATTGACCCATAACTGCATATGGATGATAAGTGGTCACCCCTCTCAATTCCGCTATGGGCAGATAGTCCATGCCAACTACATGGGTGATGAAGCTGTAAGGGGAGACAAGCCCTGAGCATGGAAAAATCAAAAAGGGATGCTCAATATCTGACAAAAAGGCCGACCATGTCGCTGCATCTAAACACTGTGATGGCTGGAAGTAGTAGGATAGAGCTATCTCATGGGTAAAGTAGTACCCATGGTGTCTAAAGGTGCTAATCGGACGCAAATGTGTCATGATCCATACATACAGTAGGACAGAACTACCTCTAAAAAACCCCTCTGGATAGGTGCTATAAAAGGTAGCCGACCTCAAGGTCTCGGCTAGTATCATCGGCAGAATAGTACTACCCTGTCTAAGGGCTCGGACCACGACCATCAAACCAATATCCAAATGGTCCAAATATAGTGGCATATACACGTAGGCCGTGATGCACATAAACAAGACGCTTATCCTGGCCAAATGCCACTCATATGCCGAAATGATAAAATCCCCAAAGTGTCGATCATAGCTATCTAGCCGGCCGAAGCGATCGATCAGAAAGTCGATAGAGATCACATGTCTTGAAATGATCTCATCAGTGACTACTCTATGTCTCAAACTCGACATACACATGAATGGTCTCCTCATGTCGCTAATAGCTATGCGAGCACAAGGTAGGTCCAGTGCTAAACCTGTAAGTTGCTCATACTCCTCTAGGGCCGGGCTTAACTCGTGCATTCCAAAGCACAAAACTTACCGCTCTGGTATCCAGTATGATAGAATGACATCTACAAATCTATATGGAACCTGAAAATCTATAAGGGCTAAGGAATGCCCCAACATCTGATCTACTATCCCTCTGGTTGTATGGGACAGACTATAGTACCAGGCCCTCAACGAGGATGCTACCAAAGATGGTGGTGAGTTCTCAATGCGGCTGACCGTAGATGACGACATTTGTATCACCGTATCACAAGACCATCCAGGGGTCAAATCTAAACTCACATGTCTAAGTGCGTATCCATGGCATAATATATGCATAATGACAATGATAAACATGATGCAATAGATAGGAAATATCATACATATCTAGAATAAACTATCTACTGCAATCATCATCCCTGTCTGCTCATACAATCTAAAATAAAAAGTACAGGGAGATGGGGCACAACTGCCCAACTACTAACAGAGGCCTATCAAAAGATATAGCGAGAAATGGGGCACAACCGCCCAAAAGCTAAATAGAGGCCTAGCAAAAGATATAGCGAGAAAAGCTATCAGAAGAGATCAGGAATATCTACATCCAGGCTATTAACCTGCTCCAGCTCCTCTTGAGTCACAAAGTCTTGGCCAGTGGGAATGTTCGGTCGATACAAAGGAGGATCGGCACCTGTAAAACTTCTAGAAAATGGACCTGTAGATGGGCTAGCTCTAGAGATGGAAGGAGCAAAAGAATCTGCCTCGGATGGCTTTCGGCCAAGGTGCCTGATAAACAAATGTGCCCTCTCCAACTGCTGGGTCAATCCTGTGATCTGATCTAGATAAGTCGGATCCCGCAAACAAGCTATCCAGTCTATCATCATCACAGACCCCGACACCATATCTGCCATAAACTGGGTAGCACGAGTCTGAACCACAATGGTACAAGGAGTCCACCAGCTATGAAATGCCTCCTGGCTATAAGGACCCTCTGACAGGGTGAAGCCATCTATGCCCACCATAGGAATGTTTGTGAGAGACTGAGCCAATGGCTAATGATGCCAAGCAAGAGGAACAAAGAGAATGCGGATCTCTCCCGTGGTGCTCCTAATAGCATGCTCTCCTAAACAGAGCTCCCAACCTCCCTCTGTCAAAAATGGGACTCTGTGGGTGGATAATGCAAACTCCCGGCCAATGGAAAAACTGCCCTCAAACCCGACTGTTAAAAAGTCTGAGGTGTACGGGACCCACTAGATCGATTCGGTCTTCAATAGCTCAAGCTGCAGGCGACAATGGGTGAATCCCTCAGCTATAGGGACCTCTGTCATTATGGAGTGATGCCAGCGCCGTTCCCGAGGAAAGGTCTCTAAGCCCAGATTAGTGGAAAGACGTTGGCAAAGAAGCCTCTCATATGCCCAAAACTGGCCATGCAAATATCAAAAGTCCTCAGTGATCAAGACTGACATATATAAATGAGGAAATCAAAAAGGTACAAGAGAGATGTACTCAGCAGCAGGAATGGGTAAAAGCCTAACCAAGCCTCCGTCACACCCTCCGAGCGCATGCGCATCCCTCAGAGAAAATAGGCAAAGGTATAGGTACCCCAATCAAAATCACTGAGGCTTTCTACTTACCGAGTGGCACTGACCAAGGAAAAGGACACCGTCGAAGAGTTGTCCGCAAGGAAACAACCCCTGATTTTCACCAAAAACAGTCACCTCAGGATACGATCTCTAACCCTCTAATCATCAGGCAGAGGCTCAGTCAAAGCCCCACTCTGGGCATCTACGCTCAAGGGACCAGAATGGACTGTCTGACCCTTGATAGCCGTCACAGGAACTACCAAGAGGGATCGAATGGTAGTAGGTGTAATATCAGCCACAACCAGCACTGGCTCACCTGCAAACTCTATCCTGGTGAAGAACCTCCAGTCCATAGGCGTCATCATCACCTCGCAATCCAGCAAATGGAGAGACTGAGTCTGGTGGAACCAGCGCTTAGATAATTCCCTCATATAACCCCAGGGGCAACGGCGGAAAGGGATAGAAAAGAACGCCCAAAACCCCCAGGTGTCAACAATGGCCCTGTACTCCGGGTGCAGAGTGTGGTACAAAGAATGCACATTAAACCAGTTCCCCCTGAGCTGCGTAAATTTGGGAACCTGCATCAAAAAGCTCACCCATATCAAACATGTGCCCTGAAATGGCAAAATAAAGGAAGAAAGAGAATCTAGGAGGAAAACTTTAGTCACCTCGTTGGCGTGAAGGAATCTCGATGGATGGCGCCTCAAATCTCCCAGTAGCTCCTGAAGTGGCACCACAATGCCTGAAAGCTCCGCACGCGAAGCCTGAGCTGGGACAAGATCAACAAATGGGGATTCCTCATCATCTATATCAACCGGCGGCTCAGCCCGGACCAGACAAATCATTAACTCAGCTAATCTGTGAGGTGGTCGGGCTGGCCGTGGCTGAGGAACATCGGGGACTATCCTCCGTTTAACTCCTGGAAAGACCCTACTAGCACTCCCGGGTCTATCTAGCTCCATAACCTGGATAAAGTCTCCAAATCACCTCTAAAAGGGTGAGGCAAGCCTAAACATGTGACTTATTAAATTAAAGCATTATTTCATGCATTTTTAAGTCCTAAAACATGTATGGGCTAGTCGGAATCCCCAGTAGAGTCAAAATTGCCTGTTTTTTAAATACTCAGCCTTTTAAAAAAATTGCCAGAGTCTCCTTTGTAAAATGAACTGTCCGCATGCTCACAGGCATGACTAGGTGGCCATTCAGTAGCACATGTGACAAACGAGATTTATGTAATTTAATTTGACTATATATTGAATGAAATAAATATTTTTTCGATGATTTAATTATTGAGTTAAATAATTAATTGATGAATTTATGGTAGATTAATTTAATTATATGTGTTACATTGATTAAATTAATGTGGAGAATTTTATTATTCAATGTATGTATTTAATTGAGCTTAATTGATTAAATGAATTAATTAATAAGCATGATGTTAATCTAATTAATTTAATAATTAATTAGAGATTTAATGATTTGACATAATTAATAAATGAAAATTTTAATTATGTGACTATGTGATTTATTGTGGAATTATGCTATTTTATTTGATTGATTTAAATAAGATTATTTGATTAATTGGATGTGGCATTATTTAACTATATAATAAGAGTTAATTAAATTAATGGGAAAGGCATATATGAGGTTAGCCAAACAAGGCCCTAAGGGGAGTTGCATCAATTAACCCATTACGAATTAACTGACGCCACTAACTCACCCATTATATATTATACGTATTATACTTATATCTTATATCATATGCCATATCAGTTCCTACCTTCATCAGAGAAAAACTAGAGAGAAAATTGAGAGAAAATATTTGAGAATTGATAAGAGAGGAATTGGAGAATTCAAGTTTATATCACCTTCAAACAGAGAAAGCAAGGGTAAACCCTAATCTAAGTTTTATCTTTCACGTATTATATTTTCTCCCAACTGAGTTCTCTGATAATGGGATTTCATGAGTTTCTTGTTTATTACTTAATGTTAGATGTCTATTAACATACATAACTCAATTGTATGTGATTTATATCTGTTTTAGAGTAATTAATCCATGAAAGCATGTCTAAATTGGAGTTTTGAAAAGTTACAGAGTTTTTTTTTCCATTTACGTATTTTAAAGGTTCTCTGTTAATGGGAAAGTTGGCAATTGTTGATTATATGTCTATATATGTATTACAAATTGTTAATAACATGTTTTATATCATGTATACATGAATTTACAGTGATCATACCATGGAATTTTGATTAAATTGGGATTTCATGGATTACAGAGTATAAATGTTGTATGAATAACCTATATGGGTAAATTAAATGCTTTAGTCATACGTTTGAATTAAAATTGACACTTGAATATGATTATGTACGTTTAAACGAACAAAATGAAAGCTAAACGAACGGATTCGGTGTTATAACGAATCTGTAACGTTGAATTCCATATTTTCTTCAAAATTTTTACAAAATATCAGAAACAGTGAAATTAAATGTTGTAATTTGTGTACTTATGTGAATTAAAGTGTTAGAAGCATGCTAGAATCAATTTATAATGTTTCTATGAAGTTTATACTTCATGGATAATATTACAAATCGTGTTATGGGTATAAATTGGATTTAATTGGGCTGTTCTATGTGTTCTTCGCGAACTGTAGAATTTGGGTCTGTGTCGCAGCGCGGTCGCGCCGCTTCAAGGCTCATTTGGAGAGTGCATGCGTCGTGCAGCGCGCCCGCGCTGTTCCAAAGAGCATTTAGAGAGCGGCCGCACCTTGCCTGTATAATTTTAGAAATATTTTCTAAGTGTTCAAGTCTCAAAGATATGTTTTAAAACTTAATGTAATGAACATGAAGACATGTTAAGCATATAATAAGATGTTAATAACTTATATTATGTGATTAATTAATAGGTTAATTTCATAACTTAAAATGTTATTATAAAGTCCAATAACGTATTCAAAGACCAATGTTGTGATTCGATAGGTATATCGAACTATTGATTAATGGGTATTGTGAATGTATTGATATGTAGGATTTAATAAGGAACGTGAATTAATTGTAGCTTGTGCAAGAGGCAAGTTTCCTAAACTCAAACCTTTAAATTGAGCAAGTTTCTAAATCTTACTTTTACATTGAGCAAGTATTCTATTCCTAAATTATTATTGTTAAACAAGTTCCTTAAATTCTAAATTATTCATTGATCAAGTCTTAGACTTGTATTCTATATCTAGTATGTTCTTGTTCTTAATTGTTCAAGTTCAAGATTTTATATTAGATGTTATAATTCTTTTAAAGCAAGATTTCAGTTATACAATACTTATTCAATTGTATATCTCTTGAGATTCATTATTCAAATTGGTTATCAATTTATTGTTGAACCTTGTAAGACTAGTGAACCCTTGTTGATTCGATTAGTCCATAGTTGATGAGCATTCTAAATTCTAGAACTTTTATTGAGCTTATCCAAACCAAACTTTCTTTGGTGCGGACTTTGATGTCAAACTGAGATGAAC
This sequence comes from Panax stipuleanatus, assembly GCA_020205555.1. Lineage (NCBI taxonomy): Eukaryota > Viridiplantae > Streptophyta > Magnoliopsida > Apiales > Araliaceae > Panax > Panax stipuleanatus. The sequence continues at coordinate 51,442,936 of CM035122.1, forward strand.
AACCCGGTAATCGAGGATTATTTACGCTTTAGCATTGAGATATTGTGCACAGTATGGTACTAAGGGCTGATCCCCCTAAGTACGAGAAGTAGAGTCCATAGTCTTATGATTGTTAAAGGTTTAAAGTATAAATACTTGACAACCTAGGACATAGTTCAAGGTCTTATGACCCTCAGATGTTCTTTTGATTCTTGTTATTCATTCTTAATTCAAAAGCCGAGTTTCTTTATTCAGATGTCTTTGATTCACTCGCATGTTATTATATTATTATCATATTGTTATACTTGTGGGCAATTGTGCTAACTCTTGCGTAATAATAGCATTGCAGTTAAAAACGAAAGATCTGACGAGCCTTCCACTAGCAAAGGAAGGGGAAAGTTAACAAGTGTTGAAGACTTGTTATTTAATTTAAGAATGTTTATTGATAAGACTTGATGTTGTTTAAAGACTTATTTATTTGTTTATGTTTTTGCACATATGTTTAAGGTTAGTATGACCTAGGATTGTATTTATTTTCAGATGTTGTAACCCCATAAGGGGAGGATTTATTTCTATCTATTGTATGGTTTGCATTTATTATGGGTAGATAGATAGATGATATTTGTACAGTGAACACCAAATCTCGTGGAATCGAAGTACCCGAATTTGGGGGTGTCACAACACACCTACCCAAAAATAGAAACAGTTCATATTTATGAAAAAAAAATCAAAAGTGAACTTCCCATGGCAGCTAAATTACCACGGGCATTTTTAGTTGAAAATCTAGGCTCACTTGGCCTCAAAAAGGATGAGTAAACTAATCAAAAAAAGGTGTAAATTGATTGTTTCAGAATTCAAATTTTCTTACATCAAAACGTGCATCACAGTAAAATATGCATACTTATAAAGTCGAAAACTTTTTATCAAGTCATATAAGCTTACACTTTTGATACATTACGTTCAAAAGCACCCTACGTGGTTTATAACATTCTAATGGTCAAAACTGAAAAAGAAAGAATATAAATGTTACCTGAGATGTGCAGAGCGTGTGTGCGCTGACGAAATCTTAAAAAATCTGCCCAAACTACGTAGATTTAAAAATGAAAATTGGATTTCCTTTAGGATTCAAAACTAAAAATGAATCTGAGAGGCTGTTGCTCATCTTAAACTCACAGAAGGGAGCGAGCTCACCTGTGGCTGCCACGCCTGTACCTGCGGCTCCCCAGAGTGGGCCCCACCCCCTCTGTCTTGGTCCAGTTTGAGTGGAAATGGAGTTTACAGGAGCTGAGAAGTCAAATCCGGAAAAAAAAAACTACTACGCAATTGAGCGGATTGGCCTAAAATCCTGTGTTTAAGCGGCGAGAGCCTGACAAAGATATGGACTTCGTGTAAACCATTGGTTCTCATCTCGAAGCGATATCCAGGGATCAATGATAAAAACTGCTGAAAACTACCACCGTCAGAGCATCGGGAAGGTCCGACGGTATGAACTGCAGGTTCTAACTATATCAAAGCATCTAGATTGATCTGAGGGTGTGTTTTTTTAGAAAGAGTACCCCCACATTGAGATTGATCAGATTTGACATCTCAATCGCTAGCGACAACCCCATCGAAGCATCGGGAACAGTCCGGTGATATCAGCCGTTGAAGGCCACTTCATCGAAGGTCAGATTGCTTGACAATTCAGCCGATGGCGACAACCCCAGCGAAGCATCGGGAACGGTCCAATGATATCAGCCATTGAAGGCTACTTAAGCGAAGGTCAAATTGCCTGACACTATCAACCGCTGGCGATAACCCAAGTGTAGCATCGGGAACTGTCCGGTGATATCAGCTGTTGAAGGCTACTTCAGCGAAGGTCAGATTGCCTGGCATTTCAACCGTTGGCAACAACCCCAGTTAAGCATTGAAAAAGATCTGGTGATCTCAGCTGTTGAAGGCTACTTCAGCGAAGGTCAGATTGCCTGATATATCAACCGTTAGCGACAACCCCAGCGAAGCATCAGGAACGATCTGGTGATCTCACCTGTTAAAGGCTATTTCAGGGAAGGTTAGATTGCCTGACACTATCAGTCGTTGGCGACAACCCCAACGAAGCATCGGGAACAGTCCGGTGATATCAGCCGTTGAAGGCTACTTCAGCGAAGGTCAAAGGTTCTGACAGTTCAACCGTTGGCGACAACTCCAACGAAGCATTGGGAATGAGCCGGTGGGGAAAACAGTATAACAGTTTATCCCCACAGAGGACAGATGATGGAATCTATTATACAAATCCCTAGAGGGGGCATTGAGAAAGTTTTGGTGGTGATCGAGACTTTGTAATATGCCATTCGAGTAGACGTCAAGGGAATTCACTAAAGGTTATCATGAATGACATCATCCCCAATAGAAAATGATGAGAACAGTCTGTGATAGCCTACCAGTGATACCCTACCAGTAACAGCCTAGCACCACAGGGACGTGGTAAACCATTGGCCCTTGACTAATGCGACCTCAAGCGCTATAACAGATAACGTTATCCCCAGTAGAAAATGACGTAAATAGTTAGTGATAGCCCCCATCCTCTCAAAGGTATCTAACATTCACAACATATCATGCTATGCATTACATTACATTTGCATTTATCATATTTTCAGTGTCTAGCAATCTTTATCCTGTTCATTTCACTTCATTACATAAACATGATAAAGAGGGGCATCTGTAGACACTCGAAAATTTTTTCATTCCTGTTCTAAACACTTGAAATTTTACGTTCCTGTTACTAACCCTACAGGGGGGAAAAATTGTCTTTTCAACCCCGATCTCAATACCGGGATCTCAACTCAACCCCGATCTCAATACAGGGATCTCAACTCAACCCCGATCACAATACCGGGATGTCAGCTCAGCTCTGGTCTCAATACCGGGATGTCAGTTCAACCCTGGTCTCAATACCGGGATGTCAGTTCAACCCCAGTCTCAATACTGCGAAGTCAGATCAGCCCCGGTCTCAATACCGATATGTCAACTCAGCCCCGGTCTCAATATCGGGATGTCAGATTGTTGGCCGATTTATCGGTAAATATATTCGCGCAAGTACACGCGGCCAACGAGTAATATAGTGTAAGTACAGATATCATCCCACAGAGAATTATTGGATAAAAGACACCAAACCACTAGCACATAATCATCTCAGTCTTATTTAAACGGATGGTAAAGAGGATGAATTAAAACTAAGTTAAACTAGGCAAGCAATTAACTTAAACTAATTAATTCTAGAGTTAAAATCAGATAATGAAGACAAGAGATTCCAATTTCCCCTAATGATTCATCTAAATCGACATACTTCCAATTAGGTCAAATCAATAGTCAAGATAATTAGCCGAGAACACGAACGTGAGAGAAGGCCATCTTTCGATGCACCTACTCCATGTCACGTGCAATCTACAGATGATAGAACGCTCGTGAACACCCACATTATCTAAACCCCTATATGTCTATGGTGTTTACAAATAAATAGGGTTTAAGGTCAAGTCCTCTATTGACTACGGACGGCGCTTCGGTATATGTCTATCCTAAGCACAAATCATACATCCAACGCCATGTGAATGCACAATCACCCGCTACTACGATTAGATTTAAACCTACGCTTTGTCTTTCAAGTCCACATAGGTTATCACAGTAATTGGTCGCGAATCAATTAAGCAATGCAAGCACGAATCGTAATAGACAGTCATATAACAATCAAAGAGACAAGCATGGAAGCATATCAAAGTAAACTACTCAAAAGGTTCCATTGGAACCTCAAAATAAGCTTAAGCCATAAATAACTCAAGTATATTATCCACAAGATTCAATAACATCATCTAAATATACAATGTAATAGCAAAGAGAGATTAAGGCTAGAGCTTTCAAATCTTTCTCCAAGCATGGACCCTTGATGTCAATCCTCTTGCTTCAATCTTCACACACTAACAAAACCCTAGAATCTAACTAACTAATACTAAACTAGCACTAATCTACTCTGTAATCTACTCCTAATCTAGACTAAACAAGACGTAAAGGAAGAAAAGAGAGGAACTAGGGCTTAGGGCCAATATATCATACTTTTTCTTGCCCCAAACGAGCCCCCTTATATCCCAATCAAAAGCCAAGTCCCGTTCAATTGAAAAGTCAAGTCTGGCACAGCTGGGGACTGGCGCGGCCGCACCCAAAATAGCCTAGAAATCTGCACGCCCGCCCAAGGATTTTCTGCTGCAGAGTCCTTTGGTAAAACGGCCATAACTTTTGATCCGGGAGGAGTTACGAGGCCTACCACCTGTCAAATCAAAGCTATCGAAGAGCTCTACAACTTTTATTCTTTGAGAATTGAGAAATAATGGATGGATGAAGGCTGAAATTGAGCTCCAAGTGACAGCTGTGCATGAAAACTCAAAACCGTGAGGTTTGACGTCCGTTGGTATACGAGGCATAACTCTCGCCTCCAAACTCCGATTTGGATGATTCAAGATGTTCCAGAAAGCTTATAAGATGATCTACAATATGAACAAAGTTCCAATCCAAGAACATGAAATGAACATGAACCACCCAAATGATGTCCGGATTGCACTTCCTTCCCATTTTAGCTTCAAAGGCCATTCTTGCTCCTTTTGGCCTCTAGACTCGTGGCATCACCTTCATTGCTTTCTCACCCATGCTATCTTTATGCTTTAAGCCCATTTCAGTGCTTTTTCCCATTTAAGCTCAATTTGCACCCGGAGAGTTTCTAAACCTGAAAATCACAAAATAAAGCAAAAACACATAAAACGCACAACGATACTTGAGTTTAAGCAACAGAATGAGTTGGTTACTATCCGAATAAGTGGTCATAAAAGCCACTTATCAAATACCCCCAAACTTAAACGTTGCTTGCCCTCAAGCAACCAAAACAAAACTAAACAAAAAATGCAATGCAGTATCTACAATGTATGCAACCTACGCTATCATGAATGCGAATCCAAGTTCCCAACCAGTATTGAACTTTCAAAGCAATGCCTCAGAAAACCACGAGATAGTCGAACAAATAAGCTACCCAATCACAAGACCATGAGGTATATTCTGCAAATCCAAAACTGTCAGCACTGATGTATTGTGCGTTGTGTGCTTAGCAACCATTAGATATGCATTCAGATAAATAACTCACATACTATGCTTCTTAGGGGAAAAACAAGCTTTAACTTAAGAAAAATAGTAAATCATATAAGTTCTAACTAAGACCATGTATTACTAGAGTTAAGAGTCAACAGGGGGTTTTCATTAAGCTTTTATTACTCACGAAGGCGTATTCGCACTTTTCCGTGTACACATTCGACTGTGCAATGCCTAGTTCTCTTAGGCTTTTCAATGATATCCATGTAGCGAGCTTTCGACCAACGACTCCCAGACCAGACTGCCTTAGGGCGCTGGGTGTAGAGACACCCCTAGGGCTTACTTGCTCGAATATCAAAGGCCACAGAACTCGACGTAGCCGAAGTGTTTATTCTATTTTTTTTCTTTTTCAATGCATTTTCTTTTGTTTTCTTTTTTTTTCTTTTCCTGCAAGGGAGTGCGTCTTACGCTCCATCTCCCCGCATATATCATGCATGTCCCCTGTTTCCCCCAAACTTAAGCTTTTAACAGTCTAGTTATTATTATATGCAAACTGAAACTCTTTTATTAAAACATAGTTTTTCCACCAGAAGACAAGTATGTAAACATTTAAACATAGCATATCATGGTGTTTACTCTATCGTGCTTACTGGTTACACAATATCTGACAGGTAAGGATTTACATATATGACAATGAAATCAAGCTTAAGTCTCAAATCAGTTCAACAATCAAGTGATTTCAGTTTCTTCACAGGCAACATACATAACTAACCAACTGAAAACTGGATTCATGCAGCATGCTCTAACAAAGAATGCAAAGCATAATGCAAAAAACAAAAGACAAATTTTAAAATTTTCACAAATTTTAACTATTTACAACTTACATGCACTATATGAACTAACTTACATGCAAAACATGAAATGAATTACCTATATGCAAAATAAAGCCAATACCCCCAAACTTAAATTATTCAATGTCCTCATTGAAGGTAAAGGAAAAAAGAAACTCCCTTATTTGGCTTCTTATGCTGCATGAAATGAAGTGGCGCCCTCTCAGAAGTTTCCCCGTCTCTCTCTGCTCTTGGTAAAATAAACCCCGCTCAACACTATACTCAACGAACCAACCCAGCTCCATATCAATCTTGCTCTGCTAGAGATTCCACACTCAATATCCCAATTGATCAGGTTGAGAGGATGAGGCGGAAGAGAATTGGTACTTTGGATTGAGGAGGTAGGAGGTTTTCAAAACTAAGGCTTGTAGTGGGGGGATTGAATGAGAGGGAAGAGATGGGAGATTGCATAAAGGAACTTGAGGGTTTGGGATTAGAGGGACTTAGGCTTGGGTGCTGTTGATAATTGATATGAATTGGTGCCCCCTAAAATCTGCAAGTCAGGCCTAGTCTGCATGTGGCGCGGCCGCGTGTGGTAACGCCTTGAATTAGGCGCGGCCGTGCGGGCCATCAGATTTTTCTGCTGCTAATTTTTTGCTAGGCAATGAGGTTGGCTTTGAGCTTGCATTATATCCAGCAACTTTGACCTGAGAGAAAGCATAACATCTTTATTAAGCCCTCTTATACTAACAAAAGTATATTAACTATTTACATCAAGAGAATTAAACATAGAAAGATATATGCATTCAAATTCCCAAAAAATTCTCTAAGTGCGTATACGCAATGTGCAAGTGTATCAAAATATGTGCCATAAGCTTCATGGTCCCAAAAAGATATGCATTAATGCCTAAGTTCAAAAATGTAGGCATGGAACTCCTAATCTACGAGCATTCAAAAATTTTAAACTAAATACTAAACTAATAAGAATTAAACAAGGGGGAAGGAAGTATGATAGAAAGAAGGAAATGGAGAATTAAACAAGGAGGGAGAAAGATAAATGATGGGGTGCCTCCCATCGAGTGCTTGATTTATAGTCCTCTAGCTGGACTGTGTCTGACCACTGCTATCCGACTCCCCGACGATATTGGAGAACCCCTCCATCCATCAGAATTGCTATATGCTTTTGGAGGCTTCCCAATAGAGGAGGACTCGGATTTAAACTACCTAGCATCGGATATGTATATGAATTCCCCGGACAAAAGGTTGGGGAGCTAGGCAAGGGTTCCGTTGTGTAGGTGAAATGATCGGGGCATGGAGGTATAGACCACACAACGGACTCTTCTTCTATTCTCTTCTCTTCTGACCACCATGGTTTGAAGCTCACGGACTCTCTCATGTCATCGAGATCCGTATCAATAATGTGACTTCCAAGGGGGCAAGGGTGTGCAAACTTGACTAGTGTTTCAAACTTCGACGGAGAAGGCTCTTGGGGAATTATCACTGTCAGTTCACTTTCATTTTCCACATCCCCAATCGTCTCCTCGATATCCATTGCCTTATGCTCATCCAGTTGCAAGTGCACTTCTGAATCTCCATCAGTTTCTGCATCCATTTCATAGCACCAAGTATCCTGGGGATCATTACTCACGGCTTCAGTCGTCTGAGGCATTGGACTTTGACTATCTTGAGCTTCATTTACTTGCTCAATCACCTCCTCATTCCTTAAAGCTGTGCTAATTTGCTCTACCCAAGTCTAAAGATCCTCAATTGACTGCTCTTGTTCGACCAAGATCTCCTTTGTTGATGCTAATGAGCTACCCCACATAGTGTTCAATCCTTCCTTTTCAGTTTCAGTCTCGGAATCCATATACTGATGCTCATTAGTAGGAGTGTTGATTAGGGCCATCTGATTCTGGAAGTTCTGGCTTGATTGCTCTTGGCTCCTAAGCCTCTCCTCCTAGCTTTCTAAGCTCCTATACATGAATTCCATTGGAGACTATTCTCCTTGTAAACATGGGGATTGATATGGGGGTTCTGGTGCATAAGTTGGACTAGGCTCATATTGTTCTTGATAGCTCACAGTATGGTTTTGCATCCTTTGTTCATCCTCTATCATCAGGGCCTTGCTAATCTGCTCTGCCCAGTTCTAGATATTCTTGACTGACTTTTGTTGCTCAATCAAGATGTCCTTCAGTGATATATCACCTCCTTCCTCCAAGCTTGCATTTTCTGTATCACCCTCAAAATTGTGTTGAGGCTCGTAAACTGGAGTCTGGAAGGTGCAATCTAGGGCGTATGCGGGATTTGGATCCCAGTGTTGGTCTTGATAGTAGTTTACTGAAGGGTCTGGGTGATACCCCCAATCTTGTTGATAAGTGGGATAAGGTTCGGTGTAGGAATAACCACTCCCATACTGCTCCTGCCCATAACTGAAAGGCTCCTGATGGCTCGTGTAGCTTCCAGCACCATAGTCATAGGTCACTGCCGTCTCTCGATTCTGCTGAGCTGAGACAGTATCCAGCTTCCTCGAGAGAACCTCTAGCTGTACTGAAAGTGTTGCGATTGGGTTGACGCCGTCATTTCCCATTTCCCTTGGTTGCTCTTGCCTTGTACCATTCCATGGATAGAAATTTAAGTCCATTGTACCTGAGAAGAGAACAAATGAAGAGAATTAAAACAAAAATAGAAAGTTTAAATTAAGACTAATTTGATTTAAACTTATGTTGGCAAACAGTTATCAAATAATTCCCCGGCAACGGCGCCAAAAACATGTTGGCCGATTTATCGGTCAATATATTCGCGCAAGTATACGAGGCCAACGAGTAATAAAGTGTAAGTACAGATATCGTCCCATAGAGAATTAATGGATAAAAGACACCAAACCACTAGCACATAATCATCTCAGTCTTATTTAAACGGATGGTAAAGAAGATGAATTAAAACTAAGTTAAACTAGGCAAGCAATTAACTTAAACTAATTAATTCTAGAGTTAAAATCAGATAATGAAGACAAGAGATTCCAATTTCCCCTAATGATTCATCTAAATCGACATACTTCCAATTAGGTCAAAATAATAGTCAAGATAATTAGCCGAGAACACGAACATGAGAGAAGGCCATATTTCGATGCACCTACTCCATGTCACGTGCAATCTACAGATGATAGAACGCACGTGAACACCCACATTATCTAAACCCCTATATGTCTATGGTGTTTACAAATAAATAGGGTTTAAGGTCAAGTCCTCTATTGACTACGGACGGCGCTTCGGTATATGTCTATCCTAAGCACAAATCATACATCCAACTCCATGTGAATGCACAATCACCCGCTACTACGATTAGATTTAAACCTACACTTTGTCTTTCAAGTCCACATAGGTTATCACAGTAATTGGTCGCGAATCAATTAAGCAATGCAAGCACGAATCATAATAGACAGTCATATAACAATCAAAGAGACAAGCATGGAAGCATGTCAAAGTAAACTACTCAAAAGGTTCCATTGGAACCTCAAAATAAGCTTAAGCCATAAATAACTCAAGTATATTATCCACAAGATTCAATAACATCATCTAAATATACAATGTAATAGCAAAGAGATATTAAGGATAGAGCTTTCAAATCAATCTCCAAGCTTGGACCCTTGATGTCAATCCTCTTGCTTCAATCTTCACACACTAACAAAACCCTAGAATCTAACTAACTAACACTAAACTATCACTAATCTACTCTCTAATCTACTCCTAATCTAGATTAAACAAGATGTAAAGGAAGAGAATAGAGGAACTAGGGCTTAGGGCCAATATATCATACCCTTTCTTGTCCCAAACGAGCCCCCTTATATCCCAATCAAAAGCCAAGTCCCGTTCAATTGAAAAGTCAAGTCTAGCACAGCTGGGGACTGGCGCGGCCGCGCCCAAAATAGCCTTGAAATCCTCGCGCCCGCGCCAAGGATTTTCTACTGTAGATTCCTCTGGTAAAACGGCCATAACTTTTGATTCGGGAGGAGTTACGAGGCCTGCCACCTGTCAAATCGAAGCTATAGAAGAGCTCTACAACTTTTATTCTTTGAGAATTGAGAAATAATGGATGGATGAAGGCTGAAATTGAGCTCCAAGTGACAGCTATGCATGAAAACTCAAAACCGTGAGGTTTGACGTCCGTTGGTATATGGGGCATAACTCTCGCTTCCAAACTCTGATTTAGATGATTCAAGATGTTCCAAAAAGCTTATAAGATGCTCTACAATATGAACCAAGTTCCAATCCAAGAACATGAAATGAACGTGAACCACCCAAACGATGTCCGAATTGCACTTCCTTCCCATTTTTGCTTCAAAGGCCATTCTTGCTCCTTTTGTCCTCTAGACTCGTGGCATCACCTTCATTGCTTCCTCACCCATGCTATCTTCATGCTTTAAGCCCATTTCAGTACTTTGTCCCATTTACGCTCAATTTGCACCCGGAGAGTTTCTAAACCTGAAAATCATAAAACAAAGCAAAAACACATAAAACGCACAACGATACTTGAGTTTAAGCAACAGAATGAGTTGGTTACTATCCGAATAAGTGGTCATAAAAGCCACTTATCACAGATCAGCCCCGATCTCAATATCAGGATGTCAACTCAGCCCCGGTCTTAATATCGAGATGTCAATTCAACCCCGGTATCAATACTAAGATGTCAGATCAACCCCGGTCTCAATACCGGGATGTCAGATCAACCCCGATCTCAATACTTGGATGCCAGATCAACCCCAATCTCAATACCAGGATGTCAGATCAATCCCAGTCTCAATACCGGGATGTCAGTTCAACTCCGATCTCAATACCGGGATGTAAGATCAACCCCGGTCTCAATACCGGGAGGCCAGTTCAACCCCAATCTCAATACCGAGATGCAAACTCAGTCTTGGTCTTAATACCGGGATGTCAGATTAACCTCGGTCTTAATACTAAGATATCATATTAGCTCCGGTATCAATACCGGGTTGTCAGTTCAACCTCGGCCTCAATACTGGGATGTCAGATCAGCCCCGATCTCAATACCAGGATGTAAGTTCAACCCCGGTATCAATACCGGGATGTCAGTTCAACCCCGGTCTCAATACCGGGTTGTCAGATCAACCCCGATCTCAATACCAGGAGGCTAGTTCAACCCCGGTTTCAATATCGAGATTCCAACTCAGCCCCGATCTCAATATTGGGATGTTATATTAATCCCGATCTCAATACAGGGATGTCAAGTAGCCTTGACGACAACCACAGGAGGTCAAGGTCAACCTCGGTCACTATACCGAGATGTCAAGTCAATCCTCAACAATAACGGGAGGTCAAAAGAAGCCTCGGTCACATCCCGGGAGGTATAGGAGCCCCAGAGACAACCTTGGGAAGCCATATCAACCTTCGGAGACAACCCTTATGCATCGTATCATCCCCAGAGACAACCCTGGGAAGGCCAAAGAAACCTCGGAGACAACCACGAGGACAAACAAAATTGAGTGGGATCAAAACCTCGGAGACAACCCCGGGAAATCAGCCAAAGGCCATGCCAGTATAGGAGAAAACCCCTGGAGGGGTAAAATGGTCATTTTACCAACTTAAAGCCAATTTGGTCAAAATCATACTAAATTGATGCCATGAAGGTCAGAAAGAGCCATAACATTGATCTCGAGTGGAAACAGCTCAATATAGCTCAACGGACAAACTGCAAAGAAACGAAGACTCGGTTATGAACCCTTCTTCTTGGACTTGAAAAGGGTTTAGTCCTATGTCATTGTGATGCTCTCAGCGAGGGCTTTCCAGAAAGGTATAGCACACCTCAAATGGACGCTCCGATCAAAAGTTAGAAAATTTCGAATCTGACCTCAAGTTGCTCGAAGTGCACGTACTTTGAGACAACGGGACACACTACTCGGGGCCTGCCACGTGGCATCGCAGGTAGACCTGCGGCTGCCGCGAGTAGACCCTCTTCCATCGGGTCTTTAAATACAAGTGCACCCCCAAGCCAAAAAAAGAAGAAAAAAATAGAAAACGCTCTGAAACTCTGCCCATTTCATTTTTTGGCCCGACTTCTAGTACTCCAAACTCAAATTTTATCACTCTAACACGTAGGTATACTCATATACTACCACGTATCAAAAGTTGAGCGGTAGAACTATCCATTTGAGGCCTACCAAGTGACAAAAAGCCCGTGTAGCAGTCCATTGTAAATATTTTTTATGATCGGGAAGTTCTTACTACTTCATTGCGTATTTATAGACTTTCACGTTAAGTTTCGTTTTCTAATTTTACCTGGAATTCAGTTCTGTGGCCGCTTTTGCTTATGTTTTTGTATATTTTAGTACATAAATATGTTTTCTAGCATTTGCACAGCCCGGATCATCGATCCGCGGCTTTTAATAGCTTATATATATATACATATAAAAGCCCTTCGCCGGACTGGGTTATTGACTCGGGTCCATTTTGGCTTTATTATGTATATATTTGACTATATATATACTAACTTTTCAATTCTGTCAAGCCCGGATGAAAAATCTGTGGTAGTTACTACTTTTATATATATAAATTTTTCTGACTTCATTTGGCCTGGATTTTGACTTTGTGGCCTTTTTATTGCTTTAATATATATATATATATACTAAATGTACATATTAACTTTTATATTTCAGCTTGGACTGGATCATTTCGTGGTCTTTTTACAACTTTTAAATGTATATATATATATATATATATACATATATATTTACATTCTGTCGGGCCTGGATAATTTCATCGCTCATTTACAGCTTATAAATATATATATATATATATATTTACATTCAGTTGAGCCTAGATTAATTCATGGCTCCTTTACAGTTTTTCTATATATATATATTTCAATTTTGTCCCGCCTAGATTATTCCGTGACTTTTTACAGCTTTTTATAAATATATATATATATATATATATATATATATATATATATATATATATATATATATATATATATATATATATTCATTCCAGTTCGAGCATAGGATTGCAAATCTGTTGCCTTTTACAGCTTTTATATATATATATATATATATATATATATATATATATATATATATATATTTTCATTCTGTCAAGCCAGGATTATTCCGTGGTTTTTTACAGCTTTTATAAATATATATATATATATATATATATATATATATATATATATATATATAATTTAATCCATAACAACCGGTTGTCGGGACGAACACTTTTTCTCCCAGCCGCTACTACAAGTAGCGGCTTGTAAATCTTTCTATCACCAAGTACAGTGGGTCCACTATAATAATGACTCACAAACCGCTACACTCTTAAGCGACTGGTAACTTTTGTCCCAATTTTGTTGTCACTTTCATTATTACTATGTTTATAATAAATTATATTATTATTATAATATTATTATTTGTTTGATTTAAAAATATAATAGTAGTAATTGTAATAATAATAATAATAATTAATTATTAGATTTAATAAATATGATAATATTAATAATAACTAATAATAATATTAATTCTATTATTATAATAATAATATTAATTATTTGATTTAATAAATAAAATTATAAATAATATTAATTAAATTTAATGTAATAATAATAATAGATTGTTATTCTTTTTATTAGTACTATTATTATTATTATAATTACTATTATTATTATTAATACTATTTTTTTTAATCCCCCAACCTCTACACATAGTAATAATTTAATTTAATTATTATTATTATTATATAATAGTATTAATAATAATAATAATAATAATAATTTAATTATAAAATTATTGCTTTAGTGGCATTTCTCCAACCAGCTCTTCCCAGCGTGATTCAATAAGATCCATTATTACTTAAGCTTGCTCGGGAGTTGTCAAAGATGACAAAATGGCTATACAATTACCCACGCAAAACCAAGGGAAATCCATTCTTGTTATTAGGTCAGCAAACTCTTTGCCCTTGTCATTATGCTTTAGTAGAGGGAAAAAGGATATTCAACAATTTGGGACAAAGGAAATCACAAGGGACTCTCAATTTGGGACAAAAAAAGGAGAATCAGCCGCTCCAAGCAGCAGCGGCTGTGATAGAAATTAGGAACGGAACACGAGGATACAAAAGCAAAGTCAGCAAGTACAGAAATTAGGAACGAAAAACGAGGAAACAAAAAAAAAGAGTCAACCGCTCATAGCAGTAGCTTGAGGGAAAAAAAGAAATTCAACAATTTGGGACAAAGGAAATCACAAGGGACTTTCAATTTGGGACAAAAAAAATAGAATCAGTCCCTCACAGCAGCAGCGACTGTCACGGAACACGATGATAATTAAATAAAATTTGTCCGGCTATGACTTTTAATTTGAGACCTTTTAATTTATGACTTTCAATTTGGGACATTTATTAATTGGTGAAAACAATATTACATTTTTATTAATTTTTATGAACGGAATACGAGAAAAAATAATATATTAATAATTTTTAAATCTCATAAATCAAAGATAAATACATAAAAAATATAAACATTTTGGAATAAATTTTTTCTTCTAAAACGACAATCTTTTAGGAATGGAGGGAGTATATTACAACCACTTTGTCAGATATTTTTTATTTTGATTAATTATGTTTGGGTGCTGTGACACCCCCGAATCCGGGTCCTCTGACCCCGGTCTGGTCGCCACGAAACAATACTAACGTCCACCTTTAAGTAACATACGATAACTAAAATGCGAAATATAATAAACGTACATCGTTCATTCAAAATGTGTTACTAGTCCCAAGATTCGATAACCTTAAATAAAATCTTACAATCATACCCTAGAATAAACATTAGGGTTCATATTACATTAACAGTAATTAAACAAATCATAAAGACAAAGTCTGCTCCTTGCAAACCATCCTATATCTTTCCTTTACCCTTGTCCTTCCCTGAATCCTCTGGCTTAACTGCAATATAAGTCATGATATAGCAAGAATGAGCAACAAGTTTGCTCAGCAAGTTTAAATACAACAATAAAGGATATATCATGATGAATGGAAAAATATCTGACAATGATTTCAACAAAATGAACATCTTAAAGATTCAACAATATGAATATTAGAACGATTCAATAATATGAATATTTGAACGATTCAATAATATGAACATTAGATAGATTCAATGATATGAACATCTGAACAATTCAATAATATATGAATATCTGAACGATTCAATAATATGAATATCTGAACGATTCAATAATATGAATATCTAAACGATTCAATGAATATCTGAACGATTCAATAATATGAACATCTGAACAATTCAATAATATGAATATTAAAAGCAAAGATAATAATTGCCTTTAGAATGACTGATAGTCGAGTAGACTCTGAACTATAACTTTCCAATGGGTTCAATAGCTAATTGACCCTTTTTGGATTACTGGCTACTGGCTATAGAAACCTAGTACCTCGAGGAGATCAGCCTCGGGCACAACGTGAATATGCATAACACTTAAATCTGCTTACTCGTATCATATATATTAGATACCTGGGCACACTCCTACATATGAGGGGTGTTCTGTTCCGTCTAAGAACCCTTACCATCAATTGGTTTGGATAGCTTCAAAGAAAATTTTATACACTAGTCTGACCAAGCAAAGGTTCAGACTCTTACTGACATAGTTCAAGAAATTTAGGACCTTGAATAATGTACAAGTCCAAGACTGTACGAGCTCAAATGCACTAGGTGCAGACATCAATAATATCAATGTGGAATAATTGATAAGTAATTAAACCACTAAATAACATGTTTGGAAATAAAGTTCAAGCAATTAAGTAAACAACTTTTGATTCAACAATAACCTACTCAATACAATATGAGAAGGATAGAGAACTTGCACAAAGTGAAGTTTAGAATTTGCACAATATATGAATTTGTGTAAGTTCGGAGAACTTGCACAATACTCAACGTGTGAAGTTCGAGGAACTTGCACAATACTCAATGTGTGAAGTTCGGGAAACTTGCACAATACTCAACGTGTGAAGTTCGGGGAACTTGCACGATAATAGATTCCTTGCATAAAATAAATGCATAGGCTTAGACACTTACAACATCAAATAGTGAAATTCGGGGAATTTCACCATAATAGATCCCTCGCATAAAGTAAATGCATAGGTTAGGACATTTGCTTACAACGTTCTTTGAGTAAAGTAAACACAAAGATAAGATACTTGCACAATATACGAGTTTGTATAAGTTTAGAGAACTTGCATAATAAAGAAATGAAGTTCGGGAATTTGCAAAATAACCAAAGTGTGAAGTTCGGGGAACTTTCACAATACTCAAAATGTGAAGTTCGGGAAACTTTCACAATACTCAAAATGTGAAGTTTGGGGAACTTTCACAATACAATAATAACCTGCTCAAAACAATATGAGAAGGTAGGAAACTTTCACAAAAAAATAAGTGAAGTTAAGAAACTCGCTTACACGACTCATTGAATAAGTAGTGCAAGAACTTAGAATACTTGCACAATAGGGTCCGGATACTTGTATAATAAATAATTATAAGTCAAAAAACTTGCTCAAATAAAAGAGTAGTTCAGGAAAACTAAAAATACCCTGCTCAATATAAAATTGAGTAAAGTTAGGGAGACTTGCACAAATAATAAGTGTAAGTCAGGGAACTTGCTTACAAGATTTATCAAATAAAATAGTGCAAGGGTCTAGAATACTTGCCTGTTTGCTCAGCTACAAATAATTCTAGCTTTAATAAAACTGCGTTGGAACGACCTAGCATTAACAAGTCGGCCTCTCCAATTAGTATATATAAACTAATATAAGTTCACACACACAAGACTCTAGTCATTATATAATTCTATCACATAGTTCACGTAAGTCAATCTAATCCTGTCTTAGATTTAATAAGTTTAGATTGTCTAGTTCATAAGCATCAACATAGGCTTGAACACATAGCACTTCTAGTTTCTGATATAAATCAACATATATGTTTATCAAGTTTATAATCTCCCATTCGAAACTAGCATGCTCTTCCTAATCCAATTTTGAAGTTATATGTTTTCATGCTGGTAAGCCTTAAGTTAAACAAGTTTATACTTCAAAGGTTCGCTACTCCGGTTATACTATCTCATAACAAGGCTCAACAATACCTAATATGTATGCTTGAGTATACTACACAAATATACTTCAAATCACATAATTCATATTTGAAGTTCATTTTCTATGATTAAGCATGCATATGTGAAATCTGTGCATAAATAAACGAGGTTCATGTCAATACGTCTATAGGTATAATAACATCCTAATAAATATGCTTGCATGATCATAATATAATTCACATGATAATCATTGCTAGTTAGCTTCCACATTCTAAGTTTCCATTTGCAAGGTACACTAAGTTAAAAAGACAACACGGTACATGTAAAGCATCTCGTAACCATTACTCACAATTATTAGAATGCATACAAAAGTTATATGTATTTAAATTCTCACAATCTAAAAGACACAAGTCTTGGTTAAGTTCTCTTTTCAAAGTTCTTAAGTTTTCCTTTGAAAACTCCTTAAATCCCTCAATCTCGAATGCTAATGTGTACAACACTTTAAACGCGCATTTCATGTCAATGTAAACATACAATTATGCTCATAATATCAAAATATACACATGCTACTTATATGACAAGGTTCGCATTCAAAACTATAAGCTTCATTTTCAAAACACAAGTTTTTCTTTGTAAACCTTTGAGTCTTTCAAACACGTATGCTAGTGCGTGAACACACTTTAAATGTTCATTTCATGTCAACATAGTCTATACGGTTATGTTCATGAAATTAGAATGCACATATGTCACACGGTCTCAAAGTTCATGTTCGAAATCATAAGTTTATTTTACAAAACATGAGGTTTCCTTCCCTAATATGTGCTAGCATGCTCACCAATGTGTATGTTGTATTAAAGAACTCATACACAATAAGTAAATCAGTATTCAAGCCTGTCCAAAGTGGTATCATCAAGTTAGCATGAGCAGAAAGCAAAAAAAAAGAAAAAAAATTCTGCAGGCAGGCACTGGCACAGCTGCGCCGCTGGCCAGTGCAACACTGGCGCAGCTGCGCAGGCTGGCGGCCAGACGCAGAGCAGGCAGTTTTCGACAGACTCACATTCCAACTCAGAAATAACTTCACAAATTCGATTCAATCACAATGTAATTCAGTTCTGATATACTTCTAAGCTAACATAACAACTACCAAGCATTCCCCAATCAACTCATCGTATAATTCATGCTTTAATTAAGAAATCAAGGACTTAGCAGTTGACAAAATTTAAAGAACTAGAATGTAAATGTTATACCTTTAATGATATGAACTTGTTGCTAAACAATTGCTATGATGCTGCTATAGTACTTTCCCTCACTGATATCTCTCACAGCAACTTACTAGAATTTCTACACTTAATGAAATCTCAGCAAATGCAAGGAAGAAGATAAGAGTTCATTATATAAGCAAATGAATACACGGTTCAAGCAATTGTTCACCAAATCAAACCATAGGATAGCAAGATTACATAATGGACAAGAAGAAGTTGGTGGGAGTGGGTGATTACAATCATGGTAACCACTCCCCTTACAATGATCCCATCTATGATGCTGAGTTTGAGAGTGTAGGAGTAGGCTAGCTTATTATTTATTCACGTGAAGAGGGAGTTGGGGATGACACTCATATTGCGACATACCAATTACTCAGCAACTTGCATTTCATCAGACTAATGTTATATATGTACATATAGTATATACTTAAGCTACATGTATCCATTCCATAAACATTTTAATGGGAGCTACAATGTTATTTCTAATGAACAAATAATGATATAATGTATCAAGTAAGGTATATACATATAATCCATATACATTATATAAACACCGAATATCAAGCACTTGGGTATATTTACTACGCATTATCATAACTGTTAATAACTTGCTAAAATCATTTATCAATTGATAATTATTTATTGATATTACTATATGTTGATGAGGCATACATGAATGTTTACTCACCCTCTTCATGTCACATAAGCCATATTATGAGGTAACTCTAATAATGTCATTAGTCTTACTATATAGTCTATACATATAATATATAGACACATTAATATGTTACTTTGTACTATAAATAATATATAGTTAACTACCATATAAAAAGTTTACATATCACATGCTTGTATATAATAATTAATCAATTAAATATAATATTATTATATTTATTAATCTCTTACTCATTAATTATTATTTTTTTATAATAATAATTAATCAACACATAATAAATTAATTACTCCTAATTCATTAATTATTATTTATTCATTATAAAGTAACAACAACAATAATTTCATATGTTATCAATTAATTACTCAAATATAAATAATTAATCACGATTAACTCTCTACACTATATTCAAGAAATTTGAATATATAATTTACTAACACTTTTATCAATAAAAAGTCTCAGGGTTAATCTACTAATTTAAATAACCATTAGTGATTCCCTTCAATAAAAATCCTAGCATTTATTCGCATAGGCTAAATTCACATAAGCACATAACCACATAAGGTTTAAATAAGTTTGAAAAATTAATTCCTAAAAATTTTAAATCACAAAAAAAAATTTATTAATAAGGAGCTTAAAATTCCTGGTCGTTACAGGTGCACTTCACAAAATAAGCATTAAATTCAATTCAAATACATTGAAGAGCATTGGGAAGGAGCAAATGACAAAAAGCAAAAAGTGGCTGACTTGGGATTGATCGGCCGCTCCAAGTTGGAAAGGCTTCTTCCTTTTAAAATTTTGATTTTTAAAATTCAATATAATAATAATAATAATAATTAATATTGTTATTATTATATTAATATTACAAAAATTATTAAAAAAAATAACAACAATAATAATAAAAAAAAAATAATTTTTATTATGATTATAATAATTAATATTAATAATAATCTGATATTATTGTTTTTTTTATTATTACTAGTATTATTATTTAATATTAATATTATGTTTATTACAATAATACAAACACCTACAATAATACAAGGACAAAATTTAAGACATTTTAATTGAAGACATGCATGCATTGGGAATGAGCAAATTATGACACTTTACTTCTTTTCGGTCAAACAGACTTCAATTCATTTCAGTCAAACAGACATGACACTGACAAACATGACAAAAAGCAAAAAGGTGGTGTTGAAATCCGTGCTGACCGCTACTTACAATAGCGGCTTCTTCCCCTTATTTAACCCCCCCTTTTCCCCCTATTATTTCACTATCTATTCCATCCTTGTATGCTGTAGCAACCAATTTTTTCCCCCACCTAAAATTACTTGGAACCGGAAGTGGGATAACAGAAAGAGGAAAGGAAGAAAAACCGGAGGAGGAAAGACTCATCTTTATTATTATTATTATTATTATTATTATTATTATTATTATTATTATTATTATTATTATTATTATTATTATTATTATTATTATTATTATTATTATTATGATTGGCATTGTTATTATTGTGAATATTGTTAGTATTGTTGTTGTTGTTTTATTTGTCGTAATTGAAATTTTATGATCAAGTTGACTATATTTAAAATCAAAAATTATTCTTAAAAGCATGTAATAGTAATAACAATAACAACAATAATTATTTGTGCATCCAATGTACAAAGCATTTTATCCGGTATGTAATTCAATGTCCGAATTGATCAATAATGGGACAAAATAACGGCTTGGAACGGAAAACGAGGGAAGGAATAATCAATAATGTAAGCCACCACTCTGTGTAGCGGCTTGGTGAACAAATGAGACATTTAATTTGGGACAAAGATAAATTTATTACAATTCCCAAAACAAAATTATTGCCATTCTGAAAGACAAAATTACTACAATTCCCAAGGACAAAATTATTACAAAATTATTGGAATTAAATTATTATAGCAACATGAACGTTTATTGAATATGTGACTTTAAATTTGGGACAAAATTAATACATAAGAACTTTCAATTTGGGACAACATTAACACATGTAGCGGCACACCTTATTTTGGAATGAAATATATACGTTTAATATTTTTGATCATTTTGTAAAATTCTTAAAACCCAATATTATAAAAGCTTTATAATTTAAAAATAATGGAGTCATTTTAATTATGGAAATATTAATATAAATAATCAAACTGACACGTTCATTTTTATTTGTACAAAAAATATAGCATAAATTATACAACTGACGTCTATTTTTTTGGCTCAGGAATTCCTAACACTCGATAGTGGTTGCGCTTATCATGGTCGGTTTCAAAGCCGCAAATTGCACATTTTCGATGAGGCTTAGAACCTATAATTTTCTCGAGTGCACTTTTTATTCTGGATTATTTTATGCGGCCCTTTGTTTGAGATATAATAGGTGGCAAAAACTCATCTTCTTCTGCTTCCTCCTCTGCATCTTCATCATCATTATCGTAACCCATATCCTGAGGTGGATCTCCAGTCGTGCCATCAATCTCGTCGTCTGCCAGATCAGTAATATTCTCATCCGGATCATACTGGTCAACCAACGACTTTCCTCGTGCATTGAGTTTAAGAACAGTTTTGTAGCCGCGAACTGAGCAAGCAGCTTTGCTCGGTAACTTCTGGTAGTCACCCATCAAATGATTATAGCGGCAACCTTGATCTTGTTCGAAGTCAGCAGCTGTGCCGTTAAAGAGTATTTCTTCACCATTGCTTTTGTTCGCTTCTCTTGTCCACCGATGAAGAATCATCTCACTCGGTATTTGTGAAATGCTCTTAAACATTAAATATCTCAAGATGTGCCTGCATAATTCACCAGAATGAGAAAACATTTGACAATTACATGTTATCGACCCTGTTGACGATTGTTGACAATTTCTTTATATCTTCCACCATTTTCAGTTGCATCTGCAATATAAACTGCATAGACCTTAGTATCAGTGACACACAACTCACCAACTTTATGAACATTGTATTTCATGGAATCGACGAATTGACGCTGAAAATGTCTAAACATCTCTTTTGTGTACACAAATGATGAACCGAGTACCATATTTCTTTTTCGATGTTTTGTTATGTAGTCGGCCTTCCTCTCTTTGATAAATTATTTTTCTATAGCCTTCTGACTCTGCACTATAAATTCTTTCATACCTGTTAAAGCATTAACGTACTCATCAAAAAAACTATTCATGCTCTCGCTTCTTCCGGTGGTAGTCATTCCCGCGGCAAAAGATCTCTTTGTATATGCTAGAATCCATTTATGTCGTACATCATACAAACTTCCAAGCCACTCATTGGTATACAATTCATAAGAACTTATTAGAATATGCCAACATTCTTCAAACTCCCCGATGGACAATGAATTATATACACAATTGTTAAAATCATTTTTGAATGATGGGTGCTCAGAATAAATATGATGCAACTTCTCAGGAAATTTATTGTTAATATGCCAAGAACACAATAAATGATAACTAGAAGGAAGTATCGTAGCAATAGCATTACTCATAGCTTTATCTTGGTCAGTGATGATGGTTGTAGGTGCCTTATAGTATATGGCTTCGAGCCATATCCCTAATATCCAAACGAAAGTGTCCTCTGTCTCGTTTCTTAACAATGCAAATCCAAATACTATAGGCTGATAATGATGGTTGACCCCGAAAAATGGAACGAACGGCATGCCATACTTATTTGTCCAGTACGTACTATCAAATGTCACAACATCTCTGAACCATTGATACATAAACCTTGACCGGGCGTCAACCCACAAAATACAAGCTATGTGATTGTTTTCGCCGGGTTTCACTTGGAAAAAAATTTACTATCACTTCCGGATGCAAGTTTTTTCAAATAATTTACAGCAGCTTATGCATCATTTTCATCGGCAGAATCACGCCTTAAATCTCTCACCACATTCTGAACATTTACATTAGAGAAAGGAACATTTTGCATCCTACCACCCATTGTGCTCAAAACGTTCATCATCCTACTAGGACCAATACCAAACTTATTTAATGTGTCAATTAAATTTCTTGCAACAGGAGTAATATTTATGTGTGTCTCAATCAAATCTACTTTGGTGGGGGTGACTAAGTGATGATTGTGCTCTAATTGAATAGTAGAAATACGCCAATTGTCTTCTTTTTTATTGTGGACAACATATATTCTAGCTTTGCATAATGTGTGTCCTATAGAGTCTCTCTGTCTACTAATTTTATTACTACCCTCTTCATCATTAAGTAAACCCTTTACAACAATTGGTGTACCGGATTTTTTACATACATATAATCTAGATGACACAACATTCGTATGAGCATGTTTATGACTAGTTGCAATTCTAATCTCAAATCCATTTTTACGAGCATATGATCTATAAAAAATTTCAATTTCTTCCAACAGTAGCAAATAATTGACCAACGTATGGAACCATTTCAGATTTACGATTTTCAACTTCACTTACAAACTCAGATGCATTTTCACAACCTAAACTTGCAACATAATTTGAAAAATTATATGCCATTTCGAAAAACTTACCTATGAATAATAATGAAGTATTATCCGATCAGAACTTCAAGTTGAACTTGGGTAGTGAAAGTGTTACAAGCTTTGAAGATGTGAAAAAAAAAAAAACAAGATCCGAGAGAACTTACAAGTTGTAGGAGATAGAGGAAAGGAAGAATAGGAAGACAACTTGCAGAAAAAACTAAGCTGCAAGAGAATAAAAAGGAGAGGAGACCGGACGCTACATTTTGTAGCGGCTAATACTTTCAAAACCAAATTTATTAACTTTTTCCATTCCCAATGTCACCTTTTCCCATTCCCAATGTCAACTTTTTCCATTCTCCGAAGCAATCTTTTCCTTCACATTTCTCGAGTTTAGTATATAAATACAGTATTATTACTAATTATTATTGTTATTAATAATAATATTTATAATAATAATAATATTAATAGTAGTATATAATAACATTATTTATTAGTAATATATAATAACAATATAAAATAATAATAATAATAATAATTTTAATTATCATTATTATTATTGTTATAACTAATAATTATTGGTGTTATTATTATTATTAGTATTATTATTATTATTATTATTATTATTATTGTTATTATTGACCGGCTAAATGACAAACTGTACTGGCTGACTTTGGTTGTGCACAGCCGCTGCTGCTTGGAGCGGCTGGTTCTTATTTTTTTTCTTCTTTTTCCATTCCAAATTTCGTGTTCCGTGCACAGCCGCTGCTGCTTGGAGCGGCTGATTCTATTTTTTTTGTCCCAAATAGAAAGTCCAGGCTGATTTCCTTTGTCCCAAATTGTTGAATTTCCTTTTTTCCCTCAAGGGCCGCTACTGCTTTGAGCGGCTGACTCTTTTTTTTCCCTCGTTTTCCGTTCCCTACTTTGCTTTTATCTTCTACATCAAGTAAAATGCTAGCTAACAGGTACATATGGCTAATACCCAATTCGTAATAATAATAATAATAATAATAGTAATAATAAAATTTAATAATAATAATAGTAATTATAATTAAATTTAATTAATAGTATTTATAATAATAATAATAGTAATTATAATAATAATAATAATAATAATAATAATAATAATAATAATAATAATAATAATAATAATAACAATAAGAATAACAATCTATTATTATTATTACATTAAATTTAATTAATATTATTTATAATTTTATTTATTAAATTAAATAATTAATATTATTATAATAATAATAAAATTATTATTATTATTAGTTATTATTAATATTATCATATTTATTAAATCTAACAATTAATTATTATTAATATTATTATAATTAATATTAATATATTTATAAATCAAATAAATAATAATATTATTATAATAATATAATTTATTATAAACATAGTAATAATGAAAGTGACAACAAAATTGGGACAAAAGTTACCAACTGCTTAAGAGTGTAGCGGTTTATGAGTTATTATTATAGTGGACCCACTGTACTTGGTGATAGAAAGATTTACAAGCCACTACTTATAGTAGCGGCTGGGAGAAAAAATGTTCGCCCCGGCAACCGGTTGCTATGAATTAAATCCCTATATATATA
This sequence comes from Panax stipuleanatus, assembly GCA_020205555.1. Classification (NCBI taxonomy): domain Eukaryota; kingdom Viridiplantae; phylum Streptophyta; class Magnoliopsida; order Apiales; family Araliaceae; genus Panax; species Panax stipuleanatus. The sequence continues at coordinate 51,467,991 of CM035122.1, forward strand.
TATATATATATATATATACATTTCAGTCCGGGCATAGGAGTGAAAACCTATCGCCCTTTACAGCTTTCGTATATATATAATTATATATATATATATATATATATATATTCATTATTCATTGTGATTAAATTTCTGCTGTAAATATTCATTTGATGTGAATTGGCACTGATATCATTTGGCAAGTTATTGTTTCGAACTTTCCATTTTTGGAATGGAATATTTACGGAATCTCCATGAATAGGATCAAACCTTATTCCATGGTATTTACATGTGGTTCCTCTTTCTTATTCTTAAGAAAGTCCCCGAGAGGGCTTAGTTGATCCATGATTTTTGTTTCATCTTTCGTTTCCTTTTCGTTTGCAACAGGAGCTGAATATGCAACAGCAATCCAAGGTCGCATCTTTAAATATAGCATTTTCTACCTTTCAAACGGTTCAAAATAGGTCCAACCAGAACTGGGAAGCTAGAATTGCTAAGATTTATTTAAATCTAGCTTTCTTTCTAGTTTTATTAATTTGAAAGCAACCTTGCGACCCTTAGATCGCTATCTATTGGGAACGAGAAGCTTTGGCTACGCGCAGGCCAAGATTTGACTGATGAATACTTGGTTTTTGCGACATTTGGATGTAAATATCCATTTTTTGTAAATATCTGAGATGTGCAGGTTTACTTGGCTTTCCTCTGTGAGCCTAGAAATAGTGGGATTCATGATCAAATTGATCAGAATTTGATTCCCACGATGGACAAACTCCACTTTACAGATGTACCCTGCCTGTTTTTCTATAAAAATATATATCCGAAAGACCTTAAAACGGTTATCCAAGTTTAAGGTCTCAAACATAATGAAATAGTGGTTTGTCGTGCTAGAGTCACTGCAATGGCTGTCATACCCATGAGAAGACCGACACTTGTATATATTTTGTGGTCGAGGATGTTTCGTAGCCCGGCAATCACCATTCAAATTGAGCCAAAAGGGCTAAAAAGATATAAAATGGAAGTATCAACATTCTTCAATTCCTACGTCAGCGTAAAGGTTTGAAAAACTGTTTTCAAAACATCATTTCATATCTTGTTTAAAAAAAGACTTTTGCAAGTCAAATCAAACCTTTTGTATATAGGTTCAACGATGCATATACATACTTTCAAAACAAACGTAGGCCCAATTTCTTTCAGCATTCACACACACATTTGCAAATAAAAAAAGGAAATATTGAAAAGATACGGTATCGTGTTTTCACGGGAGTTGTGAGGTGCCTAACACCTTCTCCACACTTAACCAATCCCCCGAACTTAGAACTTCGGTTTCAAAGATCAAGTTTTGACAGTGTCCAACAATTGGCCTACTTTCAAACAAAACTCGGTTGAGTTGGTACAACCATTTCAAATCTACCAACTGGCGACTCTGTAAAACGTTCAAATCGTCGACATGACACATGTTGGCCTTTTCTTAAAAAAACCCTTCACCATTTTCATAAAATAGATAAAATAAGGGTAAGAAACAAAACTTAGGAAAAGAGAAAGATTCGGGTGCAACTCGACCCACATTTTTTCCCGACGTCAACAAGACAAATAATAACAAACCCCTCAAAGAAATTATATTAAGTCTAAAGCGTTCAGAGATATTTGGAATATCGAACCTCGCTTTCTAGCATGATAAATTAATAGTGTATTAAATATTTAATACGAGTTTGTTGTGCTATCCACAAGGCAAGTATTGCGTATTTAAGATGTTACTTTAATCACATTTGATGCTTATTAAGAAAATTGAACAATATTATTTTGTTGTGCTATCCACAATAACAATTTTTTTTTTTTGAATTTATGGAAGTGCTAGGTTGGACTTTACTTAAATCATTTTAGTTCGAATGTGCACACACTTGACTATTATGATTTAAGAGGCAAAATAAAAAGGAGTTACATGTTAATGTAATTGACAAAGAGTTGTCTACCTATTTATTTATATATCGTTTATTTTGCTATCCACAAGGCTATATACATTTGAAATGGGATCCTTATTCTCACTAGCAAATCTTTAATTAGATGTTGTTGAACTATATAAGTGAGGGTAATATAGTTTGAAGAAAATAGTGAGAGATACCAATCTAAAATAAGACCTAATTTATTTTGGTATATAAAATTAATTAAATGAATGTTTGCTAAAATATTGTCTTTTCACATGCAGAAATTTAAAAATGTCAATATCACTAATTTCATTGTGTAGCATACTTGATGCTAATAAACTAACCAGGCCGAATTACACTGACTTCTTAATGAATCTGAGAATAGTTCTCACTGCTGGAAAGATTTCTTATGTCCTAAATTCACCTGTCCCTGGAACTGTTCTAGAAACAGCCTCTGAGGAAGATATTGCCACTATTGTAAAGTGGCAAGATGATGCATATGTGGCTCAATGCATCATGCTCGTATCCATGAATAACGAGCTTCAGCGTCAGCATGAAAACATAGATGCTCCAACTATGTTGCTTCACCTTAAGAAGTTGTATGGTAAATAAAGTAGGACTGCTAGATATAAGATATCTAAAAGGCTCTTTCGACCTGGGATGTCCGAGGGCACAGCCGTTGAGACTCATGTCCTAAGGTAGATCAATCTGATTGAACGCCTTGGACAGCTTGGGTTCGTCATAGATGGGGAGTTGAGTCAAGACTTAGTCTTGCAAGTCACTCCCTGAGATCTTCTCGCAGTTTGTTGTTAATTTCCACATGAATAAGTTAGATGTCAGCTTGCCTGGATTACTTAACATGTTGAAAACTGCAGAACGTCACTTCCCATCCAAGAAGAACCATGCCTTAATGGTGTATTCTTCCAAGAAAAGGAAGAGGCCCAAAGTATCTTCTGAAAAGAAGAAATCTAAGAAGGCTAAGGGCAAGGCGAAAGTGAAGGATCAAAAGAAACCTGATCCAGCAAGCAAAGGAATGTGCTTCCATTGCAACGAGCCGGGTCATTGGAAGAGGAACTGCAATAAGTTTCTAGCAGAGAAGAAGCTTGGAGAAGCTTCGACTTCCAGTCAAGGTTTGTTCATGATTGAAATTAATTTTTAGAAAGTCAAAATTCTACTTGGGTATTGGATACCGGCTGTGGTTCTCACATATGTAATACTGTGCAGGGACTGGTTAGAAGTAGAAAGGTGAACAAGGATGAGGTTGTCCTACGAGTGGGAAATGGAGCAAAGGTTGCTGAATTAGCTTTAGGCACTAATTGTTTAGCACTACCTACGGGAAAGTCCATTTATTTAAATAACTGTTTTTTTGTTCCGAACATCATTAGAAATATTATTTCTATTTTCGTATTAGATATGGATGGTTTTTATATTATAATAAAGAACAACAGTTGTTCTATTTATAAAGACAATATTTTATATGGTGTTGGTAATTTGTGAAATGGACTTTACATACTTGACTTGCATGAAAATGTATTTCAAATAGAACAAACTAAGAAAAGAAAAAGAGATGATGTTAATTATACCTATATGTTGCACTGTAGACTCGGTCATATCAATGAAACAAGATTATCCAAGTTGCATAAGGATGGGCTCTTAGAGCTATCCGATTATGAATCATATCCAACTTGTGCATCTTGTCTTATGGGTAAAATGGCTAAATCTCCTTTTAGTGGAAAAGGAGAAAGAGTTAAAGAGTTGTTAGCGTTGGTTCACACAGACGTTTATGGACCTATGACATCGAATGCACGGGGAGGGTATTCTTATTTTATTACTTTTACTGATGATCTCTCAATATTTGGATATGTGTATTTAATGAAATACAAATCTGAATCACTTGAAAGGTTCAAAGAGTTCAGAAGTGAAGTAGAGAACTAAACGGGCAAGAGTATTAAGATTTTTTGATCAGATCGAGGTGGAGAATACTTAAGCGATGAGTTTCTCAATTGTCTCAAAGGGAAATGGTATAATCTCACAATAGACTCCACCAGGTACACCACAGTTAAATGGAGTATCTGAAAAGAGAAATCGAACATGCTGGACATAGTTCGTTCCATGATGAGTTTTACCGATCTTCCAATTTCATTCTGGGGTTATGCCCTAGAAGCGACTGCATATCTACTAAATAAGGTTCCCTTAAAATCCGTTCCCAAGACTCCATATGAGATGTGGACAAGGAGGAAACCTGGTCTTAAGCATGTTAAGATTTGGGGATGTCCATCTTATGTGAAAAGGTTTCAAAATGATAAGCTTGGGACAAGATCTGATAAGTGCACTTTTGTGGAATATCCTAAAGAAAAGTTCGGGATACTATTTCTATAATCCTACTGAGCAAAAGGTTTTTGTTGCGAAACACGTTGCCTTCTTGGAAAAGGAGTTTATCCTTGAAGTAGCTAGTGGGAGGAAAATAGATCTTGAAGAAATTCAAGAATCACAAACTACTACAGATCCATTGGATGAACCTGTCAAAGTAGAGACACCTTCTGTACAACACCTTATTCGTAAATCTGGAAGAGTACCGAAGATACCTAAGAGGTATGGATTCATCATAGAGGATGACAATGAGGTACACATCATGGACGATGATGATCCATTAAATTATGAACAGGCTAAGAGTAATAAAGACTCGAGGAAATGGTAGATAACCATAAAATCTAAAATGGATCTTTGAAGCAATATTTAAGACCATTTGGATTTCACTTGCGATTGCAGCTTATTATTACCAAATCAGGCAAAATGGACGTGGAGACGCCCTTCCTCAAATATACATTATTAGAGGAAAATATATGTATGATACAACCAAATGGATTTGTTTCAATGGTTGAAGAAAATCATGTATATGAGCTACAACAATCCATTTATGGATTGAAGCAAGCTTCTCGTAGATGGAACATTCGTTTTGATGATACACTCAAAGAGTTTGATTTTATCAAAAATGAGGATGAACCATGTGTGTACAAGAAGGTTAGTGGGAGCGCTGTTTTATTTCTTGTGTTATATGTTGGTGATATATTATTGATAGGGAATAACATTCCTATGCTACAATCAATCAAAATAAAGTTATCTAAACATTCCTCATGAATGATTTGGGTAGAAGATCCTACATTGGGGATAAAAATCTATATGAATAGATTTAAAAGGATGTTCAGCTTAACCCAAGGAACGTATATTCATTAGATGCTAAAGGCGTTTAGCATGGCAAACTCCAAAAGGTGTCTCATGATGATGAGCCATGGAGTGTATCTCTCTAAAAGTGTCCTCAATAAAAGAGAGATCGTATGAGTTACTATCATGTATGCAATTAAATATACGAGACTTGATGTTGATCAGTCATATTCTGAAGATGATCATTGTAGGACAATGATAAATATCTTAAAGTACTTAACTAACACTAAGGATGTCATCATGACACATGATGGGTCTGAATTAAACTAGAGGACTAAACAGACTCAAGTTTTTAAACTGACCAAGACGACATCAAATCCACTTTAGGGTAAGCCGTTACCTTGAAAGGTGGTGCAGTGAATTGGAATGGTTCCAAATAGAAAAAGTTTGCTGGTTTAGTTACAAAGACAAAGTATATAAACTGTAAGTGAAGCTGCAAATTGATGTTTCAGATAAAAAGTTCATTACAGAACTAGGAATAGTTCCTAAGTATCATCTTGAATCCAAACATGTGTTGCGGCACTTTGATTAAAGAAATCATTGAAAGAGTAGACGTCACCTTGGAGCATGTAGACTCTCAAGATAACATTACAGATCCATTTACTAAAGCTTTAACACAACAGCAGTTTGATCGCCACTTAGAGAATATGGGTATGAGATACCATGGCGATTGGCTTTAGTGCAAGTGGGAGATTGAAAGTAGTATGCATACAAGCCAATCATGTATGATGATAAAGCATATACTTTGTAAACGATCTTATTTATTTATTAATAAAAGTATTAATTTATTAAATGCAATTAAATATCTACATGATGCTATTTTTTATAATATGTAAATAACCCATAGTTTTAAGCAATGATTTTAGAATCATGATGTTGATCATACTAATGAGATCTAAATTCTTAGAAAGCTTAAAACTAAAATAGTTCCTAATCGTTGGATTACTAAAAAGGGGATTAGTAAGTCCGGATAGATTGGTGCATATGTTGCTTGCTCATTGGATGAGGATGATTGATCTCATGATCATTTATGTGGAGACACTAAAGCAAGTATGTAGGTGATTATTGGAGAATAAATTCACTTAACGTGACTCGCTAAGGAATACCTAATGGAGTTTGACTTGTTTGTCAATAGGAATTCCTAATGTGATAGTAGTACAAGTGATCCTTGGACTTGAGATCATCATAATATCTTGTATGTAATGAATTATAATTTGACTTATTCCTTAAGACCCTTAGGGTATATCAAAGGGTATACTTGGATATAATAAGTTACATATGGAGATAATGAATGGTCAATAAAGAATCTACCACTTCTAATAAAAGAAGAGATATGTCATATGTGATGCATTAAATGACAACCCAGTAGTCCTTGGCCAAGGCAGAATAAAATTAAGATTGAAGTTTCTAATTTGCATTATTTGGAGTTATGCATTTTCTAATCAAAATACATATAATTAAATAAGATAAGACTTGACAGTAATTATATGTCTTATATTTAATTGGGACATTGTATAGTGGAAGTATTAAATTGTACGATAACTATTTACTCACATATTCCTTTATGATTAATGTTGAAATCTATATTATCTGAAAAGTCGTTGATCGCTAGGCAGGCTTATCCTTATTGTAGAATAAATATTATTTATTTAAATGGATTATTAGTTTAATTTATTTATTTAAATAAGATTAAAATTATTCTAATTGATTTATTCACAACCGGTTTAATATGGAGAACCTAAAGGGTCACACCATAAAAGGAAGAATAATTATTTAAGAAGGTAATGGCATAATCGTAATAATACATTTAGTGTAATTAATTTAATCTATGGTGATAGAATAAATTAAATAGCTTAATGTTTATTATTTAAAATTTTGAAAATATTAAAGATAAATTAATAAGAGGAGTCTTATTAATATTAATATTATTATTATTTTAATTTCTAAAGGAGTTTAGGAATTAATTAATATTAGTACTCTCACATATTCCTAATAAGATTAGGAGGCAAATTAATTAAAGAAGTTTAATTAATTAATCCCAATATGATTGGGAAGCATATTTAATTAAAAGAGTTTAATTAATTAAATGAAAACCTATTTCTAATAGGATTAAAAGGGTTAAGCAATATCTATATAAGAGAAGTCTTATATTAGATATTAGTTGATGCAATTCCAATTGTTGGAGAGTACTCCTTTTCTATGGAGGATAGAAACCTAGGGTTTAATCAACCACCCTCCTTCTTGAATAAATCATATTCCTTGGTGGATCACCTCTAAAGGCCAAACACTTGGGTGGCTAACGTTGATCAAAGGAAGGAATCTAACCCAAAAATTCAAGGAGATCCCGAAGAACAAGGAGTTGAACTCGTACATGTGGAAGCTTCGTTCTACAAGGGTATGATTCTATAACTTCTTATTTATGGTTTTAAATTAATAATTTGCATAAAGGATGATCTGGGTAATGATTTTGTAGAAATTTTTAAAACTCTGATATACCATGCTTCCGCTAATTTTGTAATTTGATTGCATCCACGATTTCGTACAAACCTAACAATACTGTGCAGGGACTGGTCAGAAGTAGAAAGTTGAACAAGGATGAGGTTGTCCTACGAGTGGAAAATAGAGCAAAGGTTACTGCATTAGCTGTAGGCACTTATTGTTTAGCACTACCTACGGGTAAGTCCATTTATTTAAATAATTGTTATTTTATTCCGAATATCATTAGAAACATTATTTCTATTTCCGTATTAGATATGGACGGATTTGAAATTATAATAAAGAACAACAGTTGTTCTATATATAACAACAATATTTTATATGGTGTTGGTAATTTGCGAAATGAACTTTACATACTTGACTTGCATGAAAATATATTTCAAATAGAACAAACTAAGAAAAGAAAAAGAGATGATGTTAATTATACCTATATGTGGCACTGTAGACTCGATCATATCAATGAAACAAGATTATCCAAGTTGCATAAGGATAGACTCTTAGAGCTATCCGATTATGAATTATATCCAACTTGTGAATCTTGTCTCATGGGTAAAATAACTAAATATCCTTTTAGTGGAAAAGGAGAAAGAGTTACAGAGTTGTTAGCGTTAGTTCACACAGACGTTTGTGGACCTATGACAACGAATGCACGAGGAGGGTATTCTAATTTTATTACTTTCACTGATGATCACTCAAGATTTGGATATGCGTATTTAATGAAATACAAATTTGAATCATTTAAAAAGTTCATAGAGTTCAGAAGTGAAGTAGAGAAATAAACGGGCAAGTGTATTAAGATTCTTCGATCAGATTGAGGTGGAGAATACTTAAGTAGTGAGTTTCTCAATTGTCTCAAAGATAATGATATAATCTCACAATGGACTCCACCTGGTACACCACATTTAAATGGAGAATCTAAAAGGAGAAATCGAACATTGTTGGACATGGTTCGTACCATGATGAGTTTTATCGATCTTCTAATTTCATTCTAGGGTTGTGCCCTAGAAACGACTGCATACCTACTTAACAAGGTGCCTACCAAATCCGCCCCAAAGACTCCATATGAGATATGAAAAGGGAGAAAATCAAATCTTAAGAATGTTAAGACTTGTTTTCCAGTTTATGTGTAGACACTCAAAATTTTCTTTCCTTATTACTAACACTGTAGGAGGGCAAAATTATCATATCAAATCAACCTCGGTCTCAATACCGGGTCATCAACTCAACCCCGATTTCAATACCGGGTCGTAAAATAACCCCGATCTCAATATCGGGTCATCAACTTAACCCCGGTCTCAATACCGGGCAGTCAAATCAACCCCGGTCTAAATAACAGGTCGTCAAATCAACCCCGATCTCAATACCGCGTCCTTAACTAAACCCCGGTCTCATTACCGGGTCATCAACTTAACCTCGGTCTCAATACCGGGCCGTCAACTCAACCCCGGTCTCAATACCGGGTCATCAACTCAATCCCGGTATCAATATCGGGCCATTAACTCGACCTCGGTCTCAATATCGGGCTGTCAAATCAACCCTGGTCTCAATGTTGGGTCCTCAACTCAACCCCGGTCTCAATACAGGGCCATCAAATCAACCCCGGTCTCAATGCCGGGTCATCAACTCAACCCCGGTGTCAATACCGGGCCATCAAATCAACCCCGGTCTCAATACCGGGCCGTCAAATCAACCCCAGTCTTAATACCGGGCCGTCAAATCAACTCCGGTCTCAATACCGGGTTATCAGATCAACCCCGATTTTAATACCGGACAGTCAAATCAACCCCAGTCTCGATACCAGACCGTCAAATCAACCCCGGTCTCAATACCGGGTAATCAAATTAACCCCGGTCTTAATACTGAGCCATTAAATCAATCCCAGTCTCAATACCGGGCCATCAAATCAACCCCGGTCTCAATACCAGGCCGTCAAATCAACCCCGGTCTCAATATCAGTTTATTAGACCAGCCCCGGTCTCAACTCAGGAGGTACAAGTCAGCCCCGATCTCAATCTAGGAGGTACAGGACAGCCCCGGTCTCAAACCGAGAGGTACAAGATAGCCCCAATCTTAACCCGGGAGGTATAGGTCAGCCCCGGTCTTAACCCAGGATGTACAGGTCAGCCCCAGTATCAATCTGGGAGGTACAAGACAGCCTTGATCTCAACCCGGGAGGTATAGGTCAGCCCCAGTCTCAACTCGGGATGTACAGGTCAGCCTCGATCTCAACCCGTGAGGTACAGGACAACCCCAATTTCAACCCAAGAAGTGCAGGTCATCCCTAATCTCAACCCGGGATATCAGGTCAACTTCAGAAACAAACCTGAAGCCTCATAACATTTCCAGAAGAAAGCTTGGCGTGACCAAGTCAACCTCAGACACAACACTGAGGACAAATAGACTCGACTGGGATCCAAGTCTTGAAAACAGCCCCAGGAAGTCAACCAAAGGCCATACCGAAAATGAAGGCAATCCCGGGAGGGGCAAAATGGTTATTTTACCAACTTCAAGCTGATTCGATGAAACTCAAGCTGAATTAATGCCACCAAGGTCAGAACAAACCATAACGATGATCCCAAGTGCAAACAGCGCAAGACAGCTCAACGGATAAACTGCAGAGAATCGAAGACCTAGTTTTGAACCCGTCTTCTTGGACCCTAAAAATGTTTTATCCCATTTCATTGTGACACTCTCGGCGAGAGCTTTTCGAAAAGGTATCGCACACCTTAAACGGACGCTCAGATCAAAAGTTAGAAAGTTTTAACTTTGACCTCGCGTTGCTCGGAGTGCACGTACTTCGAGACGATGGAACCCGCCGCGAGGCCCATGCCACATGGAGCCGAACCTCTACCTGCTGCTGTCGCTGGTAGAGTGGAGGCTCCCCAGTCTATAAATAAGAGGGCACCCCCCCTCTTATTTTCTTAATTCAGAAACGCTCATTACCTCTTCTCATTTGATTTTCTGCTATTTTCATGTCTTCCAAACCCAAATATTTTCACTAACACGTAGATATACCCACATACTACCACATATCAGAAAATAACCGGTAGATTCAGAAGTTTAAAGCTTACAATTTGGCAAAAAGCCCGTGTAACAGTCCATCGCGAGTATTTTTATGATCATCAAGTCAATACTACTACTTCACACTATTATACACTTGCACATTAAGTTCCGTTTTCTAAATATGCCCAGAACTCAGTTTTGTGGCCGTTTTCATCAACTTTTGGTATATTTTTGTACATAAACGTATTTTCTGGCATTTCTACAACTCGAATTGACGATCCGTCACTTCCAGCAGCTTTTATATACTTACATCTTCGTTGTTAGCAATGCTCTGTACCTCTGATCATTTGATTTTATGCTATTTTCATGTCTTCCAAACCCAAATATTTTCACTAACACGTAGATATACCCACATACTATCACATATCAGAAAATAACCGGTAGATTCGAAAGTTTAAAGCATACGATTTGGCAAAAAGCCCGTGTAACAATCCATCGTGAGTATTTTTACTATCATCAAGTCAATACTACTACTTCACACTATTATACACTTGCACATTAAGTTTCGTTTTCTAAATATGCCAGGAATTCAGTTCCGTGGCAGTTTTCGTCAACTTTTGGTATATTTTTGTACATAAACGTATTTTCTGGCATTTCTACAACTCGGATTGACGATCCGTCACTTCCAGCAGCTTTTATATACTTACATCTTCGTTGTTAGCAACTTCGCCAGACTGGGTTATCTTCCGAGTCTGGGTTTGGCTTTTTTTTGTATATATTTAACTGTATATATACTAACTTTTCAATTCTGTCAAGCCCGGATGTCAAATCCGCGGTAGTTTACTACTTTTATATATAAATATGCATATATAAGCAACTTTCACCACCACTAGGTTATCTTCCCAGTATTGGTTGACTAATTTTCTGTCTCTATATATATATTTATATATTTCAGTTCGGCCTGGATTATTCTATGGCCTTTTTACTATTTTTATATATAAATATGCATACATAAGCAACTTTCACCACCACTGGGTTATCTTCCCAGTCTTGGTTGACTACGTTTCTATACATTTACATTCAAGTTTGGCCTGGATCATTCTATGGCATTTTTACTGCTTTTATATATATTTAAGCATATATAAGCAGCCTTCACCATATTGGGTTATCTTCCCAGTCTTGGTTGACTACGTTTCTGTACATTTACATTTCAGTCCGGGCACCGGTGTGAAAACTCATCGCCCTTTACAGCTTTTGTATATATATTATTGTATATATATTGCTTTACTCACTTTTTACTAAATTGCTACTTTAAATATTTATTTCATATGAATCGGCATTGACATATCTGCGAGCGAACTAGATTTATTTAAATCTCTCCAACTCTAGCTTTCAAACGGTTCTAAGTCGGTACAGACGGAACCGGGAAGCTAGAATGGCTGAGATTTGTTTAAATATAGCATTTTTCTAGTTTCAGTTGTAACAGCAACCTCGCGGCCCTTAGATCGCTATCTAGTGGGAAAGAGACGCTTCGGCCAGGTGCAAACCAGGATTTACTGAATGAATCCTCGGTTCTGGCGATATTTGGGATATATATCTATTTTTGTACAAATTTGAGCTGTGAAGGTTTATTGGCCTCCCTATATGAGCCTAGGAATCATGGGATTCATGATCAAACAGATCAGAATCTGACTCCCACGATGGACAAACTCCACTTTACAAATGTACCCTGCCAGTTTTTTTGTAAAATGTACATACAAAAGACCTTAAAATGGTTATCTGGATTTAAGGTCCCAACATAATGAGAATAATGGTTTGTCGTGTCAGAGTCCCTCCGATGGCTATCATGCCCATGAGGAGACCGAAATTTGTACATATGTTGTGGTCGAGGATGCTTCGCAGCCCGACAATCACCATTCAAATTGTGCCTTAAGGCTGAAAAGATAAAATTAAAGTATCAATATGCTTTAATTCCTATGTTAGCGTAGGAGTTTGATAAAATGCTTTCAAAACATCACTTCAATAATCTTTTCGAAAAAAGAAGCTTTTGCAAATCAAATCAAACACTTTTACAAATCAAATCAAAGACTTTTTGCAAATCAAATCAAACCCTTCGTCTATAGGTTCAACGATGCATAGACATGCTTTTCAAATCAAACATAGGCCCAATTTTCAAACAGCATACACACACATTTCAGTTTTTAAAGGGAAATATTGAAAAGAGGTGGTACGGTGTTTACATGGGTGTTGTGGGGTGCCTAACACCTTCCCCACACTTAACCAAGCCCTCAAGCTCAAAACTTTGTTTTCAAAGATTAAGTTTCGACAGTGTCTAGCAATTGGGCCTCTTTCAAACAAAACTCGGTTGAGTTGGTACAACCATTTCAAATCTACCAACTGGCAACTCTGTAAAACGTTCAAATTGTCGGCATGATACATGTTGGTCTTTTCCAAAAAAACCCTTCAAAACCTTTTTCGCAATAAAAAGAGTAAGGGTAGATATAACTTAGGAAGAGAGAAAGATCTAGGTTGTGACCCGACCCGTGAATTTTTTCCTGACGTCGACAGGTGGCGACTCTGCTGGGGACAGTAGAGGGATTAGGCCACGTTCAAATCTTTTCAAACATTTCCCTTTCAAAACTACGTATGTGTGAAATGCTGCGTCTTTACATTGAACGAATGCGTGAATACTGCTTCTTTACATTGAATGAATGTGTGAATGCTGCGTCTTTACATTTAATGAATGTGAATGAATGCTTTCCTGCTTTTTAGTGCTTCGCACCCATATTAGTGCTTCGCACCCATATTAGTGCTTCGCACCAACTATAATCATATGCATACGGTGAGGGTGATGTATGTGATTGTATGTTGTGTTTCTCCTTCGGGAGGCAAAACTAGTCGATGATAAGTAATGTTTCTGGGGACAGCTGAGTCTCTGGGGCTCATAAAAATGCACCACCCAGATTCACTCCAGTTAAAAGATCGGATTAATTTCCCCTCTAGTAGATTGCGATGATCTGGGGACCTTCATGCCAAAAAGCCGCCAGAGTAACCTAGGATAGGTCAGCCTCTGATTAACCAAATCCGACGGGAAGCTTCTTCATGCCTTCCTCTTTCAATTCAATGTCAAAGTTTTCAATTCCAAATGTAAAGGAGCACAATGTAAATATAATAATAAAAGGTTTACATTTCATGTCGTATATATCTGGTCATCCTGTCATCAAAACAACTGACCTCTATTTTGCAGGATAAGATTTAAAAACCACATCATGGCATGCATCCTATCCCTGCCTAAATCAGGAAATTGACACGCCTACATTTTTTTATAGGTGAAAAATTGGTCCTGTTACTAGATCTAAATCCAAGAAAGCACTAAGTCCATCCACGGACATGACTTCGAGTGCTCAACCAGAGTCCACCCCTTTATCTAGGGAAGAGTTCGAAGGACTGAAGAATCAGATAGCCGAATTAGCCAATTTTTTGAGAGAACAAAGCAAGGCCCTTAAAGGGAAGCAAGCCCAAACTCACACAGAACCGGGAACACCTGGTGGTAGTAGTGGCGGTCAAGAGACTGAAAAGGCAGAAACTCAGATTCCTAGACCCCAAAATCAGAACACAACAAACAAAACTCCTGAAATCACCACCCTCAACAAAGAACAGGAAGTTGGTGACATTCTGAAGAAAGTACAGTAGATGGAAGAAACTCTCCGGTCTATCAAAGGGACTAGGGCATTCAGCAATGTTAATTACTCCAACCTCTGTATATTCCCCGGGGCTCTTTATCCTGAGAAATTTCAAGTCCCAAATTTTGAGAAATACGATGGATTGGGAGACCCTTATACACACCTGAAGGTATTCACTAGAGAACTCGGATCCTATGTAGAGGACGAGAAACTCCAAATGCAGTTATTCCAAAAGAGTCTGACTTGAGAGGCCAGAGCCTGGTATGCCTATCTATACAACTCTAAGATTCACAGTTGGGAAGAGTTGGCCCATCTCTTCCTCAGTCATTACATCTTCTAATCTCAGCTTGCTCCAGACAGATACCAGATAACCAAAATCAAGAAAAAGAACACTGAATCATTCAGAGAGTATGCCCAACGATGAAGGCGGGTTGCAGCCCAAGTCACCCCAGCCATGACTGAGTCTAAGATAGCCATGACCTTCATCGACATCAAAGAAGCTCCATATTATGAGAGGGTCCTAGCAAGCATAGGAAAACCGTTCTTTGAAATGATCAAACACGGCGAAATGGCAGAAATGGGGCTCAAGTCCCGGGAAGATAAAGGATCTAACTGCCCTCAAAGCTGTTGCTGAACATGTCCAGTCCGAAAATTACAGGGAGTAATCCTTGAGGGTACATAAGAAGAAAGATGAAGAAGTGTCCTTAGTGTTACAAGGACAGAACCAAAGAGGCGAGTCAAATAGTATGCCCATTCAAAGGAGAAACTATACCCCTTTTCAAACTCCTGCGCAGCCTTCAAACCCTCCAATCTAGAAAAATATGGAGGTCAGACGTCGAAGAACTTTCACCCCTCTAGGGGATTCACTCGAGAATGTGTTAAAGCTGTTGACGGTACAGAAAAAGATAGTACAACTCCTTCCACCAACCAACACTGGTGGATGGAATTTTGACCCATGCAAGAAGTGTGCTTACCATTCTGGATCTCTAGGCCATGACACTCAAGACTGTTGGTCTCTCAAGCACAAAATCCAAGACTTGCTTGACAATGGAGAAATTGTGGTGACCAAACCAGAACAACCACATGTACAAGACAATCCTATCGCTCAACATAAAGAGGATAATGTCAATATGATTAGCACCACAAGTGGAGAAGGATCCAAATACCTTCGTTATGTGGGAGAATCAACTTCATCCAGCAACAACACCCCAGATAGTTGGGAAGTCTTAGAAAGGCTATTCCTGATAGAGCAGGAGATAAAATCTATCAAGGAACAAATTGAACAGTTAGCAGAGCTAGTCCTCTACTAACATCAGATCACCAGACAGATGATGAAATAGGCTAACCTGTCTGACGACGATCGTCCTCCCACACCGGAAATAAATCCCACCAGGGATCACTATCGGTCTCATGAGCATGAACCTCGGACCGCCAAAATGGTTAAAGATGAGAATGTCCACACTGGTAGGAAATTCTTATTTCAAAGGAATTTCACAAACCTGAACCAGTCGATAGAGGAAATCCTCCAAATGCTAATCAACTAGGGAATGGTTGCAGATTTATTACCTCCACTAAACCCTCGATCCAGAAACTTCAAGCCTGACCAAATCTATCTGTATCACTCCAATTCACTTGGCCATGATACTGAAGATTGCTGGGAACTTCGTAATATGATTCAGGACATGATTGAGAGTGGTGAATTGATAAAAGGGAATAGGGATTATGGCCTCCCAGATGAAGACACTCTCTTTATCCCCATTGCATGGAATCAGGATACAGTAGCTGTCATCTCTTGTGATAAGGAGTCAACCCTCACACCCTTAGTACTGCCAGGGAAAGGGATCCAAGAAGTACAAAATTTTGTGAAGGTGGCCACACCCGAGTCTCTAATCTTGCCCTTCATACCTCAGTATCCAATTATTAGTCTGAAGAGGGTTCCATGGAACTATGAGAATGATGAATGTTCCACCTCAAACAACATTGCCATTGTACCAAAGGACAATCCATTATACCTGCCTCAACGGGTGATCAAAGCAGTCATCAAAGCCAAAGAAAAGGTGACTGATTAGAAAAGTAGAGTTCCTCAACAAAATGGGACACAATGAAATCAAAATTGTGCAAAGCTTAAAAGATGCACCCAAGCAGATGTCCATCCTAGACTTGGTATTATCCTCGATGGATCATCATAACATTCTAGTTAAAGTACTAGAAGAAGCCCATCTGCCAAAGACAGTGGATGCCGAGAAATTTCGTCACGTGGTAGAACACATTTTCAACAACAATGTGATATCTTTCACTGACGATGATATCCCTGCAGAAGGAACGGGCCATCGTATGTCCCTGCATATAGCTGTGATATCTTTCGGGTATATGATCGGAGGTGTGCTCATAGATGGAGGATCATCCTTCAACATCTGTCCCTACGATACTTGGAGAGAATGAAGATCAACCTAAACCGGATCAAAACCAGTCATGTGGTAATCCGGGCTTTCGATGGATCTCGCCGACAAGCCATGGGGGAAATAGAGCTTCCTGTAGAGATTGGTCCACACACTTTCTATGTGTCCTTTCAAGTGCTCAACATCACCACTGGATACAACTTGTTGTTGGGCAGGCCATGGATCCACATGGCAGGAGCAGTGTTATCCACCCTCCATCAACAGCTCAAATACATTATCAACAGCAACCTCATCACGGTCAACGCCGAACCAGAATATCATGTCTGCATATAGGGAGACATAACAGTGATCATCCTGGATGCAGGGATTAAACCTGTAAGTTTTCAAGCCCTGAAGGTGAGTGATTCTTAGTATCTACCTATCGGAGCACCAGCCCTGAAACCAAAGGCCTCCACCGAGGTCATGACAGTGGGTCAGGAGATGGTATCTTTGGGTTTCCAACCTAGAGAAGGGTTAGGAAAGAATCAGCAAGGTATCAAGAGTCCAATACAGATCCCAAGTCAGACTGGGAGAGCCGGATTGGGATACTCATCCGGATCAAACCACCGGAACCCCCACAAACATCCTAAGGCTCATGATTCCACAATATTGCTGCCCAACCTTACTGGTGTCGGATGGGTGAAACCCATGAGGAAAATCCCAGTTGTGGTACCAACCATGTTATTTCCTCCCATTATACCAGCAAGTGAGAAAATAACTCCCAAATCCGAGGTGGATAGTAAAAAGGGAAAAGAAATGATCTTGTACAAAAGACGAGACCCATTTGCTAACATGCGGGTCATCATAAAGTACGAGGGTATGAATGATGAGATCCCAGACAGCGACAATGAGGATCAGATTCAAATTCCTCGCATCAAGAAGGGAAAGGGGGGCAGTTCAAAGAAAAACCCCGGCCTTATTATAAAGGATGTCTCAATCATCATCCGAGATGAGATAGACGAGCATAAATCTTTGATACTTCCTATTCATGAGGATCTAACCCTGGATAACTGAAGCAGTGTCCCTTGCCTCAGTCAAAAAGGGTAAAGGGGCAGAAAGTACATCTGCTCTTTAATCATGCTTTCATTTACTGCTTACTTTTGATTGCACAGCTATAGCAGTAACTTTTGTCATGCTTTTCCAAATGCTCTGTATATTTAAGCAGTTGTATATATTAAAATTAAAGCATTTTTGTTTTTAGGACTTAAGCACTAGATGTGTTTGTCTCTGCTGATGAGATGCCAACCTGTCAAAGTGACTACAACTTTGATGTAGAACTGAACTTCGACTTGATGGATATTGATCAAGAGGAGGAAGATGACTATGAGGTTCCTAAGGAGATCAAAGAATGTGTCGAAGACAAACCCAAACTAAACCTCGACCAAATCACCACTATTAACATAGGAACCTCCAAAAACATCAAAGAAATCCAAATAAGCTTAGACCTTACCCAAGACCTAAAAGTCGACCTGATCGAACAATTAATACAGTTCAAGGATGTATTTGCATGGTCATATGAAGACATGATTGGACTGTCCACTGACATTGTCATCCATCGAATGCCCATCAAAGATGGATTTTAGCCAGTCAAACAAAAGCTCAGGTGATTGAAACCTGAATGGAGTCTGAAAGTCAAAGAAGAAGTTGTTAAACAATTCAAAGCCGGAATCATCATGGTATCAACATAACCGGAATGGCTGTCAAACATAGTCCCTGTACCTAAACCCGGAAGGAAAGTATGAGTATGCGTGGATTATCGGGATTTGAATAAAGTCTATCTCAAGGACAATTTCCCGGTACCTTTCATCCACAACTTGATAGACAATACGGCGCAGTATGACATGTATTCTTTCGTAGATTGCTTTCCTGGTTACCATCAAATCATGGTTTCTGAAGAAGACCGGGAGAAAATAGCTTTCATCACTCTTTGGGGAACCTTCTGTTATAGGAGACTATCCTTCGGCCTCATTAATGCCAGAGCCACGTATTAGCGAGCCATGATGGCCCTGTTTCATGACATGATGCACAAAGAGATAGAGGTTTATGTGGATGACATCATCATCAATTCCCGGAGGGAGGATGATCATATCGAACATCTTAGGAAGCTGTTCAACAGGTTGCGCAAGTACAACCTCAAGCTGAATCCCGCCAAATGTGCTTTTGGCATCAAAGCTGGAGCTGTTAGGATTTTTGATGAGTAATCGAGGCATCGAGCTAGACCCTGCCAAGATCAAAGCCATTATTGAGATGCCAGTACCTCAAATAGAGAAGGAGATACACGGGTTCCTGGGAAGAATCAACTTCATAAGTCGATTTATTTCCCATCTCACAGCAACATGTGAACCCATATTCAAGCTATTAAGAAAGAATTCCTCCACCAAATGGATTGAGAATTGTCAACAAGCCTTCCTTGCCATCAAGAAGCAGCTGATCGAAGCACTTGTTTTGGTACCTCCAAGGGAGGGAATTCCCTTATTTATGTACCTGTCCGTCAATGCCAATGCAATGGGCTGCATGTTAGGACAGAAGGATGATAGTAGCAAGGAGAGAGCCATCTACTACATCAGTAAAAGATTCAACAGTGGTGGATAGAAATACACACTGATCGAGAAGATATGTTGTGCGTTAACATGGGCCGCCATAAGGTTGCAACACTATTTGCATGGGCACACGACCTACCGCATATCCCGCATGGATCCACTCAAATATATATTCAACAAGCCAATGTTGAATTTTTGACTATCCAAATGGCAGTTGATCCTACAAAAGTTTGACATTATCTACGTGACTCAGAAGTCAATCAAGTGTCAAGGCATTGCAGATCTATTAGCTGAAGCACCTTCAGGCGGGTTCGAGCCCCTGGAGACTTATTTCCCAGATGATGGGATCATGACAATTCAACAACTCCAGCAAGAGAATACAATCCAACAATGGAAAATGTATTTCGACAGAGCAGTAAACATGGAAGGTACCGGAGCTGGGGCAGTCCTTATCTCTGGTACAGGAGAACAATATCCTGTGGCTACCAAACTTTAATTTGGAAACACCAACAACACATCTGAGTGTGAAAGCTATATAATGGGGTTGAAACTAGCCCAATCCATGGATATCAAACACCTACTAGTCTTTGGAGACTCTGAGTTGGTCATCAGACAAACCACCGGGGAGTATCACACCAAAGAACTGCATTTGCTGCCTTATCATCGACAGGTCGCCAAAATATCCTTGGAGTTTGAAGACATAACCTTTAACCATATTCCTCGGGGTAGGAATGACTTCGCTGATGCATTGATAACGTTGGCCTCATTAATCCGTATATCCGATAGGAGTGGGATTCCCTGCATCAAATTCATAATTCAGAAAGCCCCGACATACGGGAATTACATTGGAGAAATATCAGATGAAATACCTCCTGTCAATTATCCTTGGTATCAAGACATCAAGGAATATCTCTGAGACGGATCTACACGCACTGGGGCAAGCCAATCCGAACGAAAGCGGATTCACAAGATGGCCATGAAATTCTATCTAAGCGGAGATGCACTCTACAAAAGAGATCCTGGAATAGGCCTTTTAAGATGCCTTGATAAAGAGCAATCTTAGAGACTGATGGATGAAATCCACGGTGGAGTCTGTGGTCCACACATGAGCGGTCATCTGTTGGCCAAGAAAATATTAAGGACAGGGCATAATTGGATCTCGCTCAAAGCTGACTGTTATGATCACGTCAAGAGATGTTTTCAATGCCAAATACATGGGAATGCCATACATGCTCCTCCAAATGAGCTACATAACATGAGTTCACCATGACCTTTCTCTATGTGGGGAATGGATGTGATCTGTCTATTGGAACCAAAAGCCAGCAATGGTCATCGATTCATCTTCACCATAATCGATTACTTCACCAAATGGGTTGAAGAAGCCTCCTTTCCCAAAGTTACCAAAGAGGTCATCATTGGTTTCATCAGAAACAACGTCGTCTGTCGATATGGACAACCGGAGGTGATCATATCGGACAACGCAAAGAACCTGAACAATCAAATAATGAAGGAACTGTGTAGTAAGTTCCACATCAAGCATCTCAATTTTGTCATCTATCGGCCCAAGATGAATGACGCGGTTGAAGCGGCCAACAAGAACATCAAAAAGATGTTGCAGAAAATGTCCGCCAATCACAAAGAATGGCCTGACCTGCTGCCTCTAACCCTGTTAGCATACAGGACATCAATGCGCACCTCTACTGGGGCTACACCCTATTCATTAGTCTATGGCATGGAAGTAGTCCTCCCCATAGAAGTAGAGATGGAGTCCTTACGAGTGTTAATCAACCCTCAGATAGACGAAGATCAGTGGTTGCAAGACCGATATCATCAACTGTCCCTAATAGATGAAAAGAGGGCTACAACCATTTTCCACGGGCAGTTATATCAGCAAAGGATTGCTCGATCCTACGACAAGAAGGTCCGAATACGGCAATTCAAAGAAAATGACTTGGTGCTAAAGAAAATTTTGGCCAATCAAGATGAAGCTAAAGGAAAGTTCGCCCCTAATTAGGAAGGCCCTTTCATTGTCAAGGAGGTATTAACGGGAGGAGCTATCAGACTACAAGAAATAGACAGGACCGAGTTTCCCCAACTCATCAATTCAAATATAGTGAAAAGGTACTATGTATGAAGCCCATGCATACCCGCATCCGGGTCCTTCAAATCAAATCAGGTTCAGTTTTTTCACTAAAAAGTCGAAACTACGAATGACCTGATCTCCCTCCACTCGAGAGTACGTAGGCAGCCATTTCTGGTTCAGTCAAACCAAAAAAGAAATCCAAAAACTCATCAAACCAAACTCAAAACCCAAGATAAATACTTTTTAAACCTCTCTTATATGAAATTAAACTACGAATATCCTGATCTCCCTACACCCTGGAGTACGTAGGCAGTCATTTATGGCGCGGTTTGACCTTCAAGAAAAACAAAAACCAAATAAAAAACCAGTCTCAAGACACCAAAACCATATAAAAGCTAAGTCCTATCAAACTACCCTGGTCAACAGACCCATCTGAGATACTCCCTGACATCTCAACTGTTAATCCATCAAGGAGAAGCTCAAGATACATCAACAACAGCGAGTCATGAAAGAAGTGGTAATCACTCAGCAATAATAATACATATCCAAACAGGGAAGTGAATCAAAAATATATTTCTCTGATATATAACACTGTTTGATATATACCTAGTGTCCTGTACATGACAAAAATGGCTGATCTAGTATGTGCAGGAAAAATAAAGCTAGTCTATGGACCCAAGGATAAGCGGGCTTGCAATGCCACTATGGCATCTCTCTCTGAAGATGGAGGAGCAGCTGCAAGTTCAATACCCTCAGCCTCCATACGATTCAAAACCTCCATAGTCATTTGTAGTGTGGCACTGTGGTCTTCAATATATGCACTCATCTCAGGTGACCAGACTATGAGTATAAGATTGGAGAGCAGTGCTGTCAGCAATGCGCAAATCCCAGAAAGCTATGGCCTCGTCCCTCTCCACGAAAGCTGCATCTCTAGCAATCAAAGTCTCCTCGATCTCAACAAAAGCTGCATCTCTGGCAGATTGGATCTCCTATCTCTCAATTAATTCTACATCCTGAGCGGCTCGAGCCACGTCTCTCTCAGCCAAAGCTATATCTCTGCCAGACAAGGTGGTCAACATCAGCGCTCTAGCCTGATCCCTCTCAAAGGTTATCCTATCTAGTGAGTCTGCCAAAGTCAGATTTTTCCCTGCAGGAATGATCGATGGATCACTAACTAGTGCTGCTATCCGACCCATGAACAACTCATCCTCGGTAGGAGACTCAAGATCCTTCATAGGCTCCTCCTCGTCTGAATCTACAATAGGAGCTGACTGGATGAATGCAATTGATGCTATATCTGCCTCCAACCACGCTGAGTACTCTGGAGAATGATCCGGACAACTACTAGAGAAATCAGCCCTCTCTCTGTGAGTCTAGCACTCATACACTCGAATCAAGTCCGCAGATGACATAGACGAAGCTGACATCCTCTGATCAACAGCCCCCCTCAAACAGATGCAGGCTCTGATACTGATCAAACTGGCCCATAACAGCCAGAGGATGGTAAGTGGTCGCTCCCCTCAATCCCGCTAGGGGCAGATAGTCCATGCCAGATGCATGGGTAATAAAGCTATAGGGAGAGGCTAGCCCTGAGCATAGCAAAATCAAGAATGTATGCTTAATATTCTACTAAAATGCCGACCATGTCTCTGGATCGGTACACTTCACCAGTTAAAAGAAGTAGGACATAGCTATATCATGGGAAAAGCAGTACCCATGATGCCTAAAAAATCTAATCGGTCGTATATGGGACATAAGCCATACATACAACAAGACCGAACTGCCTCTGAAAAACCCCTCCAGGTGGTTAAGATAGTGGGTAGCTGACCTCAGCGTCTCAGCCAATATTATAGGAATGATGGTGCTACCCTGCCTAAGGGCCCTAACCACGACTATCAATCCCACATCCAAGTGGTCCAAGCGTAGCAGCATATAAACATAGGATACGATGCACATCAACAAAATGTCTATCCTGGCCAAATGTCACGCCTCTACCGAGACGATAAAATCCCTGGCATATCGATCATAGTTGTCGAGCTCACCAAAGCGATAGATCAAGAAGTCAATAGAGATCACCCGTCCAGAGATGATCTCATCCATCACCACGCTCTGGGGAAGACCTGACATTCGTGTGAACGGCCTCCTCATATCGCTGATCGCTGTCCGAGCGTAGGGCAACTATAAGGCTAAACAAGTAAACCGCTAATACTCCTCAAGAGTCGGCGTCAGCTCATGCTGTCCAAAATGGAAGACCTGTCTCTCGGGTATCCAGAAGGGTAAAAGATCATCCACGAACCCATATGGAACTCGATGCAAGGGCCAATGAATGCCCCAACATCTGATCAACTGTCCCTCTAGCTGAGAAAGACAAACTGCTATACCATGATCTCAAGGATGAAGCCACCTCAGATGGTGGCAAATGCTCAACTTGACTGACGGTAGATGACATCATCTGTATCATTGAATCACAAGACTATCTAGGGGTTAAATCTGAACTCATCTGTCTAAATGCATACACATGACATAATGCATGCATGATGATAAATATAAATATGATGCGATGGATAGGAAATATCATGAATATCTAAAATAAACTATCTACTGCGAGCATCATCCTTATCTGATAATACAACGTAAAATAAAGAGTACAGGGATATGGGGCACCACCACCCAACTACTAACAGTGGTCTATTAAAATGAGGCACAACCACCAAATATTCAAAACAGTGGCTGACCAAAAGATATAGATGCCATAGCTATCCAAAGAGATCCAGATAATCTACGCTCAGGGTTATTAACCTGCTCTATCTCCTCTGTGGATACAAAGCTGCAGTCATCAGGCATGTCTCGGCGGTATAATGGAGGATCTACCCCTACAAAACTACTGGAAAATGAACCTGAAGAGGGGCTCGCTCATGAGCTGGACGGGTCAAAATAAGATGCCTCTGACGAATCTCGGCCAAGGTGCCTGATAAAAAAGCGAGCTCTCTCCAACTCTCGGGTTAGATCTTCAATCTGATATGAATGAGTGGGCTCCCTTAGGCAAGCTATCCAGTCTGTTATCATCACAGACCCTGGCACCATGTCTGCCATGAATTGGGTGGCACAAGTCTGAGCTCCAATCGTGCAAGGACTCCACTAGCTACTAAATGCCTCCTGGATGAACGGGCCCTCTAATAGGGTGAAGCCATCTATGCCCTCCATACGGATATTTGTCAGTGACAAGAATAACGGCCAATGATGCCAAGCAGGAGGAACAATAGGAATGCGGATCTGCCCCGTGATGCTCCTGATAGCACGCTCTCATAAATAAACTCCCAGCCTCCCTCTATCAAAATCGGGACCCCGCAAGTTGACAATGCAAACTCTCGACCAGTAGGGAAGCCTCCCTCAAATATGATAGTTAAAAACTCAGAGATATACGGCAACCAGGAGATCAATCCAGCCGTCAAAAGCTCCAACTGTAGGCGGGCATGGGTGAATCCCTCAGCAACAGGGACCTCCGTCAGAGTGGAGTGATGCCAACGTCGTCCTTAAGGATAGGTCTCCAGACCTAAAGCAGTGGCGGGCCGTAGGCAAGGAATCCTCTCAAATGCCCAGAACTGGCCATATAAATATTAAAAGTCCTCAGTGATCAAGACTGATAAATATAAATGCTAAAATTAAAAAGGTACAAGAAAGATGTACTCACCAATAGAAACGAGTAGAACCCGAAAGCATGCGCATGCCCCGAAAAAATTAGGCAAAGGTGTAGGAACCCCAATTAAAGTCACTGAGGCGCTATACATGTCGGGTAGCACTGATCAAAGCGAAGGACACCGCGATAAGTTATCCACCACAAAACAACCCCTGATGATCACCAGGAACAATCGCCTCAAGATGAGATCCCTAACCCTCTGATCATCAGACAGAGGCTCAAGCAAAGCCCCACTCTGGGCATCTATACTCAAGGGACCAGATTGGACTGCCCGACCCTTGATCGCCATCACAGGGACTCCCAGCATGGACCGAACGGCAGTAGGTGTGATGTCAGCCATAACAGGCACTGGCTCACCCTCGAACTCAATGCTAGGGATGAACCTCCTGTCCATAGGGGGTCATCATCACATCACAGTCCAGCAAATGAAGGGTTTAAGTCTGGTGGAACCAGCGCTCAGACAAAACCCTCATATACCCCCAAGGGCAATGGCGGGAAGAATAGAAAAGAAAGCCTAAAACCCCCAGCCATCAACGATATCCCTGTAGTCCTGATGCAAAGTATGATACGGGGAGTGCACATTGAATCAGTTCCCTTGAGGCTACGTAAAGCTGGGAACCTGCATCAAAAACTAACCCATGTCAAAAATATGTGCCCCGAGAATGGCAAAAAGAAGAAAGAGAATCCAGAAAGAAGAAAACTTCAAGTCACCTCATTAGCATAAAGAAATCTCGATGGATGACGACTCAAGTCGCCTAACAGATCCTAGGTCGGCACAACAATGCCTAGAACCTCTCCACGTGGGGCCTGAGCCGGGGAAGGAGCAGCAAAAGGAGCCTGCTCATCGTCAATATCAATCGGTGGCTCGTCTTGGGCTAGACGAATCATCGACTACGCCAATCTATGAGGCGATCTAGCTGGACGTGGCTGAGGAACATCAGAAGCCCTCCTACGTCTAATACCTGAAATGACTCTGCTGTCACTGCCGGGTCTATCTCTATCCATCACCTGGACCAAGTCTCCAAATCACCTCAGAAAAGGTGTGATAAGCCTAAAATATGTGGCTTATTATTTTAAATAAGTACTCTATGCATTTCTAAGTCCTAAAAACATGCATGAGTCGGTCAAAAATACCTAGTAAAGTCAAAACAGCATGTTTTTAAAAGATAAATCCTAAAAACATGTATGGGTCAGTCAAAAATCCCCAGTAGAGTCAAAATTGCATATTTATTAAATGCTAGGGTTTTGAAAAAATTTCGCTAGAGTCTCCTTTGTAAAATGAACTGTCCGCATGCACAATAGGCATGTCTAGGTGGCCATTCAGTAGCACACCTTCCCAAAAATAGGAATAGTTCATATTTATGGAAAAAAAATCAAAATTCAACTTCACATGGTAGCTAAATTACCATGGACATTTTTAGTTAAAAATTCAGGCTCAATATGCCTCAAATAGGACGAGTAAACTGATCAAAAAGAGCAAAGTTTGACTGTCTCAGAATCTGAATTTTCTTACTTCCAAACGTGCATTGCAGTAAGAAATTCCTACATATGAAGTCAGAAAATTTTTAGCAGGTCATATAAGTATACATTTTTTTTACATTGCGTTTAAAAGCCCCCTACGTGGTTCACATGCTTTTAACGGTCAAAACTTGTAAAAAAAGGACATAAAGCATTACCTGTGATGCGCTGAGTGCGTAGAAGCTAACAGATTAAGAAAAAGGCTGCCCGAAATGAAAACTTGAAATTATGAACTCTCGCTGCCCAATATAAAGCCACAGGTGGAAGCGGGCCCACCCGCGACAACCATACCCCTACCTGCGGCTCCCTAAGGTGGGTCCCACTCCACCGGGCTCAGTTCGATTCAAGTTAAAATGGAGTTTATATGAGCTGCCATGTCAAATCTGAAGAAAAATCGCTACGCGATTGAGCGGTTTGTCCTGAAACCCTGCGTTTAAGCAGTGTAATCCTGACAGAAAGGGGAACACTCTGAAAACCCTTGGTATTCATCCCGGAGACATATCCGGGGGTTAATAATGCAAACTGCTAAAAAACTACTAAAAACTGCTAAAAACTGTCAAAAACTGCCAGTTTCGAAACATCGGGTACAGACCGGTGACAGTTCAGCCGTTGGCACAACCCCAGCGAAGCGTTGAGTACATACCGAGACAGTTCTGCCTAAAACTGCCACTTTCGAAGCATCGGGTATAGACCGAGATAGATCAGCCATTGGCACAACCCCAGCTAAGCATCGGGTACAGACCGAGATAGTTCAGCCGTTGGCACAACCCCAGCAAAGCGTTGGGTACAGACCGAAATAACTCAACCGTTGGCACAACCCCAGCGAAGCATCGGGTACAGACCGAGACAGTTCAGCCGTTGGCACAACCCCAAGAAAGCATCGGGTACAGACCGAAACAATTCAACCGTTAGCACAACCCTAGCGAAGCATCGGGTACAGACCAAGACAGTTCAGCCGTTGGCACAACCTCAGCGAAGCGTCAGGTACGGACCAGTGATATATCAGCCCTTGGCTCAATTCCAACGAAGCGTCGGAAGGGATCCGGTGGCGAAAGAAATATAATAATCCATCACCAATGATGGAATCTGTTATACACATCCTAAAAAGGAGCACCAAGAAGGATTGGTGATTCAATCCCCCTGTTGCCAACGACCGGTATAAATTATCATCAAGATAAGCATCGGGAATGCTCATTGGCATAACTCGGTGGCAACAATATCATCCCTAGGCTATCATGAAGGACGTCATCCCCAGCAGAAAATGACGAAGAACAGTTTGCAGTAGCCTATTAGCATCATCCCCAGCAGAAACTAACATAATCCATCAGTGACAACCCTAACCCCTCGAAGGAATCAGGCACTCATGACATACCATAGCATGCATTGCCTCCCCTGTGCATTGGCTTTTCCAGTCTCTATAAATCTTTATCCTGTCCATTTCACTGTGTTGCATGAACATGATAAAGAGGGCATCTGTAGAAACTCAAAATTTTCTTTCCCTGTTACTAACACTGTATGGGGGCAAAATTATCTTATCAAATGAACACCGATCTCAATACCAGGTCATCAACTCAACCCCGGTCTCAATACCAGGTCATTAAATCAACCCCGGTCTCAATATTGGGTCATCAACTCAACCCCAATCTCAATATTGAGCCATCAAATAAATCCCGGTCTGAATACCGGGTAGTCAAATCAACCCCGGTCTCAATACTAGGTCATCAACTCATCCCAGATCTCAATACCGGGTCATAAACTCAATCCCGGTCTCAATACCGGGCCATTAACTCAACCCCGATCTCAATATTGGGTCATCAACCCAACCCCGGTCTCAATATCGAGCCGTCAACTCGACTCCGGTCTCAATACAGAGCCGTCAAACCAACCCCGGTCTCAATGTCGGGTAATTAACTCAACCCCGATCTCAATACCGGGCCATCAAATCAACCCCGATCTCAATATCGGGTCATCAACTCAACCCCGGTCTCAATATCGGGCCATCAAATCAACCCCGGTCTTAATGTCGGGTCATCAACTCAACCCCAGTCTTAATATCGGGCCATCAAATTAATCCCGGTGCCAATATCGGGCCATCAAAATACCAGGCCGTCAAATCAACCCCGATCTCAATATCGGGTTATCAGATCAACCCATGTCTCAATACTGTACCGTCAAATCAACCGCGGTCTCAATATCGGGCAGTCAAATCAACCCCGATCTCAAAATTGGGCCATCAAATCAACCCCGATCTAAATATCGGACCTTCAAATCAACCCCGGTCTTAATACTGGGCAATTAAATCAACCCCAGACTCAATACCGGGCCATTAAATCAACCCCGGTCTCAATATCGGGCCATCAAATCAATCCCGAACTCAATGTCGGGTCATTAACTCAACCCCGGTCTCAATATCGGGCCATCAAATCAATCCTGGTCTCAATATCATTAAATCAACCCCGATCTTAATACCAGGCTATCAAATCAACCCCGATCTCAATACCGGGTTATCAGATCAACCCCGATCTCAATACCGGACCATCAAATCAACCCCGGACTCAATACCGGGAAGTCAAATCAACCCCAGTCTCAAAACTGGGCCATCAAATCAACCCTGGTCTAAATATCAGACCGTCAAATCAACCCCAATCTCAATATCGGACAATCAAATCAACCCCGAACTCAATACTGGGCCATTAAATCAACTCTGATCTCAATATTGGGCCATCAAATCAACCCCGGTCTCAATACTGGGCCTTCAAATCAACCCCGATCTCAATACCGGATTATCATATCAGCCCCGGTCTCAACCCGGGACGTACAGGTCAGCCCAGTATTAACCCGGGAGGTACAAGACAGCCCCGGTCTCAACTCGGGAGGTACAGGACAGCCCCGGTCTCAACCCGGGAGGTATAGGTCAGCCCCAGTCTCAACTCGGGATGTACAGGTCAGCCCCGATCTCAACCCGGGAGGTACAAGACAACCCCAGTCTCAACTTGGGAGGTATAGGTCAGCCCCGGTCTCAACCCGGGATGTACATGTCAGCCCTAGTCTCAACCCGGGAGGTACAGGATAACCCCGATTTCAACCCAAGAAGTGCAGGTCATCCCTGATCTCAACTCGGGAAGTCAAGTCAACTTCAGAAACAAACCTGAAGCCTCGCAACATCTCCAGAAGAAAACCTGGAGGGACCAAGTCAACCTCAGAGACAACACTGAGGACAAACAGACTCGAATGGGATCCAAGTATTGGAAATAACCCCAAAAAGTCAACCAAAGGCCATGCCAACACTAAGGGAAATCTCGGGAAAGGCAAAATGGTCAGTTTACCAACCCTAAGTCGATTCAATCAAACTCAAGCCGAAATGATGCCACCAAGGTCAGAACAAACCATATCAATGATCCCGAGTGCAAATAGCGCAAGACAGTTCAACGGACAAACTGCGGGGAATCGAAGACCTGGTTATGAACCCATCTTTTTAGACCCAAAAAATGTTTTATCTCATGTTATTATGACAATCTCGGTGAAGGCTTTCTGGAAAGGTATCGCACGCCTCAAACGGACGCTACGATCAACAGTTAGAAAGTTTCGACTTCGACCTCGCGTTGCTCAGAGTGCACGTACTTCGAGACTACAGAAACCTATTATGGGGCCCACACCATGTGGAGCCTCACCTCTAACTGCGGCTGCCGCAGGTAGAGTGGATGCTCCCCGGTCTATAAATAAGAGGTCACCCCCCTATTATTTTTATAATTTAGAAACGCTCTGAACCTCTGCCCGTTTGATTTTTTGCTATTTTCATGTCTTCCAATCCCAAATTTTTTCACTCTAACAAGTAGATATACCCATATACTACCACATATCAGAAAATAACCAGTAGATTCAGAATTTTAAACCCTACGATTTGGCAAAAAGCCCATGTAGCAGTCCATCGTGAGTATTTTTACGATCAGCAAGCCAATACGACTACTTCGCACTTTTATACACTTGCACATTAAGTTTCGTTTTCTAAATATGCCCGGAACTCAATTCAGTGGCCGTTTTCGTCAACTTTTGGTATATTTTTGTACATAAACACATTTTTTTGGCTTTTTTGAAACTCGAATTAACGATCCGTCGCTTCCAGCAGCTTTTATACACTTCCATCTTCGTTGTTTGTAACTTCGTCGGACTAGGTTATCTTCCCAGTCTGGGTTTGGCTTTTTTGTATATATTTAACTGTATATATACTAACTTTTCAATTCTGTCAAATCCGCGGTAGTTTACTGCATTTACATATAAATATGCATATATAAGCAGCTTTCACCACCACTTGGTTATCTGCCCAGTCTTGGTTGACTACTTTTCTGTCTCTCTATATATATTTATATATTTCAGTTCGGCCTGGATTATTCTGTGGCCTTTTTACTGTTTTATATATAAATATGCATACATAAGCAACTTTCACCACCACTGGGTTATCTTCCCAGTCTTGGTTGACTACGTTTCTATCCATTTACATTCCAGTTCATCCTGGATCATTATGTGGCCTCTTTACTGCTTTTATATATATTTATGCATATATAAGCAGCCTTCACCATACTAGGTTATCTTCCCAGTCTTGGTTGACTACGTTTCTGTACATTTACAATCCAGTTCGGCTTGGATCATTCTGTGGCCTTTTCACTTCTTTTATCTATATTTATGCATATATAAGAAGCATTCACCATACTGGGTTATCTTCCTAGTCTTGGTTGACTACATTTTTGTACATTTATATTTCAGTCCGGGCACCATTGTGAAAACCCATCGCCCTTTACAGCTTTTGTATATATATTATTGTATATATATTGCTTTACTCACTTTTTACTAAATTGCTGCTTTAAATATTCATTCCATATGAATCTGCACTGACATATCTGAGGGCGAACTAGATTTATTTAAATCTCGCCAACTCTAGCTTTCAAACGATTCTAAGTCGGTATAGACGGAATCGGGAAGCTAGAATGGCTGAGATTTATTTAAATCTAGCATTTTTCTAGTTTTAGTTGTAAAAGCAACCTCGCGGCCCTTAGATCTCTATCTAGCAGGAACGAGATGCTTCGGCCAGGTGCGAACTAGGATTTACTGAATGAATCCTCGGTTCTGGCGACATTTGGGATATATATCTATTTCTGTACAAATTTGAGCTGTGTAGGTTTATTGGCATCCCAATGTGAGCCTAGGAAATGGGATTCATGATAAAATAGATCAAAATTTGATTCCCACGATGGACTAACTCTACTTTACAAATGTACTCTGCCAGTTTTTCTGTAAAATGTACATACGAAAGATCTTAAAACGGTTATCCAAATTTAAGGTCTCAACATAATGAGAATAATGGTTTATCGTGTCAGAGTCCCTCCGATGGCTATCATGCCCAAGAGGAGACCGACATTTGTATATATGGTGTGGTCGAGGATGCTTCGCAGCCCGACAATCACCATTCAAATTGTGCCTTAAGGCTGAAATGATAAAATTAAAGTATCAATATGCTTCAATTCCTATGTTAGCATAGGGGTTTGATAAATGCTTCCAAACCATCACTTCAATAATCTTTACAAAAAAAGAAGCTTTTGCAAATCAAATCAAACACTTTTACAAATCAAATCAAAGACTTTTTCCAAATCAAATCAAACCCTTCGTATATAGGTTCAAAGATGCATAGACATGCTTTTCAAATCAAACATAGGCCTAATTTTCAAATAGCATACACACACACATTTCAGTTTTTAAATGGAAATATTGAAAAGATGCGGTACCGTGTTTACACGGGAGTTATGGGGTGCCTAACACCTTCCCTACACTTAACCAAGCCCCCGAGCTCAAAACTTTGTTTTCAAAGATTAAGTTTCGAAAGTGTCCAGTAAGTGGGCCTCTTTCAAACAAAACTCGGTTGAGTTAGTATAACCATTTCAAATCTACCAACTGGCGACTTTGTAAAATGTTCAAATCGTCGACATGATATATGTTGGCCTTTTCCTAAAAAACCCTTTAAAACCTTTTTCGCAATAAAAATGAGTAAGGATAGAGATAAATTAGGAAGAGAGAAAGATCCAGGTTATGACCCGAGCCACGGATTTTTTCCCGACGTCGACATTATGTCAAAAAGTTTGAAAATGATAAGCTACAGACTAAATCCGACAAATGTAGATTTGTCAGATACCCTAAAGAAACTTTAGGGTATTATTTCTATCATCTAACTGATCAAAAGGTGTTTGTTGCGAAATATATTGCCTTATTGGAAAAGGAGTTTATCCACGAAGGGGTTAGTGGGAGTAAGATATATCTTGAAGAAGTTCAAGGACCATAAATTAGTACGGATCAAAGTCAGGTACCTGAACAAGTGGATGAATCTACTGTACCACACCCTATTCGTAAATCTGAAAGAGTATCGAAGATACCTGATAGGTATGCATTTGTCATAGAGGATGGCGATGAGGTACGCATCATGGATGATAATGATGACCCATTGAATTACAAATAGGCTATGAGTAATAAAGACTCAGGGAAATGTCTTGAAGCTATGAAATCAGAGATAAACTCCATGGATGAGAACCAAATATAGACTTTGGTTTCACCACCTGAAGGCATTAAGCCTATTGGGTGTAAATGGGTCTTTAAAAGAAAGACTGGAGGAGACGACAAGTTAGAGACCTATAAGGCCCGACTGGTTGCAAAAGGTTTCAAAAAAAGATAAGGAGTTGACTATGATAAAACCTTCTCACTAGTAGCTATGCTAAAGTCCATTCGGATTTTGCTTGCGATTGTAGCTTATTACGACTATGAGATCTGGCAGATGAACGTGAAAATGACATTCCTCAATGGGAAACTTGAGGAGGATGTGTATATAACACAGCCAGAGGGATTTGTTTCAAAGGTTGGAACAAATTAAGTCTGTAAGCTACAACGATCCATTTATGGATTGAAGCAAGCTTCTCGTAGATGGAACATTCATTTTGATGAGACAATCAAAGAGTTTGATTTTATCAAAAATGAGGATGAATCATGTGTGTACAAGAAGGTTAGTGGGAGCGCTATTTCATTCCTTGTATTATATGTTGATGATATATTATTGATAGGGAATGACATTCCTATGCTACAATCAATTAAAATCTGGTTATCTAAGCAGTTCTCCATGAAGGACTTGGGAGAAACATCCTATATTTTGGGGATAAAGATCTATAGAGATAGATCTGAAACGATGCTTGGCTTATCCCAAGGAACGTACATTGACTCGATGCTAAAGAGGTTTTGCATGGAAGATTCCAAAAGAGGTCTCATGCCGATGAGCTATGGAATACATCTCTTCAAGAAACAGGCCCCAAAGACACCTGAAGAGAGATACCGTATGACTAAGATTTCTTATGCTTCAGTAATAGGATCTATTATGTACGGTATGATATGTACTACACCGGATGTCGCTCATGCACTTATTATAACAAGAAGATATCAGTCGAATCCAGGAGAAGAGCACTAGAAGGCAGTGAAAAATATCCTAAAGTACTTACGAAGGACTAAGAATGTATTTCTTGTCTACGGTGGGTCTGAATTAAAACTCGAGGGCTTCACGGACTCAAGTTTTCAAACGGACCAAAATGACAGTAAATCTATTTCAGGGAATGTATTTACCTTGAACGGAGGCACAGTGAGTTGGAAGAGTTCCAAGCAGCAAACAGTTGTTGATTCAGTGACAGAGGCAAAGTACATAACTGCAAGTGAATCTGCAAAGGAGGCTGTTCGGATGAAATAGTTCATAACAGAACTTTGTGTGGTTCCTAACATTGGAGGAGCAGTCCACTTATACTATGACAACACCAGAGCGGTTGCACAAGCTAAGAAACTCAGGTCTCATCAGAAATCCAAACATCTGTTGCGGTGATTTCACTTGATCAATGAGATCATTGAAAGAGGAGACATCACCTTGGAGCGTGTAGGCTCTCAAGACAACATTACAGATCTATTTACTAAAGCTTTAACACAACAGCAGTTTGATCGTCATTTAGAGAATATGGGTATAAGATACCATGTCGATTGGCAGTGGGAGATTAAAAGTAGTATGCATACAAGCCAATCGTGTATGATGATAAAGTATATACTTTATAAACGATCTTATTTATTTATTAATAAAAATATTCATTTATTAAAGACATTTAATTATCGACATGATGATTTTTTATACTTGTAAATAACCCATAGTTTTAAGTAATGCTTTTAGAGTTATGATGTTGATCATGCTAATGAGATCTAAATTCTTAGAAAGCTTAAAACAAAAATAGTTCCCAATCGTTGGATTACTAAAATGGGAATTAGTAAATCCGAATAGATTGGTACATATGTTGCTTGCTCATTGGATGAGGATGATTGATCTCATGATCATTTGTGTGGAGACATTAAAGCAAGTATGTAGGTGCTTATTGGAGAATAAGTTCACTGAACGTGACTCGCTAAGGAATACCTAATGGAGTTTTACTCGCCTGTCAATAGGAATTCCTAATGTGATAGTAGTACAAGTGATCCTTGGACTTGAGATCATCATAGTATCTTATGTGTAATGAATTATACTTTGACTTATTCGTTAAGAGCCTTAGGATATGCTTGGGTATAATAAGTTACATATGGAGATAATGAATGGTCAAAAAAGAATCTACTACTTCTAGTAAAAGAAGATATATGTCCTATGTGATTCGTTAAATGACAAACAATAGTCCTTGGCCAAGGCAGAATGAAATTAGAAGGGGTTTCTAATTTGCATTATTTGGAGTTGTGCATTTTCTAATCAAAATACATATAATTAAATAAAATAAGACTTGAGAGTAATTCCATGTCTTATATTTAATTGGGACATTGTATGTTGGAATGATTGAATTGTACGGTAACTATTTACTCACAAGTTCTTTTATGATTAATGTTGAAATCTATATTATCTTAAAAGTCGTTGATCGCTATAGGGAAGCTTATCCCTATGGTAGAATAAATATTATTTATTTAAATAGATTATTAGTTTTATTTATTTATTTAAATAAGATTAGAATTGTTATAATTGATTTATTCACAACCGGTTTAATATGGAGAAACTAAATGTTCACACCATAAAAGGAAGAATAATTATTTAAGAAGGTAATGGCATAATCGTAATAATGCATTAAGTGTAATTAATTTAATCTATGGTGATAGAATAAATTAAATAGCTTAATGTTTATTATTCAATATTTTGGAAATATTAAATATAAATTAATAAGAAGAGTCTTATTAATATTATTATAATTATTATTATTTTAATTTCTAAAGGAGTTTAGGAATTAATTTAATATTAGTACTCTTATTTATTCTTAATAAGATTAGGAGGCAAATTAATTAAAAAAGTTTAATTAATTAATCCTAATATGTTAGGAAGCCTAATTAATTAAAGGAGTTCAATTAATTAAATGAAACTCTATGCCTAATAGGATTAGAAGGGTTGACCAATATCTATATAAGAGGAGTCTTATGTTAGATGTTGGTAGACGTAATTCTAATTGTTGGAGAGTACTCCTTTTTCTACAGAGAATAGAAAATAGGGTTTAGCCAACCACCCTGCTTCTTGAATAATTCCTCTTCCTTGGTGGATCACCTCTAGAAGCCAAACACTTGGGTAGCTAACGTTGATCAAAGGAATAAATCAATCCCAGATATTCAAAGAGATCGCGAAGAACAAAGGAGTTGAAATTGTACTTATGGAAGCTTCGTTCTACAAGGGTATGAATCTAATCTTCTTTTACTTCATTCTAATTAATAACTATGCATAAAGGATGATCCGGGTAATGGTTTTGTAGAAAATTTTAAACTTTGATATACGACCATGCTTCCGCTAATTTTTGCAATTTGATTGCGTCCTGATTTCGTACAAACCCAACATTCCCATCTTTGGACAGCATCTAGTTAACTTGTTATAATAACATACCACTAAAGAAAATAATTTTTAGAGCAGAAAAAGTGACCAAAATAGCCTTCACCAAAACTGGTCAGGAAACTCAATTGATTTTTCCAGATTTTTACCTAACAAGACTATTTTACAAGAAATCATGCTACAGTTTGTACGTTTAATATTTTTGAGTGATTCTACTTGGTTTCATTAGATAACTCATGAATTTAACACATGTCTTTGATGGATCTCAAAAATAAGTTACAGATTTAAAATGGTAAAAAAATTAGGGTTTTATAGGCTAAAGCTGTTTTTGCTCTTCTTACTTATCCAAGCTTATCAACACAGAAAATGATAAGATCTAAGCATGAATCAATATAAAACATATAGATATAGTGTCATATGATTTAATAACATAAACGCATGATTTATTTCAAAACAACCACAAGATATTTCATAGATCTAACTTAGGGTTTGAGTTTAGAGGGTTTTTATACCTACTTCTTTGTGATACTCTTCTTCTTCTCCCAAAGTAGTGGATGAAGATTGATGGCATGAGCTAAATCTTACCTTCTTCTTCGTCCTTAACTCCACGGTTGTACCCCTCTTTCTCCTTCTCTTATAGTTTTGCTTTCTAGCTTTTGGAGAATAAGAACTTAAGATGAACTAAACTTTTTATTTACAAATGGAAGGGGGCTATTTACAGTTAGCAAAAATGTATATATATAACTTATATATATATATATATATATATATATATACACACACACATACACACACACAATATCTTCCAAATCTCTTGCTATGGATTTAGTTTTATTGAGCTAGGGAGGCTAAGGGAACATAAACTAGATTTGGTAGATTTTGTGAAATAAAAAAAATAAATGAGCATGTGCTCTTTTCCCTTCTACTTTCCCAGCTATATGCTCCCCCTCTAGATCCATTTTTGATTTCTTTAATGCTTTATTTTGCACATTTAATTATCTAGAAGGTCCGCATAAATTTGGGCTAGGGTTTGGGCCAATCAATTATTTATTTGGGCTCCCATTTAATTTATTTGGGTCACTTGAATTAACATATGCCCAACATATTTATTTTACATTATTCTAGTTATTTAATTAAGGTTTGTAGCCCACTTACATAGGACTTTAAATAGTTACTCATATAGATTTAATTACATAACCCAATTAGACTTGCTTTAATTTGGTTTAAAATAATAATAGGCTGAGATAAATAAAAATAATTCTCTTAGGTTAGTTTACTATTATATATATTTAAATACTTGGACTCTTTATTAAATATAACACCTATGTTATTTAATTCTTATACCTATTATATATAATTAAGTTACAAAACTTTCCTTTCCATTTCTTCTTATATGACAAATATATGCACATACATTTTATATATATTCATTCAATCATATCAATATTATTCATAAGTCACAAAGTATTCTAACACTTGACTACTAGGTTAGGTTTAATTTAATTACTACCACAATACCTAGCTTATCTTTTCCTAATTTAATATATTTGGGTTTTCTTAAATTACCACTCAAGGCTTAATTTCCATAAGCTTGTTTAATTAAGCTTTCCATTATTCTTGTATGATTAATTTAATTAATCATTCCTCTTGTTTGGCTAAAATATAGATATCGCATCTCTAAGTATATATATGTATCTATATATACATATTCTCTTTAACCTTATAATATCCTTTTATTTGAAATTTATTTCGATAATAAATTTTCCACATATATCATTATGAAATTTCTCACATAATCTTTTTCATTGATTAATTAACGTAAATTTAAAGGTATCATAATACCTTATTCTTAATATACCTCCAAGTATACATATAAATCCTTTCTAGGTTATGAATTTTTTTTTGTAACCCATATTTTCTCACTTCTATCATTCATTTTCTCATTTCTTACTCTTCAACCTTTCTATCATTCACATTTAATTTCTCTATATTCTTTCAAATATCAAATCGTATAGGTTTTTCTTAAGAATTTTAATCATACCTCTACTTTTAAATCTAGGCTTTAAACTTTAACGTTTATTTAATCATTCAAGATCTTATAAATTTTCGGGATGTCACAGTAGTAGTTTTTGCCTTGAAAATTTGGAAGCATTATTTGTATGGAGAGAAATTTGAAATATATACAGATCATAAAAGTCTGAAATATATCTTCACATAGAAGGAGTTTAATAAGAGGCAGAGAAGATGGTTAGAGCTAATTAAGGATTACGATTATGAAATCCTTTATCACCCAAGGAAATCAAATGTTGTAGCCGATGCCTTAAGTAGGAATGGTCGTAAGAAGCTAATGATGTTAAAAACTCAAGACGAGTTAGTGAAAACCATGGAGAGAATTGAATTAGAAGTGACGTTTTCGCAGGACTTAAAGAAAAAGTTATATGTAATAGAGACTTGTCCAACTTTATTCGAAAAAGTCAAGGAAGCACACCCCAAGGATGAGGAGTGTGAAAAGATAAGGGAGATGATCTCTAAAGGAAAAGAAAGTAAATTTAAACTCGCTAATGATGGAGTAATCAGATTTGAATGAAGAATTTTGGTTCCGTTAATACTAGAGCTGAAAGAAGAAATTTTACAAGAGGACCATGGTTTGAGGTACGCGATTCATCCTGGAATTACAAAGATGTATCAAGACCTCCGACAACATATTTGGGGGCCGAACATGAAAAGAGAAATCGTAGATGTTTGACTTATTAGCAAGTCAAAGCCGAACATCAGAGACCGAGTGGTTTACTTCAATCATTAGAAATTCCTGAATAAAAATGGGAGCATATCACGATGGGCTTTGTGGTAGGACTTCTGACTACATATAAAGGATTCGATTCTATATGGGTTATAGTTAATCGATTAACAAAGTCAACACACTTTTTGCTAATCAAGATTATGTATAACCTAAATTAGTTAATGAAACTCTATATAAAGAAAATTATTTCCCGATATAGAGTACCAGTTTCGATTGTGTCGGAAAGAGATCTGTGGTTCACGTCAAATTTTTAGAGAAATTTGCAAGAACATATGGGAACACAGTTAAAGTTGAGTACAACTTACAATCCTCAAACAGACGGTCAAAGTTAGAGAACAATACAGACTCTATAAGATATGTTAAGAGCCTGTGTTATGGATTTCAAGGGTAGTCGAGATGATCACTTACCTCTAGTAGAGTTTGCATATAACAACAGTTACCACGCTAGTATAGGCGTGCCGCCTTACGAAGCGTTGTACGGAAGAAAGTGCAGGACACCACTGTGCTTGGATGAGGTAGGAGAACATCATTTGCTAGGACCAGAGTTGGTGCAATAAGCTGCAGAAGTCGTCAAGTTAATATGTACAAGGCTAATAACGGCTCAGGATCGACCGAAAAAATATGCAGATCAGCATAGACAAAAGAGAGATTTTGAATTCGTGTCGCACGAATTTCTAAAAATATCTCCATGGAAAGGGAAGATATGTTTCGAAAAGAAGGGAAAGTTAAGTCCCCGTTTCATCGGACCATTTGAGGTCTTAAGAAGTTTAGGAGAAATAGCCTATGAAGTAGCCTTACTTCCAGAATTAGAACACATTTATCATGTGTTTCATGTGTCGGTCTTACAACCATATAAACCAGATTATAAGCATGTGATAGAATACGAGTCTATTCTTCTTGAGAATGACTAAACATATTAAGAGATTCATATTCAAATAATTAATAGAAAAGAACAAGTCCTACGAATAAGGTGATACCTTTAGTAAAAATATTATGGAGAAACCACAATGTTGAAGAGGCAACATGGGAGTTAGAAGAGAAAATGAAAAAGAACTTTTTGCATTTATTTGGGTAATTTTGTTTTGCGATTCCGATGAAGAAATCTTTATAAAGGGGAATAATGTAATAATTCGAATTCATTGGTAAATATTGAAATAAGAATTTAATAAATGAAAGTTTTATTTTTTTTATAATTTATCATATTATATTGTATATGTGGATACGTACGGTGTAATATGAGTATATCTGTGATATGATGAATATATTAATATATATTTATTACATGTAAATAAATTGCTAGAAATAATTTATAATATGGAAAGTGTCGCCATCCGAAAAAAATTCGAGGGTCGGGTCACAACCCGAATCTTTCTCTCTTCCAAAGTTATCTCTACCCTTACTCTTTTTATTTGCAAAATAGGTTTTGAAGGATTTTTTAGGAAAAGGCCAACATATATCATGTCGACGATTTAAACGTTTTATAGAGTCGCCAGTTGGTAGATTTGAAATGGTTGTACCAACTCAACCGAGTTTTGTTTGAAAGAGACTCAATTGCTGGACACTGTCGAAACTTAATCTGTGAAACCGAAGTTTTGAGTTCAGGGGTTTGGTTAAGTGTGGGGAAGGTGTTAGTGAAAGTAGTATGCATACAAGTCAATCATGTATGATAATAAATTATATACTTTGGAGACAATCTTATTTATTTATTAATAAAAATATTCATTTATTAAAGGCATTTAATTATCTACATGATGCTGTTTTTATAATATGTAAATAACCCATAGTTTTAAGCAATGCTTTTAGAATTATGATGTTGATCATGCTAATGAGATTTAAATTCTTAGGAAGCTTAAAATTAAAATTGTTCCCAATCGTTGGAATACTAAAAAAGGGATTAGTAAATTCGGATAGATTGATACATATGTTGCTTGCTCATTAAAAGAGGATGATTGATCTCATGATCATTTGTGTGAATACACTAAAATAAGTATGTAGGTGCTTATTGAAGAATAAGTTTACTGAACGTGACTCGCTATGGAATACTTAATGGAGTTTTACTCACTTGTCAATAGAAATTTCTAATGTGATAGTAGTACAAGTGATCCTTGGACTTGAGATCATCATAGTATCTTGTGTGTAATGAATTATACTTTGACTTATTTCTTAAAGACCCTTATGGTATATAAAAGGGTATGCTTGGGTATAATGAGTTACATATGGAGATAATGAATGATCAATAATGAATCTACCACTTCAAGTAAAAGAAGAGATATGTCCTATGTGATTGATTAAATGACAACCCAGTAGTCCTTGGCCAAGGCAGAATGAAATTAGAAAGAAGTTTCTAATTTGCATTATTTGGAGTTGTGCATTTTCTAATTGAAATACATATGATTAAATAAAATAAGACTTGACAGTAAATTCATGTCTTATATTTTATTGGGACATTGTATGGTGGAAGGATTGAATTGTACGGTAACTATTAACTCACATATTCTTTTATGATTAATGTTAAAATCTATATTATCTAGAAAGTCGTTGATCGCTAGGGAGGCTTATCCCTATTGTAAAATAAATATTATTTATTTGAATAGATTATTAGTTTAATTTATTTATTTAAATAAGATTAAAATTGTTCTAATTGATTTATTCACAACCGGTTTAATATGGAGAACCTAAAGGGTCACATTATAAAAAGAAGAAGAATTATTTAAGAAGGTAATGTCATAATCGTAATAATGCATTAAGTGTAATTAATTTAATCTATGATGATAGAATAAGTTAAATAGCTTAATGTTTATTATTTAATATTTTAAAAATATTAAATATAAATTAATAAGAGAAGTCTTATTAGTATTATTACAATTATTATTATTTTAATTTATAAATGAGTTTAGAAATTAATTTAATATTAGTACTCTCATTTATTTCTAATAAGATTAGGAGGTAAATTAATTAAATGAATTTAATTAATTAATCTCAATATGGTAGGAAGCTTAAATTAACTAAAGGTGTTTAATTAATTAAATGAAACCCCATATCTAATAAAATTAGAAGGATTGACCAATATCTATATAAGAGGAGTCTTATAATAGATATCAGTTGATGCAATTTCAATTGTTGGAGAGTACTCTTTTTCTATAGAGGATAAAAAATTAGGGTTTAGCCAACCACCCTCCTTCTTGATAATTCTTATTCCTTGGTGAATCACCTCTAGAGGCCAAACACTTGAATGGCTAATGTGACGCCCCCAAATCCACGTTCCTTCGAAACCTCGGATTCGGTGCAGTCACGATACTATTATCGCCAAATTATTATATCTTTTATTTATTACTAAAAGAATACAACTTGCTTTATTACAATTTAGAATATAAATTCTATTCATATCCAAGATCTCGTCTTTACATCATATTCGATGTTACTAAAATGCGGAATAATTTAAACTTTTTCAATCCTCCTTGAATAAAATCTTTTATGGATTTCATAACTTGAATCAATTACAACCCTTGAATCAATTATAAAATATGATTCCTTCTTATCTGAGTTATCGTATAAGTATTTACAACTCAACTCGATATCCTCTATGTATTATCTAATACATCTTTATAGTACGACAAGCATTAAACCTCGTAAACAAATATCAAGTACAACTACTAGAACCTAGACATGGTTCGAGTAATAATCTAATCAGTATTCTTCGTTGTGATACTATCTATCTTTATCAATCAAGAAGCACGAAATCTTTATCGTAAGTCCTTAACCTGCAAAAGTGGTTATTTGCAAGAGTGAGCTCGACAGCTCAGCAATTCTAACAGTTTTCATGCATCACATAGCATACAACATTATACTCAGTTCATGCATTTATAAACAATTTATATTTACTACACATGTTACTTTTCACATAACAAGTATATCATCAAAGATCAACTTTCAATCTCATTTATATCTCATATACAATTCATATATAAGTTCACATTATCACAGCATAATATAATTCAACTAACAGTTATTGAATTCATATATCAAATAGGAACTGAAAGACTTGCCTGATTCGTGGTTTAACAACTACGACTTAACTGCTTAAAGCTATCTGCACTTCGTGTATTCCTACACAGTTATATAATCATGGATTTACATCCATCAGTCATACATTTCATATGCTCTTAATAGAATAACAATTCGTATATCGTTTTCTAATCTTGGTTTCGTTTCACTCTATCTTAGGATAACCACGATGTTACAACATCATACCTTCATACTTATTCTATAGAAACCATTCTATTTCGGTCCTTAGGGTCCTTAAGGAAAATAACTTAGGACCAGACAGTTAACAAACTGTTCTTGGCAGCTCCGCAACACGGCGCGGCCGCGCGACAATTAAGCTTGGGAGTG
The DNA here is from genome assembly GCA_020205555.1 of Panax stipuleanatus. Taxonomy (NCBI): domain Eukaryota; kingdom Viridiplantae; phylum Streptophyta; class Magnoliopsida; order Apiales; family Araliaceae; genus Panax; species Panax stipuleanatus. The sequence continues at coordinate 51,511,668 of CM035122.1, forward strand.
GCGCGGCCGCGCGACTCCCTGCCAGAACCAGAACTTTGATTTCATAAACTTAGTTTGGTCCTAACATATCATGCATTCTGATATATATTATACACACACATTAAGTAGGCATGCTCGTGCTTATACTACACATGTATACTTAATCACATAGTCTATGCTTTTGAAATTCATTTTCTCGAATATGCGTGCATAGGTGAAATCCATGTTTCATCACATGATGCTTATGTCAACATGTCTAGTAGGCATAATGAATCCTAATATACATGCTCGTATGATCATAATATAACTCACTCCGTGTTTGATGCTATCATCTTACACATTCTAAACTTTTCATAAAAATCGCTTTAAGTCAACAAAGGTAACTAAGTATATGCAAAGTACCTTGTAGTCATGATTCTCACGTATTAGAACACATACATAAGCCACTTTTACATGCTCAAATGATCAGAACGTGGACATCCTATATATACGTCCAAAAACTCCAAGTTTGTCTTTTGAAATCATTTTAAATTTAAACAATGTGTTCTAGTGTATGCTCAATACCTTCAACTCACATATCATGCATATCTAAACCATATAATCATGCTTAAAAAGTCAGAATATAAACATGACTTATATACGCCAAAATTCATTTATAAGACCTTAAGTTTTCATTAAAAACTCCACTACAACAAGGTATAATTGTTTACTATTAGCCAAGGTAATTAATCAACAACTACCTTCATACCCATTGATACACATAACCAAGACACTTACACATGTCTCAAAAGTCCGACTCAAAGAACGCAAAATTCGTCAAGTCTCATTTTCAAAACTCTACGTTTTCTTTTCGGAAATCATGTTAAACCAACTAATACAACTTACTACGTGCATGACAACCTTAGTACACATGTCAGACCCCTTTCTGAAATTATTAGAGTCTAACTAATATGCTTAACCAACTAGAAAACACAAAATCACCAACATTTTCTGCAGAGGGCGCGGCCGCGCCCCATTTGTACTAGGGAGACGCGCGGCCGCGCGTCCCCGTTTTCAGACCAGAAACTTTTCTGCTTCGGTAGTCTCTTAGCCCAACTCAAAAATTTCTTCAATAATTCGAATTTAAACATGCTAGAAATCAACTACATTGTATTTACAACATGTATACAACTTAACTAACGTGCTAGCATCTTTTCACATGACCAATTACTACTATTTCATGCTATTGCTATGAATTGAATTCCAAAGTAGTTTAGAGATTATACCCCTTGAGCTTCAACTTGGGTAGAGCTTCCCATGAATTTTAGAATTCTCTCCCTCAATACTCATCAACACACTCACTATATGAAACTTATCAAGAGTTTAGCAACTTGAGTTTGTGAGGGGGAGCTTCCAATTTATAGAGAATTGGTTAACCATGCCAAAGCTTTGCACCATGAATTAAACTAATGGAAGAAGAGAAGAATTGTTGGGCAATAGATAGTTAGTAAATCCTATCATGAAGCCCACTCCCCCCATAATCATCACACTCATTGCTAGCTAGGAAGTTGAGAGATGAAGGAGATAGGCTAGCCTTAGCCATTCACGTGAAAGAGAAGTTGGGCACTCATTGTGAGACAAATAATCTAACTCATCAATAGCAATTAGCAAATGTAATTCCACACTTGGTTACACACCTCTATATATAATATATACACTTAGGTTATATAATTTATGTATACATTTCATCCCATATGGCTTAGGTTATAGGTACATATATACAAACCTACAAATATGTACACTCACACCTAATTAGGTATACTCATATTTTGAATATACACTACTATATATAATCATGTACCTCATGTACATAGGTTAAGCTAATATTCTAATTGGACTAAATATAATATGGTTGGGTACTATCATCCCACCATTTTCCATAAAATTATTATCACAAATATACTCAAATATTATAATGATAATTAATATCAACCATACATTTTCTTCTAATACTTCCAATTAAATCCCCTTGATTTAACTTCATTATTTATGCCACACAAGGCATAATTATGTGAACTTAGTACTTAATAGTCCATAAGTTTATAATAATATAATCTCCTAAGATAATATTATACTCAATGTTACATCTTATAATATGTTCATAAAGTAATATCATTACATTACTAATTTACATGTTCTCTATTATAATCAATCTATTACCCTCCTATGGGTAATACCCAATGGTCAAAGAGGAGTTGGTGGCTAACTCTACCAACTACTACTATTCATGGTCCTTCCTCATCATTACACCTTATAACGTGCTCATGGTGTAATTACATTTCTTATTATATGCTTTCTTAGCAACAATGTAGTAATTGAATTAACAAACTCTACACACCAATGTATTGCATCTATTCATTATCAAGCTATTATTCTCCTATGGTTATTACCCAAAGGGCAAAAGGGAAGTTGGTGGCTAACTCCCACCAACTACCACTATTCATGTACCCTAACCACTTGATTGACCATTATTGCTCTCACATGGACTAACTTGCAAGCTTATATCTAATAACTTAATGTTATTACCATATGATATGATAGGGTCACACATACACCCAATCACATAATCCATGTACATTTGACAATACCAAATATATTTTAATTGAGTAGTGTCACACCCCATTATTGTAACTTTATTATTACACTTAATCATATAGTTTCCTATATTATATAGTTTTCTTGAAGTGTCACACTTCATTCCATATTATATAGATGTAGCTACTATATAACTTATAATTACACATCATTGCACATAGGAATTTATTCACATAATAATAATAATTAATTCCATTAATTATTCATTCATTAATTTATTTAATGAATGTTTATTCCACCACTTTGCCACACTAGGCATATCTCACAAGCTTACCTTAAGCTTATTATCACTCCCATCACACTTTAATATTCTTCTAATATAAGGTTTGTGTGACACATGCACTTTAATGCTAAATTATTTAGCTACCTTGAACAATTATTTGTATAACCTTTACACTAGAATAATTAATATTTACTCTATTAATTATTATAAAATCTACGATAAAATAATAACTTAAGTTATTTAATATATTTAAATAACTTAGTTTTCTTTCATTAATAAACTTTCTTGAAAATACATTAGGAATTATGTATTTTGCCATAACATAAAATATTATGTTTTCTCCAAATAAAGATATTCATTGTTAGAAAATAATTTACTTATTGTCTCAAGATATTATTCTTAATATAATATCTACTAAAATAATTACATGTATGGCACATGTACATACATTATATATAGAAAATAGGTAATAAGTTTATTTTCTATTATAATAATTTATTTCCATCAATTTATTTATATATAGCAAATATGTTTTAATGTATTTATCATATTAATTAATCACACTCATTACATCATACCCAAAAACATATAGGGTAATATTATTATTCAAAAATAATATTTTCTCCTTTTATTAAAATAATTCAATATTAGAAATTATTTTAATATCCTTTATAATAATTATTTCTCTTTCTTTTCTATAAATTATTCCCAAAACAATTTCTTCAAATATTTATTTAAAGATATAATGATGTCCATTTCTCTTTAATAACGTATATGTATCTATTAACGTTATTTGTACATTAGACTTTCACACATATTACCATTCTAAGTAGTATATAGAAGGTACTAATTATAATCATATATTCAACATATATATTAATTCACTCCTTTACTTAAGTAAATCAAACCTTGTACCATATTACCTTAGTTAATTAAGGTTCAATATTCACATTATATTATTCCATAATATAACTCTCAACTTAAATTAACTAATATTTATTCTTATTAGTTAATTTCTTAACTAACTCATGCTTCACTATCCAAACCTATTTACGGATAGCTTATGTGCTATTAATAACCTATATTATAAACATACTAGTTATTAATACACATACTCAAGAATATGGTGATTATACATTAAGGATATTTAATGTCACCAACTTACTATGATAAAATAATTCTATAAATTATTTAATATCGATAGGAATTTATCCACTGCCTTTACCTCAATTGAATCGTCTCTAAAATAAATAACAAATATATATTAATAATATATTCATTAATCACAAAAACACATATTACATAGTCCATATTACCCTATGTAATATAATACCACATACCTTATATCACATATATATCTTTTTATTCGAACCCATCTCACGGTTTAAGAATTTTATTTATTAAATCCTTATTTAATAATTTCTGAAAATTCGGGTTCTTACAGCTAACGTTGATCAAAGGAAGAAATCTAACTTGAAAATTCAAAAAGATCACGAAGAACAAGGAGTTGAACTCGTACCTGTGGAAGCTTCGTTCTACAAGGTTATGATTTCATAACTTTTTATTTATCATTTTAAATTAATAATTTACATAAAGGATGATCCGGGTAATAGTTTTATAGAATTTTTTAAAACTCTAATATACAATATTTTTGCTAAATTTTGCAATTTGATTGTGCAATGATTTCGTACAAACCCAACAATGACATCAGAGTCAAATTTTTATGCAATTATTAATTTTTTTGATTCCATATATGTATGAGTATGTATTTAGAATAATTTATTTAAAATAATTTTATTGTATATAAATTTTTTTTTATGAAAGAAAAAAATATTGGAAAGTAATCTTTATTTTTCTTTCGCTGTGGATCCATGTTGATCTGTGTTATTAAAAATAAAAGGTGACCCACGAATTTTTTTTTTATAAAAAAGGGATCCTGGCGATTTTTTTTTTAAAAAGAACATGTCGAATTCGTTTGCTTTTCAAATGTGATTCATTAGTTTCTAAAACAGATCCTGGATCACGGTTTTTTTAAAAAAATTACCTGAACACCGTTATATATATATATATAGTATTTCAAAAGGATCACCTCCTGTTGAAGTCTCTTTATATATATAATCAGATTATAATATATAACGTTATTATATATATATATATAGTTACTATATATATAATATATATACGGTTAAAATTGCCCATTAAATGATACTCATATATATATAGAATGTTTTAATTCATGAGATGAATATTTATTTATTGATATATATGGTGATATGTATGATAATAAATGGAGTTGATTATGGACTATTGACCAATGTGATTGAATTTATTTTAGTTGAATGCTTGAATGAATAGGTTTTATTAAATGGGGTATGCGTACCTCGTCTTCTCTGATTTTTTCTTGATGTAAAATTCTATCTCCCTCTTATATACTTTTTCTTGACTGCTGATCAAGGTTTCTATTTAATTTAAATAGTTTAATGTAATAGAAATAGTTAGAATTATCGTGAAGAAATTAGAGACCAAGGAGCAAGGAGCACGTGAAGATCCATTTGTATGGAGCCCGGGTTTAAATGTAATAGTTACGTTTAAATTTAAATTCTTGCACTTCTAGGTTTGACCTTTTGGTTCACTTGGTGGCTCTAGTGAACCAAACTAGAATAAAAGTCAATAATCAATCCGAGTAGAATATAATATTCTATATGTCCATGCTAAGTATGATATATATTATATTTTCTGCAAACATGCTTCGCATGTTTAATAAAATAATGCGTATTTTATATATATGTGTGTGTGTGTGTGTGCGTGCGTGAGTGTGCGTGTGTGTGTGCATGAGCGCTAAACAAGATGAGACAAATAATAACAAACTCGTAAAAGAAATTATATTAAGTCCAAAGCGTTCAATGATATTTGGAATATCGAACGTCGCCTTCTAGTATGATAAATTAATAGAGTATTAAATAATTAATACGAGTTTGTTGTGCTATCCACAAGGCGAGCATTGCGCATTTAAGATATTAATTTAATCACATTTGATGCTTATCAAAAAAATTGAATAATATTATTTTGTTGTGCTATCCACAAGGACAAATATTTTTTTTTTGAATTTATGGAAGTGCTAGGTTAGACTTAACTTAAATCATTTTAGTTCGGATGTGCACACACATGACCATTATAATTTAAGAGGCAAAATAAAACAAAGTTACATGTGGATGTAATTGACAAAGAATTGTCCACCTATTTATTTATATATCGTTTGTTGTGCTATCCACAAGGCTATATACATTCGAAATGAGATCTTTATTCTCACTAGCAAATCTTTAATTAGATGTTGTCGAACTATATAAGTGAGAGTAATATAATTTGAAGAAAATAGTGGAGAAACCAATCTAAAATAAGGCCTAAATTTATTTTGGTATATGAAATTAATAAAATGAATGTTTGCTAAAATATTATCTTTTTACATACAAAAATTTAAAATGTGGAAATCATTAATTTCACTGTGTAGCATACCTGATGCTAACAAACTGACCAAATCGAATTACATGGACGGGTTCAGAAATCTGAGAATAGTTCTCACTGCTGAAAAGATTTCTTATGTCCTAAATTCACATGTCCTTGGAACTGTTCCAAAAACAGCCTCTGAGGAAGAGATTGTCAACCTTGTAAAGTGGCAAGATGATGCATCTGTGGTTCAATGCATCATGCTCGCATCCATGAATAACGAGCTTCAGTGTCAACATGAAAATATGGATGCTTCTACTATGTTGTTTCACCTCAAGGAGTTGTATGATAATTAAAGTAGAACTGCTAGATATGAGATATCTAAGGAGCTCTTCCAATCTCGGATGACCAAGGGCAATGCGAACATAAAGGAACAAAAAAAACCTGATCCAGCTAGCAAAGGAATGTGCTTCCATTGCAACGAGCCGAGTCATTGGAAGAGAAACTACAAGAAGTTTCTGGCAGAGAAGAAGCTTGGAGAAGTTTCGACTTCCAAACAAGGTTTGTTCATGATCGAAATTAATTTTTTAGAAAGTCAAAATTCTACTTGGGTATTGGATACCGGCTGTGGTTCTCACATATGAAAACAAAACTTAACGTGCAAATGTATAAAAGTGCAAAGAAGTAGTATTGACTTGCTGATCGTAAAAATACTCACACAGGACTGCTGCATGGACTTTTTACCAAATCATAGGCTTTAAACGTTCAAATCTACTGGTTATTTTCTGATATGTGGGTATATCTATATGTTAGAGTGAAAAAATTTGGGTTTGAAAGACATGAAAATAGCAGAAAACCAAACAGGCAGAGGTTCAGAGCGTTTTTGAATTATCAAAATGAGGGGGGGTGCCCTCTTATTTATAGACCAGGGAGCCTCCACTTTACCTGCGATAGCTGCATGTAGAGGTGTAGCTCCACGTGGCGTGGGCCTCGTGGTGGGTTTCGTCATCTCGAAGTACGTGCACTCAGAGCAACGCGAGGTCGAAGTTGAAACTTTCTAATTTTTGATCAGAGCATCCATTTGAGGCGTGCAATACCTTTCCGGAAAGCCCTCGCCGAGAGTGTCACAATGACATGGGATAAAACATTTTTTGAATCGAAGAAGATGGGTTCAGAACCAGGTCTTCGATTCCCCGTAGTTTGTCCGTTGAGCTGTCTTGCACTGTTTGCACTCGGGATCATTATTATGGTTTATTCTGTCCTTGGGGGCATCAATTCGACTTGAGTTTGACCAAATTGGCTTAGGATTGGTAAAATGACCATTTTGCCCCTCCCGGGGTTACCCTTAGTGTCGGCATGGCCTTTGGTTGACTTCTTGGGGTTGTTTCCAATACTTGGATCCCATTCGAGTCTGTTTGTCCTTAGTGTTGTCTCTGAGGCTAACTTGGTCGATCCAGATTTTCATCTGGAGGTGTTGTGATGCTTCAGGCTTGTTCCTGAAGTTGACCTGACTTCCCGGGTTGAGATCGGGGATGACATGCACTTCCCGAGTTGAGACCGGGGCTGACCTGTACCTCCCGGATTGAGACCGGGGCTGATCTGTACCTCCTAGGTTGAGACCGGGGAAAACCTGTACCTCACGGGTTGAGACCGGGGCTGACCTGTACTTTCCGGGTTGAGACTGGGGCTAACCTGTACCTCACAGGTTGAGACCAGGGCTGACCTGTACCTCCCGGGTTGAGACCGGGGCCGACCTGTACTTCACAAGTTGAGACAGGGGCTGACCTGTACTTCCCGGGTTAAGACCGGGGCTGACCTGATGGCTCGGTATTGAGACCGGGGTTGATTTAATTGCCCGATATTGAGATCGGGATTGATTTGATGGCCCGATATTGAGATCGTGGTTGATTTGACGACCCGGTATTGAGACCGGGGTTGACTTGATAGCCTGGTATTGAGATCGGGGTTGATTTGACGACCCGGTATTGAGACCGGGGTTGATTTGATAGCCCAGTATTGAGACCTGGGGTTGATTTAACGACCCTGTATTGAGACCGGGATTGCATTGATGGCCCAGTATTGAGACCGGGGTTGATTTGATCGTCCGGTATTGAGATCAGGATTGCATTGATGGCCCGGTATTGAGACCGGGGTTGATTTGACGACCCAGTATTGAGATCTGGGTTAATTTGATGGCCCGATATTGAGATCGGGGTTGGTTTGACGACCCGATATTGGGACCGGGGTTGATTTGATATCCCAATATTGGTGACCAGGGTTGAGTTATTGACCCGGTATTGAGACCGGGGTTGAATTGAAAACACAATCTTGCCCTCTTACAGTGTCAGTAACAGGGGAAGGAAATTGAAGTGTCTACAGATGCCCCTCTTTATCATGTTCATGCAAAGAAGTGGAATGAACAGGATAAAGATTAGCAGACACTAGAAATGCAACTGCAAAGGCAACTTAAGGCATGTCATTGTATGCAAGGAGTGTCAGATACCTTTGAGGAGGTGGGGTTATCATTTGATGGATTACGTTAGTTTCTACTGAGGATAACGTTACCCGTGATAACCCTTGTTGCAGTATTATTATGCGATTGCTGGTAGGATATCAAATTTAAGCTATCCCAGAATGTTCTTGCCACTTTCTGCTGGGGATGATGTTAATAGGCTACTGCAAACTGTTTTCTTCACTCTCTGTTAGGGAAGACGTTACCCATGATAGCCTAGGTGAATTTCTTGGTTTGAGGCCAAGGATTTTCCTTCATTCGTCGATATTCTTCGTTGGGGCATATTTCTTTTCGGTCGATGTCGTTGTATAATTTTGAAGGCGGTCCTCCACTGGGGATATATCTTTGTTGCAGATTTACCTGAGTGGGCGTTTCTGGTGCTTATCTTGATGATAATCCACATAGGTAGTTTAAAACAGGTGGTTTGAATCACCAATCCTTCTCAGTGCTCCCTTTTGAGGATGTGTATAACAGATTCCATCATTGGTGATGGATTATTATATTGCTTCCGCCACCGGATCCCTTTTGACGCTTCATTGGAGTTAAGCCAACGGCTGAACTATCTCGGTCTGTACCCTACGCTTCGCTGGGGTTGAGCCAACGGTTGAATTATCACCTGTCTGTACCCGACACTTCGTTGGGATTGAACCAACGGCTGAACTGTCTCAGCCTGTACCCGACGCTTCGCTGGGGTTGAGCCAATGGCTGAATTATCACCAGTCTGTACCCGACGCTTCGCTGGGGTTGAGCCAACGGCTGAATTGACACCGGTCCGTACCCGACGCTTCGCTGGGATTAAGCCAACGGCTGAACTATCTCGGCCTGTACCTGACGCTTCGCTGGGGTTGAGCCAACTGCTAATTGTCACCGGTCTGTACCCGACGCTTCGCTGGGATTGAGCCAACAGCTGAACTGTCTCGGTCTGTACCCGACGCGTCGCTAGGATTGAGCTGACGGCTGGATTGTCACCAATCTGTACCCGGCACTTCGTTGGGGTTGAGCCAACGGCTGAACTATCTCGGTCTGTACCCGACGCTTCGTTGGGGTTGAGCCAACAGCTAAATTATCACCGGTCTGTACCCGACACTTCGCTGGGGTTGAGCCAATGGCTGAACTGTCTCAGTCTGTAACCGAGGCTTCGCTGGGGTTGAGCTAATGGCTGAATTGTCACTGGTCTTTACCCAACGCTTCGAAAGTGGCAGTTTTCGGCAGTTTTACGCAGTTTTTCAGCAGTTTGCATAATTGATCCCCTGATATGGCTTTGGGATGAATACCAAGGGTTTTCAAAGTGTTCCACTTTCTGTTAGGATTACGCTGTTTAAACGCAGGATTTCAGGACAAACCACTCAATAGCGTAGCAATTTTTCTTTATATTTGACTTGACAACTCATATAAATTGAAAGTAGTATGCATACAAGTTAATCATGTATGATGATAAAGCATATACTTTGGAGGTAATCTTATTTATTTATTAATAAAAATATTCATTTATTAAAGGCATTTAATTATCTACATGGTGCTGTTTTTATAATATGTAAATAACCCATAGTTTTAAGCAATGCTTTTAGAATCATGATGATGATCATGCCAATGAGATCTAAATTCTTAGAAAGCTCTAAAACTAAAATAGTTCCTAATCATGGGATTACTAAAAAGGGGATTAGTAAATCCGGAATAGATTAGTACATATGTTGCTTGCTCATTAGATGAGGGTGATTGATCTCATAATCATTTGTGTGGAGACACTAAAGCAAGTATGTAGGTGCTTATTGGAGAATAAGTTCACTGAACGTGACTCGCTATGGAATACCTAATGGAGTTTTACTCGCCTGTCAATAGGAATTCCTAATGTGATAGTAGTACAAGTGATCCTTGGACTTGAGATCATCATAGTATCTTGTATGTAATGAATTATACTTTGACTTATTCCTTAAAGCCCTTTAGGGTATATAAAAGGGTATGCTTGGGTATAATGAGTTACATATGGAGACAATGAATGATCAATAAAGAATCTACCACCTCTAGTAAAGGAGGAGATATGTCCTATGTGATTCGTTAAATGAAAACCCAGGAATCCTTGGCCAAGGTAAAATGAAATTAGAAAGGAGTTTCTAATTTACATTATTTGGAGTTGTGCATTTTCTAATCGAAATACATATAATTAAATAAAATAAGACTTGACAGTAAATTCATGTCTTATATTTAATTGGGACATTGTATGGTGGAAGGATTGAATTGTATGGTAACTATTTACTCACAGGTTCTTTTATGATTAATGTTGAAATCTATATTATCTGGAAAGTCGTTGATCGCTAGGGAGGCTTATCCCTATTGTAGAATAAATATTATTTATTTAAATAGATTATTAGTTTAATTTATTTATTTAAATAAGATTAGAATTGTTCTAATTGATTTATTCACAACCGGTTTAATATGGAGAACCTAAAGGGTCACACCATAAAAGGAAGAATAATTATTTAAGAAGGTAATGGCATAATCGTAATAATGCATTAAGTGAAATTAATTTAATCTATGGTGATAGAATAAATTAAATAGCTTAATATTTATTATTTAATATTTTGGAAATATTAAATATAAATTAATAAGAGGAGTCTTATTAATATTATTATAATTATTATTATTTCAATTTCTAAAGGAGTTTAGTAATTAATTTAATATTAGTACTCTCATTTATTCCTAATAAGATTAGGAGACAAATTAATTAAATGAATTTAATTAATTATTTCCCATGTGGTGGGAAGCCTAAATTAATTAAAGGAGTTTAATTAATTAAAAGAAATCCCATGTCTAATAGGATTAGAAGGGTTGACCAATATCTATATAAGAGGATTCTTATAATAGATATTACTTGATGCAATTCCAATTGTTGGAGAGTACTCCTTTTCTATAGAGGATAGAAAACTAAGCCAACCACCCTCCTTCTTGATAATTCATCTTCCTTGGTGGATCACCTCTAGAGGCCAAACACTTGGGTGGCTAACGTTGATCAAAGGAAGGAATCTAATCCAGAAATTCAAGGAGATCACGAAGAACAAGGAGTTGAACTAGTACCTGTGGAAGCTTCGTTCTACAAGGGTATGATTCCATAACTTCTTATTTATCGTTTTAAATTAATAATTTGCATAAAGGATGATCCAGGTAATGGTTTTGTAGAAATTTTTTTAAACTCTGATATACCATGCTTCTGCTAATTTTTGCAATTTGATTGCGTCACGATTTCGTACAAACCCAACAGTGGCATCAGAGCCAAACTTTTATGCAATTATTAATTTATTTTTGATTTCATATACATATGGGTATATATTTAAAATAATTTATTGGGCATAATTTTATTGTATAAAATTATTTTTTTTAAGAAAAAAAATGACGTTTTTTTTTTTGGGGGACGAATCACAATTTTTTTTTTTGGGGTGCTAATCTTGAATTCTGCAAAGAAAATGTGTTGTCTCTTTCTTACTCCAAAAAGAATGTGACCCATCAGGAAATGACTCTTTTAATAAACCTGCAGGACTCTTTTAATAAAAGAAGGTGACTTCTTTTTTTAAAAAAATATATGATATATTTATATATTATATTCTAAATAATTTTATAATTAAAATAAAGAGTTTATTTTAATCTTGAAATTGGATTTCATGCAATTTAAAATTGCCCATTAAATGATACTCATATATATATGGAATGTTTTAATTCATGAGATGAATATTTATTTATTGATATATATGGTGATATGTATGATAATAAATGGGGATTGATTATGGACTATTTGACCAATGTGATTGGATTTTATTTTAGTTGAATGCTTGAATGAATGAGTTTTATTAAATGGGGTCTGTGTACCTCGTCTTCTCTAAATATTTTTTTCGTGATGTAAAATTCTATTTCCCTCCTATGTACTTTCCCTTGACTGCTGATCAAGGTTTCTATTTAAATTAAATAGTTTAATGTAATAGAAATAGTTAGAATTATCTTGAAAAAATTGAAGACCAAGGAGCAAGGAGCGCGTGAAGACCCGTTTGTATGGAGCCCGGGTTTAAATGTAATAGTTATATTTAAATTTAAATTCTTGCACTCCTAGGTTTGACCTTTTGGTTCACTTGGTGGCTCTAGTGAACCAAACTAGAATAAAAGTCCATAATCAATCTGGGTAGAATATAGTATTATATATTGCATGCTAAATATTATATATATTATATTTTATGCAAACATGCTTCGCATGTTTAATAAAATGACGCGTATTTTATATATATATGTGCATGCACGCTAAACAAGATGAGACAAATAATAACAAATCCCTCAAAGAAATAATATTAAGTCCGAAGCGTTCAAATGATATTTGGAATATCGAACGTCGCCTTCTAGCATGATAAATTAATAGAGTATTAAATATTTAATATGAGCTTGTTGTGCTATCCACAAGGCGAGTATTGCGTATTTAAGATGTTAATTAATCACATTTGATGCTTATCAAAAAAATTGAACGATCTAGTCTTGTTGTGCTATCCACAAGGACGAACATTTTTCTTTTTTGAATTTATGGAAGTGCTAGGCTGGACTTAACTTAAATCATTTTAGTTCGGATGTGCACACACTTGACCATTATGATTTAAGAGGCAAAATAAAAGGAGTTATATAGTGATGTAATTGACAAGAGTTGTCTACCTATTTATTTGTATATCGCTTGTTGTGCTATCCACAAGGTTATATACATTTGAAATGGGATCCTTATTCTCACTAGCAAATCTTTAATTAGATGTTGCCGAACTATATAAGTAAGGGTAATATAGTTTGATAAAAATAGTGGGAGATACCAATTTAAATAAAGACCTAAATTTATTTTGGTATGCAAAATTAATAAAATGAATGTTTGCTAAAATGTTGTTTTTCACATGCAAAATTTTAAAAATGTCAAAATCACTAATTTCACTGCGAAGCATACTTGATGCTAATAAGCTTACCGGGCCGAATTATACGGACTGGCTAAGAAATCTGAGAATAGTTCTCACTGCTGAAAAAATTTCTTATGTCCTAAACTCACCTGTCCCTGGAACTGTTCCAGAAACAGCCTCTGAGGAAGAGATTGTCACCATTGTAAAGTGGCAAGATGATGCATCTGTGGCTCAATGTATCATGCTCGCATCCATGATTAACGAGCTTCAGCGTCAGCACGAAAACATGGATGCTCCTACTATGTTGATTCACCTCAAGGAGTTGTATGGTGAACAAAGTAGGACTGCTAGATATGAGATATCTAAGGAGCTCTTCCGATCTCGGATGACCAAGGGCAAAGTGAACATAAAGGAACAAAAGAAATCTGATCCAGCTAGCAAAGGAATGTGCTTCCATTGCAACGAGCCGGGTCATTGGAAGAGGAACTGCAAGAAGTTTCTGGCAAAGAAGAAGCTTGGAGAAGCTTCGACTTCCAATCAAGGTTTGTTCATGATTGAAATTAATTTTTCAGAAAGTCAAAATTCTACTTGGGTATTGGATACCGGCTGTGGTTCTCACATATGTAATAATGTGAAGGGACTGGTCAGAAGTAGAAAGCTGAATAATGATGAGGTGATCCTACGAGTGGGGAATGGAGCAAAGGTTGCTGCATTAGCTGTAGGAACTTATTATTTAGCAATGCCTTCGGGCAAGTCCATTTATCTTAATAATTATTATTATGTTCCGAATATTATTAAAAATATTATTTCAATTTCTGTATTGGATATGGAAGGATTTAACGTTGTTATAAAGAACAATAGTTGTTCTATTTATAAAGACGATATTTTATATGGTGTTGGAAATTTGCGAAATGGACTTTATACACTTGACTTACAAGAAAATATTTTTCAAATTGAACAAACTAAGAAAAGGAAAAGAGATGATATTAATTATACCTACATGTGGCACTGTAGACTCGGTCATATCAATGAAACAAGATTATCCAAGTTGCATAAAGATGGGCTCTTTGAGTTATCTGATTATGAATCATATCCAACTTGTGAATCTTGTCTCATGGGTAAAATGACTAAATCTCCTTTTAGTGGAAAAGGAGAAAGAGTTACAGAGTTGTTGGCATTGATTCACACAGACGTTTGTGGACCTATACAACAAGTGCACGGGGTGGGTATTCTTATTTTATTACTTTCACTGATGATCACTCAAGATTTGGATATGTGTATTTAATGAAATACAAGTCAGAATCATTTGAAAAGTTCAAAGAGTTCAGAAGTGAAGTAGAGAAACAAACGGGCAAGAGTATAAAGATACTTCGATCAGATTGAGGTGGAGAATACTTAAGCGGTGAGTTTCTTAATTATCTCAAAGAAAATGGTATAATCTCACAATGGACTCCTCTAGGTACACCACAGTTAAATGGAGTATCTGAAAGGAGAAATCGAACACTGTTGGACATGGTTCGATCTATGATGAGTTTTACCGACCTTCCAATTTCCTTATGGGGATATGCCCTAGAAACGGCTGCATACCTACTTAACAAGGTACCTACCAAATCTGCCCCAAAGACTCCATATGAGATATGGAAGGGGAGGAAACCAAATCTTAAGCATGTTAAGACTTGGGGTTGTCCAGCTTATGTCAAAAAGTTTGAAAACGATAAGCTACAGACTAAATCCGATAAGTGTAGATTTGTGGGATACCCTAAAGAAACTTTAGGGTATTATTTCTATCATCCAACTGATCAAAAGGTGTTTGTTGCGAAACATACTGCCTTCTTGGAAAAGGATTTTATCCATGAAGGGGTCAGTGGGAGTAAGATATATCTTGAAGAAGTTCAAGACCCACAAATTACCACGGATCAAAGTCAGGTACCTGACAAAGTAGAAGAACCTACTATACCACACCCTATTCGTAAATCTGGAAGAGTACCGAAGATACCTGAGAGATATAGATTCGTTATAGAGGATGACGATGAGGTACACATCATGAATGATGATGATCCATTGAATTACGAACAGGCTATGAGTAATAAAGACTTAGGGAAATGGCTTGAAGCTATGAAATTCGAAATGGACTCCATGTATGAAAACAAAGTATGGAATTTGATTTCACCACCTGAAGGCATTAAGCCTATTGGGTGTAAATGGGTCTTTAAAAGAAAGACTGGAGCGGACGGCAAGGTAGAGACCTATAAGGCCCGACTGGTTGCAAAAGGTTTCAAACAAAGACAAGGAGTTGACTATGATGAAACCTTCTCACCAGTAGCTATGCTCAAGTCCATTCGGATTTTGCTTGCGATTGCAGCTTATAACGACTATGAGATCTGGCAGATGGACGTGAAAACGGCCTTCCTTAATGGGAAACTTGAGGAGGATGTGTATATGACACAGCCAGAGGGATTTGTTTCAAAGGTTGGAACAAATCAAGTCTGTAAGCTGCAACGATCCATTTATGGATTGAAGCAAGCTTCTCGTAGATGGAACATTTGTTTTGATGAGACAATCAAAGAGTTTGATTTTGTCAAAAACGACGATGAACCATGTGTGAACAAGAAGGTTAGTGGGAGCGCAGTTTCATTCCTTGTATTATATGTTAATGATATATTACTGATAGGGAATGACATTCCTATGCTACAATCGATTAAAATCTGGTTATCTAAACACTTCTCCATGAAGGACTTGGGAGAAGCATCCTATATTTTGGGGATAAAGATCTATAGAGATAGATCTAAAAGGATGCTTGGCTTATCCCAAGGAACGTACATTGATGCAATGCTAAAGAGGTTTAGCATGGAAGATTCCAAAAGAGGTCTCATGCCGATGAGCCATGGAATACATCTCTCCAAGAAACAGGCCCCAAAGACACCTGAGAGAGAGACCGTATGAGTAAGATCCCTTATGCTTCTGCAATAGGATCTATCATGTACGGTATGATATGTACTAGACCGGATGTTGCTCATGCACTTAGTGTAATAAGCAGATACCAGTCAAACCCTGGAGAAGAGCACTGGAAGGCAGTGAAGAATATCCTAAAGTACTTGAGAAGGACTAAAGATATTTTTCTTGTCTACGGTGGGTCTGAATTAAAACTCAAGGGATTCACAGACTCAAGTTTTCAAACAGACCAAGATGACAGTAAATCTGTTTCAGGGTATGTGTTTACCTTGAAAGATGGTGCAGTGAATTGAAAAGGTTCCAAACAACAAAAGGTTGTTGGTTTAGTGACAAAGACAAAGTATATAACTGTACGTGAAGCTGCAAGTTGATGTTTTAGATGAAAAGTTCATTACAGAACTAGGAATAGGTCCTAAGCCTCATCTTGAATCTAAACATGTGTTGCGGCACTTTGATCAAAGAAATCATTGAAAGAGGAGAGTGTAGACTCTCAAGACAACATTGCAGATCCATTAACTAAAGCTTTAACACAACAGCAGTTTGATCGTCACTTAGAGAAGTTGGGTATGAGATACCATGGCAATTGGCTTTAGTGCAAGTGGGAGATTGAAAGTAGTATGCATAGAAGCCAATCATGTATGATGATAAAGCATATACTTTGGAGGTAATCTTATTTATTTATTAATAAAAATATTCATTTATTAAAGGCATTTAATTATCTACATGGTGCTATTTTTATAATATGTAAATAACCCATAGTTTTAAGCAATGCTTTTAAAATCATGATGATGATCATGCCAATTAGATCTAAATTCTTAGAAAGCTCTAAAACTAAAATAGTTCCTAATCATGGGATTACTAAAAAGGGGATTAGTAAATCCGGATAGATTAGTACATAAGTTGCTTGCTCATTAGATGAGGGTGATTGATCTCATAATCATTTGTGTGGAGACACTAAAGCAAGTATGTAGGTGCTTATTAGAGAATAAGTTCACTGAACGTGACTCGCTATGGAATACCTAATGGAGTTTTACTCGCCTGTCAATAGGAATTCCTAATGTGATAGTAGTACAAGTGATCCTTGGACTTGAGATCATCATAGTATCTTGTATGTAATGAATTATACTTTGACTTATTCCTTAAAGCCCTTTAGGGTATATAAAAGGGTATGCTTGGGTATAATGAGTTACATATGGAGACAATGAATGATCAATAAAGAATCTACCACCTCTAGTAAAGGAGGAGATATGTCCTATGTGATTCGTTAAATGAAAACCCAGGAATCCTTGGCCAAGGTAAAATGAAATTAGAAAGGAGTTTCTAATTTACATTATTTGGAGTTGTGCATTTTTTAATCGAAATACATATAATTAAATAAAATAAGACTTGACAGTAAATTCATGTCTTATATTTAATTGGGACATTGTATGGTGGAAGGATTGAATTGTATGGTAACTATTTACTCACAGGTTCTTTTATGATTAATGTTGAAATCTATATTATCTGGAAAGTCGTTGATCGCTAGGGAGGCTTATCCCTATTGTAGAATAAATATTATTTATTTAAATAGATTATTAGTTTAATTTATTTATTTAAATAAGATTAGAATTGTTCTAATTGATTTATTCACAACCGGTTTAATATGGAGAACCTAAAGGGTCACACCATAAAAGGAAGAATAATTATTTAAGAAGGTAATGGCATAATCGTAATAATGCATTAAGTGAAATTAATTTAATCTATGGTGATAGAATAAATTAAATAGCTTAATATTTATTATTTAATATTTTGGAAATATTAAATATAAATTAATAAGAGGAGTCTTATTAATATTATTATAATTATTATTATTTTAATTTCTAAAGGAGTTTAGTAATTAATTTAATATTAGTACTCTCATTTATTCCTAATAAGATTAGGAGACAAATTAATTAAATGAATTTAATTAATTTTTTCCCATGTGGTGGGAAGCCTAAATTAATTAAAGGAGTTTAATTAATTAAAAGAAATCCCATGTCTAATAGGATTAGAAGGGTTGACCAATATCTATATAAGAGGATTCTTATAATAGATATTACTTGATGCAATTCCAATTGTTGGAGAGTACTCCTTTTCTATAGAGGATAGAAAACTAAGCCAACCACCCTCCTTCTTGATAATTCATCTTCCTTGGTGGATCACCTCTAGAGGCCAAACACTTGGGTGGCTAACGTTGATCAAAGGAAGGAATCTAATCCGAAAATTCAAGGAGATCACGAAGAACAAGGAGTTAAACTAGTACCTGTGGAAGCTTCGTTCTACAAGGGTATGATTCCATAACTTCTTATTTATCGTTTTAAATTAATAATTTGCATAAAGGATGATCCGGGTAATGGTTTTGTAGAAATTTTTTAAAACTCTGATATACCATGCTTCCGCTAATTTTTACAATTTGATTGCGTCACGATTTCGTACAAACCCAACATAAACTCCGTTTCAACTCGAACCGAACCGAGCCTGGGGGAGTGGGACCCACCCTAGGGAGTCACAGGTAGAGGTGCGTCTGCCGCGGGTGGGCCCGTTTCCACCTGTGGCTTTATATTGGGCAGCGGGATTTCATAATTATCCAAGTTTCATTTCGAGTTTCAAACGGAATCCGATTTTCTTTTTCAGATCTACGGAGTTCGGGCAATCTTTTTTTGATTTCGTCAGCTACCACGCATTCAGCGCATCGCAGGTAACGTTTTACATTCTTTTTTTGCAAGTTTTGACCGTTAAAAGCATGTAAACCACATAAGGGGCTTTCAGACGCAATGTATGAAAGACGTGTGCTTATATGACCTGCTAAATATTTTTGACTTCAAATGTATGCATATCTTACTGTAATGCACGTTTGGATGTAAGAAAAATTAGATTATGAGACAATCATATTTTGCACTTTTTGAATAGTTTACTCATCCTTTTTAAGGCCTAGTGAGCCTGGATTTTCAACTAAAAATGTCCATGGTAATTTGGAAACCATGTGAGGTTGACTTTTGATTTTAGTTCATAAATATGAATTGTTCCTATTTTTGGGAAGGTGTGCTACTGAATGGCCACCTAGACATACCTATGTGCATGCGGACAGTCCATTTTACAAAGGAGACTTTGGCAAAAAAATTTCCAAACCCGATTATTTAATAAACATGCAATTTTGACTCTACTGGGGATTTTTGACTGACCCATGCACGTTCTTAGGACTTATTTTTTTTTTGAAAACATGTAGTTTTGACTTTACTGGGTATTTTTGACTGACCCTTGCATGTTTTAGGACTTAGAGATGCATAGAGTACTTATTTAAAATAATAAGCCATAGGTTTTAGGCTTACCACACCCTTTCTGAGGTGATTTGGAGACTTTGTTCAGGTGATGGACCGAGATAGACCCGGCAGTGCCAGCAGAGTCGTTTCAGGTGTTAGACGTAGGAGGGCTTCTGATGTTCCTCATCTACGTCCAACTCGACCGCTTTGCAGATTGGTAGAGTCGGTGATTCGTCCAGCCGAAGACGAGCCGTCGATTGATATTGATGATGAGCAGGCTCTTTTTGCTGTTCTTGCCCCTGCTCAGGCTCCACATGCGGAGGTTTCGGGCATTGTTGTGCCTATCCAGGAGCTGTTGGGCGACTTGAGTCGTCATCTATCGAGATTTCTCTATGCCAACGAGGTGACTTGAAGTTTTTTTCTTTTTAGATTCTCTTTCCTTCTTTTGCCATTCTCGGGGCATAAGTTTTTGATGCAGCTTCCTGACTTTACGCAGCCTTGATGGAACTCGTTCAACGTGCATTCCCTGTACCATACTTTGCACCAGGAGCACAGGAATATCATTGACGGTTGGGGGTTTCAGGCCTTCTTCACTATTCTTCCCCGTCGTTGCCCTTGGGGGTATATGAGGACTTTGTTTGAGCGCTGGTTCCACCAGACTCAGTCCCTTCATTTGCTGGAGTGTGAGGTGATGGTGACCCCTATGGACTAGAGGTTCATCATCGGCATTGAGTTTGAGGGTGAGACAGTGTCTGTCGTGGCTGACATCACACCTACTGCCGTTTGGTCCCTACTGGGAGTTCCTGAGACGGCGATCAAGGGTCGGACAGTCTGATCTGGTCCCTTGAGTATAGATGCCCAGAGTGGGGCTTTGCTTGAGCCTCTGCCTGATGATCAGAGGGTTAGGGATCGTATTTTGAGGCGATTGTTCTTGGTGATCATCAGGGGTTGTTTTGTGGCGGGACAACTCGTCGACTGTGTCCTTCGCCCTGGTCAGTGCTACCCGATATGTAGAGCGCCTCAAGTGACATTGATTGGGGTTCCTACACCTTTGCCTATTTTCTTCGGGGCATGCGCATGCTTTCGAAGGGTTTGACGGAGGCTTGGTTAGGGTTCTACCCATTTCTGCTGGTGAGTACATCTTTTTTGTACCTTTTTGATTTCAGCATTTATATTTATCAGTCTTGGTTACTGAGGACTTTTGATATTTACATGGCCAGTTCTGGGCATTTGAGAGGCTTCCTTGCCTACGGCCCACCACTGCTTTAGGTCTGGAGACCTATCCTCGAGGACGGCGTTGGCATCACTCCACTCTGACGGAGGTCCCTATTGCTGAGGACTTTACCCATTCCCACCTGCAGTTAGATCTTTTGACGGCTGGATCGATCTCTTGGATGTCGTATACCTCTAAGTTTTTGACTGTCGAATTTGAGGGAGGCTTCCCTACTGGTCGAGAGTTTGCATTGTCTACCTGCAAGGTCCCGATTTTGATAGAAGGAGGCTGGGAGCTCTATTTGGGAGCATGCTATCAGGAGCATTACGGGGCAGATTCACATTCCCATTGTTGCTCCTGTTTGGCATCATTGGTCGTTGCTCTTACCACTGATAGATATTCCCATAGAGGGCATAGACGGATTTAACCTATCAGAGGGCCCGTACAACCAGGAGGCATTTAGTAGCTGGTGGAGTCCTCACATGTTTGGAGCTCAGACTCACACCACCCAGTTTATGGCAGACATGGTGGTAGGGTCTGTGATGATGATAGACTGGATAGCTTACCTCAAGGAGCCCACTCAATCAGACCAGATAGCAGAGCTGACCTAGGAGTTGGAGAGAGCTCGCTTTTTTATCAGGCACCTTGGCCGAGATCCGTCAGAGGCATCTTTTTTTGACCCTTCTAGCTCAGGAGCGGACCCCTCTTCAGGTCCATTTTCTAGCAGTTTTACAAGGGCAGATCCTCCCTTATACCGCCCAGACATGTCTGATGACCGCAGCTTTGTATCCACAGAGGAGATGGAGCAGGTTAATAACCTGAGCGTAGATTATCTGGATTTCTTTGGATAGCTATGGTAGTTATATCTTTTGGTCAGCCACTGTTTTGGCTATTTGGCAGTTGTGCCTCATTTTGATATATCATTGTTAGTAGTTGGGTGGTGGTGCCCCATTTTCCTATACTTTTTATTTTGCTTTGTATTATCAGACAGGGATGATGCTTGTGTAGGGTTTTTGGCACATAAACGCAGCGAAAATTAAAAATTTTCCGAAACCCTAAAATAGGATCCATGCAAAAAACATATTAATTCAGAGGTTAAGATTTGTTTTACCGATTATTCAAGCCTGAATAGAGACGATGGAGATTCTGGAACTGCTTCGAATCCTCAACACAATCCAACGGAACTGCGCCTCTACGGTATCCACACGAACGTCCCGCGAATTGTCACACGATCTGCAGCAAGTAAAGCTACGGTACTAGCCGCCAAGGATCTGGACTTTTGAAATTTTTCTCACTAGTCTCTCTCTAAGAGCGGCTAGGGTTTTGATATCGATAATCCCCTAAACGGCTGATATATCATATATGTAGCAGTTAAAGGAATTAACCAAAATATAATCCAATTAGAAAAATAAAATCTGAATTTTATATCTTAATTAAGTCTTACTTAATTAATATACATATATATATATATACAAATTATCCTATTAATTTAAATTCGTAATTTAAATACTATCAATCATATTGATATATTTAAATCCATACAATTTAAATTAATTCCCTTTTAATTACGTTCTAAGTGTGTGACCCTATAGGTTATTATTATATTGGCAATAATTTTAAAATCATATTATAAAATTATAAACAGTGAGCGGCATCTAGTAATGCATCACTGCTACCCAAATAATAATAAGATCGGTGATTCGATACAACCTTTTCGTGACCAATGTTTCAATGTAATTTAATCCTTTTAACCTTGACATCCTAGATTAAACTCGAGGCATGGAATGTGTCATCCTCTTCATAATTTAATATGAGTTTTCTTGATCGATGAGTAGACTATATGAAACAAATCACTATTTGAGCATGGCCATGCATTTCATAGTCCTACTCAATCAAGAGGCCTATGGATATCACCCCTAATATATAGGAGGGTTAAATTCCATCTAGATCACTCATATTCCTCACACGATTCATGATGTACCCAATAATCACCTTTATCGTCCACCCTATTAAAGGTGGCCTTTAATGATATCAAAGTACATAAATTCTCGTGTAGTAATATAGTGATTTCAGGTCGGAGGATCATTACATCATTGTCACTATGAGAATTGCTTATGACACTTTGCATAATGCTCCACGTAGAATTCTCATGGTGGGTCTGTCCAGTACATTGTTCTCTAACATGTACCTATGCATTGACTCAATATCTCATATATTTATGACCAATGAGATTTGGCCATCAGTCAATCCACATACTAGTCTCAATGTATCATTGTTGTCCCATTAACAATGACACTCAACTAGGGACATTTAAGAATAATGATACTAATTGTAATTATATGATCTCATGTTCAAGTCACATACTTGAAGCCATATAATTTGTATCACTATTCTAAGGACTTTTATTATGTTAACATTTATATAACGCAGTAAATAAAACCATAATAAAATAATTCATTTATTCAATCAAATATAATATCAAAAATGTTTAAGCAATTACATCAAAGAATTAGCCTCTAGGGCATAAACTCTAACAGCTTGTAGTAGATAGTTTATTATAGATATTCATGATATTTCCTATCTATTGCATCATGCTTATATTTGTCATCATGCATATATTATGTCATATGTATGCATTTAGACAGATGAGTTCAGATTTGACCCCTGGATGGTCTTATGATCCGATGATACAGACGACGTCATCTACCGTCAGTCGTATTGAGCATTTGCCACAATCTGAGGTGGCTTCATCCTTGAGATCATGGTATAGCAGTTTGTCCTTCTGAGCTAGAGGGACAATTGATCAGATGTTGGGGCATTCATTGGCCCTTGTAGATTTTTGGGTTCCGTATGGGTTCGTGGATGGTCTTTTACCCTTCTGGATACCCGAGAGACATGTCTTTCGTTTTGGATATCATGAGCTGACACCGACTCTTGAGGAGTACCAGCGATTTTTTGGTTTAGCCTTAGAGTTGCCCTGCGCTCGGACAGCGATCAGCGATATGAGGAGACCGTTCACACGAATGTCAGGTCTTCGCCTGAGCGTGGTGAGGGATGAGATCATCTCTGGACGGGTGATCTCTATTGACTTCTTGATCGATCGCTTTGCTGAGCTTGACAGCTATGATCGACATGCCGGGGATTTTATCGTCTCGGCAGAGGCGTGGCATTTGGCCAGGATAGACATTTTGCTGATGTGCATCGTGTCCTATATCTATATGCCGCTATGCTTGGACCACTTGGATGTGGGATTGGTAGTCGTGGTTAGGGCCCTTAGGCAGGGTAGCACCATCATTCCGATGATATTGGCTGAGACGCTGAGGTCAATCACCTACTGCAGTACCCACTCGGAGGGGTATTTCAGAGGCAGTTTGGTCTTGTTGTATGTATAGCTTATGTCCCATATACGACCGATTAGATTTTTTAGACCTCATGGATATTACTTCACCCGCGAGGTAGCCACATCTTACTCCTTTCATCCTGCGGAGTGTACTAATGCAGAGGCATGGTCGGCATTTCTGTCGGATATTGAGCATCCGTTCTTGATTTTTCATGCTCAGGGCTAGCGTCCCCTATAGCTTTATTACCCATGCATCTGCCATGGACTATCTGCCCCTAGCGGGATTGAGGGGAGTGACCAATTACCATCCTCTGGCTGTTATGGGCCAGTTTGATTAGTATCAGGTCCTGCATCTGTTTGAGGGGGTTGTTGATCAGAGAATGTCAGCTTCGTCTATGTCATCTGCTGACTTGATTCGAGTGTATGAGTGTTGGACTCACAGAGAGAGGGATGATTTCTCTAGTAGCCACCCAGATCGTTCTCCAGAGTACTTAGCGTGGTTGGAGGTAGATATAGCATCAGCTGCATTCATCCAGTCAGCTCCTATTGTAGATTCAGACGAGGAGGAACCTATGGAGGATCCTGAGTTTCCTACCGAGGATGAGTTGTTCATGGGTTTGACAGCAGTACTAGTTAGTGATCCGCCGATCATTCTTGCAAGGACAGATCCGGCTTTGGTAGACTCACTAGCTAGGATGACCTTTGAGAGGGATCAGGCTAGAGTACTGATGTTGACCACCTTGTTTGGTAGAGATATAGCTTTGGCTGAGAGAGACGTGGCTCGAGCCGCTTAGGATGTAGGATTGATTGAGAGATAGGAGATCTGATCAGCCAGAGATGCAGCTTTTGTTGAGATTGAGGATATTTTAATTGCTAGAGATGTAGCTTTTATGGAGAGGAACGATGCCATAGCTTCCCGAGATTTCCACATTGCTGACAGTACTGCTCTCCGATCTTATACTCATGGTCTGGTCACCGAGATGAGTGCATATATTGATGACCACAGTGCCACTCTGCAGATAACTGTGGAGGTTTTGAGCCATATGGAGGCTGAGGGTATTGCACTTGCAGCTGCTCCTCCATCTTCAGAGAGAGATGCCATGGTGGCATTGCTGGCCCGCTTATCCCTGGGTCCATAGACTAGCTTTATTTTTCCTACACATACTAGATCAGTCATTTTATCATGTACAGGACACTGTGTATATATCAAACAGTTTTATATATCAAAGAAATATATTTTTGATTCACTTCCCTGTTTGGATATGTATTGTCATTGCTGAGTGATTCCCACTTCTTTCATGACTCGCTGTTGTTGATGTATCTTGAGCTTCTCCTTGATGGACTGACAGTTGAGATGTCAGGGAGTATCTCATATGGGCCTGTTGACCAAGGAGGCTTGATAGGTTTTAGGTTTCATATGGTTTTGGTATCTTGGAACTGGTTTTTTTTCTTGAAGGTCAAACTGCATCGTAAATGACTGCCTACGTACTCTTGGGTGTAGGGAGATCAGGTCACTCGTAGTTCAATTTTTAGTGTGAGAGAGGTTTGAAAAGTATTTATCTTGGGTTTTGAATTTGGTTTGATGAGTTTTGAGTTTTTTTCTTTTTTGTTTGGTTCTACCGCACCAGAAATGGCTGCCTACGTACTCTAGGGTGAAGGGTGATCAGGTCATTCGTAGTTCCAGCTTCTAGTGAAAATCGAGCCTGATTTGATTTGTAGGACCTGGATGCGGGCATGCATATGTTTCAGACATAGTACCTTTTCACGGTGTCTGAATTGACGAGTTGGGGAAATTCATTCCCATCCATTTCTTGCAATCTGATAGCTTCTCCTGTCAACGCCTCCTTGACAATGAAAGAGCCTTGCCAATTAGGGGAGAACTTTTCTTTAGCTTCATCTTGATTGGCCAAAACTTTCTTCAGCACCAATTTATTTTCTTTGAATTATCGTATTCGGACCTTCTTGTTGTAGGATCGAGCAATCCATTGCTGATATAACTGCCCGTGGAAAATGGATATAGCCCTCTTCTCATCTATCAGGGACAATTGGTGGTATCAGTCTTGCAACCACTGATCTTCGTCCATCTGAGCGTCGATTAACACTCACAAGGACTCCATCTCTACTTCTATGGGGAGGACTACTTCCATGCCATAGACTAATGAATAAGGGGTAGCCCCAGTAGAGGTGCGCATCGACGTCCTGTATGCTAACAGGGTGAGAGGTAGCAGGTCAGGTCATTCTTTGTGATTGGCAGACATTTTCTACATGATCTTTTTGATGTTCTTGTTGGCCGCTTCGACAACACCATTCATCTTGGGCCGATAAATAACGAAATTGAGATGTTTGATGTGGAACTTACTGCAAAGTTCTTTCATCATCTGATTGTTCAAGTTTTTGGCATTTTCTGATACGATCACCTCTGGTTGTCCATATCGACAGGTGACATAGTTTCTGATGAACCCAATGATGACCTCTTTGGTGACTTTGGGAAAGGAGGCAGCTTTAACCCATTTAGTAAAGTAATCGATCATGGTGAAAATGAATCGATGACCATTGCTGGCTTTGGGTTCCACGGGACCGATCACATCCGTTCCCCACATGAAGAAAGGCCATGTTGAACTCATGTTGTGTAGCTCATTTGGAGGAGCATGTATGACATTTCCATGTACTTGGCATTGAAAGCATCTCTTGACGTGATCATCACAGTCAGTTTTGAGCGAGATCTAATAATGTCTTGTTCTTAATATCTTCTTGTCCAGCAGATGACCGCTCATGTGTGGACCACAGACTCCACCTTGGATTTCATCCATAAGTCTCTGGACTTGCTCTTTATCAAGGCATCTTAACAGGCCTATTCTAGGATCTTTTTTGTAGAGTGCATCTCCGCTCAGATAGAATTTTATAGCCATCTTGTGAATTCATTTTCGCTCGGATTGGCTTGCCCCAGCGGGTGTAGATCCATCTCGGAGATATTATTAGATGTCTTGATACCAAGGATGATTGACAGGAGGTATTTCATCTGATACTTCTCCAATGTAATTCTCGTATGTTGGGGCTTTTTGAATTGTGAATTTGATGCAGGGAATCCCACTCTTATCGGATATGCAGATTAATGAAGCCAATGTCGCCAATGCGTCAGCGAAGTCATTCCTACCCCGAGGAATATGACTGAAGGTTATGTCTTCAAACTCTAGGGATATTTTGGCAACCTGCCGATGATAGGGCAACAAATGCAGTTCTTTGGTGTGATATGCCCCAGTGGTTTGTCTGATGACCAACTCAGAGTCTCCAAAGACTAGTAAATGTTTGATACCCATGGATTGGGCTATTTTCAACCCCATTATGTAGCCTTCATACTCGGCTGTGTTGTTGGTGTTGTCAAATTAAAGTTTGGTAGCCACAGGATATTGTTCTCCTGTACCAGAGATAAGGACTGCCCTAGCTCCGACACCTTCCATGTTTACTGCTCCGTCGAAATACATTTTCCATGGTTAGACTGTATTCTCTTGCTAGAGTTATTGAATTATCATGATTCCATCATCCGGGAAATAGGTCTTCAGGGGCTCAAACCCTCCTGAAGGTGCTTCAGCTAATTGATCTACAATGCCTTCACCCTTGATTGACTTCTGAGTCACGTAGACAATGTCAAACTGTTGTAGGATCAATGCCATTTGGACATTCAATAATTCAACATTGGCTTGTTGAATACGTACTTCAGGGGATCCATGCGTGGTATAAGGTAGGTTTTGTGCCCATGCAAATAATGTTGCAATCTCATAACGGCCCATGCTAACGCACAGCATGTCTTCTCAATCAGGATGTACTTTTGTTCACCGCTGCTGAATCTTTTGCTAATTTAATAGATGGCTCTCTCCTTGTTACTATCATCCTTCTGTCCTATAATGCATCCCATTGCATTGGCATTGACGGACAGGTGCATGAACAAGGGAATTCCATCCCTCGGAGGTACCAAAACAGGTGCTTCGATCAGCTGTTTCTTGATGGCAAGGAAGGCTTGTTGACAATCCTCATTCCATTTGGTAGAGGAATTCTCTCTTAATAGCTTGAATATGGATTCACAGGTTGTTGTGAGCTGGGAAATGAATCGATTTATGAAGTTGATTCTTCCCATAAACCCACGTATCTCCTTCTCTATTTAAGGTACTGGCATCTCAGTGATAGCTTTGATCTTGGCAGGGTCTAGCTCGATGCCTCGATTACTCACCAAGAATCCTAATAGTTTGCCTGCTTTGAGGCCAAAAGCACATTTGGCGGGATTTAGCTTGAGGTTGTACTTACGCAACCTGTTGAACAGCTTCCTAAGATGTTCGATGTGATCATCCTCCCTCTGGGATTTGATGATAATGTCTTCCACATAAACCTCTATCTCTTTGTGCATCATGTTATGAAATAGGGCCATCATGGCTCGCTGATACGTGGCTCCGACATTGATGAGGCCAAAGGATAGTCGCCTATAACAGAAGGTTCCCCAGGGAGTGATGAAAGTTGTTTTCTCCTGATCTTCTTCAGCAACCATGATTTGATGGTAACCAGCAAAGCAATCTATGAAAGAATACATGTCGTACTGCGTCGTATTGTCTATCAAGATGTGGATGAAAGGTACCGAGAAATTATCCTTGAGACAGGCTTTGTTCAAATCCCGGTAATCCACGTATACTCGTACTTTCCCTCCGGGTTTAGGTACAGGAACTATATTCGACAGCCACTCTGGGTAGGTTGATACCATGATGATTCCGGCTTTGAATTGTTTAACGACTTCTTCTTTAACTTTCAGACTCCATTCAGGTTTCAATCGCCTGAGCTTTTGTTTGATTGATTTGAATCCACCTTTGAAGGGCATTCGATAGATGACAATGTCAGTGGACAGGCCAATCATGTCTTCATGTGACCATGCAAACACATCCTGGAACTGTGTTAGGAGTTCAATCAGGTCGACTTCTTAGTCTTGGGTAAGGTCTAAGCTTACCTGGATTTCTTTGACGTTTTCGGAGGTTCCTATGTTGATAGTGGTGGTTTGGTCGAGGTTTAGTTTGGGTTTATCTTCGACCCATTCTTTGATCTCCTCGGGCACCTCATAGTCATCTTCCTCCTCTTTATCAATATCCATCAAGTCGAAGTTCTGTTCTACATCAAAGTTGTAGTCACTTTGACAGGTTGGCATCTCATGAGCAGAGATAAACACATCCAATGCTTGAGTCCTGAAAACAAAAATGCTTTCATTTTAATATATACAAATGCTTAAATATACAAAGCATGACAAAAGTTACTGCTATAGCTGTGTAGTCAAAAGTAAGCAGTAAATGAAAGCATGATTAAAGGGCAGATGTACTCTGTGCCCCTTTACCCTTTTCGACTGAGGCAAGGGGCATTGTTCTAGTTATCCAGTGTTAGATCCTCATGAACAAGAAGGATAAAGGATTTGTTCTCGTCTATCTCATCTCGAATGATGACGAAGATGTCTTTTGTAATAGAGACGGGGTTCTTCTTTGACCTACCCCCTTTTCCCATGATGCGAGGAATTTGAATCTGACCCTTGTCGTCGCTATCTGGGATCTCATCATTCATACCTTCATAATTTATGATGAACCGCATATTAGCAAATGGGTCTCGTCCTTTGTACAGGATCTTTTCTTTTCCCTTTTGGCTATCCACCTCGGATCTAGGAGTTGTTCTCTCATTTGCTGGTATAATGGAAGGAAATAACATGGTTGATACCACAGCTGAGATTTTCCTCATTGGTTTCACCCATCCGACACCAGTAAGGTTGGGCAGCAATATGGTGGAAGCATGAACCTTAGGATGCTTTTACTGGTTCCTGTGGTTTGACACGGACGAATAACCCAATCCGGGTCTCCCAATCTGACTCGGGATTTGTACTAGGCTCTTGATACCTTGCTGATTCTTTCCTAACCCTTCTCCAGGTTGAAAACCCAAAGACACCATTTCCTAGCCCACTGTCATCACTTCGAGGGAGACCTTTGGCTTAAGGGATGGTGCTCCGATAGGTAGATACTGAGTATCACTCACTTCTAGAGCTTAAAAACTTGCAGGTTCAATCCCTGCATCCAAGCTGATCACTGGCATGTCTCCTTGTATACAGACAGGGTATTCTGGTTCGGCATTGACCGTGATGAGGTTGCCGTTGATAATGTATTTGAGCTGTTGATGGAGGGTGGATGGCACTGCTCCTGCCATATGGATCCAGGGCCTGCCCAACAACAAGTTGTATCCAGTGGTGATGTTGAGCACCTGAAAGGACACATAGAAAGTGTATGGGCCAATCTCTAATGGAAGCTCTATTTCTCCCATAGCTTGTCGGCGAGATCCATCGAAAGCCCGGATGACCACATGACTGGTTTTTGATCCAGTTTGGGTTGATCTTTATTTTCTCTAAGGATTCATAGCGACAGATGTTGAGGGATGATCCTCCATCTATGAGCACACCTCTGATCACATACCTGAAAGACATCACAGCTATATGCAGGGACTTACGATGGCCCGTTCCTTCTGCAAGGATATCATCGTCAGTGAAAGATATCACATTGCTATTGAAAATGTGTTCTACCACGTGATGGAATTTCTCAGCATCCACTGTATGTGGCAGATGGGCTTCTTCCAGTACTTTCACTAGAATGTCACGATGATCTATCGATGACAGAACCAGATCTAAGATAGACATTTGCTTGGGTGCATCTTTCAAGCTTTGCACGATTTTGATTTAATTGTGTCCCATTTTGTTGAGGAACTCTTCAATTTGCTCATTAGCCACCTTTTCTTTGGCTTTGATGACTAGTTTGATCACCCGCTGAGGCAGGTATAATGGATTGTCCTTTGGTACAATGGCAATGTTGTTTGAAGTGGAACCTTTGTCATTCCCGTAATTCCATGGGACCTTCTTCATCCTGATAACTGGATACTGAGGTCTAAAAGGAAATATCAAAGGCTCAGGTGCGCCCACCTTCACATGATTTTGTATTCCTTGGACCCCTTTCCCTGTCAGCACTAAGGGTGTGAGGGTCAACTCCTTATCACAGGAGATGATAGCTACTGTATCCTGATTCCATGCAGTGGGGATAAAGAGAGTGTCTTCATCTGGGAGATCTAGAACTTGATTTCCCCTTATCCTCACCACTCTTAATCAGGTTCTGAATTAGGTTACGAAGTGCCCAGCAATCCTCAGTATCATAGCCGGGTGCATTGGAATGGTACTGACATATTTGGTCAGGCTTGAATTTTTTGGACCGAGGGTTCAATAGAGGTAATAAGTCTGCAACCATTCCCTCGTTGATTAACATCTGAAGAATTTCCTCCATTGGCTGGTTTAGGTTAGTGAAATTCCTTTGAAATAAGATTTTCCTGCCAGCTTGGCAATTCTCCTCTTTGACCATCTTGTCTGCCTAGGGTTCTGGTTGATGAGACCGGCAGTGGTCCATCCTGGGGATAGGATTAATTTTCGTTGTAGGAGGATGATCGACATCAGACTGGTTGGCCTATTTCATCATCTGTCTGGTGATCTGATGTTGGTAGCAACCAGTTCTGCTAACTGTTCAATTTGTTCCTTGATAGATTTTATCTCTTGCTCTATCAGGAATCGCCTTTCGGAGACTTCCCAACTGTCTGGGTTGTTGTTGCTGGATTGAGTTGATTCCCCCACATAGCAGAGGTATTTCGATACTTCTCCACTTGTGGTGCTAATCATATTGACATTCTCCTCTTTATGTTGTGGGAGAGGATTGTCATGCACGTGTGGTTGTTCGGGTTTTGTTACCACAATCTCTCCATTGTCAATCAAGTTTTAGATTTTGTGCTTGAGAGACCAACAGTCTTGATTGTTATGGCCCGGGGATCCGGAATGGTAAGCACATTTCTTGCTTAGGTAGAAATTTCGTCCATCAGTGTTGGTTGGTAGAAGTTGGACAATCTTTTTCTGTGTCGTCAACAGCTTTAGCACATTCTCGAGTGAATCCCCTAGAGGGGTGAAAGTTCTTCGACTCCTGACCTCCATATTTTTCTGAAATGGAGGGTTTGAAGGCTGTGCTGCAGCTTGGAAAGGGGTATAGTTCCTCCTTTGAATGGGCATACTGTTTGACTCGCCTCTTTGATTCTGTCCTTATAATACTAAGGACACTTCTTAATCTTTCTTTTTGTGTACTCTCCAGGGATTACTCCCTTAATTTCTGGACTGAATATGTTCAGCAACAGCTTCAAGGGCGGTTAGATCCTTTATCTTTCTGGACATTAGCCCCATTTCTGCCATCTCGCAGTGTTTAATCATTTCAGAGAATGGTTTTTCTATACCTGCTTGGACCCTCTTATAATACGGAGCTTCTTGTATGTCGATGAAGGTCATGACTATCTTAGATTCAGTCATGGCTGGGGTGACTTGTGCTGCAACCCGCCTCCACCGTTGAGCATATTCTCTGAATGATTTAGTGTTTTATTTCTTGATTTTGGTTATTTGGTATCTGTGTGGAGCCAACTGAGATTGGAAGCTGTATTGACTTGAGGAAGGCATGTGCCAGTTCTTCCCAACTGTGAATCTTAGAGTTGTCCAGACGGGCATACCAAGCTCTGGCCTCACCAGTTAAACTTTTCTGGAATAACTACATTCGAAGTTTCTCGTCCTCTATATAGGATCCGAGTTCTCCAATGAATACTTTCAGGTGTGTATAAGGGTCTCCCAATCCATTGTATTTCTCAAAATCGGGGACTTAAAACGTTTCGGGATAACGAGCCTCGGGGAATATACAGAGGTCGAATAATTGACACTGCCGAGTGCCCCAGTCCCTTTGATAGACCGGAGAGTTTCTTCCATCTGTTGTACTTTATTTAGGATGTCACCAGCTTCCTATTCTTTGTTGAGGATGGTGATTTCAGGGGTTTTGTAAGTTGTGTCCTGGTTTTAGGGCCCAAAAATCTGAGTTTCTGCCTTTTCAGTCTCTTAACCCCCACCACTACCACCAGGTGTTCCTGGTTTTGTGTGAGTTTGGGCTTGCTTCCCTTTAAGGGCCTTGTTCTGTTCTCTCTGAAAGCTAGCCAATTCGGCTATCTGATTCTTTAGTCCTTCAAACTCTTCCCTAGATACAAGGGTAGATTCTGGTTGAGCACCCGAAGTCATGTCCGTGGATGGACGTAGTTTTTTCTTAGACTTAGATCTAGTGATAGGACCAATTTTTCACCTACAACAAAACATAGGTGTCAATTTCATGAGGTAGTTAGGATAGGATGCATGCCATGATGTGGTTTATAAATCTTATCCTGCAAAACAGAGGTTAGTTATTTTGATGACAGGATGACAAGATGTATACGACAGGAAATGTAAATCTTTCATTATGATATTTACATTATGCTCCTTCACATTTGAATTGAAAACTTGACATTGAATTGAAAGAGGAAGGCATGAAGAAGCTTCCCGTTTGATTTGGTTAATCAGAGGCTAACCTATCCTAGGCTACTCTCGCGGCTTTTTGGCATGAAGGTCCCCAGATCATCGCAATCTACTAGAGGGGAAATTAATCCTATCTTTCAACTGGAGCGAATTTGGGTGGTGCATTTTCATGAGCCCCAGAGACTTAACCGTCCCCAGAGACATTACTTATCACCGACGAGTTTTGCCTCCCGAAGGAGGAATCACACAACATACATTCACATACATCGCGTCTCACCGTTATGCATATGATGACATTGGTGTGAAGCACTAGTATGGGTGCGAAGCACTAAAAAGCAGGAAAGCATTTATTCACATTCATTCAATGTAAAGACGCAGCATTCACACATTCATTCAATGTAAAGACGTAGCTTTCACACATACGTAGTTTTGAAAGGAAAATGTTTGAAAAGATTTGAACGCGGCCTAAGCCCTCTACTGTCCTCAGCAGAGTAACCACCTATCAACGTCGGGAAAAAATCTGCGGGTCGGGTCACAACCCGGATTTGAACGTTTTACAGAGTCGCCAGTTGGTAGATTTGAAATGGTTGTACCAACTCAACCGAGTTTTGTTTGAAAGAGGCCCAATTGCTGGACATTGTCGAAACTTGATCTGTAAAACCAAAGTTTTGAGTTCGGGGGCTTGGTTAAGTGTGGGGAAGGTGTTAGGCACCCCACAACTCCCATGTAAACACTGTACCACATCTTTTCAATATTTCTCTAAAAAAACTAAAGTGTGTATAAATGTTTTTTGAAAATTGGGCCTATATTTGATTGAAAGCATGTCTATGCATCGTTGAACCTATATACGAAGGGTTTGATTTGATTTTTACAAAAAGTCTTTGATTTGATTTGCAAAAGTGTTTGATTTGATTTGCAAAAGCTTCTTTTTTCAGTAAGATTATTTTTCAAACCCTTACACCAACATAGGAATTGAAGTATATTGATACTTTAATTTTTCTTTTCAGCCTTTTGGCTTAATTTGAATGGTGATTGTCGGGCTGCGAAGCATCCTCGACCACAATATATATACAAATGTCGGTCTCCTCATGGGCATGATAGCCATCAGAGGGACTCTGACACGACAAACCATTATTCTCATTATGTTAAGACCTTAAATCCGGATAACCGTTTTAAGGTCTTTTGTATTGACAATTTATAGAAAAACTGGCAGGGTACATTTGTAAAGTGTTGTTTGATCATGAATCCCACGATTCCTAGGCTCACAAAGGGAGACCAATAACCCTGCACAGCTCAAATTTGTACATAAATATATCCAAATGTCGCCAGAACCAAGGATTTATTCAGTAAATCCTAGTTCGCACCTGGCCGAAGCGTCTCATTCCCACTAGATAGCGATTTAAGGACCGCGAGGTTTTTTTTTAACTGAAACTAGAAAAATGCTAGATTTAAATAAATCTCAGGCATTCTAGCTTCCAGGTTCCGTCTGTACTGATTTTGAACCGTTTGAAAGCTAGAGTTAGCGAGATTTAAATAAATTTAGTTTGCCCGCAGATATGTCTGTGCCAATTAATATAAAATAAATATTTAAAACAGCAATTTAATAAAAGCCAGTAAAGTAATATATATACAATTATATATACAAAAGCTGTAAAGTGCGGTGGGTTTTCACACCGGTGCCTTGACTGGAATTGAAATATATATATATATATATATATATATATATATATATATATATTTGTAAAAGCTGTATAAAAGCCATGAAATGATCAAGGCTGGACTGAATTGAAATATATATAAAACATAGTAAAAAGGGCGATGGATTTTCACGCCTGTGCCCGAACTGAAATTGAAATAGACAGAAAAATAGTCAACCAAGACTGGGAAGATAACCCAGTGTGGTGAATGGTGCAAAAAGCAATAAAAAGGCCACAAAATAATCCATAGCGAACTGGAATGTAAAGGTGCAGAAAAGTAGTCAACCAAGACTGGGAAGATAACCTAGTGTGGTGAAGGCTGCTTATATATGCATAAATATATATAAAAGCAGTAAAAAGGCCACTGAATAATTCAGGCTGAACTGAAATATATAAATATATATATAGAGATAGAAAAAGTAGTCATATATGCATAACTATATATAAAAAAAAGTAAACTACCGCGGAATTGACATTCGGGCCTGACAGAATTAAAAATTTAGTATATATACAATTAGATATATACAAAAAAAAAGTTCCCAGTCCAGCGAAGTTTCTAATAACGAAGATGCAAGTATATGAAAGCTGCTAGAAGCGACGGATCGTCAATCCGAGTTGTAGAAATGCTAGAAAATGCGTTTATGTATAAAAATGTACCAAAAGTTGACGAAACGACCACGGAACAGAGTTTCTGGCATATTTAGAAAATGAAACTTAACGTGCAAGTGTATAAAAGTGTAAAGAAGTAGTATTGACTTGCGGATCGTAAAAATACTCACAATGGACTGCTGCACGAGCTTTTTGCCAAAGGCTTTAAACGTCCAAATCTACCTGTTATTTCTTGATATGTGGTAGTATGTGGGTATATCTACGTGCTAGAGTGAAAAAATTTGGGTTTGGAAGACATGAAAATAGCATAAAACCAAACCGGCAGAGGTTCAAAGCATTTTTGAATTATGAAAATGAGGGGTGGTGCCCTCTTATTTACAGACCAAGGAGCCTCCACTCTACCTGTGGTTTCCACAAGTAGAGGTGCGGCTCCACGTGGTGTGGGCCCCGCGGTAGGTTCTATCGTCTCGAAGTACGTGCACTGCGAGCAACGCAAGATCGAAGTCAAAACTTTCTAACTTTTGATCAGAGCGTCCGTTTGTGGCGTGCAATACCTTTCCGAAAAGCCCTCGCCGAGAGTGTCACAATGACATGGGATAAAACATTTTTCGGGTCTAAGAAGACGGGTTCATAACCAGGTCTTTGATTCTCCGCAGTTTGTCCGTTGAGCTGTCTTGCGCTGTTTGCACTCAGGATCATTGTTATGGTTTGTTCTAACCTTGGTGGCATCAATTCTTCTTGAGTTTGACCGAATCGGCTTAGGTTTGGTAAAATGACCATTTTGCCCCTCCCAGGGTTGCCCTTAGTGTCAGCATGGCCTTTAGTTGACTTCGTGGGGTTGTTTCCAATACTTGGATCCTATTCGAGTATGTTTGTCCTCAGTGTTGTCTCTGAGGCTGACTTGGTCGCTCCAGGTTTTCCTCTAGAGTGTTGTGATGCTTCAGTTTTGTTTCTGAAGTTGACCTGACTTCCCGGGTTGAGACCGGGGATGACCTGCACTTCCCAGGTTGAGACCGGGGCTGACCAGTACCTCCAGGTTGAGACCGGGGCTGACCTGGATCTCCCAAGTTGAGACTGAGGCTAACCTGTAACTCCCAGGTTGAGACCGGGGCTGACCTGTACTTTCCAGATTGAGACCGGGGCTGACCTGTATCTCCCGGGTTGAGATCGGGGCTGACCTGTACCTCTCGGATTGAGACCGGGGCTGACCTATACTTTTCGGGTTGAGACCGGGGCTGACCTGATGGCCAGGTATTAAGACCGGGGTTGATTTGATTGCCCGGTATTGAGACTGGGGTTAATTTGATAGCCCGGTATTGAGACCGTTTGACGACCCGGTATTGCGACCGGGGTTGATTTGATAGCCCGGTATTGAGACCGGGGTTGATTTGACAACCCGATATTGAGACTGAGATTGCATTGATGGCCCGATATTGAGACCGGGGTTGATTTGATAACCTGATATTGGAGACCGGGATTGCATTGATGGCTCGGTATTGAGACCAAGGTTGAATTGACGACCCGGTATTGAGACCGGGGTTGATTTAATGGCCCGGTATTGAGACCAGGATTGGTTTGACGATCCGATATTGGGACTGGGGTTGATTTGATATCCCGATATTGGTGGCCGGGGTTGAGTTAATGACCCGGTATTGAGATCGGGGTTGAATTGAAAAGATAGTCTTGCCTTCCTACAGTGTCAGTAACAGGGAAAGAAAATTTCGAGTGTCTACAGAAAGAAAATAATTAGTTTAAGTATACCAAATTTATTGTATACATTAAATAAGGTGTATTAAAATAATTTATAGAATTAAATTATTCTAATAAAAAGGAATTATTACATTAAATATACTATTTTTTATTTGTATGGAAAATATTATGTGATGTAATGCATTTTAATGTTTGTATGTGTCATGTATAATATATATTACATATGTATTATATGTAATATAATAGGAAATATATGTATATATATATATATATAATAAGTGTAATGCAATATGTGTTGTATATTAGAATATATAATGGGACATACATATTGTACTATAATTGAACTAAATCAACTGAGTTAATAAATGAAGCATGAGCTGTATTCTTTAGCCAGAAACATAAGAAAGTAGCAAGAGTTGGCATGAGAAGAATAATTTAGAATAATAAACTCAACAAAGCTATTTAGTAATGGCCAAGTAAAATCCGTGGGGAGCAAAGAGCCATTCGGCTATATCAAACCAAAGCCTCCCAATTCAATTTTTATTTCCTACCTGCCATTCCACCCGGCACCCACCCTCTCCCAATTTCAATTCCATCCGTTCCTATGTCCATTCCATTCGGCTAAAAAAAGTATAGAAGCTTCAAGGAACTGAAAATTAGCTACAATTAAGATTAAAGGAGGCTTGGAGCAAGTTAATACGAGATTAAAATCAAGAATTTCAGAAGTTATAGCAAACAAGAGATAATATATTTACTTTTGTTATGTTATTTAAAATTGGTATAAAGTTAGTTAGTTAATTAGATAGTTTATATGTGTATTGGTTGTAAATTCAATTAGTAATGATTGAATTAGAAACAAGGAACATAGTTGTTGTGCGGAGTAATAAGGAATGCAATTTTTGGTTTAAAACATAAACGAATGCATATGAAATCAGATCGTATAATCGACGTGCGTATAGTTTTCATTATAAGTCCCATTAGGACTATTTTGCTAAAAAAAATTTGAAATTTAGCATAGCTAAAATTAAGATTGTGTATATGTATGCTATATGTAACTAATTAAAGGTTTTGTATGGGTTAAATCAAGAGGGAAAGCCATTTTTAAAGAAAATGACATGTTGAAACTTGTTGTGACAGGGCATTTTTGAGGTCTTGCTTGGACTTGTCTAAAATGTTCGAAATGGGAGGTTAATAATTTGGCTTTAATATGTTTCACTACCCTAAATTATCTGACATATTCCACTTTGGTGATTCACCTTTCAATTTTGTCAATTAGATGATTAAACTATTAATTTTTTCCACTTCCATTCAATTGGGCCTGCCACGTCAGAAATTTCTAACGTGGCTGTCTGGGTGGGTTATAGTTGAGCTGATGTGTAACTAAAAAGATGTATTTTAATTTTTTAATTACACATTTATTATATATTAAAGGGTTAATTCGTCAAACCACATTATATTAAACATTAATACTAATAAAAAAATAACAAAAAGGCTAAAACCATCATATATCGATCAATGTTCTCCTCTTAGTAAAAAGCCCGAACTTCAATCAAAAAAACCTTATTAGGGCTTAGAACCAAATATTTCTCAACAATTCCAGCATATCACTCAAAGTCTAAAACCATCGGATCAGAAGAAATCCACTCACAGAAAATCCCCAACTTCAATCCAAAAAAATCCTAGGTCTTGAAATCAAAAATTTCCTCACGATTACAGCGAGGAGTTCAATTGTGCATTATGTGTTAAATTTGCGTTTCAAATAAATACATAATTCTCTCACCTCCTCTCTACATCAAATCAAATCAAAATAGTTCATACAAAGAAAAATTCAAAAGTAAGAAGGAAACAGAACAATGTTTTGTACCGTTCCAATGTCAAATGCACCGGTATTTTCTCTGTCGTAGTCTTTGAGGGTTTCTTCTTCCCTTGTTTTCAAACACTCTTCCACCTCTTCATCTCCCAAAACCCTAATCCTGACCCACTCTCTTTTTTATCTATTTTCTTCGTCGTCGGCGTTGAAGCTCCGGCTTCAGAAGCCATCAAGTGGACTAATTAGAGCTTCTGACGACGTCGTTCTTCCTCCTTCATCCTTGTTGACGATTTCGAAGAGGAAGAGGCCGACAAAGCTCGATATTTCGGTGGAGGCTTTTAGCTCTGAGTGTGATTTTATTGTATCGTCAGCGAAGGAGGAGCAGAGGAGGGAGATGCTAGAGTTTGAGGGAGATGGGTATTTGGTCAACATTCAAGGTGATTTTTTTGATTGGCTTTGGGGCTTGCTTTTGATCGATTGTTATTATTTGTGAAGCTTTTGAATTGTTTAATTAGTCTGAATGTATGGGTTGTGACCATTTTACCCTCCATTATATCAAAATTGTTTAATCAAAAAATAAAATACTATTTTTTCATTACAACTCAGTTGACTAATGGCCCACCCAGATAGGCACGTCAGCAATTTCGGACGTGGCATACCCAATTGAATATAAGTGGAAAAAATTAATAATTTAATCATCTAATTGACAAAATTGAAAGGTGAATCATCGAAGTGGAATATATCAGATAGTTTAGGGTAGTGAAACATATTTAAGCCTAATAATTTCTAAAAATAGTATACCATGATGTCTACAACATATCCAAAATTGGTTACAATCGGACTTATGGGCTAAGAACTAGAAAATCGCGAAGTGGTTGGCTGAGCAAGGCTGCAGGGCAGGCCCCTGGCCATGCAGCAAGCAGGAACAACCGGTGCATAGCGCTGGGCTGGGCTGCAGCAGGCACGACCGGGCCAGTTTGGCTCTGCGTTCAGCCCGTCTAATTCTTCTGAATTGCACAGTTTGTGATTTTAAAAAATGGTGGATATACCACCTATAAAATATCAAAAATTCATCACAATCGAATTATTAGTTTAGAAGTTATAAAATCAAAAAGTAAGCAACATGAGCATGGGAAGGCTGGGCAACAAGACTGGCCAGGCCGAGCCATGCAGCCAGGTAGTGTGCACAGTTGCCAGGCAGCATGTAGTGCACAACCAGTCTTGTTTGTTGAGATTTTTGATGGTTTTGGTAAGTTAGTTGGTAGCTGTTGTCTAGCACTATAAAATTTACCTTACTCTTTATTCAACTAACTTAAGAATTAGTATAGTAATAAGCAAGGATCGATCCCACAGAGAGTGAATTGTTTATTAGTTATCCAAGTATTTCCAAAGAATTGGGGGTTTTTAGTTTTGAAAAGTATAATTAACTAAAGTGAATTAAATAAAATATCAATGATTAAAAGAGTTCAATCCTTCAGTTCAGTATCCCCTTTTCACAATTATGATTTAACCAAATATTTACACTATTTATCTTCCAATGAGATTAATAACCCTAGATAACCGCAATCGTAAATTACCCAAAATTTTCCTTATGTGTAGATCTAATGCGACGATGGCCAACAAAAGATTCTAACTAACATACAACCTAGAACTATCAGTCTAGATTTAATATGATAGAAGCATTAAGAATGAGAATTAGATTGTTCCAAACAATAATTACACAATCAGGAATTATTTAACTTGTCTTCTGAAAACCTTAACAATATTCAAAAGCTTGACCACAATCAAATATCATTAATTGCGACTTATGATTAGACATGCATCGTTTGCTTAATATATATCTTAATCTAGCATACATGAAAGTTTATATAGATAATCAGAATAAATCTCATATACGAAAGAATAAATAATATAAATTTGATCAAACCATTAATTGAGATAAGGTTCAACATCCCTTCAGAATTGAATTGAAAGTGTTAGCCCATGTCTTCAAGAATTCCTAGATCCAAGATGTAAGATGTAAGAGAAGAGAGAAGATCCCCCAAATCCAAGTTATAATCAAGTATTTATAGTCCTAAGAGAAACCCTAACACTTTGGGCATCCCAAAACCCTATTACAACTTAATTTCTACTCAAAAAGGCAACAATTTCCCGTCAGCCGGGCGTTGCCCGCGCTTCCCTGGGCGCGGTCAGCGCTTGGGTGCCAGAATGTGCCAGAAAATCTGGTGTACGGGCGCTGCCAGCGCTTCCCGAGGCGCTGTCCGCGCTTGCCTATTTTTTGTTGTGACGTCCTTTGGTAAACCTACCATAACTTCTGATCCGTGAGGAGTTACGGGGTCTGCTACCTGTCAAATCGAAGCTGTTGACAAGATCTACAACTTTCATTCTTTGAGAATTGACAGATTCTGATTATATCAAGGTTAAAATCAGCTCCAAGTGACTGCTATGTAAATTGCAACTTCCAAACTCTGAGGTTTCAACTTCCACTTGGTCAAAATGTCATAACTCTTTCATATGAACTCTGATTGGGACGATTCTAGATGTTTTGAAAAGCTAAGGAATAGCACTACAATAAACTCCAGGTCTCAAGCTAAGACCATGAATCCAACTCAGCATTAAAACCTAACAATCTTCCCGTTTTCCTTGTTTTATCTCCATTTTGACCTGAAACCCATAAACAAACCTATTAAACCCTTATTAACAACCAAACATGCAATAGACTATGCATAAAGGAATCAAAATTGATGAATATCATGCACTCATCAAATTCCCCCACATTTAGCTTTTACACGTCCTTGTGTAAACCAAAAGGTTGATTTTCAAAAACTCTACTCAACCATAATGTCAAAAGATTTTAAGATCAAATCATGATTATCAACACTAAACCCACAAAAACATAATCAATGTTTCATCAATTAACTCAAAATAATAACCATGCCTTTTCACCATTGAATTTTATTAAGTCAAATTGTATTCACATAAGCACTCTTTTATGATCCACACACTTACTCAACTTAGTTACCATGGAGAAAAAACCGTACATACCACTCAAGACTCAATTCATACTTTTCCCTGCTTTATTTTTTTTACTAGAACCCTTTCATTTTACTCTTTGTTTTTGGTGAATGCATTTTATGCTCCGTTTCACCTTCCTCAATCTTTCTTTGGTAAGTGAGTGCATTTTATGCTCCATCTCACTTATTCACACGTGTTTATGGGAGAGTGCATTTTACGCTCCATCTCATCCCACTAC
Source organism: Panax stipuleanatus (assembly GCA_020205555.1). NCBI lineage: Eukaryota > Viridiplantae > Streptophyta > Magnoliopsida > Apiales > Araliaceae > Panax > Panax stipuleanatus. Next base: position 51,554,638 of record CM035122.1, read on the forward strand.
ATGGTTTCTCTTTTGCTTCTTTTTCTCTTTTTCAACAATTTATTTGATTTTCAAATTTTTTGATTTTTTTTCCACATGGTCCTGCAAAAAATATAAGCAGTTCAATAGTTCTAAAGCATGAGATTAGTGCACATAGACAACTCCACAGATAACTAAGCCAAATGAGCATATATCACATGTTCAAGTACTCATGTGACACAAATTCAATTTAAATCAGTTACTTTGGATCATGACTTAGTTTTTATCAATCATTAACCAATTAAGCATTAAACAGATTTTGAAATTTAGCATTGATTTCCAATTTTTGACTTTAACCTTCGAACACATAGGCAAATAGAATTATGGAACTCAAATTTTTCAAAAATTTGAAGGCAATGCATTAAATTTGCAAATTTCCTATCAAAATCGGATCAATATCCCTAAATAAAATAAAAACCTAAATCTTTTCCCCCCCCACACACTCAAACCTTGCATTGTCCCCAATGTAAGAAAATCATGCAACGAAGAAAGAACTACATGGAAATAAAAAAAACTAATAAGTAAAGGGATTGAAAAATCAAATCTGAGATTTTGGGTTGCCTCCCAAGTAGTTGCCCTTGTTTATTGTCATTGGCTTGACATCTTCCCTCTCATTCTATGTAATTGGACTTGTGAACTTCAAGTGGACTGGTAACAGTTTCAGCTCTAAATTTGAAATATTTTGTTCACCATAATCCTGCTCCTTTCTAGCCATCAAATCCTCCTTGTATAATTGTATTCGATCAACAGATTCCTGCACTGAATAGTCCACAATATTAATAGCAAAACCAGATTTAGCATTACCAAGATACCTTTTAGCCTCATATGCATTGAACTGGAACTTTGCATTGTCTAATTCCATGGTAAAGGTTTGATGGTGTGCATCACTCATTATTTTTGCTGGTTGTATTGATGGAGATGAATCCACGTCTTCCTTGTAGAGATCTGCAGAACTTATCAAATAATTCCCCTCTTCCTCTTGTTCCTGCTCTTCATCAAATGCTATATTATTGTCTGTTCCTGAAGTAAGCACTGAATCCTCCTGCTCCTCTTCGTCACATCCCATTGCACTTAAGTTCTCAACAAACTGAGGAGTTAACTTCCCTAAGCCTTGAGATTCCATAATGCTAACTGTGGTAGCAAACTGACTCATCTGATTCTCCAACATGTGGATAGAAGTCCTTGTCTCTTGCTGGAACTGTTGCGTCTGATTCATGAAAGCTTTGAACATATCCTCCATAGACGTTCCAGAATTAGCAGATACTTCGTAGCTCAAGTCGGGATGATCTCTCCATCCGGGATTATGAGTTTCTGCCCAAGGATCATATTGATGCTGATGATGTCCTAAGAATGTTCCCATGGCATTGAAGTGTTGCACAGTTTCATCCTCATGCAATATTGGACAAGCATCACTGGTATGTCCTGACTTTGAGCAAATTCCACACTCTTTTGCAACTTGCATATTCCCTATAGCCATTTGACGAACCAAAGCAGTTAATTCAGCAATTTGTTATTCAATATTACTTGTACTTACCCCATTTACCCTTTGAGGTGTATGATCCATCCTAGTTCCAGACTGCTGCGAGTTAGCTGCTATGTTTGCAATTAATTTCCTTGCAGCTTCTGGAGTCTTGTCTACCAGTGCTCCTCCACTTGCTCCATCAATAATGCTTCTATCCATTAGTAGCAACCCCTCATAGAAGTACTGAATCAAGTGATAGTCATCAATTCCGTGAGGTGGACAGCTGGAACACAACTTCTTGAACCTTTCCCAATACTCATAGAGATTCTCTCCGTTAAACTGCCTGATTCGACATATCTCCTTCCTTATGTTAGCAGCTCTCGAAGCAGGAAAGTACTTCTCTAAGAATAATTTCTGCATCTCATGCCATGATCGTATTGATCCTGAAGGAAGATAGTATAACCAGTCTTTAGCCAAATCTACTAATGAGAACGGAAAAAGTCTAAGCTTGATCTACTCTTCTGGTACTCCTTGTGATTTCATTGTGGAACACACCACATAGAACTCCTTTAGATGCTTATATGGATTTTCACCTGTAAGACCACGAAAAATGGGCAAAAGACGAATTAGTCCATAGTTAAGTTCAAAAGCAACATCTAAATTAGGATATTCAATACACAAAGATGGTTAATCAAGGTCAGGAGTAGCCAGTTCTTTTAAAGTTCTGTTGTTTCTTGGCACCTCCATCTTTTCCTTTTCAAGTGTTGGAACAAGAGCTTCTTTTGTATCTGCAGTTTTATCTATCTCTTGATCAGAATATAAATCAATAGGGTGAGAGGATTGAGTCATATAATAATAAAAAAATTTATAAATAAAAACAAATAACACTCCCCGACAACAGTGCCAAAATTTGGTAGCTGTCGTCTAGCACTACAAAATTTACCTTACTCTTTATTCAACTAACTCAAGAATTAGTATAGTAATAAGCAAGGATCGATCCCACAGAGAGTGAATTGTTTATTAGTTATCCAAGTATTTCCAAAGAATTGGGGGTTTCTAGTTTTGAAAATTATAATTAACTAAAGTGAATTAAATAAAATATCAATGAGTAAAAGAGTTCAATCCTTCAGTTCAGTATCCCCTTTTCACAATTATGATTTAACAAAATATTTACACTATTAATCTTCCAATGAGATTAATAACCCTAGATAACCGCGATCGTAAATTACCCGAAATTCTCCTTATGTGTAGATCTAATGCGACGATCGCCAACAAAAGATTCTAACTAACATACAACCTAAAACTATCAGTCTAGATTTAATATGATAGAAGCATTAAGAATGAGAATTATATTATTCCAAGCAATAATTACATAATCAGGAATTATTTAACTTGTCTTCTGAAAACCTTAACAATATTCAAAAGCTTGACCACAATCAAATATCATTAATTGCGACTTATGATTAGACATACATCATTTGCTTAATATATATCTTAATCTAGCATACATGAAAGTTTATGTAGATAATCAGAATAAACCTCATATACGAAAGAATAAATAATATAAATTTGATCAAACCATTAATTGAGAATAAGGTTCAACATCCCTTCAGAATTGAATTGAAAGTGTTAGCCCGTGTCTTCAAGAATTCTTAGATCTAAGATGTAAGATATAAGATAAGAAAAAAGATCCCCCAAATCCAAGTTATAATCAAGTATTTATAGTCCTAAGAGAAATCCTAACACTTTGGGCATCCCAAAATCCTATTCCAACTCAATTTCTGCTCAAAAAGGCAACAAAAACTAGTTTTCCCGTCAGCCGGGCGCTTCCAGCGCTTCCCTGGGCGCGGTCAGCGCTTGGGTGCTAGAACGTGCCAGAACATTTGGTGTACGGGCGCTACCAGTGCTTCCCGAGGTGCGGTCCGTGCTTGCCTATTTTTTGCTGCAACGTCCTTTGGTAAAACTATCATAACTTCTGATCCGGGAGGAGTTACAAGGTCTGCTACCTGTCAAATCGAAGCTGTCGACGAGATCTACAACTTTTATTATTTGAGAATTGATAGATTATGATTATATCAAGGTTGAAATCGGCTCCAAGTGACTGCTATGTAAATTGCAACTTCTAAACTTTGAGGTTTCAACTTCCGCTTGGTAAAAATGTCATAACTCTTTCATATGAACTCCGATTGGGACGATTCTAGATGTTCTGGAAAGCTAAGGAATTGCTCTACAATAAACTCTATGTCCTAAGACAAGACTATGAATCCAACTTAGCATTAAAACTCAACAATCTTCTTATTTTCCTTATTTCATCTCCATTTTGACCTGAAACCCATAAACAAACCTATTAAACCCTTATTAACAACCAAACATGCAATAGAATACGCATAAAGGAATCAAAATAGATGAATATCATGCACTTGTTATTAGCACATGGAAATGAAATAGAAATACACTAATACTAATGTATACAATAATATAGTAGCTATAATTTAACTATATAAATTATAAATACGTTCAATATATATAATAAACTAAGAATGTGTTATGTAAACTTTAGTTTATGTATAAAAGTATGAAATGTCCATGTAATGGGTTACTAATGGTTATAAACTAAAAACGTAAAGTATTAATATTTCTAAAGACATGTTGAATCATTTTAAACGTAAAATTATTATATCAAGCAAAAGTTCCACAAGATTCTAAATGAAAACAAATGGTTTTCAAGATATAACAAAGATTATTAAGAGTTAATGTAAATTAAAGAATGTGGCCTATGTTGTTGTCAAAAGCATAGCTATATGTGTATGTGTTATGTATAACTATTTGATATGAATGCGTATTGAATGTATAGCTAATGTGTGTGTATATGTTAATATAACTATGTAGGACTTGTGAAGAGAAGGTAAGCTAAAAACGATAACTGTAATCATCGAGCAAAACAAGTTTCCTGAACCTGTTTACCCTTAAGCAAGCATCTCAATCTTGTTTTCATCTAAGCAAGTCTGCTAAACTTCTTTCAATATAATGAATAGGAGTTTGTATGCTATAGAGAGTTATCAAAATCTTTGATATGAATTACCACGATGCATACTGAATTAAATTTCAATATGTATGTATAGTTTAGAAGTAATCGAAGCCATTTGATCCGGCTAGACACATATTTTAAATATTTCACTTCTTTTATGTTAAGTCTTGAAATATTATTGTTGATAAGATAAAGTTGTCCAACTATATTGATTTAGTTTGGAATCCAAACTAAGAATGAACATCACTGAATTGGGAAAGTTTTTATTGCGTTGAATGGCGGTCATGATGAACGTATATATCAATCAAATTTATATTACGCCAAATGGCGCTCATATTGAAAAGCTAGTGTTGATCAACGCATGGCATAACGGGCTGATCACCCACCGTGCCCATAAGAAGACGGTTTTGATGAGTTGGTTTTATACCTACGAATTGATGACCTTTTTAGCCTGATTCCTTTCTATCTCAAGTAGTTGTAGTATTATTTTACTCTATTTTGGTGTTGTTGATTGTATGAAGCAGAATGGATGGAAACAGGACTTAAACTCAAGGATTCAGCATTTCATGGCCATGACACCCGCCGGGGCGGGCATTTATAGAATAAACCACCCGCCGGGGCGGGGGTACAGAAACTCTTAATAGAAAGTGGACCCCCACCGGGGCGGGCTCCTTCAAGGAAAAACCTCCGAGGGGGCGGGGGTACGCGGCAGACATGGTAGTTTCCTTGTGTGATTGAAATTATGCAGAACGAAAGAAGGATTGTTTGACTCGCGATTGGGAGACTTTATGAGGCCATCAGAGAGGCTTATAGAAGATATGCTTAGATAGTAACAAGCCCTAATTGGTGGGAGTTGACACGTGAGGAGGATTGAAGCAAAGCGAAGCACGAAGAACGCAAGGCGAGCATGGAGACGAGTAATAATACGATTTCAAATTCTATTATCTCTCTTCATCTTTATCTTGTATTCAGAATGTTATTCACTTTGTGGATTATGGTTTTTACTTTGTTTATGATGAACTAATTTGCTATTTAGGCCTATAACGGATCTTATTATGTAACTAAGGATTGACATACTTTCAATTTAGTTTATGAAGATTATTTCTAGGTTATTTGCTATGGTTTGTGCGTAACTTATGTATTTTCTTGATCACCAATTACATGTTAACCCATATGAACTCGAGAGATGACATATGGGATTAGAACTGAACATATTAACGTGTGTTTATGATTTCTACTGTTAGTTGGAATTCATAATTCATGTATAGGATAGAGATATCTATGCATCATGCGTAATTTGAAGAGAACTTGATATTAAACCTTTTTCAATTATAATTCACATAGAGATATAGTGAATTAGTTAATGAAGGTGTCTTGCTTAATTCTATCAATTGTGGATTTGAGTGAGTATGGATGCAATGCATTGAGAGATGGTTATATCTACTTCCATGTTCTTGGTTAATAATCTGGAATAATTGATATAAACTGAAGGAAAGTATGTTGTTCAAAGTGAACTAATAAGTGAAGTTATAGGATTAATTCTCCTAAAACTTGTGAAATCTCTGGAATAATGTTAATTATAGTTTAAGTAGTAATTAGTTATAAATATCATCATTTAATCATATTTTTAATAAAGTTAAAATAATATAAAATTGGTAATTGTTAGGATAGATTGTAATTATTGTCTCTGTGGGAACGATACTTGATCTTATCATTATATTACGTGTTGATCACGTACACTTGCGTGTAGCGCATATAGATTTTACCCAACAAGTTTTTGGCGTTGTTGTCGGGGACAGTAATTGCGTTTATTACTTACAATATCAGTTTAATTAGATTAGTTTTAGTTAGACATATATATATATATATATATATATTCTTATTTTTGTTTTCATTGGCTATTTCAGGTAATCTCGAGTAGTGCATGCAAACTCGATTAAAGAAGCCAGATTTGTTGCCTTTCGAGGACGACATCGACAAACAGTTTCAGCAGTTAAGTAAGTGAATACAGAAAACTCGAGAAGAACTTGAAACACCCAACGCCACAATGGCTGAAAAGGAACAGAAAGCACTGCGGGATTATGCTACTCCGCGGATTTTAGAAATTCAGTCAAGCATTACCAGGCCGGCGATTAATGCTAATAACTTTGAGATCAAGCCTGGAATGATACAGATGGTGCAGAATAATTATCAGTTTGGGGGTCTTCCGAATGATGACCCGAACGAGCACGTTGTCAGTTTCATAGAGATCTGCGATACATTTAAGTGCAACGGGGTTTCAGATGATGCTATCAGATTAAGATTATTTTCGTTCACGCACAGAGACAAGGCAAAGGGTTGGCTCCATTCTCTACCACCGGGGTCAATCACCCCATGAAACGATTTGGCACAAAAATTTCTTGCCAAATTCTTCCTGCCTTTAAAAACACATAGATTAAGGACGGATATTTCTTCATTTGTACAGCAGCAGGGAGAACCATTGTATGAAGCATGGGAAAGGTACAAAGAGCTGTTGAGAAAATGCCCACATCATGGACTACTGCAGTGGATGCAGATGAATACATTCTACAACGGGTTAGGGAGTCATATACGGAGTAGCACCGATGCAGCCTCAGGTGGAGCTTTTATGGAAAAAAAGTTTGAGGAGGCATGGGACTTGATAGAAACAATGGCTACAAATAACTATCAGTGGCCGACTGAGAGAATGACTCAACCCAAGGCAGCAAGTATTCTGGAAGTGGACTCTATGGCAGCTTTATCCGCACAAATAGCAGCGTTATCAAAGAAGATGGATGCCATGCCAAGTGGAAATGTACAGCAGGTAGCGGTTATATGTGAGCTTTGTGTAGGGGAGCATCCGACAAAATATTGTGCGATAAATCCAGCTTCAGAACAGTTTGTGGGTAGCTACAATAGGCCGCCTAACACATATCAGAATACATATAATCAGGGGGCAAGGAACCACCCAAATTTTTCATGGAGCAACAATCAGAATTAGCAGGAGGCTCCACGACCATCATACCCCCTTGGTTTTCAGAATCAACAATCAGCTCCGCATCACGAGAAAAAAATAGATTTGGAGGAGCTACTGGAGAAGTATATAATAGGAACAAATTGCAAGTGCGTTAAACAGTAGACCCCAAGGAACCTTGCCTAGTGACATAGAAAAGAATCCGAGGGGAGGTCATGAGCAATGTCAAGATGTCACACTTCGGAGTGGAAAATAGTTAGCCGAGTAAGATTTAGAAAAGCCAACGACTAAAAAGCAAGTTGAGACAAGTATGGAAGAAACAGTGGAAGGGAACAAAGAAGGCAAAAACTCTGCAGTACAGGAACAGGTTGTTACACTAATAGTTTACCCACCACCACCATTTCAACAACAGATCCGGAAACAAAAACTAGAGAAATAGTTCACTAAGTTTCTAGAGGTGTTCAAGAAGCTGTACAATAACATTCCTTTCGCGGAGGCATTAAGGCAGATGCCTAGTTATGCCAAGTTCGTATAGGATATCTTGTCGAAGAAAAAGAAGTTAGAGGACTTCGAGATTATGGCACTAACGGAGGAATATAGAGCTATATTGCAAAAGAAGCTTCCACCAAAATTAAAAGATCCGGGCAGTTTCACCATCTAATGCAAAATAGGGAGTTTGGCCTTCAACAAATATCTGTGTGACTTAGGTGCAAGTATAAACCTCATGCCACTTTCAGTTTATACTCAATTAGGTTTACCGGCACCTAGACCAAAAACATCTCCCTACAGTTGGTGGACAGATTGGTAACATATCCACGGGGAATTGTTGAGGATATTTTGGTAAAAGTTGACAAGTTCATATTCCCAGCGGATTTTATCATCTTGGACTATGAAGAGGATAAGGATATTCCGATAATCCTTGGGCGGCCATTTTTGGCAACCAGTAGGTACTCTGATTGATGTTCAAAAAGGAGAGTTGACCATGAGGGTTCAGGACCAAGAATTAACCTCAACGTTTTCAAGGCCATGGACTTCCCCAATGAGGATGAGGAGTGTTTCCGAATGGATGTAATCGACAAAGTGGTGGGAGATGAACAACATCGTATATTGAGCACCGACCTTTTAGAATCAACATTGATGGGAGATTATGATGGAGATGATCCAGAGTCGATGGAATATCTACAATTGTTAGAGGCACATCCTAGAGTGAGCATGTTCAAATTACCGTTTGAGCCGTTGGAAGCAGCAGGAACTTCATCAGCAAGGATGAAACCATCTCTAGAGGCACCTGCACTAGAACTCAAACCCTTACCCAACCATCTCAGGTATGCTTATTTAGGTAATGCATCTATTTTACCTGTTATTATTGCATCTGCGCTTAACGAATTGCAGGAAAGTAAGCTGTTACAAGTTCTGCGGGAGTACAAGTCTGCTATTGGATGGACTATCGTCGATATCAAAGGAATTAGCCCTTCATTTTGTATGCACAAGATTCTGATGGAGGAGGATGGTAAGCTAATAGTGGAACAACAACGGAGGCGCAACCGAATCATGAAAGAGGTAGTGAAAAAGGAAATATTGAAATGGCTGGATGCTGTAATTATCTACCCAATCTCAGATAGTGCATGGGTGAGTCCAGTTCAGTGTGTCCCGAAGGAAGGTGGTATGACAGTAGTGAAGAATGAAATTAATGAAATGATACCGACAAGGACAGTGACTGGGTTGGAGGGTTTGCATGGACTACATAAAGCTAAATAAGGCAACCAGAAAGGAGCATTTCCCCTTGCCATTTATTGATCAGATGTTGGACAGACTAGCGGGACATGAGTACTACTGTTTGCTAGATGGGTATTCAGGATAAAACCAAATCGTTATTGCATCGGAGGATCAAGAGAAGACAACGTTCACATGCCCATATGGCACCTTTGCCTTTAGAAGGATGTCATTTCGACTGTGTAATGCACCGGCTGTAATATCTGAGATCGTTATGTAGTTTAATAATTATCAATAAATGAATTTATGTGAAACTCTTGTGTGATTTCTATTACTTTATGTATATGTGCTATACATATATAAACATATATATTTTATTTGAAGTTATGTGATGAGATGTATTTAAATAGTTGATTTGGATTATTTAACTATTTGAATTTAATAAGAGGTTATTAATTTATTAATTGCAAGGAATGGAATTAAAACTCGAATTTGAGTTCGGAGCGGAATTTGAAGACGCGGACTGTATATTTGAGTCTGAAACGTCGATTTTAGTAAGAATTGATATTAGTATCGAAAAGTTTGGTTACGGAGAGCAAAATGGTCAAATAGCTTATTAATTGATTTAAATGATTAAAATAATAGTTATTTTAATTTAAAGGGAAGTCAGCTGATGGGGAGGGGGCCCACGTGACCACCAATTTGGGACAATAAGAGAGGGAGTTTACGTATTGGAAGATTAAGAGGGAAGGAGTTATAACTCTTTCAACCAAAAACTCTTCCATTCTCTAACTCCCAATTCTCTTTCAATTCTTGCTATTTGATGTATGGTTGTGTAACTGATAGTTGGAAATGGAAGAGGCAAGGGAAGCAATAGCTAATTTCATCTATATATACTCTCCACCCAAAATACTATTCCTTTTGCTAAAAACTTCATTCCGTGAGAGAAATTGGGAGTAAGAGAGAGTGTTAGAATCAATTTCTGGAGATTTCAGAGTCTAAGCAAACAAGCAAGAAGGAACATCAGATTAATCAAAGAGGAATTCATCAAAGAGATAAACTCAATGAAACCCATTTTATATTCTTAAAAAATTAGAGAGAAATGCATGAATATTGAGGAAATTGAATTACCTAAGTTGTGTGCTGATTGGGTTGTGTTATCTGGCGGTTATAACAGATTATAAGAACAAAAGTTCTGGTTAATTCATGTCTTAGATGCTCTGAATTTCAAAGAATTATGCCATACATGCTTTATGTTTGATAATATACCTCCAAGATGCTAAATGAATCAAAACGTGGAAATTTATTGAAGTTAAATGTTGTAATATGAGTGAACATACTATATTAAGTGATCTGGACAGTATGAGCAAACAAATTTCATGCTAGAAGCAAAATCACAAATTTTTGACATATTGAACTAAACTAGTAATCTGTGACTTTTCGGGTTTTTCGGACCTTTGAAATCATACCTTCGGTGACTCGATTGTTATATGTAATAATTTTGTAAAATACTAGGTAGCATGATATAGATGTAAAACGTTATATTATTTGAACAATCCAAATTCATTATAGCTCTTAAAGTTTACCAATCCAAATTGCTGTGGTGCGGTCTCGTGAGAATACTAAGATGAACAACCCGAATAACGGGGCAAACGGATGTCGGGCATATAGTCCCGATTTATGCTTATGTATTTAAATTTCATAGTTATGCACAATGTAGGGTACAATAGGCTAATCACCTAGAGTACTTGCGGAGAATGTTTTACAATCTATCTGATTGATAAGACGTCTGATGGTTTTTGATGAAACAAAATAATGTTCAAGGTATTAACACCCCTTAGTATGCTATTGCAAACCCTAAAACTCTTATCTTTAATATTCGTATTTACCTCTTCATTACTCTTTCAATTGTTGAGAAATACAATACATATACCTCTACTCTGGATGTTTATTATCAAACTACTTTATATACTTGCTGGGCAAATTGTGCTCATTCTTGCTTAAACATTTAAGTCAAGGATGAGAAGGCTGAGGGCTCGGGCAAGGACAAGGGAAAGACTAGGATGAAATGATGAAAGTTATTTATATAATAAGTTTATATTTCCGCATTTGATATAATATAGCGATAGACGCTAAGTTTAAGTTTAAGTTTGAGTTTATTTAAGGTTGTGAAGACTTGGGATTTTATTTGAATAAGTATGTAACTATTATTATTATTGTTATTTCTGGAGTTTACTTAGTTAGATGATGGTGTATGATGTATCATGAGCACCACATCCGGTGTTCGATGTTACACAAATTTGGGGGCGTCACAGGTTGGTATCAGAGCTGTAGGTTATAAACCTTAGGTGGGAGAACCTTAGACTATAACCTTAGAGGAGTTAGTGGAGATAATAGGGAGATGAACTCACGTAGAGTTCTAAGTGTTGTGTCAAATTTATTTTTACAAAAAAACAAAAATAATGTTTATTTTAAAATACTAATCAAGTTGTTTTGTCTTGATTGTAGGATGTCAGGAGAAGAGGAGATTAGAGATATTCACGTTGTTAGTGAGTAGTTGGTGACAGCTGCACTCGAGCCCATAGCTGAGGCAGCAGCTGATTCAGACCCAGATGAGGATCCTGAGGAGGATCCTGAGGAAGAGGAGCCCGAGGAGGACTCCGAAGAAGCATTTGAGGATAGTCTGTTCGATGAGTTGATGGATAGGATTACAGGGCTGGACGACAGAGTCCATGAGTTGGAGGAGCTGTAGCGTTGCTTGGTGCATTGGTGCATCATCTGATGATTAGGAACGCGGATCTAGCTAACAAGCTGCGAGCCTCAGACCAGAAGGCGGACAGGCTGAAGGATGATAAGGAGGCTTTCAGGACCCACTTGGGGCATTCAATTTACAGGTTAGAGTTGAGGGTTCAGAGTCTCCAATCTGATAAGAAGATGATTACTACTTATTGGAGAGATGAGATGAGAGGTCGGGTTCGGGCAGAAAACCTATCGGGCGAGTTAGAAGGAGAAGTAAGAGATAAGAAGGTTAGGATGGATAGGATGAAGTACGCATTTAGATCAGTGCATTGTAGGTTCCAGCATCGGGTGTATCATTTTTCACGTAAAGAGTACCGGTCTAGACACACCATAAGCCGAGGGCTGGTACAGGAGATAGCGGATGAAGAGCATGAAGACGCCATAAGGCGGGCCCTTTAGTTTATTTGAGATAAATTTTTATTATTAGTATGTCATACGTTATGTATGATATAAGTACTTGGTTTCTGGTTTTTGCTAAGTATTTTGGTTTAAGTGATGTAAATGGCTTAATACCATAAGATGATTAAATACTTTGGTATTATGGTTTTAATTAAATAAATATGCTTTTATTTAAATATGTGATGTGATGATTAAGTTTTTATATAAGTTATGAATGCTGTAGGAATAAGTTATGCGATGATAAAATTAAGTTTATTTAAACAGAAAGATGGCTAGAGGAAGACGTCGTCAACAGATACCAGAGGAGTCAGGCGGTAATGCTGGGGAACAACCAAACCCCATGCAACAATTCATAGACATGTTAGTTGGGGCACTACAAAATCAAACCCCGAATAACAATAACCCTCCGACGGCCCAAGTGGCAACCTTTAAGGGCTTCAAGAGCGCTGGACCCCCTGAGTTCAAAGGAACCACCGAACCCATCGAAGCCCAGACATGGATCAAAGAAATCGAAAAGGCGTTTGCTATCGCCCAAGTAGGAGATGAGCAAAAAACAATATTTGCCACATACATGCTGAAGGGTGAAGCCAACTTCTGGTGGGAGGCGAACCAGAACAGAGCTGGAGAAGGTGTGATACCTTGGGAGAGGTTTACAAAGGTCTTTTTTGAAAAATACTTTCCTGTGAGTATGTAGAGTCGCATGGAGATGCAATTCTTGGAGCTGAAGCAAGAAGATATGACGGTACCCCAGTACACCGCAAAGTTTAACGAACTGGCGAGGTTCGTGCCTCATCAAGTAGACACTGAGGAGAAGAAGACGAGGAGGTTCGAGCAAGGCCTCAAACCATGGTTATACAGCAGACTTTCGGTGTTGTAGACGAATAGCTTCGAGACTCTTCTGGAGAAAGCTATAATCGTTGAGGGCAAAAGTGAAGCCCTGATGAAATTTAACAAGGAGAAGAAGAAGAAGAAGAAGAATGAAGGAGGAAATCGAGTGGAAGGTAGCAATAGCGGTGGTGCAAATAAAAGGATTTGGAACAACAACAACAACAACAACAATAACAATTTCAATCCGGAAAACTCTGGAGGCAAACCAAAAGAAACAAAGAAGAGAACTGAGGCATGCAAGGAGTGTGGGAAGAATCACTCGGGTGCATGGCTAAAAAGGAAGAATGTTTGCTTCAATTGCGGGTAGAAAGGGCACATTTCTCTCAATTGCTCTGTACCAAAGAGGAATGGATGCTTCAACTGCGGAGCATTAGATCATCAGGAAAGGAATTACCCAAAGAAGAATTCAGGAAGAGGAAATGGAGGAAGGGGATCAAGCGGTGGAAATCTCACAATTACTGGACCACCAACTCAGAATCGACCAACAGCAAGGACTTTCAATATGACAGTTCAGGATGCGATCGCATCAAATAAAGTGGTTTCAGGTATCATTCTGATCAATGATAGATCTACTTATTTATTATTTGATTCGGGTGCTACTTGTTCCTTCGTATCACATGAATTCTCCCAACGATTAAACTTATCCCAGGAAGAATTAGAATATCTTATGAACATAGAAGTTGCGAATAAGGAAATAATTCCCGTTAGCCATATTCATAGGAACTGTGTTGTAGATATTAGGGGGTATAAGTTACCTGTGGATTTAATTCTGATTCAATTAGGAGAATTTGATGTAATTCTAGGAATGGACTGGTTATTTAACCATAGGGCAATAATAGATTATCAAAAGAAATGTATAAACCTTCAGACTCCAGATCAGTCTAAGGTAATGTTCTATAGGAGTAAGTCACCGAGACACTCGAGCTATCTGACGATGATACAAGCTAGGAAGTTGTTAAGAAAGGGATGTATAGGTTATTGGCCAATATCGTCGATACACAGAAGGTGGGGATAGAGATGGGACAGATACCAGTAGTAAATGAATTTTCAGATGTATTTCCAGAGGATTTTCCAGGTCTTCCTCCAGATAGGGAGGTCGAATTCATCATAGATTTAGTACCGGGAACGGCATCGATTTCGAAAGCCCCCATACAGAATGGCACCGGTGGAGATGAACGAGCTGATGGTACAGCTGCAGGAATAATTAGATAGGAAGTATATTCAACCGAGTGTGTCTCCTTGGGGAGCACCAGTTTTATTTGTGAAAAAGAAGGACGGATCGTTAATACTTTGCATCGACTATCGAGAGTTGAACAAAGTGACGATCAAGAACAAGTACCCGTTACCTAGGATAGATGATTTGTTCGATCAGTTGAAGGGAGCGAAATATTTTTTCAAAATCGACTTGAGGACGGGATATCACCAGTTGAAGGTGACGAAAGAAGATGTACCTAAGATAGCGTTCAGGACTCACTACGGCCACTACGAGTTCCTGGTGATGTCATTTGGGTTAACAAACGCGTCAGTGGCATTTATGGACGTGATGAACTGGGTATTCAAGCAATACTTAGATAAATTTGTAGTTGTGTTCATAGATGATATCCTGATCTATTCCAAAACTCAGGAAGATCATGCTGAACATCTAAGAGTGGTGTTGGAGGCATTGAGAAAGGATAAGTTATACGCAAAATTTTTGAAATGTGAGTTCTGGTTGGAAAGAGTTCAATTTCTGGGGCACGTGATCGACAAGAACAGAATCTTCGTGGATCCGACAGAGGTGGAAGCGGTACAGAATTGGGAACAACCGAAGACACAGACAGAAGTAATAAGTTTCTTAGGATTGGCAGGCTATTACAGAAGGTTCATTCAAGACTTTTCGAAGATAGCAGGAACCTTGACAAATCTAACGAGGAAGTCGGTAAAATTTGTGTGGACAGAGAAGTGTGAAGAAAGTTTTCAGGAACTAAAGAAAAGATTGAGTGAAGCGCCAGTGTTGTCTTTACCAAATGATACGGGTGATTTTGTGGTTTATAGTGATGCGTCGCACAAAGGACTTGGCTGTGTGCTTATACAACATGGTAAAGTTATTGCGTACGCATCGTGTCAGTCGAAGGATTATGAAAAGGGATATCCTACCCATGACCTGGAATTGGCAGCGGTAGTATTTGCCCTAAAAATATGGAGGCACTATTTATATGGTGTAAAGTGTGAAATATACACGGACCATAAAAGTCTAAAGTATATCTTCACGCAGAAGGAGTTGAATATGCGACAGAGGAGATGGTTGGAATTAATAAAGGATTACGATTGCAAAATCTTATATCATATGGGGAAAGCTAACGTAATAGCAGATGCGCTAAGCAAGAAGGGTAGTGGTAAGTTGACAATGCTAACAACTCAGGAGGAGTTAATCAAGGAGATGGCTAGATTGGAACTCGAGATAAAGAGTCATATGAGAAATTGTTCGCAATGGAGGCTCATCCGACTCTATTGGACAAAATAAAGGAAGCACAAAGCAGCGATGAAGAATGTGAGAAGGTGAGAAAAAGAATTTCAGATGGGGACGAGCTTAAATTCAGTGTGGATGGTGATGGATTATTAAGATTCGAGAAGAGAATTTGGGTGCCAGAAGTATCTGAATTAAAGGAAGAAATTTTGCAGGAAGCTCATAGTTCAAGTTACTCAATCCATCTGGGAAGCACAAAGATGTACCAGGATCTTCGCCAACATTATTGGTGGCCTAATATGAAGAGAGAAGTCGCAGAGTGCGTTAGCAGGTGTTTAACATGCCAGAGAGTCAAGGCAGAACATCAGAAACCAAGCGGGTTCAACCTCTAGAAATTCCAGAATGGAAGTGGGAGCATATTATGATGGACTTCGTGGTAGGATTTCCAACTACACAGAAGGGATACGATGCAGTATGGGTAATTGTTGATCGATTGACCAAGTCAGCGCATTTCTTGCCAATCAAGATTAGATACAATTTGGATCAGTTGGCAAAACTTTATGTCAAAGAAATTGTCTTCAGGCACGGAATACCGGTATCAATTGTGTCAAATCGCGATCCGCAGTTCACATCAAATTTCTGGAAAAGCTTTCAAGAGTGCATGGGAACGCAACTGAGGTTGAGCACTGCTTATCATCCTCAGACAGACGGGCAGAGCGAGAGAACTATTCAAACGCTAGAGGACATGCTGAGAGCATGTGTTATGGACTTTAAAGGAAGCTGGGATGACCATCTACCATTGGTGGAGTTTGCATACAACAACAGTTATCACGTGAGCATTGGTATGCCACCTTATGAAGCTCTATATGGAAGAAAATGCAAAACGCCATTGTGCTGGGATGAAGTGGGTGAACGTCAACTTCTAGGGCCGGAATTGGTGCAGCAGACTACAGATGTGATCAAAATGATACGTGCAAGATTAGTGACAGCTCAAGATCGATAGAAGAAATATGCTGATCAACATCGGTAACAACGAGACTTCGACGTCGGCACTTATGTGTTTCTGAAGGTTTCTCCTTGGAAAGGGAAGATGAGATTTGGGAAGAAAGGAAAATTGAGTCCCAGATTTATAAGACCCTTTGAAGTATTAAAGCAAGTCAGTGAGGTATCTTATGAAATAGTTTTACCTCCGGAGTTGGAGCATTTACACAACGTGTTCCATGGGTCAGTTTTACGACCCTATAAGCAGGATTTCAAGTATGTCATAGAGTATGAACCCATCCAGTTTGAAAAGGACTTAACTTATGAAGAGATTCCTATACAAATAGTTGATAGAAAAGAAAAAGTTTTAAGAAATAAGATAATACCTTCGGTAAAGGTAGTATGGAGGAACCACAACGCCGAAGAGGCTACGTGGGAACTCGAGGAGAAAATGATAAAAAAATTACTCTAGTCTTTTTGTTTAACTTTGTAATGATTCCAAGGACGGAATCCTTATAAGGGAGGGTGAATGTAATATCCGAGATCGTTATGTAGTTTAATAATTATCAATAAACGAATTTATGTGAAACTCTTGTGTGATTTTTATTACTTTATGTATATGTGTTATACATATATAAACATATATATTTTATTTGAAGTTATGTGATGAGATGTATTTAAATAGTTGATTTAGATTATTTAACTATTTGAATTTCATAAGAGGTTATTAATTTTATTAATTGCAAGGAATGGAATTAAAACTCGAATTTGAGTTCAAAGCGGAATTTGAAGACGTGGACTGTATATTTGAGTCCGGAACGTTGATTTTAGTAAGAATTGATATTAGTATCGAAAAGTTTGGTTACGGAGGGCAAAATGGTCAAATAGCTTATTAATTGATTTAAATGATTAAAATAATAGTTATTTTAATTTAAAGGGAAGTCAGCTGATGGGGAGGGGGCCCACATGACCACCAATTTGGGACAATAAGAGAGGGAGTTTACGTATTGGAAGATTGAGAGGGAAGGAGTTATAACTCTTTAAACCAAAAACTCTTCCATTCTCTAACTCCCAATTCTCTTTCAATTCTTGCTATTTGATGTATAGTTGTGTAACTGATACTTGAAAATGGAAGAAGCAAGGGAAGTAATAGCTAATTTCATATATATATACTCTCCACCAAAAATACTATTCCTTGTGCTAAAAACTTCATTCCGTAAGAGAAATTGGGAGTAAGAGAGAGTGTTAGAATCGATTTCTGGAGATTTCAGAGTATAAGCAAGCAAGCAAGAAGGAACATCAGATTAATCAAAGAGGAATTCATCAAAGAGGTAAACTCAATGAAACCCATTTTATATTCTTAAGAAATTAGAGAGAAATGCATGAATATTGAGGAAATTGAATTACCTAAGTTGCATGTTGATTGGGTTGTGTTATCTGGCAGTTATAACAGATTATAAGAACAAAAGTTCTGGTTAATTCATGTCTTAGATGCTCTAAATTTCAAAGAATTATGCCATGCATGCATTATGTTTGATAATATGCCTCCAAGATACTAAATGAATCAAAACGTGGAAATTTGTTGAAGTTGAATGTTGTAATATGAGTGAATACTATATTAAGTGATCTGGACAGTATGAGCAAACAAATTACACGCTAGAAGCAAAATCATAAATTTTTGACATATTGAACTAAACTAGTAATATGTGACTTTTCAGATTTTTCGAACCTTTGAAATCATACCTTCGGTGACCCGATTGTTATATGTAATAATTTTGTAAAATACTAGGTAGCATGATGTCTAACCTGACCAAGTTTCAAAGGAAACGAAGTTAAATTGAGCAAGTTATGAATTTTCGGAACTAGCATGAAAATAAGAAAAATCTGCAGAAATCTGGAAAACCCAGAATTTTTCTAAGTCTAGAAGCAGTTCGTGCACGCTTATCTAGGCTACTGGATCATGGTCTTGTTGTATTAATTTCATGCATGTTATATTATTATAAAATTCTACGCTGTATGAAGTTTATTGTGTCCAAGTATCATGGTCATATCATCAGTAGATTAGTGGAAATTAAATCGCAAAAGTGGCTGCAACGAAAGAAAAATATTTTCTAGGGCAGGACGAATGACGCAGCTGTGCCATTCATAAGGCTTTTTCTAAAGCAGTTGCGCCGTGCCGGTTCAGGTCCGGGTCGGGTCGGATCCAGGTCGGGCTAGGTCGGGTCGGATCATAAAAATTAATTTTTTTCCTATTCAGATTCTAAAATTGAACACTTGTACCTATATGATGCAACATACTATATGATTAGTTTGTATTAATAATAGAATGAGAATTAGATTAATATTCTAATTGAAATAAAAGGCAACAATTAACCTTAAAATTAGTATTTGATTATTTAGTTACTTTAATGCGACTGAAATGATTAGGTTACGTGAAGAACTAGTAGATAGCTTTAATTGTAGAAGACTTATCAGGCAAGTTTTTTGACTCTACTTTTCATTGAGCAAGCTTTACTCTTTTAATCGAGCAAATATTCTATCCGTATTCACTTATTCAGTGATCGTGAGTTTCTTAACTTGTGTTATTTATTAATATGTACAAGTTTCCTATGTCGTAAGTTATACAGATTCAAATATTGTACAAGCTTTATTGATGATTACTCAATTGTTATTTCAATTGTTATTCTTTAAAGTTCTTAATCATTAATGAACTGTTTTTAAGTATGCTTTCTGGCCTTTTGTTCCAGCTAGATAATATAGATGCGAAACGTTATATTATTTGAACAATCCAAATTCATTATAGCTCTTAAAGTTTACCAATCCAAATTGCTTTGGTGCGATCTCGTGAGAATACTAAGATGAACAACCCGAATAACGGGGCAAACGGATGTCGGGCATATTGTCCCATTTATGCTTATGCATTTAAATTTCATATTTGTGCACAATGTAAGGTACAATAAGCTGATCACCTGGAGTACTTGTGGAGAATGTTTTACAATCTATCTGATTGATAAGACGTCTGATTGTTTTTGATGAAATAAAACAATGTTCAGGGTATTAACACCCCTTAGTATGCTATTGCAAACCCTAAAACTCTTATATTTAATATTCTTATTTACCTCTTCATTACTCTTTCAATTGTTGAGAAATACAATACATATACCTCTACTCTGGATGTTTATTATCAAACTACTTTATATACTTGCTGGGCAAATTGTACTCATTCTTGCTTAAACATTTCAGTCAATGATGAAAAGGCTGAGGGCTCGGGCAAGGACAAGGGAAAGACTAAGATGAAATGATGAAAGTTATCTATGTAATAAGTTTATATTTCTGAATTTGATGTAATGTAGCGATAGATGCTAAGTTTAAGTTTAAGTTTGAGTTTATGTAAGATTGTGAAGACTTGGGATTTTATTTGAATAAGTATGTAACTATTATTATTATTGTTATTTCTGGAGTTTACTTAGTTAGATGATGGTGTATGATGTATCGTGAGCACCACATCCGGTGTTCGATGTTACACGGATTTGGGGGCGTCACACCGGCAACCTTGCAGCGATGCATGATGGCAATTTTCTCAGATATGGTGGAGCGCAGTGTTGAAGTGTTTATGGATAACTTTTCAGTATTTGGGGAATCTTTTGACAGGTTCCTCGAAAATCTAGTCCTGGTGCAGAAAAGATGTGCTGAGATGAATCTGGTGCTGAACTGGGAAAAATGCCATTTTATGGTCCAAGAGGGGATAATACTTGGGCATAAAGTTTCGGGAAAAGGGTTGGAAGTGGATCGGGCTAAATTGGAGACAATAGAGAATCTTGCACCGCCAACTTCAGTAAATGGTATTCAGAGTTTTCTCAGGCATGCTGGATTCTACAGCCGATTCATCAAGGACTTCTCCAAAATCATAAAACCGCTATGCAGTCTATTGGAGAAAGATGTACCCTTGAAATTTGATGAAGACTGTCTAGTGGCGTTTGAGCAGTTGAAGAAGAAACTAACCACAACCCCCATGATCATAGCACCAGATTGGACAATGTCGTTTGAGCTAATGTGTGATGCCAGTGACTATGAAGTAGGAGCTGTGCTTGGACAACGCTGAGAGAAAGTCTTTCATGCCATCTATTGAAAGTAGTATACATACAAGCAAATCATGTATGATGATAAATCATATACTTTGGAGACGATCTTAGTTATTTATTAATAAAAGTATTAACTTATTAAAGGCATTTAATTATCTACATGATGATGTTTTATAATATGTAAATAACCTATAGTTTTAAGCAATGTTTTTAGAATCATGATGTTGATCATGCTAATGAGATCTAAATTCTTAGAAAGCTTAAAACTAAAATAGTTCTCAAACGTTGGATTACTAAAAAGGAGATTAGTAAATCCAGATAGATTGGTAAATATGTTGATTGTTCATTGGATGAGGATAACTGATCTCATAATCATTTGTGTGGAGACACTAAAGCAAGTATGTAGGTGCTTATTGGAGAATAAGTTCACTAAACATGACTCGCTATGGAATACCTAATGGAGTTTTACTTGCCTGTCAATAGAAATTCTTAATGTGATAGTAGTATAAGTGATCCTTAGACTTGAGATCCTCATAGTATCTTGTATGTAATGAAATATACTTTGACTTATTCCTTAAGACCCTTAGGGTATATCAAATGGTATTCTTGGGTATAATGAGTTACATCTGGAGATAATGAATGGTCAATAAAGAATCTAGCACTTCTAGTAAAAGAAGAGATATGTCATACGTGATTCGTTAAATGACAACCCAGTAGTCCTTGGCCAAGACAGAATAAAATTAGAAAGGGGTTTCTAATTTGCATTATTTGGAGTTGTGCATTTTTTAATCGAAATATATATATAATTAAATAAAATAAGACTTGACAGTAATTTCATGTCTTATATTTAATTGGGACATTGTATGGTAAAATGATTGAATTGTACGATAATTATTTACTTACAGATTCTTTTATGATTAATATCGAAATCTATATTATCTAAAAAATCGTTGATCGCTATGGAGGTTTATCCCTATTGTAGAATAAATATTATTTATTTAGATAAATTTTTAGTTTAATTTATTTATTTAAATAAGATTAGAATTGTTCTAATTGATTTATTCACAATCGGTTTAATATGGATAACTTAAAGGGTCACACCATAAAAGAAAGAATAATTATTTAAGAAAGTAATGACATAATCGTAATAATGCATTAAGTGTAATTAATTTAATATATTATGATAGAATAAATTAAATAGCTTAATGTTTATTATTTAATATTTTATAAATATTAAATATAAATTAATAAGAGGAGTCTTATTAATATTATTAAAATAATATTAGGAGTTTATTCCTAATAGATTAGAAGGCAAATTAATTTAATATTAGTACTCTCATTTATTCCTAATAAGATTAGGAGGTAAATTAATTAAAGGAGTTTAATTAATTAAATCTCAATATGTTGGGAAGCCTAATTAATTAAAGAATTTTAATTAATTAAATGAAAACCTATTTTTAAATAGGATTAGAAGGGTTGACCAATATTTATATAAGAGAAGTCTTATGTTAGATATCAATTGATGTAATTCTAATTGTTGGATAGTACTCCTTTTCTATAGAGGATAAAAACTAGGGTTTAACCAACTATCCTCTTTCTTGAATAATTTCTATTCCTTGGTGGATCACCTCTAGAGGCCAAACACTTGGGTGGCTAACGTTGATCAAAGGAAGGAATCTATCCCGGATATTCAAGGAGATCGCGAAGAACAAGGTGTTGAACTTGTACCTGTGGAAGCTTTGTTCTACACGGGTATGAATTCCATAACTTCTTATTTATCGTTTTAAATTAATAATATGCATAGAGGATGATCCGGGTAATGGTTTTGTATAAATTTTTAAACTCTGATATACCATGCTTCTGTAAATTTTTGCAATTTAATTAATCCATGATTTCGTACAAACCCAACAGTGGTATCAAAGCCATCAGGCGAATTTATTGAATATATATAATATATGTGACCCACGAATCCTAAAAAAAGGTTTCCAGGATTTCTAAGAAAAGTTCTGCAGGGTTATTAAAAGGGGGAAGCACCAGGATCAACTTATATATATATATATATATATGAAACAAAATGCATCCGTGTTTTTTTAAAAAAAAGAAGGAGAATCACGTTTTTTATATTTTATATATATATATATATATATATATATATATTATTCTTAATAATTTTATAATTAAAATAAATAATTTATTTTTAATCTTGAAATTAGATTTCATGCAATTTAAAATTGTCCATTAAATGATATTCATATATATATATGGAATGGTTTTAATTCGTGAGATGAATGTTAATTTATTGATGCATATGGTGATATGTATAATAATAAATGGGATTGATTATGGCACTATTGACCAATGTGATTGAATTTTATTTTAGTTGAATGCTTAAATGAATGAGTTTTATTAAATGGGGTCTGCGTACCTTGTTTTCTCTGATTTTTTTTATGTAAAATTCTATCTCCCTCTTATGTACTTGTCTTTGACTGCTGATCAAGGTTTTTATTTAAATTAAATAGTTTATGTAATAGAAATAGTTATAATTATCTTAAAAAAATTAGAGACCAATGAGCAAGGAGCGCGTGAAGACCCATTTCTATAGAGTCCGAGTTTAAATGTAATAGTTACGTTTAAATTTAAATTCTTGCACTCTTAAGTTTGACCTTTTGGTTCACTTGGTGGCTCTAGTGAACTAAACTAGAATAAAAGTTCATAATCAATCCGGGTAGAATATAGTATTCTATATGTGCATGCTATTATTATATATATTATATTTTATGCAAACATGATTTGCATATTTTAATAAAAATGATGCGTATTTTATATATATATATATATGTGTGTGTGTGTGTGTGCATGTGCGCTAAACAAGATGAGACAAATAATAACAAACCCTTCAAAGAAATCATATTAAGTCTAAAGCGTTCAATGATATTTGGAATATCGAACGTCGCCTTCTAGCATGATAAATTAATAGAGTATTAAATATTTAATATGAGTTTGTTGTGCACACACATGGCAAGTAATAAGTATTTAAGATATTAATTTAATCACATTTGATACTTATAAAGTTAAATGAACAATATTATTTTGTTATGCATTCACAAGGATAATATTTTTTTTTTGAATATATGGAGTGCTAGGTTGGACTTAACTTAAATTATTTTAGTTCGGATGTGCACACACTTGACCATTATGATATAAGAGGCAAAATACAAGGAGTTGCATGTCGATGTAATTGACAAGAGTTGTCTACCAATTTTTTTTATATCGTTTGTTGTGCACACGCAAGGCTATATACATTTGAAATGGGATCCTTAATCTCACTAGCGAATCTTTAATTAGATATTGCCGAACTATATTAGTGAGGGTAATATATTTTGAAGAAAAGAGTGGGAGATACCAATTTAAAATAAGACATAATTTATTTTGGTATATAAAATTAATTAAATGAATGTTTGCTAAAATATTGTCTTTTCACATACAGAAATTTAAAAAATATCAAAATCAATAATTTCACTGCATAGCATACTTGATGCTAACAAATTAACCGGGCTGAATTACACGAACTGGTTAAGAAATCGGAGAATAGTTCTCACTGCTGAAAATATTTCTTATATCCTAAATTCACCTGTCCTTGGAACTGTTCCAGAAACAGCCTCTGAGGAAGAGATTACCACCATTGTAAAGTGGCAAAATGATGCATCTTGGGCTCATTGCATCATGCTCGCATCCATAAATAACGAACTTCAGCGTCAGCATGAAAACATGGATGCTCCTAATATGTTGCTTCACCTCAAAGAGTTGTATGGTGAAAAAAGTAGGACTGCTAGATATGAGATATCTAAGGAGCTCTTCCGATCTCGGATGATCGAGGGCACTGCCGTTGAGACTAGTGTCCTAAGGGTGATCAATCTGATTGAACGCCTTGGACAGCTTGGGTTCGTCATAAATGAAGAATTGAGTCAAGACTTAGTCTTTCAATCACTCATTGAGACCTTCTCGCAGTTTGTTGTTATTTTCCACAGGAATAAGTTAGATTTCAGCTTGCCTGAATTACTTAACATGTTGAAAACTGTAGAAGGTCACTTCCCATTCAAGAAGAACCATGTCTTAATGGTGGATTCTTCCAAGAAAAGGAAGAGGCCCAAGGTATCTTCTGAAAAGAAGAAATCTAAGAAGACTAAAGGCAAGGTGAACATGAAGGAACAAAAGAAACCTGATCTAGCAAGCAAAGGAATGTGCTTCCATTACAACGAGTCGGGTCATTGAAAGAGGAACTGTAAGAAATTTTTGGCAGAGAAGAAGCTTGGAGAAGCTTCGACTTCCAAATAAGGTTTGTTCATGATTGAAATTAATTTTTCTGAAAGTCAAAATTCTACTTGGGTATTGGATACCGGCTGTGGTTCTCACATATGTAATACTGTGCAGAGACTGGTCAGAAGTAGAAAGCTGAACAAGGATGATGTTGTTCTACGAGTGAAAAATGGAGCAAAGGTTGCTGCATTAGCTGTAGACACTTATTGTTTAGCACTGCCTACTGGCAAGTCTATTTATTTAAATAATTATTATTTTATTCTGAATATCATTAGAAAAATTATTTTTGTTTCCGTATTAGATATGGATGGATTTGAAATTAAAATAAATAATAACAGTTGTTCTATTTATAATAACAATATTTTATATGGTGTTGGTAATTTGCGAAATGGACTTTACATACTTGACTTGCATGAAAATATATTTCAAATAGAACAAACTAAGAAAAGAAAAAGAGATGATGTTAATTATACCTATATGTGGCACTGTAGACTCGATCATATCAATGAAACAAGATTATCCAAGTTGCATAAGGATAGACTCTTAGAGCTATCCGATTATGAATTATATCCAACTTGTGAATCTTGTCTCATGGGTAATATGACTAAATATCCTTTTAGTGGAAAAGGAGAAAGAGTTATAGAGTTGTTAGCGTTAGTTCACACAGACGTTTGTGGACCTATGACAACGAATGCACGAGGAGTGTATTCTTATTTACTAATGATTACTCAAGATTTGGATATGTGTATTTAATAAAATATAAATTTGAATCATTTGAAAAGTTCAAAGAGTTCAGAAGTGAAGTAAAAAAATAAACGGACAAGAGTATTAAGATTATTCGATCAGATCGAGGTGAAAAATACTTAAGCGGTGAGTTTCTCAATTGTCTCAAAGATAACGGTATAATCTCACAATGGACTCCACCAGGTACACCACAGTTAAATGGAGTATCTGAACGGAGAAATCGAACATTGTTGGACATGGTTCGTTCCATGATGATTTTTACCGATCTTCTAGTATTATTCTGGGGTTATGCCCTAGAAGCGGCTGCATATTTACTAAATAAGGTCCCTTCGAAATCCATCCCTAAGACTCCATATGAGATGTGGACAGGGAGAAAACCTGATCTTCAGCATGTTCAGATTTGGGGATGTCCAGCTTATGTGAAAAGGTTTCAAAATGATAAGCTTGGGACAAGATCTGATAAATGCACTTTTGTGGAATATCCTAAAGAAAAGTTTGGGATACTATTTCTATAATCCTATTGAGCAAAAGGTGTTTGTTGCGAAACACGCTGCCTTCTTGGAAAAGGAGTTTATCCTTGAAGTAGTTAGTGGGAGAAAAATATATCTTGAAGAAATTAAGAAACACAAACCACTACAGATCAATTGGATAAACCTGTCTAAGTAGAGACACCTTCTGTACAATACCTTATTCGTAAATCTGAAAAAGTACCGAAGATACCTGAGAGGTATGGATTCATCATAGTGGATAACGATGAGGTACACATCATAAATGATGATGATCCATTGAATTATGAACAGGCTAAGAGTAATAAAGACTCGAAAAAATGGTAGATGACCATAAAATCTAAAATAGATCTTTGAAGCAATGCTTAAGACCATTTAGATTTTACTTGCAATTGTAGCTTATTATTACTAAATCTGGCAAAATGAACGTGGAGACGTCCTTCCTCAAATATACATTATTAGAGAAAAATGTATGTATGACACAACCAGAAGGATTTGTTTCAAAGGTTGGAACAAATTAAGTATGTAAGCTGCAATGATTCATTTATGGATTGAAGCAAACTTCTCGTAGATGGAACATCCGTTTTGATGATACAATCAAAGAATTTGATTTTATCAAAAACGAAGATAAACCATATGTGTACAAGAAGGTTAGTGACATTACTACAAAATAATAAAAAGATTATACTTAATAGACAATGTTTTTATAAAAAATATTATGATTTTTATTTGCACAACGCTTATTTGACAAAATGTTGTAGTAGATGTGTAAAAACGTTGTGCTTTTATAAGGGCTAAGTTATTATTTTAAAACTATAACGTTTTTTTAAGAAAACGTTGTGTATTAAAAAAACACGGAGGTGATTCCCCGCTTCCATCTCCTTCCCCTTCTCGCTTTCTTCTCACTCACTCGATCCCCATTCGAGACCTAACACCTTCTCGCTCTCTTCTCTTCCCCATATCAAATCAACATCACATCAGCTCTCTCACTCGATCGATCGCTTCTCATCTCATCGCTGCCCTTTGATTGTTTACTCGTCAGATTTGCTGCTATCATTCGTCGGTGCGTGGAACCTTGAATATACACATATTCAAGGTTCTACTTGACTACTTCTATCTCTACGGTTCTACTTCTGCTCGATTGATTAAATAAAAGCAGAAAAACTGACTGAATTGGAAGAAGAAATGGAAGCTGAAGCTGAGGGAGCTAACAGTAATAGCAGTAGAAGAATTACTAGATCAGCAACAGCAACAGCAACCAAGAAGAAGAGAAAACTTTTATCGGATCTTACAAACCTCATTCCCTCATCCACAATTCACAAACCCAATTCTAATTCCAAAACCCTACATTTCCAATTTTAAACCCCACAAACCGGGTCTTAATTCCTCCAAATCTGATTCAGCATCGGTTCTTCTTACTACAACAACAAAAATGCCCCAAACCCTAGTACAGTCCCTTCTACTCCTCATTCTTCGTTCGCCGTTCCTGGTACTCTCTCTCTCTCTATGTATATATATGTATAGTTTATCTTAATTGTTCTGATTTATTTCTGAGCTCGTGAACCTAGGGTTTGCTAAGTGTGTATATGTGATTCTCCTTGTTCGTCAGATACTTTATTTTGTTTGTTAATATTGTACTTTGCCTTGTTTTGGAATTATAATTGTTAACTTTTCGAATTAGAAGAATGTATTGTATGGTTCATTTTCATATGGTTTTATGTTGATCATTTTTAGTTCTTCTTACTAGGACTACTACTTTTTTCTGTATTAAGGTGGCTGATTGGGGTACTAATTGATGTGGTATTGAGATATTTTTGAATACGATATTAGTTTTAACTTGCAAAATCATTTGGTTGTTTCAATTGTCTTGTGATGTCTTTAATACATATTTAATACATACTATTTCAATTTGTATGTTATGACTTCAGGGTATTTAATCACATATTTAATTATTGGCATTATACAGTTAATGGGGATGGTGACGAATTGGAGCTACTTGCAGTTTACAGTAGGAAACTGATTGCGGAGAAAACTGTGAGCAAAGGGAAGGATGTTGACGTGCTGTTTAGTTGCTTTCTTGAAGAGAAAGCAAAGGATAATGGGAAGGCACTCAAAGCAGATTTGGTAGCTTTGAATTTCCCTCCTGTGAAGAAGACAAAGGATAAAGGGAAGGCTATTGATGTGCCTTCCACTTATTCTCCTGTAGAGAAAACAAAGAATAAGGAAAAGGCGATTGCTGCTGTGTCTTCTAATAGCATTTCCTTGGTTAGAGTAAAGGATAAAGGAATGAAAATTAATGTTACTCCCAGTGTGCCTTCTCTAGCTAAAACAAAAGATAAAGGCAAAGTCGTTGCTGTACCTGCAAATTTTTCCACTCTTGAAAAAAGAATGGAGAAAGCGAAGGGGGTTTTTGTGACTTTTAGTTGACAAAGGTAATCATGCTAATAACAGAAGGAATCCTGATTTGTTCTTTGTTCAGATTTTACTCTGGTGGGGAATCTTTGTGGCTTCCACACTTGTTCTGGAAGGTGCGGAATGGCTCGTCATCTTGGGACCAATATTCCTTACACTATTGCTTCTTTTTGTAAGTGGCATACCGTTGCTCGAGGTTTGCTTTTCTAGTCTTTTGCTCTTACTAAGGGTATGAAAACCATGCTTCCAAGGATGCATTCGTAGCATAAACTTTTATTTGAAACAGGTATCAGCAGGTAAGAAGTTTGGCAATGTGGCTGCATATAGGATCTATAAAGGAACAACAAGGTTGGCTTTGACTTTTTTTGCCAAGTTACTTTTAGGGAATTGTTATTTCCACAATGGAAATTTGATATTTCCACATTACCTTACTTGAATGTGGGTCCATTTACTATTCATGCGACGTGTGTCTTGTGGAACTATTAAGTTTCCTTGTGGAAATATCAGTTCCCTACATCTAAATATATTTTTGAAAGTAAGAAATAACAAAGTCGGTGTTGACTGTTCCAGCCCTCTCATTCCGCTGCCTCCTGTAGTCTACGGAAAGTTGCCTTCATAGTTCAGGAAAGCTTTCCTCTTTGAGTTTCCTTTCTACAGTAAAAAAATTTCCTCATGAAGAATTAACCTGGTAAGGTGATGCATCCTTTGGCTAACAAATTTTCTGTTATAAACTGAGGCTTCAATTATACTTATTCACTATTCTCTATGAATTCTGAAGGTGAATTAGACTATTTTCAATTCTCTAACTTCCATAACATGTTTTCTTTTGCAGGTTGATGGTTAATTTACCAGATGCTCATAACAGAGCAAAAATTTTGAAGGTGATACTAGCAAAAGAGGACTTGCCTGCTGATGTTGATCTGGATTCAGTTGCAAGCATGACTGATGGATATTCTGGAAGCGACCTGAAGGTTGTCTTTTGTAATTTTATATTCGTACAAGGACTACTCCTAGTCAGACATATGTTTGGGAAGATTGCCGTTTCTTACATTTTTAATGTTGCAGAGTCTAGTGTAACTGCTGCACATCGCCCAATTAGAGAGGTTTTGGAAAAGGAGAAAAAGGTATGTTTTGTTTATTTGATAAACTAGCAGTTTGTGCATATTACTAAAACTGGTAAAGAGGATACAGTGGTACATGTAGAGAAATGCAAAAATAACATCCTTTGGAATTATCTATATAGTATTAATTGAAGACATTAAAATTGTATTTTTATAATGAGTAATTGCATGGAACATGGAGGATGTCCTGGTGGATTAGTTTATGGAGACATGTATAAATAGCTTTTGTGGCAAGCATAAGTCATATTGATGCCCAAATTTCTTTCATAGAGGGGGGTTCTTAACAGTACCCCTGTTAAGATAGCTCCTTTGAGTATCAATTTTAGCTGACAAACCCTTTTTCGGATCTGATTTTTTAGCCTTATTGTGCTTTTAATAAAATGACGTTAGGTAGGTGAGCTTTGAAAAAATTGTATTAGCCAGGCCTTTGAACAAATCTTTTTGCCTCCTAGATATGTTCAGATTATAAATGAAACCATGTATTACCCCATTCTACAAAAAGAGTCCCATTTGTAAAATTTATTTGTTCCATTCAAAGAGTTCTCTTTTTGTTATAACAGTAATATAAAACAATGTCCTTGAGGTTTGTGCAAGTGTTTCATTCGATTCTCAGAACATGACAGAGCTTCTACAATGGAATGAACTCTATGGTGAAGGGGGTTCTAGAAGGAAGAAAGCTCTCAGCTACTTCATGTAGAAGTTTCACATCTGTAAAAATGGTTTGCTTCTTCCTCTCTTCAGTACTCCCCTCCCCCAGGTTTGCCATTTTGTTTGTACGATATAGGTTATTTTTAAGTTGTAGATTGTAACTTCTGTAAGTTAGTCTCGAGATGGTATAAAGGTAGGGTAGCATCCCCTATATTTGGGCATGGCTGTTCTGCTTTGTTTTGTTTCCCCATCTCCTTGTTATTTGAGGATTCTGTGTTATTTAAGTTATTATAAAAAAAGAGAGCAAAAGAATGCCAGAAGCAGCGTGTGTAACTTGCGAGGGCACTCTATCAAGATGCAGACATTTATTTACTTGACTATCCCTTCAGTGCCATTGATGCACACACCGATTCAGAACTATTTCAGTTTAGACTTGGTTATTATGTCATCAGTTTTTCAGTTTGCTGACTAGTGTCTAGCTAAACATCTAACATGGAACTGCAGGAATACATAATGACAGCATTAGCTACTAAGACTGTAATATTTGTAACCCATCAAGTTGAATTTCTGCCAGCTGCTGATTTGATACTGGTATGAAATCTTCTCTTGTTATATTCTTTGTGTGTTATGGTGTCTGGATTAGCAAAATGGTTTTCTCATTTGATTTGGAATGTCTAGATAAGGTGTTTCTCTTAAATACAGTGGCCTAAATTCATTTTGTTACTGGTCTGTTAATTTTATTTATTTTTTCATTCGTGGACATCAATTCCAATCATTGTCTCAAGAATAGTTTTGATACGACAAGCAGGACCGTGGAAAAATGTCATAACTGGTCCTGAATTTAGGCCCTAGAAACATGAGAATATGATTCAACTTTAGAAATCATGGTTTGTTGGAGGTTATGATCTCAAAACAAATTTAAACCTGTAGACTGTAGAAGGAAAATATCTGTTCGCTCCTTGGTACAAGGTATAACCTTTCCCATTTGAAGGAAATAATAATCTGTAAAGTGTAGAAGGAAAATACTATTTTCTGGAGATTATGACATTAATCAAAGTTAGAAAAAATAAAAATAAATTCAAAATGTTAAAAATAAAATAATAGGATAAGACTGAAGGAAACAAAGAACTCATGAAATACTTAGACAGTAATTGTTAGTCTCTGAACTCAACACACCACACCGTATATAGTAAAGAATAATTATCATTTCTGAGAACAAATATCCCAGATTAGCTAGTTCTTAATACTTACTAGTGCTTACCTTTCCCAACATTCCTTTTATTTATTTTATTCAGTTGACGTAATTTATGATAGTGCTCTTTATTATTAGTGAGTGTGTTTTTGAACTTGTAGGTGAAGGCTAAAAGACTAAAATCCAGAGCACATGAGAGATATAGCAACAAGCTTGCTTTAACCAGGAGAATAGCAGAGGAGAATGAAATGATGAGAGAGAAGCCGATTACAGTGGAGCTAGCACAAGAAGAGGTCAACATCTTAATTTTATGGATAGTTTGGTATATTTTGTGGATATAGTCAAATTCACAATTCAATGTACGTAGTAGTAATTATATTGACAAGTGAATTTGAAACTGTTAACGTATAGTATTATTGGAATGTATGATATTTTGAAACATAGAATGTTTATATTTTGGCTTTAAATATTGTGGATTGTGTCAAGTAGACAACACTTTTTAAAAAAAATATTGTCTAATGTGTCAAATAGACAATGTTTTTAAAAAAAAAATGTTGTCTAATGTGTACAATAGACAACGCTTTTAAAAAAAACGTGATCTAATGTGTTAAATAGATAACGCTTTTTTAAAAAAGCGTTGTTTAATGTGTCCAATAGATAACGTTTCTTTGAAAAAGCGTTCTCTAATATGTCATAAGACAATATTTTTTAAACGTTATCTATTTGTGTCTAAAAAAGTTGTCTATTTGACAAATAGGCAATGTTTTTTTGAAAAAACGTTGTCTAATGTGTTAAAAGGCAACGTTTTTTCAACGTTGTCTATTTGTGTCTAAAAAGTGTTGTCTATTTTGACAAATAGATAACGTTTTTTTTTAAAAACGTTGTCTAATGTGTCAAGAGACAACGTTTTTTAAACTTTGTCTATTTGTGTCTAATAAATGACAATGCTAATCACGACATTTTTGGGGGACTTATTACAACGCTTTTTCAACGTTATCTATTTACTTTTTTCTACTAGTGTGGGAGCGTTGTTTCATTCCTTGTATTATATGATTATGATATATTACTGATAGGAAACAACATTCCTATGCTACAATCGATCAAAATAAAATTATCTAAACATTCCTCTATGAATGATTTGGATAGAACATCCTAAATTGGGGATATAAATTTGTATAAATAGATTTAAAAGGATGTTCGGCTTAACCCAAAGAACGTATATTCATTAGATGCTAAAGGCTTTAAGCATGGCAAACTCCTAAAGGTGTCTCATGATAATGAGTCATGGAGTGTATCTCTCTAAAATTATCCTCAATAAAAGAGAGATAACATGAGTTACTATCATGTATGCAATGAAATATACGAAACTTGATGTTGATTAGTCATATTCTGGAGAATATCACTGTAAGACAGTGATAAACATCTTAAAGTACTTAACTGACACTAAGGATGTCATCATGACACATGATGGGTGTGAATTAAACTAGAGGACTAAACATACTCAAGTTTTCAGACTGACCAAGACGATAACAAATCCACCTTAGGGTAAGTCGTTATCTTGAAAGGAGGTGCAGTAAATTGGAAAGGTTCCAAACAGCAAAAGGTTGCTGGTTTAGTGACAAAGACAAAGTATATAACTATAAGTGAAGCTGCAAATTGATGTTTCGAATGAAAAAGTTCATTACAGAACTAGGAATACTTCCTAAGTCTCATCTTGAATCCAAACATGTGTTGCGACACTTTGATTAAAGAAATCATTGAAAGAACATACGTCACCTTGGAGCGTGTAGACTCTCATGACAACATTGCAGATTCATTTACTAAAGTTTTAACACAACAGTGGTTTAATCGTCACTTAGAGAAGATGGGTATGAGATACCATGGCGATTGACTTTAGTACAAGTGAGAGATTGAAAGTAGTATGCATACAGGTCAATCATGTATGATGATAAAGCATATACTTTGAAAACGATCTTATTTATTTATTAATAAAAGTATTAACTTATTAAAGGCATTTAATTATCAATATGATGCTGTTTTTATAATATATAAATAACCCATAGTTTTAAGAAATGCTTTTAGAATCATGATGTTGATCATGCTAATGAGATCTAAATTCTTAGAAAGCTTAAAACTAAAATAGTTTCCAATCGTGGGATTACTAAAAAGGGGTTAGTAAATCTGGATAGATTGGTACATATGTTGCTTTCTCATTGGATGAGGATGACTGATCTCATGATCATTTGCGTGGAGACACTAAAGCAAGTATGTAGGTGCTTATTGAAGAATAAGTTCACTGAACGTGACTCGCTATGGAATACCTAATGGAGTTTTACTTGCATGTCAATAGGAATTCCTAATGTGATAGTAGTACAAGTGATCCTTGGACTTGAGATCATCATAGTATCTTGTATGTAATGAATTATACTTTGATTTATTCCTTAAGATCGTTAGGGTATATCAAAGGGTATGCTTGGGGATAATGAGTTATTTATGAAGATAATGAATGGTTAATAAAAAATTTATCACTTCTAGTAAAAGAAGAGATATGTCCTATGTGATTCGTTAAATGACAACCCAGTAGTCCTTGGCCAAGGTAGAATGAAATTAGAAAGGAGTTTCTAATTTGCATTATTTGAAGTTGTGCATTTTCTAATCGGAATACATATAATTAAATAAAATAAGACTTGACAGTAATTCCATGCCTTATATTTAATTAGGACATTGTATGATGGAAGAATTAAATTATACGGTAACTATTTACTCACAGGTACTTTTATGATTAATGTTGAAATTTATATTATTTTGAAAGTCGTTGATCGCTAAGGAGGCTTATCTCTATTGTAGAATAAATATTATTTATTTAAATAAATTATTAGTCTAATTTATTTATTTAAATAAGATTAGAATTATTCTAATTGATTTATTCACAACCGGTTTAATATGGATAACCTAAAGGGTCACACCATAAAAGGAAGAATAATTATTTAAGAAGGTAATGACATAATCGTAATAATGCATTAAGTGTAATTAATTTAATCTATGGTGATAGAATAAATTAAATAGCTTAATGTTTATTATTTAATATTTTAAAAATATTAAATATAAATTAATAAGAGGAGTCTTATTAATATTATTACAATTATTATTATTTTAATTTCTAAAGGAGTTTAAGAATTAATTTAATATTAGTAGTCTCATTTATTCCTAATAAGATTAGGAGGCAAATTAATTAAAGGAGTTTAATTAATTAAATTCCAATATGTTGGGAAGCCTAATTAATTAAAGGATTTTAATTAATTAAATGAAAATCTATTTTTAATAGGATTATAAGGGTTGACCAATATTTATATAAGAGAAATCTTATGTTAGATATCAGTTGATGCAATTTCAATTGTTGGAGAGTACTCCTTTTCTATAGAGGATAGAAACTAGGGTTTAGCCTACCACCCTCTTTCTTGAATAATTCATATTCCTTGGTGGATCACCTCTAGAGGCCAAACACTTGGGTGGTTAACGTTGATCAAAGGAAGGAATCTACCCCGGATATTCAAGGAGATCGCGAAGAACAAGGAGTTGAACTTGTACCTGTGGAAGCTTTGTTCTACAAGGGTATGAATTCCATAACTTCTTATTTATCGTTTTAAATTAACAATATGCATAAAGGATGATCCGGGTAAAGGTTTTGTAGAAGTTTTTAAACTTTGATATACCATTCTTCCGCTAATTTTTGTAATTTGATTGTGCCATGATTTTGTACAAACCCAACATCTATTATGCGAGTAAAACACTGACCGATGCACAGTTGAACTACACAACCACCGAAAATGAACTACTTGCGGTTGTGTATGCGTTTGATAAGTTTCGCTCATACTTGGTGGGAACTAAGGTGGTGGTTTACACAGATCACTCGGCCATCCGATATCTAGTTGCAAAGAAAGACGCCAAGCCAAGACTGATTCGCTGGATCCTGCTCCTCCAAGGATTTGATTTAGAGATTAAAGATAGGAAGGGAACAGAAAATCAGGTGGCTGACCACCTTTTGCGGTTAGAGAATCCGAATCATGACGAGACATACAAGGTAGTGATCAATGAGTCATTTCCCGATGAACAGTTATTTCTGATCCACGACGAGTTCTCGTCGTATGCGAATTTTGCGAATTACTTGGTAAGTATTATTCTCCCACCAGATTTAACACGCCAACAAAAGAATAAATTCTTACACGACGTGAAGTGGTATATGTGGGATGAACCGTATCTATTCCGAAAGTGTGCTGACAGAATAATTCGGCGATGTGTGCCGGAAAGTGAAGTCGAAAGTATCTTACAAGCATGTCACGCCTCAATATATGGGGGACACTATGGGAGTAAAAGAACGGCCGTGAAAGTCCTTCAGGCAGGTTTCTACTGGCCCACCTTGTTCAAAGGCGCACACCA
Source organism: Panax stipuleanatus (assembly GCA_020205555.1). Lineage (NCBI taxonomy): Eukaryota > Viridiplantae > Streptophyta > Magnoliopsida > Apiales > Araliaceae > Panax > Panax stipuleanatus. Next base: position 51,590,802 of record CM035122.1, read on the forward strand.
GTGCGTGAAAATCTGTGATAGATGTCAACGAGTGGGAAATATTTCTAAGCGGAATGAGATGCCACTTAACATGATTTTTGAAGTCGAGATTTTTGATGTATGAGGAATCGACTTCATGGGACCGTTTACGTCGTCATTCAGTAATTTATATATCCTGTTGGTAGTCGACTATGTGTCGAAGTGGGTTGAGGCAGTAGCTTTACCGACAAATGATGCGAAAGTGGGGTTAAATTTTTTGCAAAAGAACATCTTCACCCGATTTGGCACTCCAAGAGCAATCATCAGTGATGAGGGTAGTCACTTCTGCAACAAGTACTTCACCGCTCTATTGACTAAGTATGGGGTCAACCACAGAATTGCCACTGCTTATCACCCCCAAACGAGTGGCCAAGCAGAGGTATCGAATAGAGAGGTGAAGAGAATCCTGGAGAAAGTCGTCAACCCGAATCGGAAAGATTGGTTATTGAAACTAGACGACGCTCTTTGGGCGTATCGGACCGCTTATAAGACCCCGATCGGCATATCCCCATACCAGTTGGTCTACAAAAAGGCTTGTCACCTTCCATTAGAACTCAAATATAAAGCCTCTTGGGCCATCAAGAAACTCAACTATGACCTATCAGCGGCAGGGGAGAAAAGATTGTTGCAAATCAATGAGTTAGATGAATTTTGCCTGCAAGCATACGAGAATTCAAAGTTGTATAAATAAAAGGACAAGAAATGGCATGATCAGAAGATAGTGGACAGAAAGTTTGAACCGGGCCAATTAGTGCTATTATTCAACTCTCGGTTGAAACTCTTTCTCGAGAAACTGAAATCTAGGTGGTCAGGGCCATTCACTGTCAAAACTGCATTTTCACACGGCGCCGTTAAGCTCTATGGCCGGGATCCTATGGAAACATTTAAATTTAACTGCCAATGCCTCAAGCATTATTTGGGAGGTGACGTCGATTGCCAGGCGACCTCGGTCGACCTTATCGAGCCAGTGTGAAATAGGGAGTAGTCATGCTGAACGACTTAAAATCAAGCGCTCGATGAGAGGCAACCCATCATTTACTTTCATTTTTCGTAAATAGATGTAAATTAGTTATAATCATACATATTAAGTAGTAATTTTTCTTTATAATGCTTATTTTGACAAATTCAAGGTTACTCGGTGCAGGTGTGGGCCAATTACAGAGATTATTCATGCAAATCCTCATGGGGCAAACATAAATGCAATAAAGGGAGTCTATCCAAGTTCACATCCAGCACAAAAGCTCCAAAAATATCAGTGTAGAAAACCCACATGCTCGCCTTGGCAGGTAAACCCAAGCCAAAAAGGCCCGCCCCCGCGAGCTTCCTCGCTGCATATTGCCCGCCCCCGCGGGCTTCCTCGCTGTATATTGCCTGCCCTCGCAGGCTCCCAAGTTTTCAAAAAGCCCGCCCCGACAGGCATATGGCAGTTCAGTTTTTTAAAACACATATCAACACTTGATGTGAGCCATTCTAAAACATAAACTCAAGCCCTAGTCTACCAAAAACATCTCCAAACTCCATCTTGATCAACATACTTCACCTACAAAGCTCCAATCACTTCGAAATTCAACACTACATCTACAAATCAAGAGGAGGTAAACACAAAGCTAGGTATACAATTGAAAATTTTCCTTTGGGTCGAAATTCTGTGTATCAATTAGGGGTATTTATTTTTAGGATTCTGAGTGCTAGTTAAAATTGTTGCAATTGATTTATACATCTTGCTTGAGTTAGTTATGTGAGACCATATTGGGGGAAAGCACATAAGTAAATATCACCACCATCAAGCTCCTTTGACATTGCATGCCAACTGTTCGATAAAAAGCCACAACCAAAATTCTTAACGAATTAGTTGATTTTGAACAATTGAGACATCATGCCACCACGAGCAGCAAAGAGACAGAAGGGTGAGGGCTCGTCCACCCTCGCTAGACCTTATGACCTTAAGAAATTCCAGAGTGCTTTCGCAACAGACAGATTTGACTACTTGGAGGGGAAGGCACTAGTCCCTGAACGGGGCATTAGGCCCGATACGTTGGATGGAGATATGGGGCTACAAATCATAGAGCAGGGCTGGGACACCTTCACGGATCAGCCCGAGGCGGCAGTGGTGGTCAAAGAGTTCTATGCGAACGCAGAAGACATAGCCCCGTTTAAAGCGTTCGTCCGGGGAAAAATGGTGGATTTCAGTTTCGAGGCTATAAATGATTTCTACAACCTATGACAGCATGCAGTTTGTCAGTATATTGAGTTTAGAGATAGCGGGCCTGACTATGATCAAATCCTTACCAAAATCTGCAAGCCCGACACAGTTTGGCAAAAGGGCAAAAGAGGGGGCACATTAATCATGAGCTCAAGTTTGAGCCTCTATGGGAAGATATGGTATTCTTTCCTCTGTGCCAAGGTACTTCCATCAACGCATACGAGTGAAATAACCAAAGAAAAAGTCTCACTGTTGTATGCGATCATCAAAGATTTTGACATCAATATTGGGGCTATCATCAGTTTCTCTATTCGTCGATGCTTAAGAGGGCTCATGTCGGGAGGATTGCCACATCCATCCCTTATCACTGGGTTGTGCCACCGTGCGGGTGTCAGGTGGACAGATGATGAGCCGATTCAGCAACCACTGCAGTTGCTGGACACGATGATGATTACCTGATTCGGATACTAGAAAGGAGGCACGTCACATCCCCGCGGCCTAGCTTTATTTTTCCTTCAGACTTGGATGAGGAGGAGGACGAAGCCATGGATGCGGACTATATGGTGCCTGAGGAGGATGAGTTCGTAAAGGACAGACTGCCCGAAGAGGGGGAGGCCACTACGTCGAGCACTTCTCGCTCGGCGAAGTTCATGTTCAGTTCCCAGTTCCGATCTCTTCAGCAGCAGTTGGACGAACAACGCAGGGTGGTTGACAAGAAGAAAGATCGGCTGGCGGCGAGACAAAGCCATATGTTCGAGACTTAGAACAATTTTAACACCGCTGTCGCTGAGGCATTTGCACGATTGAACACATCTGCCGACCCATTTTAGTTCCCGACTTCGCAACCACTTCCCGGCTATCCACCTTCGAATTCTGATGTGGAGGTGGTCGAGCCGGAGCCATGAGTATTCAGGGAAGTCCTCTAAGCTTAAGTTCATTATTTTCACAATGAGGAAATTGCGATATTTAAGTTTGGGGGTGTATATTATTTATCATAATATTGTTAGAACATTGCAGTTAGTTTAGTTTTGCATAGTAGTTTAGCATTGCAGTTAGTGTAATTTATTTATTGCATTTGCAATTAGTTATTTGCATGAGTAGTTTATTTAAGTGTTTTTATGCTTATAAAAAAAATTGAAAAAATCAGAAAATAACAAAAAGAGTCGTTAGTTAGGATTGCATGAGTCGAGTATGTCAGTATGTATGAAGTGACCTTAGCTAGTGATGAGACTGGACTTACATAGAACTTGAATAGTAATGACAACTGAGACATAGATGTAATTTCAGACTTTGACATGAATTTTTGCTTGTTTGACACTGTTGTACCGGATAGCACGATAGGATAACCATGTAGTCCAACTTGATTCAAATAGTGATATAATTGACTTCTTGAAAGAAATTGAGCGTTAATGACAGAAATTCAGTGAACCAGTAGTGATGACTAGGATTAGGCAGAAACCTGAGTTTGGGGGAAGATATGGGAGCTATCTAAAAGAAAAGAAAAGAAAAGAAGAAAAAAGAGAAAATTTGAAAAAAAAGGAAAAAAATTTGTGAATAAACACCATGACTTGTTTAGTTTCGCGGCATTTGATACTTGAGTAAGTACGCCCTAAAGGATGTTTCTACACCCAGCGCCCTAAAGCCATTTGGTTTGGGAGTCTTTGGTTGAAAGCTCGCTACACGGGTATCACTAAAAAGCCTAAGGGAACTAGACATTTCATAGTCATGAGTAGAGTAGAAGTACCGGAAAACGGACAAAATGCCCCCGTCAATGAATAAAGATAGCGAAAAGTTTCCCATATTGACTTCCGACTTGATTGATGTTGAGTCTTGGTTGCATTATCATGTTTACGCGCTTCTTGAGTTAAAGCTATATTTTCCTTCTAAGACATATTATGTGATATATTTGAACTGTAGTTGGTCACATTGTTGTCGAGCACGCACACAGTACATAGGTGTTAGTAGGCGTTGATTCATAGATTGGTTTGAATTGCGGAGATGTCTTTGGTTGGATTTGTTGTTGATATCTGTTGTGAGTACTCTGAGGAAATATTTGTTAGCTTGATACTATCTGACAGTTGCATTCATAGGCATTGTAGTTAGTTGCATGTGCATTATTTTGCTTGAGGACAAACAAAGTCTCAAGTTTGGGGGTTTTTTATGAGTTGATTTTATACCTACGAATTGATGACCTTTTTAGCTTGATTCCTTGCTATCTCAAGTAGTTGTAGTATTATTTTACTCTGTTTTGGTGTTGTTGATTGCAGGAAGCAGAATGGATAGAAACAGGACTTAAACGCAAAGATTCAGCATTTCATGGCCATGACACTCGCCGAAGGCGGACATTCATAGAACCACCCGCCGGGGTGGGGGTGCAGGAACTCTTCAGAGAAAGTGGACACTCGCCGGGGCGGGCTCATTCAAGTTAAAACCCCCGAGGGGGCGGGGGTACGCGGTAGATATGGTAGTTTCCTTGTGTGATTAAAATTCTGCAGAAGGAAAGAGGGATTGTTTGGCTCGCGATTGGGAGACTTTATGGGGCCATCAGAGAGGCTTATAGCAGATATACTTAGACAGTAACAAGCTCTAATTGGTGGGAGTTGACACGTGAGGAGGATTAAAGCAAAGCAAAGCACGAAGAACGTAAGGCGAGCATGGAGACGAGTAACAATACGATTTCAGATTCTATTATCTCTCTTCATCTTTATCTTGTATTCAGAATGTTATTCACTTTGTGGATTATGGTTTTTACTTTTTTTATGATGAACTAATTTGCTATTTAGGCCTATATCGGATCTTATTATATAAATAAGGATTGACATGCTTTTAATTTAGTTTATGAAGATTATTTCCAGGTTATTTGCTAAGGTTTGTGACTAACTTATGTATTTGTTTGATCACCAATTACCTGTTATCCCATATAAACTCGAGAGATGATATATGGGATTAGAACTGAATATAGTAACGTGTGTTTGTGATTTCTACTGTTAGTTGGAATTCATAATTCATGTATAGGATAGAGATATATATGCATCATGTATAATCTGAAGAGAACTTGATATTAAACCCTTTTCGATTATAATTCACATAGAGATATAGTGAATTAGTTAATTAAGGTGTCTTGCTTAATTCTATCAATTTTGGATTTGAGTGAGTATGGATGCAATGTATTGAGAGATGGTTATATCTACTTCCGTGTTCTTGGTTAATAATCTGGAATAATTGATATGTACTGAAGGAAAGTATGTTGTTCGAAGTGAACTAATAAGTGAAGTTGTAGGCTTATTCTCTGAAAACTTGTGAAATCTCTGGAATAGTGTTAATTATAGTTTGAGTAGTAATTAGTCATAAATATCATCACTTAATCATTGGTTTAATAAAGCTAAAATAATATAAAATTGGTAATTATTAGGATAGATTGTAATTATTATCTCTATTGGAACGATACTTGATCTTAAAATTATATTACTTGTTGATCAAGTGCACTTGCGTGTAGCGCGTATAGATTTTACCCAACAGGTTTGTAGATGAATTTCTGTTGAAACCCTTTCAGAAAACTTGAAAACAAAAGTTCATGGTCTTGTGACCACTCAGCATTCAAAAGTCAATACGTCGTTTCAAAAATGCAAACGAGTCATGTTATTTTTTCAGTTGCTTTAGAGTATTTGTTCTACTGTCAAAGCATATCTCAACGAAAACATTTATTTCTTGCTTATGCTGTTTAATATCTACTATTACTTACTGAGAAATTAAATGTTCATTCTTGCTTTGATTATAAATGTTTTCTGCTAAGAAGGCTCGTATCGAATGGTCCGAAAAGGACAAAGGCAAGTGCAAACTTAATGAATAATCGGAGAAAGTTATTCGTAATATATAGACTTTTGTAATGTAAATATATCTATCATGTAATGAAGCAACTAAAGGTCTTCGTACCTGGGATAGTATGATGTAATGTAAATTAATATTATTTCGGTTATTTTATAAATCAATATGTTGAATGCATAGTACCGTGTAACACTGAATACAGGTTTGAAGATACCAGGATTTGGGGGCGTCACAGCTCAAATAACCCAGTAAAGAATATCATAACTAAGATATCAAATAAAAAGATATATATTTTAGTCTTCAACAACGATAAATATGATATAATATAATAGACAACAAGTTTTAAAAAAAATAACTGCAGCGGAAGTAATAAACTGTAACGATCAAGAATTTTGTAATTAATTAAAATATTTAATGAATTAAATAAATATTTTAGTTGGTTTATTTATTGAGTAAAATAAATAATTGATGAAAATTATTGTGGAGTAATTTAATTAAGTGTAATAATATTAATTAAATTGATGTTAAATAATTTTATAATTGGTGCATATTTTATTACGCGAGAGTAATGGTAATATTCTAGTTTAATTAATTAATTAAATTAGAAGATTAATAATTTATTTAATAAGATTATAATTATGGTTGGATAAATAGAAATTATAATTATATTAATAATGTTTGATTTGATTTATTAGTAAATTGATTTTATTAATAAACTTAATGTAATTTAATATGGAATATTAAGTTTTTTTTAAAAGGTGTGTCATGAGAACCATATAATAAACGAATTATAAAAATAAATTAAAAAGGGTGTTAAAATTGGGTTAGCCAAACATGGCTTTAAGACCTTTTATTTTCATAACAGCTGAAAACCTTTGGGTTATTTTAACTGATAAAATTAAGTAACGTTTATATCTATCAGTTTGTGTTTTACATATTATTATTCCTAAGTTGAGAAAACAGAGAAGAGAGCTTTGAGAGAGAGAGTGAGAGAGAGCTAGAGTGAGTTTAAGAGTTCTGTGATTTGAGGAAGAGAAATTCTGGAAATCTAAGAAGGACGAAGAGTAATCAAAGATCTCCTAATCATCTAAGGTTAAAGAAGAATCAATGTAAACAATCTAATTCTAATTCTAAAGTTTCAAGTTCTTAGCTTTTGGTTTTCTCAAAATAATTCTCTGTAATTGGATTTGGTGGTTAATTTGATGAGATATGGTTTGTATATGTTATTTGATGTTTATAATCTGTTAATTATCTTCTAGAAACAATTTTGGAGTGTTCAAATCCATGTAAACATGTTTTAAAATGAAGAAATTTAGTTTTGGTTGAATATGCAAAATATGGCTTATTTTAGAGTCAAAATTTATGGTTAAAACATGTTGTAATCTGTAAATTGTTGTTAGATGTTGTTAATATGATTGAATATGAAAATAACAAAAGTTAAACGGATTGAGTTGGTTAAGAAACGAATCTATGGTGAAGGAATTCGCTAAATATGTCAAAACATGTAAAATAACATGAACTTTGGTTTTAAATCCTTTAAATTTGGTTGTTTTAGTTGTTTTGTTGTTAGAATCACTCTATGCATGCTTGGTTCTGAGGTTTTTGAGTTTATAGCTTTTGGGTATGTTTAATTTGTTATTCAAGTGGAGAAATTTGTGAGTTTTGGGTTGGAGTGCAGTGCAGTTGCGAACTGCAGGTTCAGAATCTGGGAACCCCCGCCCCAACGGACTTTCCAGTTCAAAAATCCCCGCCTCAACGGGCTCTCTGCCCCCGACTGGGGTGTCAGATTGACCAGACTTGAGTTTTTTAAGTTTTGATGTGGGGAATGTTTATGTAACTTGATTAGATGATTATAGTAAAGTTTAAAATATGTTATAAAGCATTATATCAGTTTGTAATTATAAAGTGAGAATTAAAAGTTTAAAACTTATAAGGTTATGAGAGACTTAAAACTCGACGTTCTTGGAGGTTTGGTAATGCTGTTAAGATGTTAAACCTTATGTTATATACTGGTAAGGATTTTTGATTCATGCTAAGTGATTAGAATATTCAAACCTTAAACAAAGATATTAAACTTAACTAAGATGGTGTTTAAGTCAATGAGGTTAAACTTTAATGTAGCTAATTGATGTGATGATCCTAACAATATATATAGGATATTTGGTGAACGTGTGTTGTAATTGTATATTAAACGCACGAGTTAAGTTCTCTAAACCTAATCTTTCATTGAGCAAGTTCTTTATTCCTATCTTGTTTATAATTACACAAGTTCCTACCTCTACTCTTTTATTGAGTAAGTTTTATAACCTTGACTTATTATTGTTCAAGCAAGGTTTCTTATAATGTTTAGTGCCTATGTTTTGACTAAGCTATCTAAATCATTTCAAAAGCATGACTTCAATGTATAATGTTTATTCAATTATGATTTATGGATATCCTATCATTGTTGAAGTACCCTTTACGATATCATGTTGTTATTGAACTCTCGAATATTTTCGAATCCTTTTGATTCAACTAGATAATAGTTGATGGACGTTCTAAACTTTGAAACCTTTATTGAAGCTAATCTAAACCAAAATTCCTTTGGTGCAGACTCTGATGTCAAAGATGAGATGAACAACCCTATTATAGGGGATTATACTACGCAATGGCATTAAAATATTTGTGCACAATACATTGTACGAAGGGCTGATCCCCCGGAGTATGAGATGGATAGTCCATATAGTCTATAAGATTGTTAAAGGTTAAGGTAGAAATACTTGCTAACCTAGGACATAGTTCGTGGTCTTATGACCCTGATATGTACTTTTGACCTTGTTTTCTAATCTTGGTTCAAAAGTCGAGTTTTCTATTGAACTTTTCGTTCTTGATTATCATCGACAGGAAAGGTTATATTATTCAGTTGAGCTTATTCATTGATGATTCATACATTGTTATTGTTTATTATTATTCATGTGGGCAATTGTTTGCTCACTCTTGCACAAAATATTGCAGTTAAAATTGAGAAATCTGATGAGTCGTCCACTAGCAAGGGCAAAGGCAAGATGAACAAGTGATGAAGAATAGTTTGCTTTTATTTGATAATGCTTATGTAACAAGACTTAATATTGTTATATTTCTTTTAATTTTTCCGCAAACGGTGTAATAAAGGTTAGATGACCTGGGATTTAGTTATGATGATGTAACCCTTTTATGGGAGGATTTGTTATTTAAGTTTAAATATTGTTATTATCCTTTGTTGTGGGTAGTTAGTTATGATTGTGATGTATTGTGAATACCAAATCTGTGGGAATGAGGTACCCGGATTTGGGGGTGTCACAGTAAACAATTAGGGGAGTAAAATAGATTATAATATCCATAATCTTCTCCCATTTGAAAAAGTCACCATCAATGTTTTATCCTTATAACACCAATCAACAGTTTCTGGTCATAATCATGTAGATCAACTCATCTTTGCACTCAGGCCACAGATATTCAAATGTAACACCAATAGCCATGATTCTCCCAGTCAATAGTTCTTTGCACCCAGACCAAATAAAACTTTCACTACGTGTCCCTGCCATACAGACCAAAGAAACTCAACAATCATATCGTCAATGCACCAAGACCAAAAACATTCACCAATCATATTATCTTTGCACATCGGCCAAATATATTCACAATAACTTAATTATTTGATGATTAGTACAAATAATAGTTGTAGACACTCAAATTTTTTTTTGCCCCAATACTAACCCGGTAGGAGGGTAAAATCGTCAATCAATCCAAATTCGGCCACCAACGCCGGTCCTTCAACCTAAATCTGATGCCCAATATCGGTAATCAAGCTCCGACAGTCAGTCGGATCATCAATCAAGCTCCAACAGTTAATCGGATCATCAATCAAGCTTTGACAAGTCAATCGGACCATCAATCAAGCTCCGACAGTCAATCAGACCATCAATCAAGCTCCGACAGTCAATCGGACCATCAATCAAGCTCCGACAGTCAATTGGACCATCAATCAAGCTCCGACAGTCAATCAGACCATCAATCAAGCTCTGACAGTCAATCGGAACATCAATCAAGTTTCGACAGTCAATCGGATCATTAAGATCAACCCTGGTCTCAACCCAGGAAGTCAAAATCAACCCCGGTCTCAACCCGGGAAGTCAATTCAACCCTGGCAGCAACCCGGGAGGTACCAATCAACCCCAACCTCAATATCGGGCCGTAAAGTCAACCCTGGTCTCAATCCAGGAAGTCAAGGCAACCTCAACATCAACCGAGGACATGTCAAGCTATCTCCGGTCTCAATCAGGGAAACACAGTTCATCCTCGGCAGTAACCCGGGAAGTTAAACTCGACCCCGGTCTCAACTCGGGAAGTGCATGTCATTCCCGATCTCAACCCGGGACGTCAAGTCAACTTCAAACATCAACCCAAATCATCACAACAACTCTAGAGCAAAACCTGGAATGACCACATCAGCCTCAGAGACAACCCTGAGGTCAAAAGACTCGACCGAGATCCAAGTCTTGGAATCAGCTTCCGAAAGTTAACCAGCGACCATGCCGACACTACAGGCAGCCCCGGGAGGGATACAACGATCATTTCATCAAATCTCAACCGACTTGGTCAAACTCAAGCCAAATCGATGCTGCCAAAGTCAGAATGAACCCTAACGACGATCCCGAGTGGCAACTACGCAAGACAGCTTAACGGACAAACTGCGGGAAATCGAGGACTTGGTTATGAACCCATCTTCTTGGACCTGGAAAAGGTTTTTTCCCATGTCATTGTGACACTCTCGGCGAGAGCTTTCCAAAAAGGTACCGCACCCCTCAAACGGACGCTCCGATCAAAAGTAAAAAAGTTTTTGACCAGGCATCACATTGCTCGGATTGCACGTACTTCGAGATGACCAAGCCGGGCACATGGGCCCCACCCAGGGGGCCACATCTCTACCTGCGGCTGTCCGCAGGTAGAGTGGAGGCTCCCTGGCCTATAAATAAACGTGCCCCCCCGTTCATTTCAAAAAAATCCAGAACACAGCGAAGCTTTGCCAGTTTGATTTTTCAATTTTTACACCCCTTCCAAACACAAATATTTTCACTCCAACACGTAGATATACCCATATACTACCACATATCAAAAAATCACTGGTAGATTTGGACGTTTAAATCCTATGATTTGGCAAAAAGCCCGTATTACATCCCATTGTAAGTATTTTTACAATCAGCTAGTTAATACTACTACTTTGCACTTCTTTACACTTGCACACAAAGTTTCATCTTCTAAATATGCCCAGAACTTAGTTCCATGACTGTTTTCATAAAAAATTGATACATTTTTGTACATAAACTCCGTTTTCAACATTTCTACAACTCGGATTGACGATCCGTCAGCTCCAGTAGCTTCAATGCACTAGCACGCACATTCTGGCAACTTCGCCGGACTGGGTTATCTTTCCAGTCTGGGTTTGGCCTTTTTTTGTACATATTTAATTGCAAATGTACTAACATTTCAATTCTGTCAAGCCCGGATGTCAAATCCAAGGTAGTTTACCGCTTTTATATATATTTACGCATATATAAGCGACTTTCACCATCACTGGTACTCATATCAGTCCCGGTTGACTATATTTCTATCAATATATATATATATATATTTATATATTTTTAGTCGGCCTGGACTATTTCGTGGCCATTTTACTGCTTTTGCATACTTCCCTATACTGGGTGCTCTCCCCAGTCACTGGGTGACTATTTTTCTGTCAATTTCAATTTTAATACGGGCACATGCGTGAAAATCCATCGCCCTTATTACTGTTTGTATATATATATATATTTTATTTCTGTCACAGCCTGGATTATTTCGTGGCTATTTACAGTTTATATATATATATATATATTTCAATTCTAGTCCGAGCTTGCGAGTGAAAACCCATCGCCCTTTAACAGCTTATATATATATATAACTATATATATATTGCTTTACTCAATTTATTCAACTATTGCATTTAGCATTCATTTGTATATGAATTTGCATTGACTTATCTGTGGGCGGACTAGATTTATCCAAATCTCGCCAATTCTAGCTTTCAAAGGTTCAAACAGGTCCCGACAGAACCTGTAGGATATAATGGCTGAGATTTTTTTAAATCTAGTTATTTTTATAGTTTCAGCTTTAAAAGCAACCTCGCGTCCCTTAGATCGCTATCTAGTGGGAACTAGACGCTTCGGCCGTACGGATCGGGATTTACTGAATGAATCCCTGGTTCTGGATATCTTGGGATATTTATCTGATTCTGTACAAATTTGAACTGTGCAGGTTTTCTAGCCACTCATATATGAGCCGAGGAATCGTGGGATTCATGATTAAACTGATCAGAATCTGATTCCCACGATGGACAAACTTCGATTTACAGATGTACTATGACGCCCCCAAATCCGGGTCCCTTTATTTACCTAGAAACCGGTACAGTCATGATACTACTTGTCAAACATTTACATATTTTATTCATAACTTAAAGAATAAAACTTGCTTTATTACAATTCAGAATATAACTTTCTTTTCATTATCAGGATCTCGTATAATGACTCCAACTTTTATAAGTTACAATCTTGGTCATTTACCATTCCTGTCTTATATCATGTTCGATATTATAAAAATGCGGAATAACTTAATCTTTTTCAATCTTCTTTGAAAAAAATCTTTTATTGATTTCATAACTTGAATCAATTACATATCCTTGAATCAAACTATATTATGATTCACTTTATTCGAATTACTGTATAAACATTTACATCTCAACTTGATATCCTCTATGTATTAACTAATACATCTTTACAATATGACAAGTATTAACCATCGTAAACAACTATCAAGTACAACTCCTAGAACCTAAACATGGTTCACGCAATAATCTAAATAGTACTCTTCGTTGCGATACTATTTAACTTTATCAATCAAGAAGCACATAGTCTTTACCATGAGTCCTTAACCTGCAAAAGTGGTTATTTGCAACAGTGAGCTTGACAGCTAGCAATTCTAACAGTTTTCATGCATCACATAGCATATAACATCATACTCAGTTCATGCATTTATAATCAATTTATTTTTACTAAGCATGTTACTTCTCACATAACGAGCATATCATCAAAGATCAACTTTCAATCTCATACATATCTCATATACAGTTCATATATAAATTCACATCATCACATCATAATATAATTCAACTAACAGTTATTGAATTCATATATCAAATAGGAACTGAAAGACTTGCCTGATTCGTAGTTTAACAACTACGACTTAATTGCTTATAGATATCTGCACTTCGTGTAATCCTACACAGTTACATAATCGTGGATTCACACTCGTCAGTCATACATTTCACATGCTCTTAATATAAGAACAAATAGCGCTTTCCTATATTGGTTTCATTTTTACTTGAACTTAGGATAACCATGAGACTAGCTCATTCTACTTTCAAGTTTATCTAACCAATCTTGTTTCATGTCTTGTAGTCCTTAAGGATAACACATAAACATAACTTAAGGCCAAGCAGTTAACAAACTGCACTTGGCAGCTCTGCAACACGGCACGGCCGCGCTGAAAATAAGCTTGGGAGTGGCGCGGCCGCGCTACTTCCTGTCAAAACCAGAACTGAATTTTTTTCAAAGTTCAAGTTTTCTTATTAGCACACTAATACCTTTGAACATAATATAAACACATAAAGACAGAGTTTAGAACACATTTGATTTACCGTACTTGTTAACGTTGAGGTTAACTTCTAAAACTTTTAGTCTTCTTTTGAATTCATTTGCTCAACTAGGATTAACATGTTCAATAGTCTATTGACCAAATTGAACACCATCCTAGGTATCCAAAACAGACTTTGAGATAAAACTCGAATCAAGTAAACAACTTTCTTTTCAAAATTCTTTAATTAAGACTAAATAGGTTTATTCAACAAAGGACTCGCTCTGTTAACCATTAAGTCACATAACGATCCTTAATACGCATGCTTTTGTGTATCAACCTCATTTACACACAATTAGTATAGTCTTTTCTTTAAACATGCTTGAATAGCTTACATACTTAACTAATTGGATGCATATATCATTCATGCTTAAAGGTATAACAAGTACTATCATGATTGCTCATAAAGTTATATTGTATTTAATACAATGCTCATCAAAAATAGTTTCTAAAACTTTTAAACTTTCCTTTAAAACACATACTAAACCAAGCTTGACCACCTTTTATATGCAATATATATTGAAACCACATTCCTTACCCATTTACGCACATAACTAGGTTACATACACATGTTTCCAAAGTCGAAACTTAAAAGATACAAAGTTCGTCAAGTTTTATTTTCAAAACTTCAAGTTTTCTTTTTAAAAACTCATGCTAAACCCAATTAATGTACAAAGTAACTTCGAATCATATCTTATACTCATTTGTACATTTAACTAAGCCATACATGCATGCTTATATGTATATAACTCATGTACACCAAGGTTGAATAGTTTAACACTTGAAATCTCATAATAAAACATGCTTGAAAAGTCTAAATCATGCTTATCTAGATGGTGATCATATCCGTCATGTCTAGAAGCATAAAATACCCTAGCATACATGCTTGAAAGGTCAGAACTTAAAGGACACAAGTTTTGTCAAAGTTTGCTTTCAAAACCTTTATAAAATCTTTGGAAAATAACCATTTAAGCAACTCATGATATGCAAAGGTACTCAAGACCATATGTCATATCATGCATTTCTATGTTTTATCACTTAGAATAACATATTTTATCGTTGGGAGCACTACAATTGCGTATGTGCATGTCCGACGCTCTCCGATTGCTTTTGAATACAGAGCAGTCACAAAGATGGACATTTTAACCCCTATTAACGACTTCAAATTGAAAAACTTAAAGAATGCAAGTTGTAGGTCTACTCGTTATCTTTTCGAATCATCCTGAACCACCTCAATCGGAGTTCGTATGAAGAAGTTATGCCTAATTTACTACAGCAAGCGAAAACAGTGTTTTTTTTTTCTTTTGTCTAACCATGCCCGGTGCAGCTACACCCCAAATGGCCTTGGGGGCAGCGCAGCTACGCCACAAGAGGCAGAAGGTTGTTCCAGACTTGCTCCTTTGCGAATTTTCAGACTGTTTCACTTTTCGATCTTCATAACGCGAGTTATACTCATCCAAATTAGTCCGTTTTCGATTCTATGGATTCGTAACTCATAAAACTACAACATACCAAAGAATCAACAATTAACATAAACATTAACTAACCCACATATTAATCCAAAACTCATGTTCATACTATATTTTCATATTTTGACAAGTTTACTTAAGTTATTTAATACATTAAAATAACTTAGTTTTCTTTCATTAATTAACTCTCTTGAAAATACATTAGAAATTATGTATTTTATCATAACATAAAATATTATGTTTTCTCCAAATAAAGACATTCATTATTAGAAATAATTTACTTATTGTCTCAAGATATTATTTTTAATATAATATCTATTAAAATAATTACATGTACGGCACATATACATATATTATATATAGAAAATAGATAATAAGTTTATTTTGTATTATAATAAATTATTTCCATCAATTTATTTACATATAGCAAATATGTTTTAATATATTTATCCATATTAATTAATCATACCTATTACCTCATACAAAGACATATAAGGTAATATTATTATTAAAAATAACATTTTCTCTTTTATTAAAATAATTCAATATTAAAAATTATTTTAATATTCTTTATTAGAAATATATAATATTTATTTTCCTTCCCTTTTAATAAATTGTCTCCAAAACAATTTCTTTAAATCTATACATTTAACCATATCTCAACTATTAATTAATTTTCTAATCAATATTTATTAATATTATTCGCACATTAGACTCTCTCACATATTACCATCTAAGTAATATATAGAAAGTACTAACTATAATTACATTTTCAACACCTATATTAATTCACACCTTTACTCGAGTGAATTAATCCCCCTTTACTAAACACCATAGTTGATTTAGGTTTTAATATTATATTATTTTATAATATAACTTTCAACTCAAATTAACCAATATTTATTCTTATTAGTTAAATCTCTTAACTAACTCATGCTTCACTCTCCAAATCAATCCATGGATAGCTTAAGTACTAACAATAACCTATAATACATCATACTAGTCACTAGTACATATATTATTCAAGAAAAAAGTGATTATTCATTAAACATATTTAATATCACCAACTTACTATGATAAAATAATTCTATAAATTATTTAATATCGATAAAAATTTTTATCCACCTCCTTTATCTCAACTAAATTGTCTCTACGATAAATAACAAATATATATTAATAATATATTTATTAATCACAAAAATCACATATTACATAGTTCATATTACCCTATGTAACATAATACATCCTACCATATAACACACACATATATATATATTCGAACCCAATACATGCCTTAAGTATTTTATTTATTAAATTCTCATTTTAATAACTTCTTGAAAATTCGGGTTCTTACATGTACCCTGCCAGTTTTTCTGTAAAATAAACATGCACAGACCTTAAAACGGTTATCCGAATTTAAGGTCTCAACATAGTGAAAATATGGATTGTCGTGTCAGCGTCCCTCCGATGGTTTTCATACCCATGAGGAGACCGACACTTTATAGTTTTGTGGTCGAGGATGCTTCGTAGCCCGACAAATCACCATTTGCATGCAGCCTTAAGGCTATAAAGATAAAATTGAGAGTAGTGATATGCTTCAATTTCTATGGCAGCGTAGGGGTTTGATAAAACCAGCTTTCAAGACATCACTGTTAATTCAATTCAAAAGCTTTTGCAAAAAATCAAATTAAATGCTTTTGCAAATCAAATCAAAGACTGATTTTTAAAAATCAAATCAAACCCTTCGTATATAGGCTCCACGAAGCCTGTCAAAGCTTTCAATCAATCCAAAGGCCCAATTTTCAAACAACATTCACTCACGCATTCTAGTTTTAAGGGAAATATTGAAAAGATTGCGGTACCGTGTTTACACGGGAGTCGTGGAGTGCCTAACACCTTCTCCACACTTAACCAAGCTCCCGAACTCAAAACTCCAATTTCAAAGATCAAGTTTCGACAGTGTCCAGCAATTAGGCCTCTTTTCAAATCAAATTCGGATGAGTTGGTACAACCATTTTTAAAACTACCAACTGGCGACTCTGTTTAAATCAAATCGTCGACATATACACATGTTGGTCTCTTTCCTAAAAAACCCTTCAAAACCTTTTTTGCAATAAAAAGAATAAGGGTAGAGATAACTTAAGAAGATCGATTTGAGGAAAATCGGGTTATAAACCGCCCGTGGTATTTCTTAAATTTTCTAACGTCGACAGGTGGCGACTCTGCTGGGGACAGTGGAGGGCTTAGGCCGCTTTCAATCTTTTCAAATATTTTCCTTTCAAAACTATTGAATGCGTGAAATCCTGCGTCTCCACAGTCAATGGATGAGTGAATGCTGCATCTTTCATTGAATGTATGAATGCTATGCCTTTACATTGAATGAATAAGAATGAATGCTTTAGTGCTTCACACCCATATTAGTGTTTCGCATAAATTGTCATTGCATGCATAAGCGGTGAGCCCGATGTATGTGAATGTATCCTGTGAGTCCCTCCACCAGGAGGCCAACCCGGTCGGTGATAAGTATGGACTCTGGGGACGACTAAGTCTCCATGGCTGCCTCCTGAAAATGCACCACCCAGATTCGCTCCAGTTGAACGATTGGATTAACTTCCCTTCTAGTAGATTGCGATGACCTGGGAACCTTTATGCCGAAACAAACGCCGCGAGAGTAACCTAGGATAGGTCAGTTTCTGATCAACCAAATTCGACAGGATGCTTCTTCATGCCTTCCTCTTTCAATTCCTTGTCATGTCTCCAATTACTGAGGAGCACAATGTAAATGACAATAATGAAAGATTTACTTTCCTGTCAAATATCCTGTCATCCTGCCATCAAAACAACTAACCTCAGTTTTGCAGGATAAACTTAAAAAACACACATCATAAATGCATCCAGTCATTACCTACCACAGGGAACTGACACTCCTACGTTTTGGTGTAGGTAGGGAAAAATTGATCCCATCACCAGATCAAAGGCCAGAAAAGCACACGGTCCATATACTGACATGGCTGCAAGTGCTTCACCAGAATCCACCCCTGTGTATAGGGAAGAATTTGAAGGATTGAAAAATTAGATAGCCGAGCTAGCCGATTTCCTTCGAGAGTAAAGCAAGGCCTTCAAAGAGAAACAATCTCATCCAGAACCAGGAGCATCTAGTAGCGGTGCTGGCGGTCAAGATACAGAAAAGGCCGAAACTCAGATCCCTGGACCCCGGAACCAGGATACAATCAACAAAACTCCAGAAATCACCATCCTACGTAAAGAACAGGAAGCTAGTGACATTCTCAAGAAAATGCAATAAATGGAAGAAATTCTCCGGTCTATCAAAGGGACTGGGGCATTTGGCAGTGTGAATTATTCCGACCTCTGTATATTCCCCGGGGCTCGTTATCCTGAGAAATTCAAAACCCCCAAGTTTGAGAAATATGATGGGTTGGGAGTCCATACACACACCTGAAATTTTTCATCAGAGAACTCGGATCCTTTACCGAGGACGAGAAACTTCGAATGCAGCTATTTAAGAAGAGTTTAACTGGAGAAGCCAGAGCTTGGTATGCCCGTCTGGACAACTCCAAAATCCACAGTTGGGAATAATTGGCCCATGCCTTCCTCAGCCAGTATAGTTTCCAACCTCAACTAGCTCCAGATCGGTATCAAATTACCAAAATCAAGAAGAATAACACTGAATCATTCAGAGAATATGCCCAACGATGGAGACGAGTCGCAGCACAAGTCACCCCTGCCATGACAGAATCTGAAATAGTCATAACTTTCATCGATATTCAAGAATCTCCTTATTATGAAAGGGTCCTAGCAGGAATAAAAAAACCTTTCTCTGAAAGGATCAAACACGGCGAAATGGCCGAAATGGGACTCAAGTCCAAAAAAATAAAAGACCTAACAGCACTCGAAGTTGTTGCTGAGCATATCCAATCCGAAAATTACGGGAGTAATCCCCGAAGGGTCCCCAAAAATAAAGATGTAGAAGTTTCCTTGGTGTTACAAGGATAAAATTCAAGAAGTAATTCAAACAATACACCCATTCAAAGGAGGAATTATACCCCTTTCCAGGATGCAACACAGCCTTCAAATCCTTCATTCCAGAAAAATATGGAGGTCAGACGCAGAAGGACTTTCACCCCTACTAGAGGATTCACTCGAGAACGTCTTCAAACTTTTGACAGCTCAGAAGAAGATTAGCCAACTCCTTCCGCCCACTAACACTAGTGCAAGGAACTTTGACCTTAGCAAGAAATGTGCTTATCATTCTGGATCACCAGGCCATGACACCCAAGATTGTTGGTCCCTTAAGCACAAGATCCAAGATTTGATTGATAATGGAAAAATTATGGTCACAAAGCCTGATCAACCGCATGTCCAGGATAACCCTCTCCCACAGTACAAGGAGGAGAGTGTCAACATGATCAACACTTCGAGTTGAGAAGGAACCAAATACCTCCGCTATGTTGAAGAATCAACTCAATCCAACAAACTCAGCCCAATGAGTTGGGAAGCTTTTGAAAAATAATTCCTGATAGAGCAAGAAATAAAGTCTATCAAGGAACAAGTCGAGCAGTTGGCTGAACTGGTCGTCTACCAACATCAACTCACCAGAAAGATGTTGAAGCAAATCCATCAATCTATTGGCAGCCGATCTCCTCCAGCGGAAGTTAATTCTAATCAAGATCATAGCCGGACTTGTGAGCTTACACCTGGACTGACAAGGGGATCGAAGAAACAAGTGTCCAAGCAGGTAGGAAATTCTTATTTCAAAGGAATTTCACCAATTTGAACCAGTCAATGGTAGAAATCCTGCAAATGATGACCAACAAGGGAATGGTTGAAAACTTGCTACCTCCGCTAAACCCTCAATCCAGAAAATTCAAACCTGACCAAATATGTCAGTACCATTCCAACTCTCCCGGCCATGATACAGAAGAATGATGGGCACTTCGTAACCTAATTCAAGACCTGATTAAGAAAGGTGACCTAATCAGAGGAGATCAAATCCTCGACATGATAAATAAAGATAGCCTCTGGATCCCCGATGCATGGTATCAGGACACAGTGGCTGTCATATCTTGTGATAAAGAATCAATCGTCACACCCCTGGTACTGACATGTAAAGGGGTCCAAGACAAACAAAATCTTATGAAGGTGGCTGCACCTCAGCCTTTAATTTTGCCTTTCAGGCCTCAGTATCCAATCCTCAGTCTGAAGAAGGTCCCATGGAATTACGGGGACATTGAAAGCTCTACTTCAAACAACATCTCCATCCTGTCAAAGGATAATCCATTGTACCTGCCTCAGCGGGTGATTAAACCAGTTACCAAAGCAAAAAAAAAGGTGGCTGAAGAAAAGATACAAGAGTTCCTCAAAAAGATGGGACATAAT
The DNA here is from genome assembly GCA_020205555.1 of Panax stipuleanatus. Taxonomy (NCBI): domain Eukaryota; kingdom Viridiplantae; phylum Streptophyta; class Magnoliopsida; order Apiales; family Araliaceae; genus Panax; species Panax stipuleanatus. The sequence continues at coordinate 51,611,460 of CM035122.1, forward strand.
GAAATCAAGATAGTGCAAAGCTTGAAAGAACCACCCAAGCAAATATCTATCCTGGACTTGGTCCTATCATCAGAGGATCACCGTAACATTCTAGTGAAGGTACTAGAAGAAGCTCAACTTCCATACACGGTAGACACAGAGAAATTTTGTCACGTGATAGAACACATTTTCAACAACAATGTGATTTCCTTCACAGACGATGATATCCCGACTGAGGGAAGGGGCCACCACAAGTCCCTGCATATAGCCGTTATGTCCTCCGAATACGTGATTGGAGGAGTGCTTATTGATGGAGGATCTTCCCTCAACATTTATCCATACGACAAACCGGATCAAAGCCAGTCACATGGTTATCCGGGCTATCGATGGATCTCGCCGCCAGGCTATGGGGGAATCGAGCTTCCTCTAGAAATTGGTCCACACACCTTCTACGTATCTTTCCAGGCGCTCAACATAGCCACCAGATACAAACTGTTATTGGGCAGGCTATGGATCCATATGGCCGGGGCTGTTCCATCCACCCTCCATCAGCAACTCAAGTACATTATCAATGACAGTCTCATCACAGTGAATACCGAACCAAAATACACTACTCACATACATAGGGACATGCCAGTGATTAGCCTGGACTCCGGGGTTGAGCCCGTAAGTTTTTAAGCTCTCGAGGTAAGCAATATTCAATATCTACCGATTGGGGCACCAGCTCTGAAGCCTAAAATTTCCACTGAAGTAATGATAGTGGGCAAAGAAATGGTAGCTGCAGGTTTCCTGCCTGGAGAAGGGTTAGGAAAAAATAAGCACGACATTAGGATGCCAATTCAAATCCCAAGTCAGATGGGAAGAGCAGGATTGGGATACTTATCCGGATCAAACCACGGGAATCCACATAAACATCCCAAGGCTCATGCCTCCACAATTTTGCTCCCAGACCTCACAAATGCCGGATGGATGAAACCTGTGAGAAAAATCCCGACTATAGTATCAGCCATGCTGTTTCCTCCGGTCATACCTGTCCATAAAAGGAAAGCCCTCAAGCTTGAGGCAGATAGAGAAAAGGGAAAAGAAATGATCCTGTACGGAGGACGAGACCCATTTTCTAACATGAAAGTCATTATCAACTACGAAGGGATGAATGATGAAATCCCAGATAGTGACGATGAGGATCGTGCTCACTTTCCTCGCGGCAAACAGAGGAACAATCCCAAGAAAAGCCTCTGCCATATCCTAAAGGATGTCTCAGTTGTCATTTAAGACGAGACGAACGAGCACACTTCCAGCATCATTCCTATCCATGAGGATCTAACACTAGACAATTGGAGCAGTGTCCCTTGCCTCAGTCAAAAAGGGTAAAGGGGCAGACACTCAATCTGCCCTTAATCATGCTTTTATTTACTGCTTACTTTTGATTGCAAAGCTGGAGCATTTACTTTTATCATGCTTTACAAATGCTATGTGTATTTAAGCAGTTGTATATATTAATGAAAGCATTTTTATTTTCAGGACCCAAGCATTGGATATGTGTGTCTTTGCTGATGAGATGCCAACCTGTCAACATAACTGTGATGCCCCCAAATCCACGTTCTTTTGAAACCTCGAATCCGGTGTAGTCACGATACTACTATCATCAAACTATTACATCTTTTAATCATTAGTAAAAGAATACAACTTTGTTTATTATAATTTAGAATATAAATTCTATTTATATCCAAGATCTCGGCTTTACATCATATTCGATGTTACTAAAATGCGGAATAATTTAAACTTTTCAATATCCTTTAAATAAAATCTTTTATTGATTTCATAACTTGAATCAATTACAAATCCCTGAATCAACTTTATAATATGATTCATTCTATTTGAGTTATCGTATAACGTTTACAACTCGACTTGATATCCTCTATGTATCAACTAATACATCTTTACAGTACGACAAGTTTTAAACAACGTATACAATTATCAAGTACAACTCTTAGAACCTAAACAAGGTTCAAACGATAATCTAAAAAGTATTCTTTATTACGATACTATCTATCTTTATCAATCAAGAAGCACGAAATCTTTACTGTGAATCCTTAACCTGCAAAAGTGGTTATTTGCAAGAGTGAGCTCGACAGCTCAGCAATTCTAACAGTTTTCATGCATCACATAGCATACAACATCATACTCAGTTCATGCATTTATAAACAATTTATATTTACTACGCATGTTACTTTCACATAACAAGTATATCATCAAAGATCAACTTTCAATCTCATTTATATCTCATATACAGTTCATATATAAGTTCACATTATCACAGCATAATATAATTCAACTAACAGTTATTGAATTCATATATCAAATAGGAACTGAAAGACTTGCCTGATTCGTAGTTTAACAACTACGACTTAACTGCTTAAGAATATCTACACTTCGTGTAATCCTACACAGTTATATTAACCATAGAGATCACACTCATTAGTTACATGTATCCATATATTCTTACGTTTCTCAAACCTTATCGAAACTATTACATTCAAACTTTCTAAGTTTCACCTTTTAATATCCTTGTCATACTTAAACTAGTCATGCAAGGCTACTATGTTCATCATGTATACATGTTTATAAGTGTATTAACTCGAGTTTTAAAGCCTAGCATGCTCGTTCAAATCAAATTCAAAGTTACATGGTTTTCATGTCGGACTTTCATATACCTTAAGTAATTCAAGTCCATGCTTTGTATACCTAATCACATAGTCTATGCTTTAGAATTTTATTTCTTGAATACGTGTGCATAGGTGATATCCATGCTTCATCAAATGATGCTCATGTCAACATGTCTATAGGCATAATGACATCCTAATGCATATGCTTGCATGATCATAACATAATTCATATGGTAATTGATGTCCTTAGCTTTCACACTCTAAGCTTTTCATTGGAAATCACACTAAGTCAACAAAGGCATCATAGTACATGCATGGCATCTATATATATTTCATATGCACTAGAAACTCATATTTAAACCACATAAATATTCTCAACTGATCAGAATGTAAAAGACATTAGTCTTGGTCAAGTTCGTTTTTGAAAGTCTTAAGTTTATTATTTCGGAAATTGTCTTAACTTCCAATACTAGTGTACGGTTAATACTTTAAGCATGCATTTCATGTCAATATAAACCATACTATCATGTTTAAAATATCAGATTATATACATATTACATATGTGTCTAAGTTCACAATCGAAACTATAAGTTTCATTTCAAAACTATAAGTTTTTCTTCAATCGTGTGTAGTAATATCGTTAAACAAGCTCATTTCTGATAGTAGTGTGCATACAAGCCAATCATGTATGATGATAAAGCACGTACTTTGTAAACAATCTTATTTATTTATTAATGAAATATTCATTTATTACAGGCATTTAATTATCTACATGTTGCTGTTTTTATAATATATAAATAACCTATAGTTTTAAGCAATGCTTTTAGAATCATGATGATGATCATGCTAATGAGATCTAAATTCTTAGAAAGTTTTAAAACTTAAATAGTTCCCAATCGTGGGATTACTAAAAAGGGGATTAGTAAATCCGGATAGATTGGTACATATGTTGCTTGCTCATTGGATGAGGATGATTGATCTCATGATCATTTGTGTGGAGACACTAAAACAAGTATGTAGGTGCTTATTGAAGAATAAGTTCACTGAACGTGATTCGCTATGGAATACCTAATGGAGTTTTACTCGCATGTCAATAGGAATTCCTAATGTGATAGTAGTACAAGTGATCCTTGGACTTGAGATCATCATAGTATCTTGTATGTAACAAATTATACTTTGACTTATTCCTTAAGACCTTTTAAGGCATATATAGGGTATGCTTGGGTATAATGAGTTACATATGGAGATAATGAATGATCAATAAAGAATCTACCACCTCTAGTAAAAGAGGAGATATGTCCCATGTGATTCGTTAAATGACAACCCAGGAATCCTTGGCCAAGGTGAAATGAAATTAGAAAGGAGTTTTTAATTTGCATTATTTGGAGTTGTGCATTTTCTAATCGAAATACATATAATTAAATAAAATAAGACTTGACAGTAAATCCATGTCTTATATTTAATTGGGACATTGTATGGTGGAAGGATTGAATTGTATGGTAACTATTAACTCACAGGTTCTTTTATGATTAATGTTGAAATCTATATTATCTGGAAAGTCGTTGATCGCTAGGGAGGCTTATCCCTATTGTAGAATAAATATTATTTATTTAAATAAATTATTAGTTTAATTTATTTATTTAAATAAGATTAAAATTATTTTAATTGATTTATTCACAACCGGTTTAATATGGAGAACCTAAAGGGTCACACCATAAAAGGAAGAATAATTATTTAAGAAGGTAATGGCATAATCGTAATAATGCATTAAGTATAATTAATTTAATCTATGGTGATAGAATAAATTAAATAGCTTAATGTTTATTATTTAATATTTTGGAAATATTAAATATAAATTAATAAGAGGAGTCTTATTAATATTATTACAATTATTATTATTTTAATTTCTAAAGGAGTTTAGTAATTAATTTAATATTTAGTACTCTCATTTATTCCTAATAAGATTAGGAGACAAATTAATTAATGAATTTAATTAATTATTCCCATGTGGTGGGAAGCCTAAATTAATTAAAGGAGTTTAATTAATTAAAAGAAATCCCATGTCTAATAGGATTAGAAGGGTTGACCAATGTCTATATAAGAGAAGTCTTATAATAGATATTAGATTGATGCAATTCCAATTGTTGGAGAGTACTCCTTTTCTATAGAGGATAGAAAACTAAGGTTAAGCCAAACACCCTCCTTCTTGATAATTCATCTTCCTTGGTGGATCACCTCTAGAGGCCAAACACTTGGGTGGCTAACGTTGATCAAAGGAAGGAATCTAACCCGGAAATTCAAGGAGATCACGAAGAACAAGGAGTTGAACTAGTACCTGTGGAAGCTTCGTTCTACAAGGGTATGATTCCTATAACTTCTTATTTATCGTTTTAAATTAATAATTTGCATAAAGGATGATCCGGGTAATGGTTTTGTAGAAATTTTTTAAACTCTGATATACCATGCTTCCGCTAATTTTTGCAATTTGATTGCGTCACGATTTCGTACAAACCCAACAATGGCATCAGAGCCAAATCTTTATGCAATTATTAATTTATTTTTGATTTCATATACATATGGGTATGTATTTAAAATAATTTATTGGGCATAATTTTATTGTATAAAATTATATTTTTTAAGGAAAAAAAAAAAGAGACTTTTTTTGGGAAGAATCACAATTTTTTTTTTTGGTGCTAATCTTGAATTCTGCAAAGAAAAGGTGTTGTCTCTTTCTTACTCCAAAAAGAATGTGACCCATCAAGAAAGGACTTTTTTAATAAACCTGCAGGACTCTTTTAATAAAAGAAGGTGACTTTTAAAAAAAATAAATAAATATGATATATTTATATATTATATTCTAAATAATTTTATAATTAAAATAAAGAGTTTATTTTAATCTTGAAATTGGATTTCATGCAATTTAAAATTGCCCATTAAATGATACTCATATATATATGGAATGTTTTAATTCATGAGATGAATATTTATTTATTAATATATATGGTGATATGTATGAAAATAAATGGGGATTGATTATGGACTATTTGACCAATGTGATTGGATTTTATTTTAGTTGAATGCTTGAATGAATGGGTTTTATTAAATGGGGTCTGCGTACCTCGTCTTCTCTAATTTTTTTTTCTTGATGTAAAATTCTATCTCCCTCCTATGTACTTCCCCTTGACTGTTGATCAAGGTTTCTATTTAAATTAAATAGTTTAATGTAATAGAAATAGTTAGAATTATCTTTAAAAATTAGAGACCAAGGAGCAAGGAGCGCATGAAGACCCGTTTGTATGGAGCCCGGGTTTAAATGTAATAGTTACGTTTAAATTTAAATTCTTGCACCCCTAGGTTTGACCTTTTGGTTCACTTGGTGGCTCTAGTGAACCAAACTAGAATAAAAGTCCATAATCAATCCGGGTAGAATATAGTATTCTATATTGCATGCTAAATATTATATATATTATATTTTATGCAAACATGCTTCGCATGTTTAATAAAATGACGCGTATTTTATATATATATGTGCATGCGCGCTAAACAAAGATGAGACTAATAATAACAAATCCCTCAAAGAAATAATATTAAGTCCGAAGTGTTCAAATGATATTTGGAATATCGAACGTCGCCTTCTAACATGATAAATTAATAGAGTATTAGATATTTAATATGAGCTTGTTGTGCTATCCACAAGGCGAGTATTGCGTATTTAAGATGTTAATTAATCACATTTGATGCTTATCAAGAAAATTGAACGATCTAGTCTTGTTGTGCTATCCACAAGGACGAACATTTTTCTTTTTTGAATTTATGAAAGTGCTAGGCTGGACTTAACTTAAATTATTTTAGTTCGGATGTGCACACACTTGACCATTATGATTTAAGAGGCAAAATAAAAGGAATTACATGGTGATGTAATTGACAAGAGTTGTCTACCTATTTATTTGTATATCGCTTGTTGTGCTATCCACAAGGTTATATACATTTGAAATGGGATCCTTATTCTCACTAGCAAATTTTTAATTAGATGTTGCCGAACTATATAAGTGAGGGTAATATAGTTTGATAAAAATAGTGGGAGATACCAATTTAAAATAAAGACCTAAATTTATTTTGGTATGCAAAATTAATAAAATGAATGTTTGCTAAAATGTTGTTTTTCACATGCAGAATTTTAAAAATGTCAAAATCACTAATTTCACTGCGAAGCATACTTGATGCTAATAAGCTTACCGGGCCGAATTATACGGACTGACCAAGAAATCTGAGAATAGTTCTCACTACTGAAAAGATTTCTTATGTCCTAAACTCACATGTCCCTGGAACTGTTCCAGAAACAACCTCTGAGGAAGAGATTGCCACCATTGTAAAGTGGCAAGATGATGCATCTGTAGCTCAATGCATCATGCTCGCATCCATGAATAACGAGCTTCAGCGTCAGCAAGAAAACATGGATGCTCCTACTATGTTGATTCACCTCAAGGAGTTGTATGGTGAACAAAGTAGGACTGCTAGATATGAGATATCTAAGGAGCTCTTCCGATCTCGGATGACCAAGGGCAAGGTGAACATAAAGGAACAAAAGAAATCTGATCCAGCTAGCAAAGGAATGTGCTTCCATTGCAACGAGCCGGGTCATTGGAAGAAAAACTGCAAGAAGTTTCTGGCAGACAAGAAGCTTGGAGAAGCTTCGACTTCCAATCAAGGTTTGTTCATGATTGAAATTAATTTTTCAGAAAGTCAAAATTCTACTTGGGTATTGGATACCGGCTGTGGTTCTCACATATGTAATAATGTGAAGGGACTGGTCAGAAGTAGAAAGCTGAACAATGATGAGGTGATCCTACGAGTAGGGAATGGAGCAAAGGTTGCTGCATTAGCTGTAGGAACTTATTATTTAGCAATGCCTTCGGGCAAGTCCATTTATCTTAATAATTGTTATTATGTTCCGAATATTATTAAAAACATTATTTCAATTTCTGTATTGGATATGGAAGGATTTAACGTTGTTATAAAGAACAATAGTTGTTCTATTTATAAAGACGATGTTTTATATGGTATTGGAAATTTGCGAAATGGACTTTATACACTTGCTTACGAGAAAATATATTTCAAATTGAACAAACTAAGAAAAGGAAAAGAGATGATATTAATTATACCTACATGTGGCACTGTAGACTCGGTCATATCAATGAAACAAGATTATCCAAGTTGCATAAAGATGGGCTCCTCGAGCTATCCGATTATGAATCATATCCAACTTGTGAATCTTGTCTCATGGGTAAAATGACTAAATCTCCTTTTAGTGGAAGAGGAGAAAGAGTTACAGAGTTGTTGACATTGATTCACACAGACGTTTGTGGGCCTATGACAACAAGTGCACGGGGTGGGTATTCTTATTTTATTACTTTCACTGATGATCACTCAAGATTTGGATATGTGTATTTAATGAAATACAAGTCAGAATCATTTGAAAAGTTCAAAGAGTTCAGAAGTGAAGTAGAGAAACAAACGGGCAAGAGTATAAAGATACTTCGATCAGATCGAGGCGGAGAATACTTAAGCAGTGAGTTTCTCAATTGTCTCAAAGAAAATGGTATAATCTCACAATGGACTCCTCCAGGTACACCACAGTTAAATAGGAGTATCTGAAAGGAGAAATCGAACACTGTTAGACATGGTTCGATCCATGATGAGTTTTACCGACCTTCCAATTTCCTTCTGGGGATATGCCCTAGAAACGGCTGCATACCTACTTAACAAGGTACCTACCAAATCCGCCCCAAAGACTCCATATGAGATGTGGAAGGGAAGGAAACCAAATCTTAAGCATGTTAAGACTTGGGGTTGTCCAGCTTATGTCAAAAAGTTTGAACATGATAAGCTACAGACTAAATCCGAAAAGTGTAGATTTGTGGGATACCCTAAAGAAACTGTAGGGTATTATTTCTATCATCCAACTGATCAAAAGGTGTTTGTTGCGAAACATGCTGCCTTCTTGGAAAAGGAGTTTATCCATGAAGGGGTCAGTGGGAGTAAGATATATCTTGAAGAAGCTCAAGAACCACAAATTACCACGGATCAAAGTCAGGTACCTGACCAAGTAGAAGAACCTACTATACCACACCCTGTTCGTAAATCTGGAAGAGTACCGAAGATACCTGAGAGGTATGGATTCGTTGTAGAGGATGATGATGAGGTACGCATCATGAATGATGATGATCCATTGAATTACGAACAGGCCATGAGTAATAAACACTCAGGGAAATGGCTTGAAGCCATGAAATCCGAAATGGACTCTATGTATGAAAACAAAGTATGGACTTTGGTTTCACCACCTGAAGGCATTAAGCCTATTGGGTGTAAATGGGTCTTTAAAAGAAAGACTGGAGCGGACGGCAAGGTGGAGACCTATAAGGCCCGACTGGTTGCAAAAGGTTTCAAACAAAGACAAGGAGTTGATTATGATGAAACCTTTTCACCAGTAGCTATGCTCAAGTCCATTCGGATTTTGCTTGCGATTGCAGCTTATAACGACTATGAGATCTGGCAGATGGAAGTGAAAACGGCCTTCCTCAATGGGAAACTTGAGGAGGATGTGTATATGACACAGCCAGAGGGATTTGTTTCAAAGGTTGGAATAAATCAAGTCTGTAAGCTGCAACGATCCATTTATGGATTGAAGCAAGCTTCTCGTAGATGGAACATTCGTTTTGATGAGACAATCAAAGAGTTTGATTTTATCAAAAATGACGATGAACCATGTGTGTACAAGAAGGTTAGTGGGAGCGCAGTTTCATTCCTTGTATTATTTGTTGATGATATATTACTGATAGGGAATGACATTCCTATGCTACAATCAATTAAAATCTGGTTATCTAAACACTTCTCCATGAAGGACTTGGGAGAAGCATCCTATATTTTGGGGATAAAGATCTATAGAGATAGATCTAAAAGGATGCTTGGTTTATCCCAAGGAACGTACATTGATGCAATGCTAAAGAGATTTAGCATGGAAGATTCCAAAAGAGGACTCATGCCGATGAGCCATGGAATACATCTCTCCAAGAAACAGGCCCCAAAGACACCTGAGGAGAGAGACCGAATGAGTAAGATCCCTTATGCTTCTGCAATAGGATCTATCATGTACGGTATGATATGTACTAGACCAGATGTTGCTCATTCACTTAGTGTAATGAGCAGATACCAGTCGAATCCAGGAGAAGAGCACTGGAAGGCAGTGAAGAATATCCTAAAATACTTGAGAAGGACTAAGGATATTTTTCTTGTCTACGGTGGGTCTGAATTAAAACTCGAGGGCTTCACAGACTCAAGTTTTCAAACGGACCAAGATGACAGTAAATCTGTTTCGGGGTATGTTTTTACCTTGAACGGAGGCGCAGTGAGTTGGAAGAGTTCCAAGCAGCAAACAGTTGCTGATTCAGTGACAGAGGCAGAGTATATAGCTGCAAGTGAAGCTGCAAAGGAAGCTGTTTGGATGACGAAGTTCTTAACTGAACTTGGTGTGGTTCCTAGCATTGGAGAAGCAGTTCCCATTTACTGTGACAACACAGGAGCAGTTGCACAGGCTAAGGAACCGAGGTCTCATCAGAAATCTAAACACGTGTTGCGGCGATTTCATTTGATCAGGGAGATCATTGAAAGAGGAGACGTCACCTTGGAGCGTGTAGACTCTCAAGACAACATTGCAGATCCATTTACTAAAGCTTTAACACAACAGCAGTTTGATCGTCACTTAGAGAAGATGGGTATGAGATACCATGGCGATTGGCTTTAGTGCAAGTGGGAGATTGATAGTAGTGTGCATACAAGCCAATCATGTATGATGATAAAGCACGTACTTTGTAAACAATCTTATTTATTTATTAATGAAATATTCATTTATTACAGGCATTTAATTATCTACATGTTGCTGTTTTTATAATATGTAAATAACCCATAGTTTTAAGCAATGCTTTTAGAATCATGATGATGATCATGCTAATGAGATCTAAATTCTTAGAAAGTTTTAAAACTTAAATAGTTCCCAATCGTGGGATTACTAAAAAGGGGATTAGTAAATCCGGATAGATTAGGTACATATGTTGCTTGCTCATTGGATGAGGATGATTGATCTCATGATCATTTGTGTGGAGACACTAAAGCAAGTATGTAGGTGCTTATTGAAGAATAAGTTCACTGAACGTGATTCGCTATGAAATACCTAATGGAGTTTTACTCGCATGTCAATAGGAATTCCTAATGTGATAGTAGTACAAGTGATCCTTGGACTTGAGATCATCATAGTATCTTGTATGTAACAAATTATACTTTGACTTATTCCTTAAGACCTTTTAAGGCATATATAGGGTATGCTTGGGTATAATGAGTTACATATGGAGATAATGAATGATCAATAAAGAATCTACCACCTCTAGTAAAAGAGGAGATATGTCCCATGTGATTCGTTAAATGACAACCCAGGAATCCTTGGCCAAGGTGAAATGAAATTAGAAAGGAGTTTTTAATTTGCATTATTTGGAGTTGTGCATTTTCTAATCGAAATACATATAATTAAATAAAATAAGACTTGACAGTAAATCCATGTCTTATATTTAATTGGGACATTGTATGGTGGAAGGATTGAATTGTATGGTAACTATTAACTCACAGGTTCTTTTATGATTAATGTTGAAATCTATATTATCTGGAAAGTCGTTGATCGCTAGGGAGGCTTATCCCTATTGTAGAATAAATATTATTTATTTAAATAAATTATTAGTTTAATTTATTTATTTAAATAAGATTAAAATTATTTTAATTGATTTATTCACAACTGGTTTAATATGGAGAACCTAAAGGGTTACACCATAAAAGGAAGAATAATTATTTAAGAAGGTAATGGCATAATCGTAATAATGCATTAAATATAATTAATTTAATCTATGGTGATAGAATAAATTAAATAGCTTAATGTTTATTATTTAATATTTTGGAAATATTAAATATAAATTAATAAGAGGAGTCTTATTAATATTATTACAATTATTATTATTTTAATTTCTAAAGGAGTTTAGTAATTAATTTAATATTTAGTACTCTCATTTATTCCTAATAAGATTAGGAGACAAATTAATTAAATGAATTTAATTAATTATTCCCATGTGGTGGGAAGCCTAAATTAATTAAAGGAGTTTAATTAATTAAAAGAAATCCCATGTCTAATAGGATTAGAAGGGTTGACCAATGTCTATATAAGAGAAGTCTTATAATAGATATTAGATTGATGCAATTCCAATTGTTGGAGAGTACTCCTTTTCTATAGAGGATAGAAAACTAAGGTTAAGCCAAACACCCTCCTTCTTGATAATTCATCTTCCTTGGTGGATCACCTCTAGAGGCCAAACACTTGGGTGGCTAACGTTGATCAAAGGAAGGAATCTAACCCGGAAATTCAAGGAGATCACGAAGAACAAGGAGTTGAACTAGTACCTGTGGAAGCTTCGTTCTACAAGGGTATGATTCCATAACTTCTTATTTATCGTTTTAAATTAATAATTTGCATAAAGGATGATCCGGGTAATGGTTTTGTAGAAATTTTTTAAACTCTGATATACCATGCTTCCGCTAATTTTTGCAATTTGATTGCGTCACGATTTCGTACAAACCCAACAATTTCATATCAAGGTAATCATATATGTATGTTATCTATGTCCACATGCTTGTTCTAATTATATATCTCATGCTAGCACTTATCAGTACTTAATAGAAAATAGAAACTGGGACAGGGGACCGGCGCAGCTGCGCTGCGCCTCAGTTATTAACCGGCGCAGCTGCGCCGTGTCTGGTTCATGCCAGAGAGCAGCCTGCTTTGGCAGTTTTCCAGCCCAAACACAGAAACTTAATACGAACTTGATTCTAATAAGCCATATAACAGTCTAAACATATGTATAAGCTAGTATAGCAACTAAGGAGCAATTAACAACCATTGCTTGATCACATAATCATGGATTCCATACTCAATTCAAGAATTAGAACTTGATAGTAAACTTAAATGAAGAACAAGAAAAGTATATTATACCTTTGCAATTAGCTTGCTAATTCACACTTCCTCTACTGATGTGTATATAATTACTCACTCTATATATGCTCTCAATTTCATACTTAATCAATTCTCAGCAATGGAAAAATGGAGAAGGAGAGTCCATATTTATAGAGCAACTAATGTCCAGATATTGCTCTTGTTCTTCAAATTAAACCAACGTAAATTAGGATTGTATGTTGGTTATGAAAGGGTAGGTAATGGGTGGTTGAATCCCATCATAACACCCACTCCCCATGCATGATGAGCTATGAAGCTAGGGAGTTTGCTGAGTTTGAGGAAGAAATAGGGAGTTAGCTTCACGGTGTATTCACGTGGGAGGGAAATGTGACTAATAATAAGGGACAAGGCACAATACTCAGCATTTGCAATGTAGTTCCACACTTGGGTCATACACCTCTACATATAATATATACACTTAGGTAATATAAATTATGTATACATTTCATCCTACCGGATATAATTCTATCGGGTATTACTCATTATAACGGTTATTAATACAGTTATAATATCCTATAGAAACCATTATCAATTTAACAATTGCTATATGTTAATAGGGTATTCCTTAAGGTCTACCCACACATATCATGTTACATAAGCAATAATATTATGCAACTCTCTTAATGCAACCAATCACACTATATAATATATACATATAGCTATATTAAAGCGTCACACTGCATTATATACACATTTCATGTAACTCTATCACCTTACTATATAGCTTATATAGTCATGTCGCACTTTACACTTCGTACAACATATAGTTAACTATCATACGTTATATATTTTAATATCGCATGCTTGCACATTAATAAATTACTTATTTTATTAATTAATCTATTTCTCATTAATCAATGGAATTATAATTTCCATAACAATTAATTAGCACTTATATAGTTAATTATCACAATAAATAAATATAAATCTTATTATATTTATAACAAATATACTTATATCATGCTATCACTCGCAATAATAATAATTCAACATATTATTATAATAACAATTAATATAGATTAATTGTTTAATTAATAATTCTTCCATCTTCGAATTAATCAATTCATTACCGAATCTATTATCGTGCCACACAAGGCATTTCTCACAAGCTTAATCTCAATCTTATTATTATTCCCATCACTTACTACTTATAACATGTTCAATATAATTAAAACTATTAAGTCACAAGGTTCACATATATAAATATATCTTGAATGGAAATACTCCAATATTCTATATAACCTTTACGGTAATGTAATAACTCAAGCTATTAAAATGCTAAACTACTTCAATTAATTATACTTATAATAAGTATAACCTTTACGCTTATAATAATTAATATATACTCTATTAATTATTCTAATAATAATATTCACGATCAAATAATAACTTAAGTTATTTAATATATTAAAAATAACTTAGTTTCCTTTCATTAATTAAACTCCATTGAAAATACATTTAAAATTATGTAGTTAGCCATAACATAAAATACTATGTTTTCTCCAAATAAGGATATTCATTATTAGAAAATAATTTACTTATTGTCTCAAGATATTATAATTAATATAATATCTATTAAAAGTATGTACGGCACATGTACATATATTATTTATAGAAAATAGATAATAAGTTTATTTTCTATTATAATAATTTATTTCCATCAATTTATTTACATATAGCAAATATGTTTTAATATATTTACCATATTAATTAATTATACCTATTACCTCATACAAAAACATATAAGGTAATATTATTATTCAAAAATAATATTTTCTCCTTTATTTAAAATAATTCAATATTAGAATTTATTTTAATATCCTTTATTAGAAATATATAATAATTATTTCTCTTTCTTTTCTATAAATTGTTTCCCAAAATAATTTCTTGAAATATTAAATATTTATTTAAATATATAATGATTTCCATCCTCGTATATATATATTTAACGTTATTCGCACATTAGACTTTCTCACATATTACTACTCTAAGTAATATACATAAAAAGTATCAACTATAATTACATAATCAACACACATATTAATTCACTCCTTTACTTAAGTAAATTAAACACTGTACTATATCATCATAGTTAATTAAGGTTCAATACTCTCATTATATTATTCCATAATATAACTCCCAACTTAAATTAACTAATATTTATTCTTATTAGTTAATTCCTTAACTACTCATGCTTCACTATTCAAACCTATTCACGGATAGCTTAAGTGCTATTAATAACCTATATTATAAACATACTAGTTATTAATACACATACACACGAATATGGTGATTATACATTAAGGATATTTAATGTCACCAACTTACTATGATAAAATAATTTTATAAATTATTTAATATCGATAGGAAATCTTATCCACTTCCTTTACTCAACTGAATTGTCTCTATGATAAATAACAAATATATATTAATAGTATATTTATAAATCACAAAAACACATATTACATAGTCCATATTACCCTATGTAATATAATACTACATACCTCATATTACAGATATATACTCTTATTCGAACCCATCTCACAGTTTAAGAATTTTATTTATTAAATCCTTATTTAATAATATTTGAAAATTCGGGTTCTTACAATAACTCCAACTGTGATGCAAGATTGAGCTTCGACTTGATGGATCTTGATCAAGAGGAGGAAGATGACTATGAGGTGCCAGAGGAGATCAAGGAATGGGTCAAAGACAAATCCAAACCAAACCTTGACCAAACCTCCACCATCATCATAGGAACCTCCAAAACCATCAAAGAAATCCAAATAGGTTTAGACCTTACCTCAAATCAAAAAGCCCACCTGATCGAACTCCTAACACAGCACTAGGATGTATTTGCATGGTCGCATGAAGACATGATCGGTCTATCCACAGACATTGTCATCCATCGGATGCCCATCAAAGAAGGGTTCAAACCAGTCAAACAAAAGCTTAGACGATTAAAACCTGAGTGGAGTTTAAAAGTCAAAGAAGAAATCATTAAGCAATTCAAAGCCGGGATCATCATGGTATCAACATATCTCGAATGGCTATCAAACATAGTCCCCTTGCCTAAACCAGAAGGGAAGGTACGAGTCTACGTGGATTACCGGAATCTAAATAAAGCCTGCCTCAAGGATAATTTCCCGGTACCTTTTATCCACATCCTGATTGACAATACTGCGCAATACGACATGTATTCTTTCGTAAACTGCTTTGCTAGTTACCATCAAATCATGGTTGCTGAAGAAGACCGGGAGAATACAGCTTTTATCACTCCCTGGGGAACTTTTTGCTATCGACGTCTATCCTTCGGCCTCATCAATGTCGGAGCAACGTATCAGCGAGCCATGATGGCCCTCTTTCATGATATGATGCACATTGAATTAGAAGTCTATATTGATGACATCATCATCAAGTCCCGAAGGGAGGACGATCACATAGATCATCTCAGGAAGCTGTTTAACAGGTTGCGCAAGTACAACCTCAAGCTAAATCCCGCCAAATGTGCTTTTGGCGTCAAGGCAGGCAAACTGCTAGGATTCCTGGTGAGCAATCGGGGCATTGAGTTAGACCCTGCCAAGATCAAAGCCATTTCTGAAATGCCCGTGCCTCGTACAGAGAAGGAGATACGAGGATTCCTGGGAAGGATCAATTTTATAAGTTGGTTCATTTCCCAGCTCACAGCAACCTGTGAGCCCATCTTCAAGCTGTTAAGGAAGAATTCCTCATCAAATGGAATGAGGATTGTCAACAAGCCTTCCTTGCCATCAAAAAGCAGCTTGTCGAAGCACTTGTTTTGGTACCTTCGAGGGATGGAGTCCCTTTATTCATGTACCTGTCCGTCAATACCAATGCCATGGGCTGTATGCTAGGACAGAAGGATGATAGTAGCAAAGAAAGAGCTATCTACTACATCAGCAAAAAATTTAGCAGTGGGGAACAGAAGTATACCCTGATCGAGAAGACATGCTGTGCATTAGCATGGGCCGCCATGAGGTTGCAACATTATTTGCATGGGCACACGACATATCTAATATCCCACATGGATCCACTCAAATATGTCTTCAACAAACCAATGTTAAATTGTCGACTGTCCAAATGGCAGTTGATTCTACAGCAGTTTGATATTGTCTACGTGACTCAGAAGTTTATCAAAGGCCAAGGCATTGCAGATCAATTAGCAAAAGCACCTTTAGGAGGGTTCGAGCCCCTGGAGACATATTTCCCAGATGAAGGGATTATGATAATTCAACAACTCTAGTCAGAGAATACAGTCCAACCATGGAAAATGTAGTTCGACGGAGCGGTAAACATGGAAGGTTTCGGAGCTGGGGCAGTCCTTATCTCTGGTACAGGTGATCAATATCCTGTGGCTACCAAACTTTAATTTGGCAACACCAACAACACGGCCGAGTACGAAGGCTGTATACTGGGGTTGAAACTAGCCCAATCCATGGGTATCAAACACTTATTGGTCTTTGGAGATTCTGAGTTGGTCATAAGATAAACCATCGGTAAGTATCTCATAAAAGAACTGCATCTGCTGCCATATCATCGACAAGTCCTCAAAATATCCCAGGAGTTCGAAGCAATAACCTTCGTCCACATTCCTCGGGGTCAAAATGACTTTGCCGATGCACTGGCAACGTTGGCTTCATTAATCTGCGTATCCAACAGGAGCGGGTTTCCCAACATCCAGCTCACAAATTAAAAAGCCCCAACGTATAGGAATTACATTGGAGAAGTATCAGACAAAATACCTCCTGTCAAGCAACCTTGGTTTCAAGACATCAAGGAATATCTCCATGATGGATCTACACCCGCTGGTGCAAGCCAATCAGAGCGAAAATGGATTCTCAGAATGGCCATGAAGTTTTATTTGAGCGGAGATGCACTTTATAAAAGGGATGCTGGAATAGGCCTGTGAAGATGCCTCGACAAGGAGCAAGCCCAAAGACTAATGGATAAAGTCCATGGCGGAGTCTGTGGTCCACACATGAGCGGCCATCTGCTGGCCAAGAAGATAATCAGAACAGGACATTACTGGATCTCGATCAAAGCTGATTGCGATGATCACATCAAGAGATGCTGTCAACGCCAAAGTACATGGAAATGTCATCCACACTCCTCCAAATGAGCTGCACAACATGAGTGCACCATGACCTTTTTCTATGTGGGGAATGGTTGTGATAGGTCCAATCGAACCCAAAGCTAGCAACGGTCATCTGTTCATCTTCACCATGATCGACTACTTCACCAAATGGGTTGAAGCAGCCTCTTTTCCTAAAGTCACAAAAGAGGTCATCATCAGTTTCATCAGAAATAATGTCATTTGTCGATATGAACAACCGGAGGTGATCGTATCAGATAACGCCAAAAACCTGAACAATCAAATGATGGTAGAACTATGTGCCAAGTTCCACATCAAACATCTCAACTTCGACATTTATCGGCCCAAGATGAACGGTGCTGTCGAAGCGGCCAACAAAAAAATCAAGAAGATCATACAAAAAATGTCTGCCAATCACAAGGACTGGTCTGGCCTGCTATCTCTCACCCTGTTAGCCTACAGGACGTCAATGCACACTTCTATTGGGGCTACCCCCTATTCACTGGTCTATGGCATGGAAGCAGTCCTCCCCATAGAAGTAGAGATGGAGTCTTTACGAGTATTAATAGATGCTCAGATGGATAAAGATCAATGGTTACAAGACCGATATCATCAACTGTCCCTAATAGACGAAAAGAGGGCCACAACCATTTTCCATGGACGGTTATACCAACAAAGGATCGCCAGGTCCTACAACAAGAAAGTCCGAATCCAACAATTCAAAGAAAATAATTTGGTGCTAAAGAAAATCCTAGCCAATCAGGATGAAGCCAAAGGAAAATTTGCCCCAAACTGGGAAGGCCCTTTCATTATCAAGGAAATGCTGACAGGGGGAACTATCAGGCTACAAGAAATGGACGGGAACGAATTTCCCCAACTCATCAATTCAGATACCATGAAAAGGTACTATGTCTGAAGCACATGAATACTCGCATCTGGGTCCTACAAATCAAATCAGGTTCAACTTTTCACTAGAGAAGCCTGAGCTACGAATGACCTGATCTCCCTCAGCCCGGGAGTACGTGGGCAACCATCTATGGTGCGGTCAAATCAAGCAAAAATCCAAAGAACCTGCAAATTTTAGGATTAAATTCCAAAGCTCATCGAACCAAATTCAAACCCCAGATAAACTCTTTTCAAGTCTCTTAAATTAAACAACCAGAACTACGAATGACCTGATCTCCCTCAACCCGGAAGTATGTAGGCAGCCCTCTACGGCGCGGTTTGACCTTCAAGAAAAAACAAAAAGATGGAAGACCAGTTCCAAGGCACCAAAGACAAATAAAAGCTAAATGCTGTCAAGCTGTCTGGTTACCAGACCCATTTGAGGAACTCCCCTGACACCTCAACTGTCAGTCTATCAAGGAGAAGCTCAAAATGCATCAACAACTGCGAGTCATGATGGAAGTGGTAATCACTCAGCGATGGCAATACATATCTAAGCAGGGAAATATCTCAAAAATATATTTCTCTGATATATAAACTGCTTTATATACATAGTGCCCTGTACATAACCAAAATGGCTGATCTAGTCTGTGCAGGAAAAATAAAGCTAGTCTATGGACCCAAGGACAAGCGGGTCAGTAATGCCAGTATGGCATCTCTCTCTGAGGATGGAGGAGCATCTGTAAGAGTAGTCCACTCAGCCTCCATACGGATTAGAATATCCACAGTCAACTGCAAGATGGCATTGTGGTCATCAATGTAAGCACTCATCTCGGTAACCAAACCATGGGTGTAAGATCGAAGAGCAGTACTATCAGCAATGTGGAAATCATGGGAAGCTATAGCCTCATCCCTCTCTACAAAAGCAGCATCCCAAGAAATCAAAGTCTCCTCAATCTCAACATATGCTGCATCTCTGGCTGAGCGAACCTCGTCTCGCTCCATAATGGCCATATCTAAAGCAGAGCGAAGCTCCTCTAGCTCAATCAATCCAGTATCCAAAGCGGTCCTGAGACCATCCCTCTTAGCAAAAGCTAAATCCTTGCCAGACAGGGCAACTAACAGCTGCGCTCTAGATGAATCTCTCTCAAAGGTCATCCTAAATAGAGAATCTGACAAAGCTGGATCTGTCTCTGTGGGAATAACCAGGGGATCACTAATTAAAGCTACCGCCAAATCTACAAATAGCTCATCCTCAGTAGGAGAATCGGGATCCTCCATGGGCTCCTCCTCTTCAGAATCCGCTGCGACTGCGGTCTCTGCCTCTAACCATGCAGAATACTCCAGAGAATGACCTGGATGTCTACTGGAGAACTCAACCCTCTCCCTGTGAGTCCAACACTCATAAACTCTAACCAAGTCGGCCGATGACATAGATGAAGCTGACATCCTCTGATCAGCAGAATCCTCAAAATGGTGCATACTCTGCCACTGATCAAACTGCTCCATAACTGCCAAGGGATGATAAGTAGTCATACCCCTCAATACTGCCAAAGGCAAATAATCCATGCCAGATGCATGAGTAATGAAGCTGAACGGGGTCGCCATCCCTGAGCATAACAAAACTGTGAATGGATGCTCAATATCCGACAAAAATGCTAACCAGGACTCTGAGTCAACGCAATTAGGCGGACAAAAGGAGTAAACTGAGGATATCTCGTTGCTAAAACAATAGGAATAAGGTCTAAAGGATCCAATCGGTCGTATATGTGACATCAACCACATATACAGCACGACCGAGCTACCCCCGAAAAACCCCGCTGGATGGGTACTGCAATAGGTGAGCGACCTCAGTGTCTCTGTCAAGATCATAGGGATAATGGTACTACCCTGCCTAAGGGCTCTGACTACGACAACCAATCCCACATCAAGGTGATCTAAATGCAATGGCATGTAAACATATGCCATAATACACATCAACAACATGTCTATCCTGGCTATCTGCCAATCCTCTGCAAAAATGACAAAATCTCCGACGTGACGGTCGTAGTTATCAAGCTCACCATAACGCTCTATCAAGAAGTTAAGGGAGATCATATGCCCTGAAACGATCTCATCCATGACTATGCTTTGCCGAAAACCGAACAACCAAGTAAACGGTCTCAGCATATCACTGATAGCCGTCCTAGCACACGACGACTATAAATCCAAGCTAGTAAATCTCTGGTACTCCTCCAGAGTAGGCGAAAGATCACACCGCCCAATGCAGAATACCTGTCTCTCCGGTATTCATAAGGGTAGAACGTCATCAATAAAGTCGTCTGGAACCCTAAAATCTACAAGGGCCATCGAATGCCCCAGCATCTGGTCAACTGTCCCCCTAGCTGGAAAGGGTAGACTATCATACCATGACCGCAACGATGCAGCCACCTTGACCGTGGCAAATGCTCTATACGGCTAACTACAGACGTCGTCATCTGTAGCACCATATCACAAGACCGTCTAGAGGTTAAGTCAAATCGCAACTGTCTAAATGCATACACATGATACATGTATGATGACAATGATATAAACATGATGTAGCAGATAAAGATGACAAAAATATCTACAATAAGCTATCTACTGCATACATTATCCCTATATCCTGGTACAAAGTGAAAGGAAGAATATAGGGAAATGGGGCACCACCACCTAGCTAATACAGTTGTCTATCAAAATAATGGCACAAACGTCGAATAGCCAAAATAGTGGCTGACCAAAAATATAGCTGCCATAGCTATCACAGGAAGTCAAAGACCTCGGTATCAAATCGATCGACTTGCTCCAGATCCTTTGTCTGCACAAAGCTGCTAGGATCAGTCATATCTGGGCTGTATAAGGGAGGATCTGCCCCTGTATAACTGCTATTGAATGGACCTGAAGAGGGGCCTGCTCCAGAGCTGGATGGGTCAAATGAAGATGCCTCTTATGGATCTCAGCCAAGATGCTTGATAAAGAAACGAGCCTGGTCCAACTCCCTGGTCAGATGTGCTATCTGGTCTGCATGAGTAGGCTCTCTAATATAAGCTATCCAGTCCGTTATCATCACGGACCTCGACACCATGTCTGCCATAAAATGCGTGGCACGAGTCTGATCCCCAATAATGCGAGGACTCCACCAACTATAGAAGGCTTCCTGGCTGTATGGGCCCTCTGATAGATCAAAGCCGTCTATACCCTCCAAAGGGATGTTTGTCAAAGGCACGGACATTGGCCAATGATGCCAAGCAGGAGGAGCAATGGGAATACGGATTTCCCCTGTGACACTCCGAATGGCATGTTTTCTAAGATAGAGCTCCCAGCCTCCCTCTGTCAACATAGGGACTCTGCGGGTCGATAAGTCAAACTCCCGACCAGTGGGGAAACCTCCATCAAATTTGACGGTTAAATGCTCGGATGTATACGGCGTCCAGGTGATCGAGCCTGCAGTCAAAAGCTCCAACTGTAGACGGGCATGAGTAAATCCCTCAACAACAGGGACCTCCATTAAAATGGAGTGGTGCCATCTCCGTCCACATGGATAGGTCTCCAGACCAAATGCTGAAACGAGCCGTAGGCAAAGAAGCCTCTCAAATGCCCAAAGTTATCCATGCAAATATCAAAAGTCCTCAGTGACCAAGACTGCCAAAAATAAGTGCAGAAATCAAAAAGGTACAGAAAGATGTACTGACCAGCAAAAACTGATGGAATCCTAACCAAGCCTCTGTTACACCCTCCGAAAGTAGGCGCATGCCCCGGAGAAAATAGGTAAAGGTATAGGAGCCCCAATTAAAGTCACTGAGGCGCTCTACATGCTGAGTGGCGCTGATCAAAGCAAAGGACACTGTCGATGAGTTGTCCACCACAAAATAACCCCTGATGATCGACAAAAACAATCGCCTCAGAATGCTATCTCTAGCCCTCCGATCATCAGGCAGAGGCAACTGCAAAGCCCTATCCTGGGCGTCTATACTCAAGGGACCAGATCGGACTGCCCGACCCTTGAATGTCTACTGAGGGACTCCTAACAGGGATCTAACTACGGTGGGCAAAATGTCAGACATGACAGGCACTGTCTTGCCCTCAAACTCAACGCCGGTGATAAATCTCCAGTCCATAGAAGTCATCATCACCTCGCAATCAAGCAGATGAAGGGACTAAGTCTGGTGAAACCAGTGCTCAGATAAAGGCCTCATATACCCCCAAGGGCAACGGCAGGGCAGGATTAAAAAGAAGGCCTGAAATCCCCAGCCATCCACGATCTCCCTATAATCCTCGTGCAGAGTCTAATAGAGGGAGTGCACACTAAACCAGTTCCCTCGTGGTTGTGTCAAGCCAGGGACTTGCATCAAAAATTAACCCATGTCAAAAACCTGTGCCCCGAGAATGGCCAGAAGATGGGAAAAGAGTCTAGAAAGAAGAAAGACTTTAAGTCACCTCGTTAGCCTGAAGATATCTCGAAGGATGGCGACTCAAGTCGCCCAGTAACTCCTATATCTGCACAGCAATGCCCGGGACCTCATCATGTGGAACCTGAGCTGGAACAGGAGCAACAAAAGCAGCCTCCTCATCATCAATGTCAATGGGCTGCTCATCCTGTGCTGGACGTATCTTGCTCTTTACCAATCTGCGAGGCGTCTTAGCTGGACAGGCCTGTGGGACGGCAGAAGCCCTCTTTTGTCTAACGCCTGATGAAACCCTGGTAGAGCTGCCAGGTCTATCGCGATCCATCACATACACCAGTACTCAAAATCACCTCAGACAGGGTGTGGTAAGCCTAAAACCTGTGGCTTATTAATCAATCAATCTAGCATATATATCTAAGTTATAAAACCTACATTAGGTTAGTAAAAACTCCCCACAGAGTCAAAAATGCATGCTTTTCAAAAGCTAAGATTTTGGAGAAATTTTGCCAGAGTCTCCTTTGTAAAATGGACTGTCCACATGCATACATGCATGCCTAGGTGGCCATTCAGTAGCACACCTACCCAAAAATAGAAATAGTTTATATTTACTAAAAAAAAATCAAAAACCAGCCTCACATGGTCTCCAAAATACCATAGGCATTTTTAGTTGAAAGTCTAGGCTCACTAGGCCTCAAAAAAGATGACTAAACTGATCAAAAAGTGGAAAAATTGACTGTCTCAGAACCTGAAATTTCTTACATCCAAACATGCATTACAGTAAGATATGCATACATATGTAGATAGAAAAATTTTCACAGGCCATATAGACATACATTTTTCATACACTGCATTTGAAAGCAACCTAGGCGGTTCACATACTTTTAACGGCCAAAAATTGCGAAAGAAGGATGGAAAACGTTACCTGCGCCGCGCTGAACGCGTATAAACTGACGAATTTAGAATTCGACTGCCAGAACTCCGTAGATCTGATAAAGAAGATCGAAAATCATTTCGCTGCTCAAACGGGAAACTTGCAAAATGAAAATTCCACAGCACATTAAGTAGCCCAGGTGGCCGCAGCTCCACCTATAGCTTCCGCACCTCCACCTGTGGTAGCCCAGGTGGGTCCCACCTGCCCCGGGCCTGGTTCGATTCCAGTCAAAACGGAGTTTAAACTGGCCCCCGAATCAAATCTGAAGAGAATTCGCTACGCGATTGAGCGGTTTGTCCTGAAATCCTGCGTTCAAGCAGTGCAATCCTGACAAAAAGGGAAAATCCACAGAGACCCTTGACATTCATCCCAGAGCCATGTCCGAGGATTAACAAATAAAACTGTGAAAGAACTGCCCAAAAATTGCGCAAAATTGCCAAAAACTACCATTTTCGATGCAGTTTCAGCCGTTGGCTCAGCCCCAGCGAAGTTCGGGTTCCGACCGAAGCAGTTTCAGCCGTTGGCTCAGCCCCAGTGAAGTTTGGGTTCCTACCAAAGTAGTTACAGCCGTTGGCTCAGCCCGAACGAAGTTCGGGTTCTGACCAAAGAAGTTTTAGCCGTTGGCTCAGCCCCAGCAAAGTTCGGGTAATGACCGAAGCAGTTTCAGCCGTTGGCTCAGCCCCAGTGAAGTTCGGGTTCTGACCGAAGCAGTTACAACCATTGGCTCAGCCCCAGTGAAGTTCAGGTTCTAACCGGTGACCACTCAGCCTTTGGTTCCAGTCCAGCAAAGCATCAAGTACTGACCGGTGACAACTCAGCCGTTGGTTCCAGTCCAGCGAAGCATCGGGTACTGACTGATGACAACTCATCCGTTGGTGCAACCCCAGTGAAGTTTGGGTGCCGACAGAAGTCAATTTCAACCTTCAGATTAGTCCCATGAGATGACAGGAGATGATCTACAGTTGAGAGTCATATAATAATCCATCTTCACAAAGGACAGATGATAGAATCTGTTATACACATCCTCAAAGAAAATCATTGAGGTAGTATCAATCCTGGCCACTTCCTTAATACCTACAAAGCTATCGCAGAGGACGACATCCCCAGCAGATCAAAATGGGAAAAATCTGTGATAGCTCACCCCCTCAGAATCTACAAAGCTATTGCAGAGGACGTCATCCCCAGCAAGTCAAGACGGGAAAATCTGTGATAAATCATCTTCAACAAACTCATCAGAGTCAAACGAATTATCGTGAATGATGTCATCCACCGCCAAGAATGACAAAACTGGCTCGCAATAACTTCCTAATACCATCAATGGCTATACTGGATAGCGTCATCCCCAATAAAGTGATAACGCACACAGCCAAAAGTAGCCCCATTCTACTCCAAGACACCCAGCTTCAAAATGGCTCTGACATTCTTTATTTCTAGTGTCTACTAATCTTTATCCTGTCCATTCCACCATGTTATATGGACATGATAAAGAGGGGCATCTATAGACACTTGAAATTTTTCTTGCCCCAATACTAACCCAGTAGGAAGGAAAAACCGTCAATCAATCCAAATTCGGCCACCAACGCCGGTCCTTCAACCTAATCTGATGCCCAATATCTTTAATCAAGCTCCGACAGTCAATCGGATCATCAATCAAGCTTCGACAGTCAATCGGACCATCAATCAAGCTCCGACAGTCAATCGGACCATCAATTAAGCTCCGACAGTCAATTGGACCATCAATCAAGCTCCGACAGTCAATCGGACCATCAATCAAGCTCCGACAGTCAATCGAACCATCAATCAAGCTCCGACAGTCAATCGAACCATCAATCAAGTTTTGATAGTTAATTGGATCATCAATCTCAACCCCGGTCTCAATCTGGGAAGTTAAAATCAACCCCGGTCTTAACCCGGGAAGTCAATTCAACCCCGGCAGCAACCCGAAAGGTACCAATCAACCCCGACCTCAATATCGGGCCGTAAAGTCAACCCTGGTCTCGATTCAGGAAGTCAAGGAAACCTCAACATCAATCGAGGACATGTCAAGCCTTCTCCGGTCTCAATTCGGGAAATACAGTTCATACCCGGCAGCAACTCGGGATGTCAAACTCGACCCCGGTCTCAACCTGGGAAGTGCAGGTCATCCCTGTCTCAACCCGGGACGTCAGGTAAACTTCAGACATCAACCTGAAGCATCACAACAACTCCAGAGAAAAACCTGGAACGACCGCGTCAGCCTCAGAGACAACCCTGAGTTCAAAAGACTCGACTGAGATCCAGGTCTTGGAATCAGCTCCCGAAAGTCCCGAAAGTCAACCAGCGACCATGCTGACACTACAGGCAGCCCTGGGAGGGGTACAACGGTCATTTCATCAAATCTCAACCGACTTGGTCAAACTCAAGCCAAATCGATGCCGCCAAAGTCAGAATGAACCCTAACAACGATCCTGAGTGGCAACTACGCAAGACAGCTCAACGGACAAGCTGCGGGAAATCGAAGACATGGTTATAAACCCATCTTCCTGGACCCAAAATATGTTTTTTCCCATATCATTGTGACACTCTTGGAGAGAGCTTTCTGAAAAGGTATCGCACGCCTCAAACGGACGCTTCGATCAAAAGTTAGAAAGTTTCTGACCGGACATCGCATTGCTCGGAGTGCACGTACTTTGAGATGACCAAGCCGAGCACGTGGGCCCCACCTAAGGGAGCCACAGCTCTACCTGCGGCTGCCACAGGTAGAGTGGAGGCTCCATGGCCTATAAATAAACGTACCCCGTTCATTTTAAAAAAATTCGGAATGCAGCGAAGCTCTGCCAGTTTGATTTTTTGACTTTTACACCCATTCCAAACCCAAATATTTTCACTCCAACACGTAGATATACCCATATACTACCACATATCAAAAAACCACTTGTAGATTTGGACGTTTAAAGCCTATGATTTGGCAAAAAGCCCGTATTGCAGCCCATTGTAAGTATTTTTACAATCAGCTAGTCAATACTACTACTTTGCACTTCTTTACACTTGCACACAAATATTCATCTTCTAAATATGCCTGAAACTTTGTTTCGTGGCCGTTTTCGTCAAAAATTGATACAAATTTGTACATAAACTCCGTTTTCAACATTTTTACAACTAGGATTGACGATCTGTCAGCTCCAGTAGCTTCAATGCACTAGCACGCACATTCTGGCAACTTTGCCGGACTAGGTTATCTTCCCAGTCTGAGTTTGGCCTTTTTCTGTACATATTTAATTGCAAATGTACTAAAATTTTAATTCTGTCAAGCCCGGATGTCAAATCTGAGGTAGTTTACCTCTTTTATATATATTTACGCATATATAAGCGACTTTCACCATCACTGGTACTCATATCAGTCCTGGTTGACTACATTTCTGTTAATATATATATATATATATATTTATATTTTTAGTCGGCCTGGACTATTTTGTGGCCATTTTACTACTTTTGCATACTTTTCCATACTGGGTGCTCTCCCCAGTCACTTGGTGACTATTTTTCTGTCAATTTTAATTTCAATACGGGCACAGGCGTGAAAACCCATCGCCCTTATTACTGTTTATATATATATATATATATATATATATATATATATATTTTATTTTTGTCACAGCTTGGATTATTTGGTGGCTATTTACAGTTTATATATATATATATATATATATTTCAATTCCAGTCCGGGCTTGCGAGTGAAAATCGATCGCCCTTTTACAGCTTTTATATATATTTAACTATATATATTGCGTTACTCAATTTATTCAACTGTTGCATTTAGCATTCATTGGTATATGAATTTGTACTGACTTATCTGCGGGCGGACTAGATTTATCCAAATCTCGCCAATTTTAGCTTTCAACGGTTCAAACAGGTCCCGACAGAACCTGGAAGCTATAATGGTTGAGATTTCTTTAAATCTAATTATTTTTATAGTTTCAGCTTCAAAAGCAACCTCGTGTCCCTTAGATCGCTATCTAGTGAGAACGAGAAGCTTCGGCAGTGCTGACCGGGATTTACTGAATGAATCCCTAGTTTTGGCAATCTTTGAATATTTATCTGCTTCTGTACAAATTTGAACTGTGCAGGTTTTCTAGCCACTCATATGTGAGCCTAGGATTCGTGGGATTCATAATCAAACTGATCAGAATCTGATTCCCACGATGGACAAACTTCGATTTACAGATGTACCCTGCTAGTTTTTCTGTAAAATGTACATGCACATACCTTAAAATGGATATCCAGATTTAAGGTCTCAACTAAGTGAAAATATAGATTATCGTGTCAGTGTCCCTCCGATGGTTTTCATACCCATGAGGAGACCGACACTTTATATTTCTGTGATTGAGGATGCTTCGCAGCCCAATAAATCACTATTTGCATGCAGCCTTAAGGCTATAAAGATAAAATTGAGAGTAGCGATATGCTTCAATTCCTATGTTAGCGTAAGGGTTTGATAAAACCAGCTTTCAAGACATCACTGTTAATTCAATTCAAAAGCTTTTGCAAAAAATTAAATTAAATGCTTTTGCAAATCAAATCAAAGACTGATTTTCAAAAATCAAATCAGAATCTTCGTATATAGGCTCAACGAAGCCTGTCAAAGCTTTCAATCAATCCAAAGGCCCAATTTTCAAACAGCATTCACTCACGCATTCTAGTTTTAAGGGAAATATTGAAAAGATTACGGTACCGTGTTTACACGGGAGTCGTGGCGTGCCTAACACCTTCCCCACACTTAACCAAGCCCCCGAACTCAAAACTCCGATTTTAAAGATCAAGTTTCGACAGTGTCCAACAATTGGGCCTCTTTTCAAATCAAATTCGGTTGAGTTGGTACAACTATTTTCAAAACTACTAACTGGTGACTATGTTTAAATCAAATCGTCGACATATACACATGTTGTCCTCTTTCCTAAAAAACCCTTCAAAACCTTTTTTGCAATAAAAAGAATAAGAGTAGAGATAACTTAGAAAGATCGATTTGAGGAAAACCGGGTTATAAATCGATCTGCGGTATTTCTTAAATTTTCCAACGTCGACAACAGTGATATAAAAGATGAACAAAAGTTGTAAGAATAATAAGATAAAAGAATAAACATTCGAGATTTGATATTTAATTTGTCAATAGTCCAATAATGTCCAAATTGCCAACATGATGACTAAAATTTGGAGTCAAATTCAAGAATGATATTCAAGTTTCATATTTCAAAGATAATGATTAAAATTTAATAAGAAAGTTCAGGTAAATAAAAAGTTCAAGTGAAATGATATTAGATGAAGAGCAAACCTTAAAGGAATTTCTAATCATTTTGGAAATTATAGAAGTAATACTTACTATTATAAGTTTAGATTTAGGAGTGTAGACACTAGAAATTTTGCTTCCCTTGTACTAACTATGCAGGAGGGCAAAAATGTCTTTTCACACTCTGGAGATAGCCCCAGGAAATCATCAAACCAAACCCCAAGAGATAGCCCCGAAAATTCATCAAGACAGACCCCCGGAGATAGCCTCAGGAAATCATCAAACCAGACCCCCTGAGATAGCCCTGGGAAATCATCAAACCAGACCCCCGGCGACAGCCCTGAGAAACAACAAAAAGGTCCGTCAACCTTGGAGACAACCCTCATAAGGTAAAACAGGTCATTTTGACAAGTCAACTTCAAAAATCTCAAAACAGTTGCAAATAGGGTTACAAAGAGCCATTCAGCATTTTCGAGCGCAAACTACGCTAAACAGCTCAATGGACTACCTACGAAGACCTAAAAATACCATTTTGGTCATGGTTCCCATATTTAAAAAAAGGCAAGCCCTATGTCATTATATAGCTCTCGGGGAGAGCTTTTCGGAATGGTATGACACATCTCCATCGGATTCCCAGATTGCAAGTTACAAGCGTTTTAGTAAACTGCACGTCGATCGAGATTGCACGTACTTTGAGGCGGGGCTCACTTGGGCAGTTCCGCTGGTATACTCGCGGAATCCACAAGTATACTCGCGGAAGCCCATGGATTTATATACAAGCTTCCATCAGCTTGTAGGAGAAGAAGAAAAAAGAAGAAGAAAAGAATGAGAGAAAGAGAGAAAAGAGAGAGAATTCGTGCCAGAAATTGCTCTGATCTTGCTTTCAAATTTGTAAATTTCACTTGTAAGCTTTCATATACGCATCTATTGCAACATATTAAGTTTTCACCAGTGGAAATCGATTCTAAGGGCGTTTAAAGTCGTTCGATCGCCAATCTCTTGCAAGGCCATAAGGTTCCTTTAAGTTCTCTTTTTGCTTGCTAATATACATATATATGAGTAATATATATGTATATTAGTTAGTTTTACTGTTTAAATATTGATTTTTAGCTTTTCCTTGCGTTATATATATATATATATATATAGATTTATATATAGTAGTTGGGCCTGGATTGTAAATTCGTGGCTTTACATACTTTAATATATATATATATATATATATATATATATATAAGCATTATATATTTATATTATTTCGTTGTGCCTAGATCGCAAGTCTGTGGCTTTTTATTGCTTTAATATATATATTAAAGTATAAGGTAGCCTTACAATATGTTTCTTCCTATGCCAGAAAGCATTAGGGGAATCAGAACAAAGGTTTTGACTTAGATAAGTTTTTAAATCTTGAATTTTTTCTTGAACCCTTTTATCTGTCAGTTGTTTTTAATCTGTTTATATTTAATCTCTTCTTTCAAGAATTTTAACTGAGTGGTCTTACTATTTAGCAGGTTTATAGATTTAGAAATAGATTCATCCTAAATAAATTTTAAATCTCTTTCTTTAGGTTTAGTAATAGAGAGAATAAGTAAGAGAAGAGAGTGGCGCATTTAAACACAGTAATTACTAATAGAACATAATATTATTAAAACATGAAATATATACAAAGTAAAGATAACTTACAATTGCAGCACAAGCTACAAGCTTAATGGTGCATTATGATCTAAGAGAAGAGAAGAGAAGAGAAAAGTAAGAGGTAGGACGCAGCCTGCCTGAACCAAATGACTTTATCTTTCCTTTATAGGAGTAGGAAAGAACTATTACAAAAATATAAATAACTTTTACTATTGATAAACACTACATGAATAGTGACTTTTTTACTATGTGGGACAGCTTTCGGCAACTTTTGAAGAATGGCCGACAGGCTATCTGTGCTTTCAGATAAAAGCAGATGAAGCGAGAAATCTTTTGACTAGGGCCTGCTTTTGGTAAAAAGCAAAGGCATGTGACGAAGGGGGCTACTTTTGGTGGAAAAGTAGGAGCAGTAAGACTAGGCAAATGGGTCATGAGCATCTTGAAGGTTGGTGCTGCCATAAGGGTCTTCATCATTGTTGTTATTGGTGACTGACTTTTTTTGAAGAAGAAGAAGAACATTCACTGGCCTCAATTTCTTCATGAATCTTGCTAACTCTTTCATGAATGGCTTGGGCCAACAGTTTTAACTCAAGGCTGGAGTAATTTTTTATATTTGAAATATCGATAGAACGAGAGAGACTAGGGTTTGACTGAATTTCTTTAGATTTACTTGAAGATCCTTGTTCTGGGATAGATTTAACAGGAGTTACAGGAAATTCCTTTTGAACTTGACGAACAATTCTATTAACATCGAACTTATCCCACCATTTAATGAAGAAAATACGAGTGACCATGGTAAGTTGACTGATACTACGAGAAATAGTATTATGACTCTGGTTAGGAGACTGGAAAACGGATTCAATGACTGGGGTTTGAAGGTTATACTGCCATTTAAACCAAGAAATTAATAAGTTAAAAAAGGAAATTTCATATCTTAAAATAGAAATTTCTAATTTACGTAAAGAGCTGCTTAATTTAGATACTAAAGATCAGGTTCTTCAAGTTAATGATTCTTCAGCAGACGAAGATGAACCATAGTCTTCTAACACTAAAGATGAGTCTGAATTACTTATTGTTCAAGGAAATTCTCTTAAAAGATTAAAAGACATTACAATTCAAAAATGGTATATTTTCATTACTCTAGTAGTTGATAAAACTTTTACAATTGAACTTCCTGCTCTAGTTGATACTAGTGCAGATTTAAATTATATTCAAGAAGGATTAATTCCTACCAAGTTTTATAAAAAAACTAGTTGACTGTGGTATTACTTAATCTACAAAGTAAATCTTCTTTATTAGGCAATGGGTATCTAATCCATTCGAGAACTTTGTTTAAAGGTTTGTAATTAATAACTAAACTGAGGAGCACCTCTTTCTTTTTCAGCTTCATTGTTAACATAAAAAGCTGGACAAGACCAACGGGACTTACTATGTCTAATTAATCCTTTATTGAGTAAATCATTAATTTCTTTTTTACAAAGTTCCATTTGCTTGTGATTCATTTGTATTGGTCTGGCCTTAGTAGAAATTAAATGTTCTTTAAATTCTTTAGCATAAGGTAGCCTTACAATATGTTTCTTTATATGCCAGAAAGCATTATGGGAATCAGAACAAAGGTTTTGACTTAGATAATTTTTTAAATCTTGAATTTTTCCTTGAACCCTTTTATCTGTGAGTTGTTTTTCTATCTTTTTATATTTAATCTCTTCTTTCAAGAATTTTAACTGAGTGGTCTTACTATTTAGCAGGTTTATAGATTTAGAAATAGATTTTTCTTGAATAAATTTTAAATCGCTTTCTTTAGATTTAGTAATAAATTTAAATATTACCATTTGGCCTAAATGTCCACTGCTTAAGCCACTATTGCTAGTAGTAAAAGGATATAATAAATATATAAACGGTAATCATAAAATAATTTTATCTGTCAAATTGCGGATTAAAACAAAAGTTGTTTTAAAACACATGTTGTTTTGACAAATATGAACTTTAGGCAGTTTATATTTTATTTTCATTTGACTACCATTAGCTGAGCTTAATCTTTCACTAGTTTTTTTATAAAACTTGGTAGGAATTAATCCTTCTTGAATACAATTTAAATCTGCACCAGTATCAACTAGGGCAGGAAGTTTATTTTTAACAGTTTTATCAATTACTAGAGTAATAAAAATATGCCATTTTTGAATTGTAATGTCTTTTAATCTTTTAAGAGAATTTCCTTGAACAATAAGTAATTCAGACTCATCTTTAGTGTTAGAAGACTTTGGTTCATCTTCGTCTGCTGAAGAATCATTAACCTGAAGAACATTGTCTTTAGTATCTAAATTAAGCATCTGTTTACGTAAATTAGAAATTTTTGTTTTAAGATATGAAATTTCCTTTTTTAACTTATTAACTTCTTGGTTTAACTCAGGGAGGGTAATTTCTTTGTCAAGTGTTTTAAACCTTTCAAGAGTTTTATTAAGACTGAAAATTGGTTTTTCTTTCTGTTTAGTAATCTTATTCTTAACTGTGTTATCTTTAGTTGACAAATCTTTTAATTGTTTCATATATTGAATTTTTAACTTAGAATCTGTAATCTTGCTAATTAGATCTATTCACAAAGAGTTTATTCTTCTTCTTTGTTAAGAACATTTAATCTTTTATTACAACAATCAGTTTTACAATTATCAGTACATAAGGTGACTTCTTCCGTTTCACTATATGTTTCTTTGCTATTATTGCTGTTAGAAGAATAAGGAATATCAGAACAATCATTGCTATCAATGTGAACATCTTTTAGAATTAATAAGAATTGAGAATGACATTGATAGCAATGATTGTTCTGATGTTCCTTATTCTTCTAACAACAATAATAGCAAAGAAACAGTTAGTGAAACGGAAGAAGTCACCTTATGTACTGATAATTATAAGGCCGCCCTTCAGGCCCAAGTAATAGATTGTGGAAGGCTGTGATATAACTATTAGCTACCATGGACGTTAGCTTTCACTCCGCCTTTTGGTATCAAAGCCATGTTGTGACATGTGTAAAATCTTCTTAATCTAAGATATCTTCTCTTTTTTAAAAATTCTACTTCTTTCTTTGTTCAGCAGTCACCTAACTTACTGTAGAACACCGTGTTCGTGTGTCTTAAACCCTTGTAAGTCTCTTGTGCGAGCAATGTCGGGTAGTGACAATAGAAAATAGGTATGAGCCTGCTAAAGGTAAGAGGGTATGTGTAAAAGAACAATGTTTAAGAATAAATTTTGATCTTGGATTAGATGAATAGATTATTTAGATCTAATTCCTCTACTAGTAACCGTTCAACGTTGCCCCCTGTTCCAGACATATTAAACCAGAAAGAACACAATTATGAAAACATTAGTCAAGCCTTAAGTAACTAGAATATACCTAGTATTTCTCCTAAAGAGATCTATCAGTCAACCTTCTTAGACAAATTTAAAACTGATTATAATGTTTAAACTTTTGAAAAGGTTTATGCTATTAACAAAGAATATGAAAACTGTTATTGACCACAGATGTTATTAAAAAACATATAAAAAGGGGTTATAATTTTATTCATATAGGATTAATTCAAGTTGCTGTTAAACCATTGAATATTAAGGGAATTAATTCGAGTATTTATCTGTGTCTCAGAGACGCTCGATTCCTTAACTATTTCCCTAGTATTATTGGTATAATGGAATCAAGTTTGCACAATGGACCTATCCATTTTAATTGCTTTGTTGATTTCACTTTAAGCCTTAGTGATCCTCATCTATTAAATGCTTTAACTTTAAATATTAAAACAGCAGGAGAAATCACTCAAATGATTGAAGGTTCTCATGCTTTAGCTTTAATTTATAGAATATATTAAAAACAATGAAAACCAATTTAAATGTTCATGCTCTTAATAAAAGTCCTAAAGATCAAACTGTTTTAATACAAAGTAGTACTAGTGATGCTAATGTTCAGATTCCAAGAACTATTCTTTGGAAAGACATTACTTTACCTAGTCAATGGACCTTGCCTAGTGAAATTCCTCAACAACCTGTTAATAACAATTTGTTGAATGTTGAAAATATTAGACAATTTTCTGATGGTACCTTCAAAATAAGTTTTGAACGTACCAGAAGACCCTTAATTATATAAGATTTTACTAGTTCTTCAGTTCATTCTAGAAGAGATACTAAAATACTTAGTAATATTTCTATTCAAGATATTAAAACAAAAGGTATTTTAAATCATGCTCAAACTAGTCATCCCTGCTATACCACTAATGAACCTATAGAAGATGATCAAGATCTATCTCCTACACCTTCAGAATTGGCTACTCAGTCAGATTTTGAAACCCCTATTAACCATCAACTAAGAGTTATTAAAAAAGATTTTAAATTAGAATGGAAAAATCTTGTTGAAAATTTTAATTCCAAATCTAATAAAGAAAAAAGACATTTTATTCGTGCTAATTATAGTGAAAAAGACAGAGATAAAATCATTAATAAATGGAAAAGATTTATTAATGATAAAAAGATAAACATTACTTTCTTTACTTGGTATGAAGAATACTACGGTAAATGTAATGTTTTAACAAAAAGTCAATGGATTAAAGAAGATAAGTCAAAAGTCTCGTCTAGTCACCCTCCTCTTGAAACTGTTCTTTTATCAGTGAAAAACACTTCGGTTATTGCTAGTCATTTTAAATTAGCAGATGGTAGTAATGATGAAAAAAATATTATTGAACAAAATAACTTCACTAATCAATACTTAACGACTATAGGTAAACATTTAGATAAAATTGAAGAAAAGTTTGAACAAACTATTATTCAAAAACCTAATACAAAAATTGAACAGCCTTTGTTAAACCTTCCAAAAAATAGAGTCGGATTAGGTTTAACTAACAATGATAATGAACTCACTAAAGTCATTGATAAATTATTTAAAAAATTAAAAACTGGTGAAACTATTGCTGTCATTGATAAGGTCGAGCATTCTGACAGTGAAAGCATTCATCAATCAGATAAGTCTGATTCTGTTTCAATTCAAGGTTTAAATGATCAGTTAAATAAATTAACTTATAATAAAACCAGTGTAACAAAAAATTGGTATACTAGATCTACTCCCCCTGATCTTCAATTTAAAAAAGGAATCTAGATAATCAATTTTCTGTTTCTTCTAACAAAATCTATGAATGGAACATTGATGGTTTCAGTGAACAAGAAATATTAAATAAGTTAAATCACATGTCCATGGTAGCTAATAGTTATATCACAGCCTTCCACAATCTAGCCTAGTCTAATATTGTAGAATTGATAACTAGTGGATTTAATGACATACTTAGATCTTGGTGGGAAAAACACCTCACTGATGATACTAGGTTATCAATAATCCATACTGTCCAGATGGATGATGATGGCAACCCCATCTTTAATCAAGATGTTGGTGTTTGATGAGACTGAAATATGTTATACTTTTATCCCTTAATACCTACTCTTTTATATCTCTATTGTACTTCAATATATTCATTGTGCTTATATTCGTGTTTTAGGTACAATTGGATGGTTATGTGACTTTGGGAGTAAAATGGATGCAAAAGGAGTAATATGCTTGTGGACCACGATTTGGGAGTTGAATTGGAAAGGAGAGTAGCAGGTCATGATTTTAGCAAGTAATTAAAGGGTTGATATGAGTCCACGGTTTCATGCATTAAAGATTGAAGCAACCCAGCCTTTTTACTCCATGTAAATCATCAACATGCCCATCTCATTACATGTGGGGGCCACGAAATAAGCTTGCAAAGGAATATAGGCGCACGGTTAGCAGCTTTCTAATGCAACAAGGGACCATGAAATTTCCTTGAACAATTTAGACGACAATTGAAGCGGCTGAACTGTAGGTGGTATCGCTGGGGCGGGGCATCAAAGAAGAAACCTCCCGCTGGGGCGGGGAGTCGCTACTCCTGGTGCTGAATGCCTTTCGCGACTATGATTCGGTAGCAGCTAGGGTTTGATTAGGGCTATTATTATATAATATAAATAGGGACTTAAGCAAACAGGGGGATATATCTTGTTATCTGGTATTCATTCAATAATATATTTTTCTCTTTATAATTCTTTGGTGTTTTCTATGGCCATGTGCGGCTAAGTTCTTGTTCTTGGATTAAGGAGACGGAAGCCTTGGATTAATACACTGTGAGATCTAATTGATTTTATTTATTCAATTAATATTGTGAGTATTGATTATTCTTTTGTGCTTGAATTATATGATTAATTTGTTTAATTACACACTAGTTTATTATTCATTGAAATCTACTGCTAAATTAGATGTTGAATCCGTAATTGTTTGGTCACTCTAATTTACGCAGCAACAAAGATTAATAATTGACTGTAGATCACGAGATTATTATATCTTAGGAAGAATATTCAACTAAATTAAATACAACCGCTTGTGTTTGTGTTGTTTAGCTTCATCGGTTTTTCTGATTCTTAAAGCTTCTACTAGATTAAATTTTCAGCGCTTGTCTGAAGTTGTTTAGTAGTTAGGGTTTTATAGATCGCTTGTTTCTATCTAACTAAAATTAAGGAAAGATATGAAATAATTATAATTGGTGAGTAAATTCTAACGATGAATATTCAAGGTATTAATTGTGCATGCTTGAGTCAATGATCAGTGTATGCTTTTAAGGTGGAAGTTGACTTAACCCAAGGTTTGTTCTCCTGATTTAGTTCGTTACAGTATTTCACACATTAGCTTATTTTAATTAATAATATTCAAAACCCCCCTCTTTTGGAATACAAAATAGAAAAATAGATTAATCAGTCTCTGTGGGATCGACTCTTACTTGCACGACTACATAATTATTTTTTGTAGTAAGATTTTATTTTTGGTTGTCTGCGACAGCACACCAAATTTTGGCGCCGTTGCTGGGGAACAGATTTTAGTTTATTTTTTTATTTTTGTGACCCTTATTTTATTTTTTAGTTTTTATTTCTTATAGGTAATTTGAATTTCCTTGATTGTTTATGCCCGAAACTCGATCTACTAATCAAGGTGATTTAAAGTTTGATCCAGAGATAGAGAGAACCATTCAAAGATTAAGGAAGGAAGCTCGGGTGAATCATGCAGAAAAGGAAGCCATGGCAGCAAATCGAACCCTGAAAGAGCTTTCGGCTCCTGATTTGAACCAACAACCCTTATGCATTACTTTCCCTAATCTTGATACTAATACTCATTTTGAATTAAAATCTAGAATGATACATCTTCTACCTTCTTTTCTTAGTTTAGCAGGTGAAGATCCCCACAAACACTTGAAGGAATTCTATGTGGTATGCACGAGTATAAAACCTATCAGAGTAACCGAAGAATAGATCAAGTTAAGAGCCTTCCCATTTTATCTGAAAGATTCAGCTAAGGATTGGCTTTACTAGCTACCCTCCGGAAGTATCACCACATGGGAAGAGATCAAAAGACTCTTTTTAGAGAAATATTTTCGAGCTTCAAGGGCAGCAAATATTCGAAAGTTAATTTATGGTGTGAGGCAGAACAGCAGAGAATCCCTACATGAGTATTGGGAACGTTTCAAAAGATTATGTGCTAGTTGCCCTCATCACCAAATCAGTGATCAGTTGCTCATCCAATATTTCTATGATGGTCTTAGTTGTACAGACAGAAGCATGATTGACACTGCTAGTGGCGGAGCGTTGGTGGATAAGACTCCCGAGGCTGCAAGAAACTTAATTGCAAAAATGGCAGCCAACTCCCAACAATTTGTCACTAGACTTGATTCTGCACCTAGGAATATTAGTGAGGTACAAATTTCTGCTATTGAACAACAACTTGTGAGTTTAACTTCTCTTGTTCGTCAAATGGGTGTAGGTAACACACAACAGGTGAAAGCTTACGGAATTTGTAACGACCCCAAAATTCATACAATATAATTCTCACCCTCGATCATTAGCAATACATCTTTAATCTAGCTTTACATCATTATTCGATATTAAAATCACTAAAAATGCGGAATATTTAAATTTTTTATAAACTTTCTTTCTATATTGCCCTGAATCGCAACCTTAACATTATAAATATTTGATTCAATTCTATTACATGAATCGCTACAACGAAAGGACTATACAAAGTCTTACATCACTAAGCAATATCCATTATACGTCGGATAGCTCAACTTACAACTTAACAATTAAGTTACAATGAAAACATCAACTACAATTTGAAATTTAACAAAATTAATATTCTTTAACATTGATCTCTATAAATCACTTAACACGTATCTTTACCTTGCATCCTTGACCTGCAAAAATGGTTATTTGCAAGAGTGAGCTCGACAGCTCAGAAAGATATAACAGTTTTCATGCATCACGTAGCACATAATTAACATGCTCAATATTAAAGTAACATGGCATACATTCTTTAATCACATAACAAATATAAAAATTGAGTTCCTTACTCAATCAACATTATTAAATCAATCAATGTAGTCATAAATTGACTTTAACATTTCATGCTTGCAACATATACAACATAGTATACTCTTTGCAATACAATTTAAAACAGTTCATAATATCATCAAGTTCACATAGAAAATAGGAACCGAAAGACTTGCCTTGATCGTTATTTACCAATAACAGTTTAACAGCTTACAGATATCTGCACTTCACGTGCCTACACAATTATATAATCATTCACATAAACTATTAGTCACATAGCAAATCATATTAGTTGTAATGTAAACTTTACTCTACATCTCATAACCCTTCTTATTATCAATACACAATGTTCAACTTGATTGTGTTAACTATCGACTTATAATTCACTATATTTCTTTTTTGTAATATTCAAAATTTATTCAAGTGTTTAAATCTTGCTAGGACTAATTATTGGTTTTATACTAACCCCATTTTATATCTTATAATGTTCATTTCATTAGAATCGAAACACTATTTAAGTGTATTACCACATTACACGGCGTTTCGACATTTATACGTCACACGCCTAACTCGCCTCTTTTGCATGTGCTTTGCATGCTCCTAGATTGGGTTACATTACTCTATAATGTTTCATTCTTATTAAAAACATAATATTAAACAAGGTCATATACACTCATTGCGGCGTTGAAACGCTTGCACGTCCGTATGCCAAACTTGCCTATTCGAACGCCCAAACGACACGCATTTGCGCACGCTTAGCACGCCCAACCGAATTGTCTAATACTCAAGGGTTAATGCTAAGTATCATTATAATACCTAATAGTCATGTTATGAAAGTTAGAACATCATTTTCCATGGTCGGGACCATTACATGTGCTTACGTGCATGCCCGACGCCCCCCGATTGCCTTCAAAAACACATCAGTCCCATAAATGACCATTTTGACCCTATCTAACGACCTCAAATTGAAAACCTTAAAGAACAAAAGTTGTAGGTCTACTCGTGCTCGTTCTGGATCATCTTGAATCGCCTCAATCGGAGTTCGTATGAAAAAGTTATGGCTATTTTACCAGAGGAGGTCAAAACAGTCCCGGGCTAACTTTTCCTCCCAGCGCAGCTGCGCCCCAACCAGCCTTGGGGGAAGCGCAGCTGCGCCCCTGGCAGCGTGTTACGTGACTTTTTCCTCCAGTATGTTGTTCTGATGAATTTTCTAACCCTTTCCTCCTTCCAATCATCATAAATCAAGCTATACACATCCAATTGAGTCCGTTTTCGACTCTATGGATTCGTAATTCATAGAACTACACATCTACATGATAATTATAACACTTCAAAAATATTAACAATTCCTTTTAAGGGTTCCAATTCAGTGTTCATGCTAATTCTTCATGTTTTACATATATTTAGCGAATTCAATCACTACGAATTCGTTTTACATCCGTTTTGACTCGTTCAACTTGGGTTGTTTTTGTTTTTTTTCGAGTACTATCATAATACATCATCAATTTTAGATTTCCATCAAAAATTTATCATCAATTTTCATTCTAAAATTCAACCAAAACACATAAGCCCATAAGAACACAATTTCTCCATTAGAAACTTGCTTTTACAATACTTTGATTTCTGAAAAATCGTTTATAGTATATATGTAAGGGATTACAACATCTATCAATTCATTCATAAAAACTCATGAACACGTTATGTATATATAATCATGTATATACCAATTTTCATAGAAGTTCAATTAACATAGAACTAACAATGAAAAATATAAAACAAACTCTTTAAAAATACAAGGGTTCAAATCATACCCTTAATGCTTAGTGAGGAAGAAGATGGTGAGATTTAGCAATGACTCTCTCAAGGCCTTCCTCCTTTCATCTTCTTCTTCTTTCTTCTTCTTCCTTCTTTTCTCTCTATCTTTTCTCTGTATTTCTTTTTGTTTCTAACACTGAGTATTTTCTCTAACTCTTGTTTTAATCTAACGTTTATTGTAATATACATATATATATATATACATATAATACAATCATAAATATAAACATAATAATCCTTATTAACTATAATAATTACAATTAATATATAAGTTACAAATTTGAATTTTAAAAGCATTAAGGCTTGTTTGGCAAAACAAGTTATTTTAAAAACAGGTTTTAATAGTTATGGCCTCGTTTGGCAATACGGATTTAAAATAATGCAAGGGCCTTGTTTAGAAAAATGGTTTTAAAAACTCTTTTTATTCTTTTAATAAATCCTTTAACACATCTTGTTAATGTTATACTTTAATCAATTAAATCCTAACATTCTAATTTAATTAATTAAAAGTCTAACATCAATTAAGCACATAAAATTGTCACATAATTATAATTAATTACTAATTATAATTACGTGTAACACTCATCACATTACTCATCTAATTTAATTATCTCAATTAAATTAGAACTATAACATAAAATCATTATATCAATTAAATTAAATACTAAATATTCATTTAATTAATATACTACACTTAATTACATTACTCCATAATAATCACATAATTATTTATTTAACTCAATAAATAATTCAATTAGAATATTTATTTACTCCAATAAATATTAAAATTAACATTCAAATTATCTTCACATAAATTCACATATTTCACCATATATGACACGTATTCACATACTCAAACTCAAAACATCAGATAATAAGAATTTTATTTATTAAATTCTCATTTAAAAAATTCTAAAAATCTGGGATGTCACATCCTTCTCTCCTTATAAGGATTCCGTCCTCGGAATCACCGAAACCCTACCTTACTCAGGTTTTCATCAAATTTCTTTAAAAACATTTATCGTTGAATAACTTCAACACATTACATTAATATAGGTTTTATATTTTCTACTACATTCAATTCTTCAACAAATTTTAGGTTTTATTTCATAACCCACAATTATGTTTCAAATATTATATATTCTCTAACTCGTTCATTACTACGTACTCTACTCGTAGAATTCATATACTACATAATTCACCATCTATAATTATTCGGGTTATCACATTCACCCATTCTTCTAAGAATTTCATCCTCGAAATTTAAGTCTATCAATCTATATATAACATTCTATTAAAATAGATTTTACGTTAATCTCTACTCACTGGATTAAGGCGTTCAACAACTACTTCTTTTAGAATAATAAGAATCTTCCACAATTGCTCAATAATTGGGAAGCGATATAATAACTCAGGAATTTAAAAGATTCCAAATCATGCTGAGTGGTCACAAGACCTTGAACTTTGTTTTTAGGTTTATTAGTGCTTCACCCCCGGTACTTCACACTATAAAATCGCATCGGTACTCTAGGTGGCCAGCCTATTGTACCCCTACGTCGGGCCCAAACGTAGTACATTATAGCGAATATATGCGTTACCTTCGGAACTATAGTCTCCGATAACATGTCCCCCTTTTATAGGGTTGTTCAACTCAGCTTCTTAACATCTGAATCCGCACCAAAACAATTTGGTTTGGCATAGTTTGACCAAGAACGCTTGAATTTCATAAACATCTTTCAATATTTGTCTAGCTGAATCAAGTAGCATAGACTTCTAGCAATAATTTGGACATCAATCGAAATATATATATATATATATATATGCATATATATTTTTAACCAACTCAATAAAATAAATATTTTTTAAGGGAACTAAAAGTAAATAAATCTCTTTTTTTTTTATATATATAGTTTAAGGAAACTAAAATAAT
Organism: Panax stipuleanatus; assembly: GCA_020205555.1. Lineage (NCBI taxonomy): Eukaryota > Viridiplantae > Streptophyta > Magnoliopsida > Apiales > Araliaceae > Panax > Panax stipuleanatus. The sequence goes on from CM035122.1 coordinate 51,654,621, forward strand.
AATAAATCTTTTCACAATATCCTGATACCGTATCGTATTACTGATACGTTGAGGATTTCGTCATTACATGACGTCGTCATACTACATCATACCATAGTGGGCTGACGATTATACGATCACATCCAACACTAGGTTTAACTGCATTGATAACTTCCTCGATTTTTGTCTCTACACCATATCAAATGATGCATAGAACACATAAAATACCTTTTGAAATTTTGAAATTATTTTTGTCTAGCTGAAGCAATTAGCATAGACCTGCGAATAATAGCACTATTTTAAAAAAATTCATTGGTTCCATCATTTGATCCAATGCTTTTCAAGAAAACAGGAGTGCAACATCAGCACGAAGTCAATAAATTTTGAAAATCTAGCAAAGCTAGGAGATTTAGAATATAAAACTTTCTCTATCAATATAACTCTTTACCCCATCATTACTTAATCATTCTATCAACCTTAACAACATCAATGCTTTCTATATTATAAACTTTCTATACCCAATATAGTTCATCGAACTTACCACACTTTGGAAGTTCAGGAACTTGCCACAATAATATGAGTTTAAGAACTTGTCCTAGAAATACGTAGTCAAAGAACTGATCAGAGACTGTCCATATGCTTAGGGGTTCAAAACATACATACGATTATGAGTCACGATCTTACCATAAGTATGAGTTTTAAGAACTCGCCTAACCTTAAGATCATCTAATGTAATCTTAATATCATCTAATCTAATCTCTATTGACTCTAACTATCAAATGTAATATGAGAAAAGAATCACCTTCTCATCATATATATATCGATAGCGCGACACCAACCTTCCAAAGATTATCAGTATGATAAACCAAGTGTAAGCACAAAACCCTGCCCATACAGAAGTTTGTACAACTCAGCCACCACATGAGTCCTCAATTGAAATCCCACTTAACTCTATCTTACTTATAACATCTCGTTCTATACTCGATACAAACTTCCTGTATCCCATCATTTATAACTCCTCGTGAGTTAATCTCGTACTATATCATAGTACATTCTCGTTATAGCATCAAATTATAACTATTCAATCATTACATACCATCTGTCTTTTACAACTTCAAAAGATCACGTTGTGATCTTATTCCATAATCATCTCACTTATGATTCTTCCATATCTCATTATCATTTTGTTTGAAAACTTCTTATCTTTACCTTTCATCATGTTATATCATGACTTCATTATGCTTTTAATCTTATAGACTCCGTCTATTCATTGTTATTCGTCATCTCGATTACCGTAGTTAGACAACTCCTGGTTCTTATCTTCATATCTCTTCAAGGTTCTTCTTTGAATCTTCTTATTTATTTATTAACTCTGCTTTTAAAAATTTCTAATTCCATTCATATAGCTCAATATTTTATTCGAGTTTTATTCCTCGTTATTCTCACCTTGTCCTTATAACATTTCTAGGACTTCATATATCCTACACTTCTACGTATGTGAAAGGAATCACCTTTTCGTTATACGTAACTTAACTTCTTATTCTCTAAGGTCATAGCCTAAGGTACTCTTACCTAAGGTGTATAACCTATCAGCTTTGATACCAACTGTAACGACCGCAAAATTCATACAATATAATTCTCATCCTCGATCATTAGCAATACATCTTTAATCTATCTTTACATCATTATTCGATATTAAAATCACTAAAAATGCAGAATATTTAAAATTTTTATAAACTTTCTTTCTATATTGTCCTGAATCGCAACCTTAACATTACAAATATTTGATTCAATTCTATTACATGAATCACTACAACGAAAGGACTATACAAAGTCTCAGCAGTTATTCAAAGAAAACTACCTACTAAGTGCCAAGATCCGGGTATGTTCACGATTCCATGCACGATACATAGCACCAGATTTGAGAAAGCCATGTTAGACTTAGGAGCTTCTATAAATGTCATGCCATACTCTATTTATGCTACTTTATCTCTTTAACCTTTGAGTAAAACTGGTATTGTAATACAACTGGCTGGCAGGTCTAATGCTTATCCCAAAGGTGTAGTTGAGGATGTCCTTGTGCAAGTCAATAATTTGATCTTTTCTATAGATTTTTATGTGCTTGATATGGAAAATGGTGACCAAAATGCCCCTATTTTGTTAGGAAGACCATTCTTAAAAACATCAAAGACTAAAATAAATGTTCATAGTGGACCACTTTCAATGGAATTTGATGGCGAAATTGTTAAGTTCAATATTTATGATGCCATGCATTACCCCACTTATGATAATTCTGTTTATTCGGTTGATGTGATTGACTCTTTAGCATAGGAAATCTTTGAACTTGAAGGTGAGGATGAATTGGAAATAGCACTTGGTACGAACATTGATGAAGCAAGTACGAATTTGACCTTGAGCACCGAGTTGCAAGCAACTGTAACAGTGTTAAATGACGCTCCAAAATCAGGTAACATCTGTTATGTTAAATTGTCGATTTCTAACGAGAAGTCTTTGTCCTCTGTTTTGCAGGCACCAATACCCGATTTAAAACCTCTTCCTAGTCATCTCAAATATGTGTTCCTCGGAGAAGGAGAAACATTACTAGTAATTATCTCCAGTACACTTGGTGCATCCCGAGAAGAGAAACTCATGCATGTTCTAAAAGAGCATACGAAGGCCATTGGTTGGATGATAACTGATATTAAAAGAATAAGCCCTTCTATATGCATGCATTGGATCTTGTTGGAAGATGAAGTGAAACCTGTCTGTCAACCACAATGGAGATTGAATCCACCCATGATGGATGTCGTAAAGAAAGAAATTCTAAAACTTCTTGACGTCGGAGTGATCTACCCTATTTCGGATAGCAGTTGGGTTAGCCTAGTTCAAGTGGTTCCTAAGAAGACTAGAATAACTGTTGTGAAAAATTAGAATGACGAGCTGGTTCCCACCCAAGTTCAAAATGGGTGGCGGTTTTGTATAGATTATAGAAAATTAAATGCTGTAACCCTCAAGGACCACTTTCCATTACTTTTTATTGATCAAATGCTTGAACGATTAGCTGGTCATTCTTATTATTGTTTTCTTGATGAGTATTCAGGTTACTTCCAAATTGCAATTGCCCCAGAGGACCAAGAGAAGACTACTTTCACATGCCATTTTGGTACCTTCGTATATCGCCGCATGGCCTTCGGACTTTGCAACGCACCGGCTACTTTTCAGAGGTGTATGGTTAGCATATTTTTAGATTATATTGAGCATATTATGGAAGTTTTTATGGATGATTTTACAGTCTATGGGGACTCATTTGATAAATGTTTGCATAACCTTACCCTTATTCTTCAAAGATGCATAGAAACTAACGTTGTCTTAAACTCTAAAAAATGTCATTTTATTGTTGAACAAAGTATAGTTTTGGGTCATGTTGTTTCATCTAAGGGAATTAAAGTAGAGAAAGCTAAAGTTGACATTATACAATCTCTTTCATATCCCACTAGTGTTTGGGAAATTTGTTCTTTTCTTGGACATGCAGGTTTTTATCGGAGATTCATCAAGGACTTTTCCCAAATAGCATCATCCCTATATAGTCTACTACAAAAGGATGCCGACTTTGAGTTTGACGTGAAGTGTCGCAAGGCGTTTGATAAATTAAAGGAATCACTGACATCCACTCTAGTTATTCAACCACCTGATTGGACCATGCCTTTTGAGATAATGTGCGACACAAGTGACTATGCCTTAGGAGCTGTTTTGGGCCAAAGAATCGGAAGAGCATCACATGCCATTTATTATACGTCGAGGGCGTTGAATGATGCCCAATGAAACTATTCCACTACAGAAAAAGAGATTTTAGCTGTTGTTTTTGCTTTAGAAAAATTTTGATCTTATTTGCTTAGTACTAAAGTCATTGTATATTCTGATCATGCAGCTCTTCGTTACTTGATGACAAAGAAAGAGGCAAAACCAAGATTGGTAAGATGGATACTTCTCTTGAGTGAATTTAACTTGGAAATTAGGGACAAAAAAGGAGCGGAGAATAGTGTTGCGGATCACTTGAGTCGCTTAGTGAATGTGCATGATGAACTTCAATTGAAAGAAGAGTTTCTCGGTGCACAATTATTTTCTGCAAGTACAACCATGCAATAGTATGCAAATATTGTGAATTATTTGGCTACTAACATCTTACCTTCTAGTTTGTCTAAGGCTCAAAAAGATAAAATCAAAAGTGATGCTAAGCACTATGTATGGAATGATCCTTACCTATGGAAGCACTGTGCCTACCAAGTGATATGAAGATGCATCCCTGAAAGTGAAATTGCTTTTATTCTCACTTTTTGTCATACTTATGCCTGTGGAGGTCACTTTGGAACCAAGAGAACAGCAAGGAAAGTATTAGAATGTGGTTTCTTTTGGCCATCTCTTTTCAAAGATTCATATCTGTTTTGTAAGTCATGTTATAATTGTCAAAAGACAGGTAATATTTCCCAACGAAATGAGATGTTGCAAACCCCCATATTATATTGTGAAATTTTTGATGTTTGGGGAATTGATTTCATGGGACCGTTTCCTAGTCTCTTTCGGTTGTATTTATATCTTGCTTGCTGTTGATTATGTTTTGAAGTAGGTGGAAACCAAAGCCACCAGGACTGACGACTCTAAAGTGGTTGCAGATTTTATTCAGTCTAACATCTTTTCTAGGTTTGGCATTCCAAGAGCTCTAATCAGTGATCGAGGGACTCACTTTTGCAATCGGACTGTGGGGGCATTGTTGAGGAAGTACCAGGTGACTCATATGGTGTCAACTGCTTCCCACCCGCAGGCTAATGGACAAGATGAGGTGTCCAACAGGGAAATCAAAATAATCATTGAAAAGATAGTTAACCTAAGCAAAAAAGATTGGAGTTTGCGCTTGGATGATGCTTTATGGGCTTACCGGACCGCATTCAAGACACCCATTGGTATGTCCCGTTATAGATTAGTGTTTGGGAAGCCATGTCACCTACTCGATGAGTTGGAACATAAGGCTTATTGGGCTATTAAGAGCTTTAATATGAATATGGATGAAAGTGGAGAACACCGGAAGATGCAACTACAAGAGTTGGAGGAAATTCGTAATGATGCATATGAGAACGCACGGATTTACAAGGAAAAAATGAAAGCTTTTCATGACAAAAGAATCTCTAAGAAAGAATTTCAAATTGGTCAAAAAGTTCTTCTTTACCAATCACGGCTTCGTTTGTTTCCGGGTAAGTTACGTTCTCATTGGAATGGACCTTCTGTTGTTACTAATATTTTCCCTCATGGTGCAATTGAAATCAAAAGTTTAGCAACTTCTAAAGTGTTCAAGGTGAATGGTCATCGACTCAAAATATTTTCATGAGGGTTTCCAAGAAGAAAAGGTGGAGAATGTGGACCTTGAGGATCTGGTTTATACAGATTAACTCAAAGGCAATATTGAGTCGAGACAAAGACAATAAACAAAGGTGCTACATGGGAGGCAACCCATAGGGGAGTATCTCTCTACTTTTCTTTGCATTTTAGTTTACATTGGGGACAATGTATGTTTTAAATGTAGGGGAAGCATTTAAATATTTTTCAAATTATTTTTAATTTTTTTGTTTTTTGTTAGAATTTTATAGATATATTCACTGCAAACCCTCACGAGACAAAACTCGTCCACTTGGGGTAACCTTGGGGTTTAAAGGCTTGTTGCACATGATAAGTGCAATCGTGTTTTCTACGAAAATGGAGTAGTGTTAGGATGTCTCACTTGATTAATAAGTTAATTTTGATTTTGATTTTTGACCAATGATAAAATTTTGACATCTTTGTGATAACTTCTGGGAGGACTGATAGATATTGGGTAATCTAAATTTAATTTTCTTTGTTGATCACTACTTTATTTGAGACCCTTCATTATTGAGCACATATCCATTTGTTCAGCCTAGCTCTGACTTGGAAGAAATTTATCTGATTAAATGTCTAGGGGATAAATTTTGAACTCTATCATTTGTTTGATCATTACTCGAAGTTGATATGATGTGCTATTTAAGAAAAGGGAAATGATTTAGGAAAAGTTGTAAGCTTGAAGAAAAAAGAGAGGAGAAAAATCAATAATGATTCATGTGGTAGGCTGAGATGGAGCGTAAAACGCACTCACTCATAAACATGTGTCATGCGAGATGGAGCGTAAAACGCACTCGCTGGTAAGATGGAGCATAAAATGCACTTACCAAAGAAAAAAAAATAAGATAGAAAGAAAAAGCCTTTTGATCCTTTAATGTTATCTGCTGGTGTTAACTGAGATTTATGGAAAAATAAGTGGTTGAGTTTATCTTTTTCCTTTAAGGCATCGATTTTATAAATTTTTCTATAGTCTAATTGGTTTGATACAAGTGGATTGACACACGCACAAGGGGTTGAAAATAAAGTAAGATTGTTAGAGAAATTTGGGTTTCAGATGATACATTATGTTAAAGTTTTCTAAGAGTTATTGTTTTGAATCTTTGAGGTCAATGTTGAAATTCATGTTAACTCGTGGCTCAAGTTTGTCAAGTTTGTTTAGTTAAATTGTTTTTGTGTTATAGTTTATCTTTATTTTGCCCGAGGACGAGCAAAAGATAAGTGTGGGGGAATTTGATGAAAGTGAAATATGTTATACTTTTATCCCTTAATACTTACTCTTTTATATCTCTATTATACTTAAATATATTCATTGTGCTTATATTCGTGTTTTAGGTAAAATTGGATGGTTATGTGACTTTGGGAGCAAAATGGATGCAAAAGGAGTAATATGCTTGTGGACCATGGTTTGGGAGTTGAATTGGAAAGGAGAGTAGTAGGTCACGGTTTTAACAAGTAATTCATGCATTAAAGATTGAAGCAGCCCAAACTTTTTACTCCATGCAAATCATCAACATGCCCAGCTCATTACATGTGGGCGTCACGAAATAAGCTTGCAAAGGAATATAGGCGCACGGTCAGTAGCTTTTTAATGCAACAAGGGACCATAAAATTTCTTTGAACAATTCAGACGGCAATTGAAGAGGCTAAACAGTAGGTGGTACCGCTGGGGTGGGGCATCAAAGAAGACACCTCTCGCTGGGGCGGGGAGGCGCTGCTCCTGGTGCTGAATGCCTTTCGCGACTTGGATTCGGTAGTAGCTAGGGTATGATTAGGGCTGCTATTATATAATATAAATAGGAACTTAAGCAAACAGGGGGAGGTATCTTGTTATCTGGTATTCATTCAATAATATATTTTTCTCTCTATAATTCTTTGGTGTTTTCTATGGCCATGTGCGGCTAAGTTCTTGTTCTTGGATTAAGGAGACGAAAGCCTTGGATTAATAAATTGTGAGATCTAATTGATTTTATTTGTTCAATTAATATTGTGAGTATTGATTATTCTTCTGCGCTTGAATTATATGATTGATTTGTTTAATTTCTAGGTGCACACTAGTTTATTATTCATTAAAATCTACTGCGAAATTAGATATCGAATCCGTAATTGTTTAGTCACACTAATTTGAGCAGCAACTAAGATTAATAATTGACTGCAGATCACGATATTATTATATCTTAGGAAGAATATTAAACTAAATTAAATGCAACCGCTTGTGCTTGTGTTGTTTAGCTTCATCGATTTTTCTGATTCTTAAAGCTTTTACTAGATTAAACTTTTAGCGCTTGCCTGAAGTTGTTTAGTAGTTAGGGTTTTATATATCACTTGTGTGACAACCTGAGAATTTATAAGATTAATAAAATCTTAAATGATTAAATAAAAGTTAAATAATAAGACCTAGATTGGAAATAGAGTATGAATTTGACCTAATTAAAGCAAGTCTAATTGGGTTAAGAAATTAAAGGTACATGAGTAAGGATTTGAATTACAATTGAGTGAATAGAAACCCTAATTAAATGATTAGGGTAGAATAGAATTATAAATAGTGGACTATGTTAATTTACATAGCCTAATTATTTTATTATCAAAGCCCAAAAGAAAATTATGTGAGAGCCCAAGCTTGGCCCAAGCTTAGCCCACTTGAGGAAGAGTATTTAAGTCATTAAGTAAGTATAAAATTAAAAAGTATAAACTATGTTGTTTTGCAAGTACAAGGAATGAAAATTTCAAACGCAAAGATTTATTTTAGTAGCCCAAACCTAGCCCAATTGTGGGAGAACTCATTGGACTTTTAGTTAGCTAAGTGGGCCTTAAAAATAAAATCAAATTGAGCCCAACAAGGCTTTGTGGCCAAAAATTAGGAGGTGGAGCAAGGGGGGAGGTATGTGATGATGATAACACTTTAGTTGGTGAACAACCCTTATTAGGTGTCTTTCTCTCATTTAAACCAACACTTTAATCAAGTCTTCAAGCTAACTTTTGAGTGCAAGAAACATCATAATCATTATGAGAGAGAGAGAGAGAGAGAGAGAGAGAGAGAGAAAAGGCAAACATGTGGTGAATATAGATAGATATATACAATATATCTATACATTTTATTACAAACAAAAATCTAATTACTTTCTCTTTCCTATTTTACTTTATCTCACTTCTTATTTTGTTAATAGAGCAAGACAAAGAGGGGAAGAGGGGGAGAGAGGGCATACGGATCAGTCAAAGAGGGAGAGAAGATAGAGTGTTGCTCATAGTTTCAAAGCTCCATAGCCAATTAGGAGGGAGAAGAAGGAAGCACACAAGTAAGGTATAAACATCCTTTATCTAAGTTATTTTAGTTGTTTAAATCAAAATATAGATCTATGATTTCTAGGTTTCAAAATCTTAGATCTACATGATTTAGAGTATGTGGTGTTTAGATCTAAGCATTTGGTGTATCAAAAGTTAGATCTAAATCAAGAAATAGGAAATAAGTTTTTCAAAGTAAGAAAACCTAGTTTTTCTAGCTTTACTTGTGTTTAATCTTGTGATTGGTGATTTTTGGTGAATTAGATCATGGATCATGATATATCCATGAGTATAAGAGGTATTAGTATGTGTTATGATGGTTTATGATGTTTGATGTTTGGCTAATCAAGAGATCTAGGAAGATTTCTTAGAAAACACAAAAACTAAAAAATCAGTTTTTGAGAAAACGTAACATGAAATTCAAACGACCATTTCTCCTAGTGTATTTTGAATTTTTGAGTGTGGTCAATTTTTGGTGTTAGATCTAGAAGTCTTCTAACCTTTCCAAATGGAATTACTAAAAAATTCATTGTAGATTTCCGTCTGGATAGTTTTTAGCAAAGGACGCGAATCTGAAAAAATAACCCGAAAAATAATCTGTCTGGAAATTGTAAGGGGAGTTTCGTCCACTTAATTAATGTAATAAATTCCAATATTTTGTAACATTAAAATATATGTTATAAAGTAGCTTGTGTCCAAAAATGAGCTCATTCCGACCTAAATTCAGTAAGTTATGACTATTTTAATATTTACGTTTTTTCGACAAAAATTGCTATAACTGGAGTTCTATAACTCCGATGGTCACGAAATTTAAACTGGAGGCTCACGATAACATGTGTAAGATCCCGCCAAGAGTTGGGAATTTCTGGAGTTAAGTGTGATGTAGCAAATTTCTTAAGGAATTAACTAGAAATGGATTTTTGGAAATTACTTAAAGACATTGAAAAAATTCCAGAAAAATTATTTTTGTGCATGGAATACATGTATTTATGTGTGGACAAAAGATAAAAATAATAATAAGATAATTAGACTAAAAAAGGGAACTCCAGCTTACTAGATTGGCCATCAGGTTGCTGGATTGCAATCTGGTTTGCTGGATTGCAATTTGGTTTGCTGGATTGGTTATCAATTTGCTGGATTGGTATGTTTGGATAAACCAGGTTGCTGGATTGATCTATTTGGATAATCCAGGTTACTGGATTGGTGTTCAGTTGATTCCAGGCTTGCTGAATTGGATGTTAGTTTGAATCCAGGCTTGCTGGATTGGAGGTCAGTTGAATCCAGTCTGCTGGATTGGAAAATAATTTACTAAATTGAAATTTAGTTTGAATCTAGGTTGCTGGATTAGGTATTCGGCTTACTAGATTATAAAGAAGGACTTATAAAATAAAAGATTAAGTGTTAATTCACAAGTTGTATGATAAAGTAAATGATAAGTCTAAAGTAGTACAGTCGTTACTCTGCAATAGTTGATGTATAGTAGCTGGGCTAAACGACTCCTTCATATGGGGAAGGGATCTACGAATTAGTAACCGATCTAACTCACTGTGAAAATAGTGTAGAAAAGACGGAAGCTAATTTGTTAGTTGTTTGTGGGAAACCACTCAGTATACTACATTGAATATTATTAAAGACTCGATGTGTGTTACGTTTAGACTTGTGTATATGTATAGTGTTAAGGTTATCTAATATTTGACTATGTGGTTAAGTGTTAGATGGTTTACTTTTAAAGTAATAGACTGATGAGATAAATTATGTTATACTAATTGAAAGATCAATCTTATAACTGATAGGTCTTTTCAATAAAGCGATTAAATTATATGTAGCAGTAATTGATGGTTCAGGCAAGTTTTCTAACTCGAACTCGAGTTGTTATTATAAAGCATGCTCGTGATTAATCATTGTTAATTATATCACATATATGATTTATTGATTCGCACATTGTGCATATTGTATTTGTTCATCAGGTATGAAAGGCTGATCACCTTCATTACCATATTGTTCAGTTGAATTTATGCATGTTCATTGTTGACTATTCAGCATTATTGATTCATGTACTTTCATAATTCTTATATTGTTCAAAGTTTGTCAACTTATTATTCTTTTCAATCATGATATATCTTCATTTGAACTTAAACTTGCTGGGCAAACTTGTTGCTCACCCTTGCTATATCATGATAAACATTTCAGATTAAAGAAGAAACTTCAGACACAGTCAAAGGCAAAGACAAGTTCCAGGATGGAATTATTATATGGTTAAAATGATAATTATATAGGATACAAATGACATTGTATGTCGTGTAGGATATTGAATGCAGGTATGAAGTTAAGGTTACAGACCTGGGGAATTATGTTGTAAAAGTTATTGTATAAAGAATTTATGTTTATATCTTCCGCAATAGTTATAGAAATGATGTATTGTAACGTACCAGGTCTGAGGTTCTGGGGACCCGGATTTGGGGGCGTCACAGTTAGTATCAAAGCTGTAGGTTATAAACTTTAGGTAGGGTTACCTTAGACTATAACCACAGGGATAAGGATAAGGAATAAACTCAAATAGAGTTTAAGCTTTAAGCGACGAATTTGGGCAAGGTATTATTAAGTCAATAATATTCAAAGAAGAATCTTGACAAGTAATAAAGATCCAAAGTTACCTAACTCTGATAATCAAGATGAACAGTAGTAATGAATAGATAGAGTCTAAAGGACTAAAAGTATAAAGGAAAATAAGATCGTAAAATAAAAAGATCATAACATAGAAAAGAATCGTAATATAATACGATTATAATATGAGATCACAACGTGATCTGATGAGGACATAAGAGGATAGATGATCAATCTATTGATTGAAGACTTTATAACAGAATTGCTATAAAAATATGGTACAATGAAATAGTACGAGTTAAACTAAGGAAAGAGTTGTGAATTGTAGATATGGATTAAATGAAATTCGTATCGAGTATTGAGGGAGCTAGGATTATGTGGGATTTCAATTGAGGACTCATGTGATAGCTGAGTTGTACAAACCTTTGTATGGGCGGGGGTTTTGTGCTTGGTCTAACGACTACTTAGTTTATCATATTGATAATCATTGAAATGTCAGTGTCGCACTATTCGCTATATGTATGATGAGAAGGTGATTCTTTTCTCATTTGTATAACGGATAGGTAGAGAATATAAGATTAGGTACAAGTTCTTAAAACTCATACTTATGGTAAGTTCGTGACTCATAATCGTATGGTATGTTTTTGAACCACTAAGCATATGGACAGTTCCTGATTGGTTCTTGAACTACGTATTGCTAGGATAAGTTCCTAAACTCATATTATTATGGAAAGTTCCTGAACTCATAACGTGTGGTATGTTTGATGAACTATACAGGGGTATAGAAAAATTGTGAATGAAGGATTGAGGATAATAGAAATAGATAGAAATATTAAGCAATTGATCATTAGAAGAGTTGATGTTGATGGTGGAAGCATAGGTATTCCAAATCTTCTAGCTATGCTAGACTTCAAAATTTTTGACATCATGCTAAATTCGCACTGATGTGCCTTTTTTAAAATAAAATAAAATTTTATTTTCTTCACAACATGGTGACAAAGGGTGTGGAGATAGACTTTGAGCCGTTATCACATCGTTACCTGTTGCGGCATGATAACAACAAAATTGAATTTTTGGTTATCTTCAAAACATGGTTACAATTGTGTATGTGTGGACTTCGAGACCCTGACACATCGTTACCTGTTGCGGCATGATAACATTAAAAAAAATGATGATTTTCAATAATTTTGCACCGTTTAAAGAAGTGTCTATGCTAATTGTTTTGGTTAGACAAATTATCGATTGAAATTCGAATTGTTGGTATATGTCTACAGCTATTTGATTCAGCTAGACAAATGTTTATGAAAATTCATAGTATTCTTTGAAAGCTTATGCCGAACCAAATTGTTTTGGTGCGGAATCCTATGATACGACTGAGGTGAACTATGTCGATTGGATAAAATAATCCAATCTAGTAGCAAAAATATTCGCTAGACATGATTGATACGTTATGCATAACATAAGCGTACGATAGGCTAATCACCTAAAGTACTAGCAGTTGTAGTTTACTTTCTTTGTGATTGTAAACATACCTAAAAATTTACTGTTTTGCGATATAAATATCGTTAAAACTATGTGTTCATGGTCTATATAACCCCTCAGCATGATTTGAAAAGTTTTTAACTCCTTGGAGAAAAGTCTGGGTAGAATGTGATGATGGAATAGTTCCTCATAGAAGGAAGCAATATGTACTCATTAAATGAGAATGAAATCAGATAAATGTTAAGTTGAAAACCTAGTTTTGGTGATTAGAATGAGTAGGGATTAGTAGGCTGTAATTTTAAGAACAACATTCTTAGAAGAAGGGGTGAATGTGACAACCCGAGAATTTATAAGATTAATAAAATCTTAAATGATTAACTAAAAGGTTAAATAATAAGACCTAGACTGGAAATAGAGTATGGATTATTAAATTTTGTGAAGGACATATATGGTTTTGTGTATTGTTTATATATTTATTTGGAGAATTAAGAATGAAGTCTTGTAACCTAATATATATTAGGTATGAAAATTAAATAACTTAAGGGTTATAATATGTAAGGATGTTAGTATTTAAATTTTTTACTAACCTGAGAGATTAATTTTATTATCTCCATTTGTTAATTTTATAACCTAATTAAAGCAAGTCTAATTGGGTTAAGAAATTAAAGGCACATGAGTAAGGATTTGAATTACAATTGAGTGAATAGAAACTCTAATTAAATGATTAGGGTAGAATAGAATTATAAATAGTGAACTATGTTAATGTACATAGGCTAATTATTTTATTATCAAAGCCCAAAAGGAAATTATGTGAGAGCCCAAGCTTGGCCCAAGCTTAGCCCACTTGAGGAAGAGTATTTAAGTCATTAAGTAAGTATAAAATTAAAAAGTATAAACTATGTTGTTTTGCAAGTACAAGGAATGAAAATTTCAAGCCCAAAGATTTATTTAAGTAGCCCAAACCTAGCCCAATTGGGGGAGGATTCATTGGACCTTTAGTTAGCTAAGTGGGCCTTAAAAATAAAATCAAATTGAGCCCAACAAGGCTTTGTGGCCAAAAATTAGGAGGTGGAGCAAGGGGGGAGGTATGTGATGATGATAGCACTTTAGTTGGTGAACAACCCTTATTAGGTGTCTTTCTCTCATTCAAGCCAACACTTTAACCAAGTCTTCAAGCTAACTCTTGAGTGCAAGAAACATCATAATCATTATGAGAGAGAGAGAGAGAAATGGCAAGCACGTGGTGAATATAGATAGATATATACAATATATCTATACATTTTATTACAAATAAAAATCTAATTACTTTCTCTTTCCTATTTTACTTTATCTCACTTCTTATTTTGTTAATAGAGCAAGACAGAGAGGGGGAGAGGGGGAGAGGGGGAGAGAGGGCATACGGATCAGCCAAAGAGGGAGAGAAGAGAGAGTGTTGCTCATAGTTTCAAAGCTCCATAGCCAATTAGGAGGGAGAAGAAGGAAGCACACAAGTAAGGTATAAACATCCTTTATCTAAGTTGTTTTAGTTGTTTAAATCAAAACTTAGATCTATAATTTCTAGGTTTCAAAACCATAAATATATATGATTTAAAGTATATGGTGTTTAGATCTAACCATTTGGTGTATCAAAAGTTAGATCTAAATCAAGAAATAGGAAATAAGTTTTTCAAAGTAAGAAAATCTAATTTTTCTAGCTTTACTTGTGTTTAATCTTATGATTGGTGATTTTTGGTGAATTAGATCATAGATCATGATAGATCTATGAGTATAAGAGGTATTAGTATGTGTTATGATGGTTTATGATGTTTGATGTTTGGCTAATCAAGAGATCTAGGAAGATTTCTTAGAAAACACAAAAACTAAAAAATCAAATTTTGAGAAAACGTAACATGAAATTCAAATGACCATATCTCCTAGTGTATTTTGAATTTTTAAGTGTGGTCAATTTTTGAAGTTAGATCTTGAAGTCTTATAACGTTTTCAATTGAAATCACATAAAATTTCCATGTAGATTTCCGTCTGAACAGTTTTTAGCATAGGACGCGAAATCTGAAAAACTTGAAAAGCAATCTATCCAGAAATTGTAAGGGGAGTTTCGTCCACTTAGTTAATGTAATAAATTCCAATCTTTTGGGACATTAACATATATGTTATAAAGTAGCTTGTGTCCAAAAATGAGCTCATTCTGACTTAAATTGAGTAAGTTATGACTATTTTAATATTTATATTTTTTCGATAAAAATCGCTATAATCGGAGTTCTATAACTCCGATAGCCATGAAATTTAAACTAGAGGCTCATGATAACATGTGTAAGATCCCGCCAAGAGTGGGGAATTTCTGGAGTTAAGCATGATGTAGCAAATTTATTTAGAACTTAACTAGAAATGGATTTTTGGAAAATACTTTAGGACATTGAAAAAATTCTAGAAAAATTATTTTTGTGCATGGAATACATGTATTTATGTGTGGACAAAATATAAAAAAATAATAAGATAATTAGATTAAAAAAAGGGAATCCAGCTTGTTGGATTGACCATCAGGTTGCTGGATTGCAATCTGGTTTGCTGGATTGGCCATCAATTTGCTGAATTGGTATGTTTGGATAATCTAGGATCCTGGATTGATCTATTTAGATAATCCAGGTTACTGGATTGGTGTTCAGTTGATTCCAGGCTTGCTGGATTGGATGTTAGTTTGAATCCAGGCTTGCTGGATTGGAGGTCAGTTGAATCCAGTCTCTTGGATTGGAAAATAATTTACTAAATTAAAATTTAGTTTGAATCTAAGTTGCTGGATTAGGTATTCGGCTTACTAGATTATAAAGAAGGATTTATAAAATGAAAGATTAAGTGTTAATTCACAAGTTGTATGATAAAGTAAATGATAAGTCTAAAGTAGTACAGTCGTTAGTCTACAATAGTTGATGTATAGTAGCTGGGCTAAACGACTCCTTCATATG
This sequence comes from Panax stipuleanatus, assembly GCA_020205555.1. NCBI lineage: Eukaryota > Viridiplantae > Streptophyta > Magnoliopsida > Apiales > Araliaceae > Panax > Panax stipuleanatus. The sequence goes on from CM035122.1 coordinate 51,670,331, forward strand.
GGGAAGGGATCTACGAATTAGTAACCGATCTAACTCGCTGTGAAAATAGTGTAGAAAAGATGGAAGCTAATTTGTTAGTTGTTTGTGGGAAACCACTCAGTATACTATATTGAATATTATTAAAGACTCGATGTGTGCTACGTTTAGACTTGTGTATATGTATAGTGTTAATGTTATCTAATATTTGACTATGTGGTTAAGTGTTAGATGGTTTAATTTTAAAGTAATAGACTGATGAGATAAAGTATGTTATACTAATTGAAAGATCAATCTTATAACTGATAGGTCTTTTCAATAAAGCGATTAAATTATATTGCGTAGCAGTAATCGACGGTTCAAGCAAGTTTTCTAACTCGAACTCGAGTTGTTATTGTAAAGCATGTTCGTGATTAATCATTGTTAATTATATCACATCTATGATTTATTGATTCGCACGTTGTGCATATTGTATTTGTTCATCAGGTATGAAAGGCTGATCACCTTCATTACCATATTGTTCAATTGAATTTATTCATGTTCATTGTTGACTATTCAACATTATTGATTCATGTACTTTCACAATTCTTATATTGTTGAAAGTTTGTCAGCTTATTATTCTTTTCAATCATGATATATCTTCATTTGAACTTAAACTTGCTGGGCAAACTTGTTGCTCACCCTTGCTATATCATGATAAACATTTCAGATTAAAGAAGAAACTTAGGACACAGTTAAAGGCAAAGACAAGTTTCAGGATGGAATTATTATACGGTTAAAATGGTAATAGTATAGGATACAAATGACATTGTATGTCGTGTAGGATATTAAATGCAGGTATGAAGTTAAGGTTACAGACCTTGGGAATTATGTTGTAAAAGTTATTGTATAAACAATTTATGTTTATATCTTCCGCAATAGTTATAGAAATGATGTATCGTAATGTACCAGGTCCGAGGTTCTGGGGACCCGAATTTGGGGGCGTCACAGCTTGTTTCTATCTAACTAAAATTAAGGAAAGACATCGAATAATTCTAATTGGTGAGTTAATTCTAATGATGAATATTCAAGGTATTAATTGTGTATGCTTGAGTCAATGATTAGTATATGTTTTTAAGGTGGAAGTTGACTTAACTTAAGGTTTGTTCTCCTGATTTAGTTCGTTACAGTATTTCACACATTAGCTTATTTTAATTAATAATATTCAAAAACCTCCTCTTTTGGAATACAAAGTAGAAAAAAAGATTAATCAGTCTCTGTGGGATCGACTCTTACTTGCATTACTACATAATTATTTTTCGCAGTAAGATTTATTTTTGGTTGTCTGCGACAGCACACCAGTGTTGGCTCTCCTGATGGAGTAAATACTTTAATATTTACCACAATAAAACATTTTATAAGAACTCCTAGTAACATATTTTAAAGAATTCATGATCAGTTAAGTAATCTTACTTGTCCTACTGTAAGTGATTTTAGATGGTATAAAGATATTTTTACTTCTCGTGTTTTGATGAGAAATGATAGTAACAAACCTTTCTGGAAAGAAACATTTGTTAATGGTTTACCAAATTTATTTGCTCATAAAGTCAGAGAAGAATTAAGTAAAAACTTAGGATATATTGATTACGATAACCTAACTTATAGTTACATAATTAGTTATATCCAAAAAATTGGGTTAAAAATGTGTATTAATTTTAAAATTGCAAAGAAAGCTGGTAATGACAAAAATAAAGCTAAATATGAATTAGAAACATTTTGTGAACAATATGGTTTACCCCTAGTTGCTCCTTCTAGGAGAAAACACTGGCATAAACATATTGAAAATCACAAAAGCCATAAACACCATAAAAAACGTCCTAGTCAGCTTAAAAATTAAGATAATTATTATGATAAACCAAAGTCGCATAATAAAAAATCAACACATAAATCTAAAAAATATGATAAAAGTAAAATCACATGGGCAAAAAGGACAATATAAAAATGAATATAAAATAAAATAAAAATTTTCACAATTAAATGTTTTTAATGAAGATACTGAACAGCTTTTAGAATTAATAAGAATTGAGAATGATATTGATAGCAATGATTGTTCTGATATTTCTTATTCTTCTAACAGCAATAATAGCAAAGAAACAGATAGTGAAACGGAAGAAATCACCTTATTTACTGATAAAGTAAATTCCTACCAAGTTTTTTTTTAAAAAACTAGTGAATGATTAAGCTCAGCTAATGGTAGTCAAATAGAAATAAAATATAAACTGCCTAAAGTTCATATTTGTCAAAACAACATGTGTTTTTAAACAACTTTTGTTTTAATCCTGAAATTTGACAGATAAAATTATTTTAGGATTACCGTTTATATATTTATTATATCCTTTTACTACTAGCAGTAGTGGCTTAAGCAGTGAACATTTAGGCCAAAAGGTAATATTTAAAATTATTACTAAACCTAACGAAAGAGATTTAAAATTTATTCAGGAAGAATCAATTTCTAAATCTATAAACCTGCTAAATAGTAAGTCCACTCAGTTAAAATTCTTGAAAGAAGAGATTAAATATAAACAGATTAAAAAACAACTCACATATAAAAATGCTCAAGAAAAAAAATTCATGATTTAAAAAATTATCTAAGTCAAAACCTTTGTTCTAATTCCCCTAATGCTTTTTGGCATAGGAATAAACATATTGTAAGGCTACCTTATGCTAAAGAATTTAAAGAACATTTAATTCCAACTAAGGCCAGACCAATACAAATGAATCACAAGCAAATGGAACTTTGTAAAAAAGAAATTAATGATCTACTCAATAAAGGATTAATTAGATATAGTAAGTCCCCTTGGTCTTGTCCAACTTTTTATGTTAACAATGAAGCTGAAAAAAAAAAGGTGCTGCTCGTTTAGTTATTAATTACAAACCTTTAAAAAAAAGTTCTCGAATGAATTAGATACCCATTGCCTAATAAAGAAGATTTACTTTGCAGATTAAGTAATACCGCAGTCTTTAGTAAATTTGACTTAAAATTAGGATTTTGGCAAATTCAGATTCATCCTGATGATAAGTATAAAACTGCCTTCACCACTCTTTTTGGTCATTATGAATGGAATGTTCAGCCATTCGGTCTTAAGAATGCCCCTAGTGAATTCCAGAATATCCTTAATGATATTTTAAACCCTTTCAGTCACTTTATTATTTTTTACATCGATGATATTTTCATTTTTTCTAAATCTATTGAAGAACACCATAAACATTTGAACTCATTCTTCAAAACAATAAAAACCAATGGACTTGTCTTGTCTCCTACTAAATGTAGACTTTTTCAGACTAGAGTCAGATTTCTTGGTCATGATATTCATCAAGGTTTTGTTTGACCTATCGATTGTGCTATTCAATTTGCCGATAGATTTCCGGATAAAATCACTGATAAAACCCAACTTCAAAGATTTTTAGGATCTCTTAATTACGTTGGAAAATGTTACGAAAACCTTAGGAAAATCTGCAAACCTGGTTTTCAGCATTTGCAAGACAATCCTCCTCCATGGACAAATGATCATACTTTCGTTGTCCAACAAGTTAAAAAATATGTTAAGGTTTTGCCATGCAATGACATCTCTAATGAGTCAGCATTCAAAATTGTTGAAACTGATGCTTCTGAAGTTGGATTTGGAGGTATTCTTAAAAAAAAGTTAACTCCTACTTCTACTAAACAAATTGTTCGATTTTATTTTGGTGTTTGGAACCCAACACAACATAATTACAGTACTATTTAAAAAGAAATTTTTTTCTTAGTTTTATGAATTAATAAATTTCAATGCGATTTATTAAATCCAAATTTTTTAGTTAGAATTGACTGCAAGTCAACAAAATATATCATTGAAAAGGATGTTGAAATATTGTCGCTAAGCAAACTTTTGCTAGATGGCAAGCTCTTTTAAGCATTTTTGATTTTGATCTTGAATATATTAAAGGAAGTGATAATTCTATTCCCGATTTTCTTACTCGAAAATTCATTAATTCAGGTACTACAATTGTTTCAAAATGAGTGTGCAAGGTGGTTCTCGTGGTTCAAGACGCTCTTCAGGCCCAAGTAATCAACCCAAAGGTTCCTTAATTCCTCACCCAGTAAATCCAATTCCATTTGTTGATTTAGTTAATAGATACCAAATCCTTGGATTCATTCCAAAACAATATAATATAGTTTTAGCCAGTAAACCCAATCCCATTCATCCATTTTGTAGCCCTCAGCAGAATATTCCCAAATATCAAAATCCTCAATATATCCCTGTCAATGAAAACAACTTATTTCAAGTAGAGCCAGTAATGAAACGTAAAGATGACCCAGTTATCTTGGCTACTCAGTTCTTCCTTACGGGTTGCCATTTTATTCCTCTTGCTCCGTATAAATCTCTTACGTTTGATAAGGATATTCTTATTCACACAGAGTCAATCCTCATCAAACCTATTTATAATAAAAATGATGCTTCTAGAGTCATTTTCCATTCTCTCTATATTAAGCAAATTATTTTCCTGCCTAATTGGGGAAAACATCCTTCTGATCTTAGTCCATTAACCAGTTAGAATCACTATTTTTGTTATTATGATTATATAGAAGTATGGCATAATATTTTCCTATATCAAAACCAGTCTTTTAGTCATTCGTGGTTCATTCAATTAGACCAAAAATTCAAAAGTTAAATTCCCTTCTGGTTTAATTTATGGTGGTCAAGATATGGTCCTTCCATAAATATTTTTCTAGATTTACTCCAGTCTCAAGTCAATCATTTCAGTATTCATGGCTAATATAATTCAAAGTTTGATGGAATTCCTATACTGCTTCAATTCGTTAGTAAATATAAGATTCCTTGGATTCTTAATGGCAGTATAACCTTCAAACCCCAGTCATTGAATCCGTTTCCCAGTCTCCTAACCAGAGTCATAATACTATTTCTCGTAGTATCAGTCAAATTTCCATGGTCACTCGTATTTTCTTCATTAAATGGTGGGATAAGTTCGATGTTAATAGAATTGTTGGTCAAGTTCAAAAGGAATTTATTGCAACTCTTGTTAAATCTATCATAGAACAAGGATCTTCAAGTAAATCTAAAGAATTTCAGTCAAACCCTAGTGTCTCTGGTTCTATCAATATTTGAAATATAAAATATTGTTCCAGCCTTGAGTTAAAACTGTTGGCCCAAGTCATCCATAAAAGTGTTAGCAAGATTCATGAAGAAATTGAGGTCAGTGAATGTTCTTCTTCTTCTTCTTCGAAAAATTCAATCACCAGCATCAACCTTCAAGATGCTCAAGACCCATTTGCCTAGTCATACTGCTCCTACTTTTCCACCGAAAGTAGCCCCCTCAGTCATATTCCTTTGCTTTTTACCGAAAGTAGGCCCCTAGTCAAAAGATTCCGTGCTTCATCTGCTTTTATCTGAAAGCATAGTTAGCCTGTCGGCTAATCTTCAAAAGTTGCCGAAAGCTGTCCCAAATAGTAAAAAAGTCACTATTCATGTACTGTTCATCAATAGTAAAAGTTATTTGTATTTTTGTAATAGTTCTTTCTTACTCCTATAAAGGAAAGATAAAGTTATTTGGTTCAGGTAGGCTGCGTCCTACCTCTTACTTTTCTCTTCTCTTCTCTTATCTTAGATCATAATGTTCCAATAAGCTTGTAGCTTGTGCTGCAATTGTATGTTATCTTTACTTTGTACATATTTCATGTTTTAATAATATTATGTTCTATTAGTAATTGCTGTGTTTACATGTGCCACTCTCTTCTCTTACTTATTCTCTTACTCATTCTGCCTTTTGGTATCAGAGCCATGTTGCGACATGTGTAAGATCTTCTTAATCTAAGATATCTTCTCTTTTTCCAAAATTCTACTTCTTTCTTTGTTCAGCAGTCACCTAACTTACTGTAGAACACCGTGTTCGTGTGTCTTAAACTCTTATAAGTCTCTTGTGCGAGCAGTGTCGGGTAGTGACAATAGAACATAGGTATGAGTCTGCTTAAGGTAAGAGGGTATGTATGAAAGAACAATGTTTAAGAATAAATTTTGATCTTGGATTAGATGAATAGGTTATTTAGATCTAATTCCTCTACTAGTAACCGTTCAGCGTTGCCCCTATTTCAGACATATTAAACCAGGAAGAACACAGTTATGAAAACATTAGTCAAGCCTTAAATAACTGGAATATACCTAGTATTTCTCCTAAAGAGATCTATCAGTCAACCATCTAAGATAAATTTAAAACTGATTATAATGTTAAAACTGTTGAAAAGGTTTACGCGATTAACAAATAATATGAAAACTGTAGTTTATTGACCACAGATGTTATTAAAAAACATAAAACAAGGGGTTATAATTTTATTCATATAGGATTAATTCAAGTTACTATTAAACCATTGAATATTAAGGGAATTAATTCGAGTATTTATCTGTGTCTCAGAGACGCTCGATTCCTTAACTATTTCCCTAGTATTATTGGTATAATGGAATCAAGTTTGCACAATGGACCTATCCATTTTAATTGCTTTCTTGATTTCACTTTAAGCCTTAGTGATCCTCATCTATTAAATGCTTTAACTTTAAATATTAAAACAGCAGGAGAAATCACTCAAATGATTGAAGGTTCTCAGGCTTTGGCTTTAATTTATAGAATATATTATAAAACAATGAAAAGCAATTTAAATGTTCATGCTCATAATAAAAGTCCTAAAGATCAAACTGTTTTAATACAAAGTAGTACTAGTGATGCTAATGTTCAGATTCCAAGAACTATTCTTTGGAAAGACATTACTTTACCTAGTCAATGGACCTTGCCTAGTGAAATTCCTCAACAACCTGTTAATAACAATTTATTGAATGTTGAAAATATTAGATAATTTTCTAATGGTACTGTCAAAATAAGTTTTAAACGTACCAGAAGACCCTTAATTTTAGAAGATTTTTCTAGTTCTTAAGTTCCTTCTAGAAGAGATACTGAAATACTTAGTAATATTTCTATTCAAGATATTAAAATGAAAGGTATTTTAAATCATGGTCAAACTAGTCATCCCTGCTATACCACTAATGAACCTATAGAAGATGATCAAGATCTATCTTCTACACCTTCAGAATTGCCTACTCAGTCAGATTTTGATACCCCTATTAACCATCAACTAAGAGTTATAAAAAGAATTTTAAATTAGAATGGAATAATCTTGTTGAAGATTTTAATTCCAAATCTAATAAAGAAAAAAGACATTTATTTCGTGCTAATCATAGCGAAAAGGACAGACATAAAGTCATTAATAAATGGAAAAGATTTATTAATGATAAAAAGATAAACATTACTTTCTTTACTTGGTATGAAGAATACTACGGTAAATGTAATGTTTTAACAAAAATTCAATGGATTAAAGAAGATAAGTCAAAAGTCTCGTCTAGTCACCCTCCTTTTGAAACTGTTCTTTTATCAGTAAAAAACACTTCGATTATTGCTAGTCCTTTTAAATTAGCAGATGGCAGTAAAGATGAGAAAAAGATTATTGAACAGAATAACTTCACTAGTCAATACTTAGCGACTATAGATAAACTGTTAGATAAAATTGAAGAAAAGTTTGAACAAACTATTATTCAAAAACCTAATACAAAAAATTAACATCCTTTGTTAAACCTTCCAGAAAATAGAGTCGGATTAGGTTTACCTAACAATGATAATGAACTCACTAAAGTCATTGATAAATTATTTAAAAAATTAAAAACTGGTGAAACTAGTGGAACTATTGTTGTCATTGATCCGGTCGAGCATTCTGACAGTGAAAGCATTAGTCAATCAGATAAGTCTGATTCTGTTTAAATTCAAGATTTAAATGATCAGTTAAATAAAATAACTTTTAATAAAACTAGTGTAACAAAAAATTGGTATACTAGACCTACTCCCCCTGATCTTCAATTTGAAGAAAGGAATCAAGATAATCAATTTTTTGTTTCTTCTAACAAAATCTATGAATGGAACATTGATGGTTTTAGTGAACAAGAAATATTAAATAAGTTAAATCACATGTCTATGGTAGCTAATAGTTATATCACAGCCTTCCACAATCTAGCCAAGTCTGATATTGTAGAATTGGTAACTAGTGGATTTACTGGCATACTTAGATCTTGGTGGGAAAAACAACTCACTGAAGGTACTAGGTTATCAATAATCCATGCTGTCCAGATGGATGATGATGGCAACCCCATCTTTAATGAAGATGTTGGTGTTGGCCCTTCTGATGGAGTAAATACTTTAATATTTACCATAATAAAATATTTTATAAGGAACTCCTAGTAATATAACTGAAAGAATTCATGATCAGTTAAGTAATCTTACTTGTCCCACTCTAAGTGATTTTAGATGGTACAAAAATATTTTTACTTCTCGTGTTATGATGATAAATGATAGTAACAAACCTTTCTGGAAAGAAAAATTTGTTAATGGTTTACCAAATTTATTTGCTCATAAAGTCAGAGAAGAATTAAGTAAAAACTTAGGATATATTGATTATGATAACCTAACTTATGGTGACATAATTAGTTATATCCAAAAAATTGGCTTAAAAATGTGTATTGATTTTAAAATTGCTAAGCAAGCTGGTATGGACAAAAATAAAGCTAAATATGAATTAGGAACCTTTTATGAACAATATGGTTTACCCCTAGTTGACCCTTTTAGGAGAAAACACCGGCATAAACATATTGAAAAACACAAAAGCCATAAACACCAAAAGAAACGTCCCAGTCAGCCTAAAAATCAAGACAATTATTATGATAAACTAAAGTCGCATAATAAAAAATCAACACATAAATCTAAAAAATAAAATAAAAGTAAAATCACTTGCCATAATTGTGGGCAAAAAGGACATTATAAAAATGAACGTAAAATAAAACAAAAATTCTCACAATTAAATATTTCTAATGAAGATACTGAACAACTTTTAGAATTAATAAGAATTGAGAATGACATTGATAGCAATGATTGTTCTGATATTCCTTATTCTTCTAACAACAATAATAGCAAAGAAACAAATAGTGAAACGGATGAAGTCACCTTATGTACTGATAATTGTAAAACTGATTGCTGTAATAAAAGATTAAATATTCTTAACAAAGAAGAAGAAGAAAGCTCTTTGTTAAAAGATCTAATTAGCAAGATTACAGATTCTGAGTTAAAAATTCAGTATATGAATTAATTAAAAGATTTGTTAACTAAAGATAACACAGTTAAGAATAAGATTACTAAACAGAAAGAAAAACCTATTTTCAGTCTTAATAAAACTCTTGAAAGGTTTAAAACACCTGACAAAGAAATTACCCTCCCTGAGTTAAACCAAGAAGTTAATAAGTTAAAAAAGAAAATTTCATATCTCAAAATAGAAATTTCTAATTTACATAAAGAGATGCTTAATTTAGATACTAAAGACCAGGTTCTTCAAGTTAATGATTCTTCAGCAGACGAAGATGAATCAGAGTCTTCTAACACTAAAGATGAGTCTGGATTACTTATTCTTCAAGGAAATTCTCTTAAAAGATTAAAAGATATTACAATTCAAAAATAGTATATTTTCATTACTCTAGTAATTGATAAAACTTTTACAATTGAACTTTTCGCTCTAGTTGATACTGGTGCAGATTTAAATTATATTCAAGAAGGAATAATTTATACCAAGTTTTATAAAAAAACTAGTAAATGATCAAGCTCAGCTAATGGTAGTCAAATGGAAATAAAATATAAATTGCCTAAATTTCATATTTGTCAAAACAATATGTGTTTTAAAATAACTTTGTTTTAATCCGCAATTTGACAGACAAAATTATTGTAGGATTACCATTTATATATTTATTATATCCTTTTACTACTAGCAATAGTGGCTTAAGTAGTGAACATTTAGGCCAAAAGGTAATATTTAAAATTATTACTAAACCTAAAGAAAGAGATTTAAAATTTATTCAAGAAGAATCTATTTCTAAATCTATAAACCTGCTAAATAGTAAGACCACTCAGTTAAAATTCTTGAAAGAAGAGATTAAATATAAACAGATTGAAAAACAACTCATACATAAAAGGGTTCAAGAAAAAATTTAAGATTAAAAAAATTATCTAAGTCAAAACCTTTGTTCCGATTCCCCTAATGCTTTTTGGCATAGGAAGAAACATATTGTAAGGCTACCTTATGCTAAAGAATTTAAAGAACATTTAATTCCAACTAAGCCCAGACCAATACAAATGAATCACAAGCAAATAGAACTTTGTAAAAAATAAATTAATGATTTACTCAATAAAGGATTAATTAGACATAGTAAGTCCCCTTGGTCTTATCTAGCTTTTTATGTTAACAATGAAGTTGAAAAAGAAATAGGTTCTCCTCGTTTAGTTATTAATTACAAACCTTTAAACAAAGTTCTCGAATGGATTAGATACCCATTGCCTAATAAAAAAGATTTACTTTGCAGATTAAGTAATACCACAGTCTTCAGTAAATTTGACTTAAAATCAGGATTTTGGAAAATTCAGATTCATCCTGATGATAGGTATAAAACTGCCTTCACCTCTCCCTTTGGTCATTATGAATGGAATGTTCAGTCATTCGGTCTTAAGAATGCCCCTAGTGAATTCCTGAATATCCTTAATGATATTCTAAACCCTTTCAGTCACTTTATTATTGTTTACATCGATGATATTTTCATTTTTTCTAAATCTATTGAAGAACACCATAAACATTTGAACTTGTTCTTCAAAATAATAAAAACCTTGGACTTGTCTTGTCTCCTACTAAATGTAGTCTTTTTCAGACTAGAGACAGATTTCTTGGTCATGATATTCATCAAGGTTTTGTTCGATCTATTGATCGGGCTATTCAATTTGCCGATAGATTTTCGGATAAAATCATTGATAAAACCCAACTTCAAAGATTTTTAAGATCTCTTAATTACGTTGAATTTTTTTACGAAAACCTTAGAAAAATCTGCAAACCTCTTTTTCAGCATTTGCAAGACAATCCTCGTCCATGGACAAATAATCATACTTCTGTTGTCTAACAAGTTAAAAAATATGTTAAGGTTTTTCCATGCCTTAGCATCTCTAATGAGTCAGCATTCAAAATTGTTGAAACTGATGCTTCTAAAGTTGGATTTGGAGGTATTCTTAAACAAAAGTTAACTCCTAATTCTACAGAACAAATTGTTGGATTTAATTCTGGCGTTTGGAACCCAACACAGCATAATTACAGTAATATTAAAAAGGAAATTCTTTCCTTAGTTTTATGTATTAATAAATTTCAAAGCGATTTATTAAATCAAAAATTTTTAGTTAGAATTGACTGCAAGCAAAATATATCCTTGAAAAGGATGTTGAAAATAGATGGCAAGCTCTTTTAAGCATTTTTGATTTTGATATTGAATATATTAAAGGAAGTGATAATTCTATTCCCGATTTTCTTACTCGGGAATTCATTAATTCAGGTACTACAATGATTTCAAAATGAGTGTGCGAGGTGGTTCCCGTGTTTCAGGTCGCCCTTTACGCCCAAGTAATCAACCCAAAGGTTCCTTAATTCCTCACCCAGTAAACCCAATTCCATCTGTTGATTTAGTTAATAGATACCAAATCCTTGGATCCATTCCAAAATCATATAATACAGTTTTAGCCAGTAAACCCAATCCTATTGATCCATTTTGCAGTCCTCAGCATAATATTCCCAAAAGTCAAAATTCTCAATATATCCCTGTCTATGAAAACAACCTATTTCATGTTGAGCCAGTAATGAAACCTAAAGATGACCCTGTTATCTTGGCTACTCAGCTCTTCCCTACGGGTTGTCATTTTATTCCTATTGCTCCATATAAATCTCTTACGTTTTATAAGGATATTCTTATTCACATAGAGTCAATCCTTATCAAACCTATTTATGATAAGAATGATACTTCTAGAGTCATTTTCCATTATCTCTATATTAAGAAAATTATTTCCCTGCCTAATTAGGGAAAACATCCTTCTGATCTTAGTCCATTAACCAGTCAGAATCACTATTTTTGTTATTATGATTATATAGAAGCCTGGCATAAGATTTTCTTATATCAAAACCAGTCTTTTAGTCATTCGTGGTTCATTCAATTCGACCACAAATTCAAAAGTTAAATTCCCTTCTGGTTTAATTTATGGAGGTCAAGATATAGTCCTTCCATAAATATTTTTCTAGATTTACTCCAGTCTCAAGTCACTCATTTCAGTAATCATGGCCAATATAATTCAAAGTTTGATGGTATTCCCATACTGCTTCAGTTCTTTAGTAAATATAAGATTCCTTGGATTCTTAAATGGCAGTATAACCTTCAAACCCTAGTCATTGAATCCGTTTTCCAGTCTCCTAACTAGAGTCATAATACTATTTCTCGTAGTATCATTCAAATTATCATGGTCACTCGTATTTTCTTCATTAAATAGTGGGATAAGTTCGATGTTAATAGAATTTTTGGTCAAGTTCAAAAGGAATTTCCTGCAATTCCTGTTAAATCTATCCTAGAACAAGGATCTTCAAGTAAATCTAAAGAAATTCAGTCAAACCCTAGTGTCTCTGGTTCTATCAATATTTGAAATATAAAATATTGTTCCAGCCTTGAGTTAAAACTGTTGGCCCAAGCCATCCATGAAAGAGTTAGCAAGATTCATGAAGAAATTGAGGCCAATGAATGTTCTTCTTCTTCTTCGAAAAAGTCAGTCACCAGTAATAACAATGATGAAGACCCTTGTGGCAGCATCAACCTTCAAGATGCTCAGGACCCATTTGCCTAGTCATACTGCTCCTACTTTTCCACCGAAAGTAGCCCCTTCAGTCACATGCCTTTGCTTTTTATCGAAAGTAGGCCCCTAGTCAAAAGATTTCGCGCTTCATCTGCTTTTATCTGAAAGCACAGATAGCCTGTTGGCCATTCTTCAAAAGTTACCGAAAGTTGTCCCAAATAGTAAAAAAGTCACTATTCATGTAATGTCTTTAAATCTTTTAAGAGAATTTCCTTGAACATTTAATTTCTTGCTAATCATGGTGAAAAGGACAGAGATAAAGTCATTAATAAATGAAAAAGATTTATTAATGATAAAAAGATAAACATTACTTTCTTTACTTGGTATGAAGAATGATAGTAGTGTGCATACAAGCCAATCATGTATGATGATAAAGCACGTACTTTGTAAACAATCTTATTTATTTATTAATGAAATATTCATTTATTAAAGGCATTTAATTATCTACATGTTGCTATTTTTATAATATGTAAATAACCCATAGTTTTAAGCAATGCTTTTAGAATCATGATGATGATCATGCTAATGAGATCTAAATTCTTAGAAAGTTTTAAAACTTAAATAGTTCCCAATCGTGGGATTACTAAAAAGGGGATTAGTAAATCCGGATAGATTGGTACATATGTTGCTTGCTCATTGGATGAGGATGATTGATCTCATGATCATTTGTGTGGACACACTAAAGCAAGTATGTAGGTGCTTATTGGAGAATAAGTTCACTGAACGTGATTCGCTATGGAATACCTAATGGAGTTTTACTCGCATGTCAATAGGAATTCCTAATGTGATAGTAGTACAAGTGATCCTTGGACTTGAGATCATCATAGTATCTTGTATGTAACAAATTATACTTTGACTTATTCCTTAAGACCTTTTAAGGCATATATAGGGTATGCTTGGGTATAATGAGTTACATATGGAGATAATGAATGATCAATAAAGAATCTACCACCTCTAGTAAAAGAGGAGATATGTCCTATGTGATTCGTTAAATGACAACCCAGGAATTCTTGGCCAAGGTGAAATGAAATTAGAAAGGAGTTTTTAATTTGCATTATTTGGAGTTGTGCATTTTCTAATCGAAATACATATAATTAAATAAAATAAGACTTGACAGTAAATCCATGTCTTATATTTAATTGAGACATTGTATGGTGGAAGGATTGAATTGTATGGTAACTATTAACTCACAGGTTCTTTTATGATTAATGTTGAAATCTATATTATCTGGAAAGTCGTTGATCGCTAGGGAGGCTTATCCCTATTGTAGAATAAATATTATTTATTTAAATAGATTATTAGTTTAATTTATTTATTTAAATAAGATTAAAATTGTTTTAATTGATTTATTCACAACCGGTTTAATATGGAGAACCTAAAGGGTCACACCATAAAAGGAAGAATAATTATTTAAGAAGGTAATGGCATAATCGTAATAATGCATTAAGTATAATTAATTTAATCTATGGTGATAGAATAAATTAAATAGCTTAATGTTTATTATTTAATATTTTGAAATATTAAATATAAATTAATAAGAGGAGTCTTATTAATATTATTACAATTATTATTATTTTAATTTCTAAAGGAGTTTAGTAATTAATTTAATATTTAGTACTCTCATTTATTCAATAAGATTAGGAGACAAATTAATTAAATGAATTTAATTAATTATTCCCATGTGGTGAGAAGCCTAAATTAATTAAAGGAGTTTAATTAATTAAAAGAAATCCCATGTCTAATAGGATTAGAAGGGTTGACTAATATCTATATAAGAGGAGTCTTATAATAGATATTAGATGATGCAATTCCAATTGTTAGAGAGTACTCCTTTTCTATAGAGGATAGAAAACTAAGCCAACCACCCTCCTTCTTGATAATTCATCTTCCTTGGTGGATCACCTCTAGAGGCCAAACACTTGGGTGGCTAACGTTGATCAAAGAAAGGAATCTAACCCGGAAATTCAAGGAGATCACGAAGAACAAGGAGTTGAACTAGTACCTGTGGAAGCTTCGTTCTACAAGGGTATGATTCCATAACTTCTTATTTATCGTTTTAAATTAATAATTTGCATAAAGGATGATCCGGGTAATGGTTTTGTAGAATTTTTTTAAACTCTGATATACCATGCTTCCGCTACTTTTTGCAATTTGATTGCGTCACGATTTCGTACAAACCCAACAGTGGCATCAGAGCCAAACCTTTATGCAATTATTAATTTATTTTTGATTTCATATACATATGGGTATATATTTAAAATAATTTATTGGGCATAATTTTATTGTATAAAATTATTTTTTTTAAGAAAAAAAAATGTCGTTTTTTTTTTGGGACGAATCAGAATTTTTTTTTTGGGTGCTAATCTTGAATTCTGCAAAGAAAAGGTGTTGTCTCTTTCTTACTCCAAAAAGAAGATGACCCATCAATACAGGACTCTTTTAATAAACCTGCAGGACTCTTTTAATAAAAGAAGGTGACTTCTTTTTAAAAAATAAATGTGAATTTATATTATATATATATATATATATGATATATTTATATATTATATTCTAAATAATTTTATAATTAAAATAAAGAGTTTATTTTAATCTTGAAATTGGATTTCATGCAATTTAAAATTGCCCATTAAATGATACTCATATATATTTGGAATGTTTTAATTCATGAGATGAATATTTATTTATTGATATATATGGCGATATGTATGATAATAAATGGGGTTGATTATGGACTATTGACCAATGTGATTGGATTTTATTTTAGTTGAATGCTTGAATGAATGAGTTTTATTAAATGGGGTCTGTGTACCTCGTCTTCTCTAATTTTTTTTCTCTGATGTAAAATTCTATCTCCCTTCCTATGTACTTCCCCTTGACTGCTGATCAAGGTTTCTATTTAAATTAAATAGTTTAATGTAATAGAAATAGTTAGAATTATCTTGAAGAAATTGGAGACCAAGGAGCAAGGAGCGCGTGAAGACCCGTTTGTATGGAGCCCGGTTTAAATGTAATAGTTATATTTAAATTTAAATTCTTGCACTCCTAGGTTTGACCTTTTGGTTCACTTGGTGGCTCTAGTGAACCAAATTAGAATAAAAGTCCATAATCAATCCGGGTAGAATATAATATTCTATATTGCATGCTAAATATTATATATATTATATTTTATGCAAACATGCTTCGCATGTTTAATAAAATGACGCGTATTTTATATATATATGTGCATGTACGCTAAACAAGATGAGACAAATAATAACAAACCCCTCAAAGAAATAATATTAAGTCCGAAGCGTTCAAATGATATTTGGAATATCGAACGTCGCCTTCTAGCATGATAATTAATAGAGTATTAAATATTTAATATGAGCTTGTTGTGCTATCCACAAGGCGAGTATTGTGTATTTAAGATGTTAATTAATCACATTTGATGCTTATCAAGAAAATTGAACGATCTAGTCTTGTTGTGCTATCCACAAGGACGAACATTTTTCTTTTTTTAATTTATAGAAGTGCTAGGCTGGACTTAACTTAAATCATTTTAGTTCGGATGTGCACACACTTGACCATTATGATTTAAAAGGCAAAATAAAAGGAGTTATATAGTGATGTAATTGACAAGAGTTGTCTACCTATTTATTTGTATATCGCTTGTTGTGCTATCCACAAGGTTATATACATTTGAAATGGGATCCTTATTTTCACTAGCAAATCTTTAATTAGATGTTGCCGAACTATATAAGTGAGGGTAATATAGTTTGATAAAAATAGTGGGAGATACCAATTTAAAATAAAGACCTAAATTTATTTTGGTATGCAAAATTAATAAAATGAATGTTTGCTAAAATGCTGTTTTTCACATGCAGAATTTTAAAAATGTCAAAATCACTAATTTTACTGCGAAGCATACTTGATGCTAATAAGCTTAACGGGCCGAATTATACGGACTGGCTAAGAAATCTGAGAATAGTTCTCACTGCTGAAAAGATTTCTTATGTCCTAAACTCACCTGTCCCTAGAACTGTTCTAGAAACAGCCTCTGAGGAAGAGATTGCCACCATTGTAAAGTGGCAAGATGATGCATCTGTGGCTCAATGCATCATGCTCGCATCTATTAATAACGAGCTTCAGCGTCAGCACGAAAACATGGATGCTCCTACTATGTTGATTCACCTCAAGGAGTTGTATGGTGAACAAAGTAGGACTGCTAGATATGAGATATCTAAGGAGCTCTTCCGATCTCGGATGACCAAGGGCAAAGTGAACATAAAGGAACAAAAGAAATCTGATCCAGCTAGCAAAGGAATGTGCTTCCATTGCAACGAGCCGGGCCATTGGAAGAGGAACTGCAAGAAGTTTCTGGCAAAGAAGAAGCTTGGAGAAGCTTCGACTTCCAATCAAGGTTTGTTCATGATTGAAATTAAATTTTCAGAAAGTCAAAATTCTACTTGGGTATTGGATACCGGCTGTGGTTCTCACATATGTAATAATGTGAAGGGACTGGTCAGAAGTAGAAAGCTGAACAATGATGAGGTGATCCTACGAGTGGGGAATGGAGCAAAGGTTGCTGCATTAGCTGTAGGAACTTATTATTTAGCAATGCCTTCGGGCAAGTCCATTTATCTTAATAATTGTTATTATGTTCCGAATATTATTAAAAATATTATTTCAATTTCTGTATTGGATATGGAAGGATTTAACGTTGTTATAAATAACAATAGTTGTTCTATTTATAAAGACGATGTTTTATATGGTGTTGGAAATTTGCAAAATGGACTTTATACACTTGACTTACAAGAAAATATTTTTCAAATTGAACAAACTAAGAAAAGGAAAAGAGATGATATTAATTATACCTACATGTGGCACTGTAGACTCGGTCATATCAATGAAACAAGATTATCCAAGTTGCATAAAGATGGGCTCCTTGAGTTATCTGATTATGAATCATATCCAACTTATGAATCTTGTCTCATGGGTAAAATGACTAAATCTCCTTTTAGTAGAAAAGGAGAAAGAGTTACAGAGTTGTTGGCATTGATTCACACAGACGTTTGTGGACCTATGACAACAAGTGCACGGGGTGGGTATTCTTATTTTATTACTTTCACTGATGATCACTCAAGATTTGGATATGTGTATTTAATGAAATACAAGTCAGAATCATTTGAAAAGTTCAAAGAGTTCAGAAGTGAAGTTGAGAAACAAACGGGCAAGAGTATAAAGATACTTCGATCAGATCGAGGTGGAGAATACTTAAGCGGTGAGTTTCTCAATTGTTTCAAAGAAAATGGTATAATCTCACAATGGACTCCTCCAGGTACACCACAGTTAAATGGAGTATCAGAAAGGAGAAATCGAACACTGTTGGACATGGTTCGATCCATAATGAGTTTTTACCGACCTTCCAATTTCCTTCTGGGGATATGCCCTAGAAACGGCTGCATACCTACTTAACAAGGTACCTACCAAATCTGCCCCAAAGACTCTATATGAGATGTGGAAGGGGAAGAAACCAAATCTTAAGCATGTTAAGACTTGGGGTTGTCCAGCTTATGTCAAAAAGTTTGAACATGATAAGCTACAGACTAAATCCGAAAAGTGTAGATTTGTGGGATACTCTAAAGAAACTGTAGGGTATTATTTCTATCATCTAACTGATCAAAAGGTGTTTGTTGCGAAACATGCTGCCTTCTTGGAAAAGGAGTTTATCCATGAAGGGGTCAGTGGGAGTAAGATATATCTTGAAGAAGTTCAAGAACCACAAATTACCACGGATCAAAGTCAGGTACCTGACCAAGTAGAAGAACCTACTATACCACACCCTGTTCGTAAATCTGGGAGAGTACCGAAGATACCTGAGAGGTATGGATTCGTTATAGAGGATGACGATGAGGTACACATCATGAATAATGATGATCCATTGAATTACGAACAGGCCATGAGTAATAAAGACTCAGGAAAATGGCTTGAAGCCATGAAATCCGAAATGGACTCCATGTATGAAAACAAAGTATGGACTTTGGTTTCACCACCTGAAGGCATTAAGCCTATTGGGTGTAAATGGGTCTTTAAAAGAAAGACTGGAGCGGACGGCAAGTTGGAGACCTATAAGGCCCGACTGGTTGCAAAAGGTTTCAAACAAAGACAAGAAGTTGATTATGATGAAACCTTTTCACCAGTAGCTATGCTCAAGTCTATTCGGATTTTGCTTGCGATTGCAGCTTATAACGACTATGAGATCTGGCAGATGGACGTGAAAACGGCCTTCCTCACTGGGAAACTTGAGGAGGATGTGTATATGACACAGCCAGAGGGATTTGTTTCAAAGGTTGGAATAAATCAAGTCTGTAAGCTGCAACGATCCATTTATGGATTGAAGCAAGCTTCTCGTAGATGGAACATTCGTTTTGATGAGACAATCAAAGAGTTTGATTTTATCAAAAATGACGATGAACCATGTGTGTACAAGAAGGTTCGTGGGAGCGCAATTTCATTCCTTGTATTATATGTTGATGATATATTACTGATAGGGAATGACATTCCTATGCTACAATCGATTAAAATCTGGTTATCTAAACACTTCTCCATGAAGGACTTGGGAGAAGCATCCTATATTTTGGGGATAAAGATCTATAGAGATAGATCTAAAAGGATGCTTGGTTTATCCCAAGGAACGTACATTGATGCAATGCTAAAGAGATTTAGCATGGAAGATTCCAAAAGAGGTCTCATGCCGATGAGCCATGGAATACATCTCTCCAAGAAACAGGCCCCAAAGACACTTGAGGAGAGAGACCGTATGAGTAAGATCCCTTATGCTTCTGCAATAGGATCTATTATGTACAGTATGATATGTACTAGACCGGATGTTGCTCATTCACTTAGTGTAACGAGCAGATACCAGTCGAATCCAGGAGAAGAGCACTGGAAGGCAGTGAAGAATATCCTAAAATACTTGAGAAGGGCTAAGGATATTTTTCTTGTCTACGGTGGGTCTGAATTAAAACTCGAGGGCTTCACAGACTCAAGTTTTCAAACGGACCAAGATGACAGTAAATTTGTTTCGGGGTATGTTTTTACCTTGAACGGAGGCGCAGTGAGTTGGAAGAGTTCCAAGCAGCAAACAGTTGCTGATTCAGTGACAGAGGCAGAGTATATAGCTGCAAGTGAAGCTGCAAAGGAAGTTGTTTGGATGAAGAAGTTCATAACTGAACTTGGTGTGGTTCCTAGCATTGGAGAAGCAGTTCCCATTTACTGTGACAACACAGAAGCAGTTGCACAGGCTAAGGAACCGAGGTCTCATCAGAAATCTAAACACGTGTTGCGGCGATTTTATTTGATCAGGGAGATCATTGAAAGAGGAGACGTCACCTTGGAGCGTGTAGACTCTCAAGACAACATTGCAGATCCATTTACTAAAGCTTTAACACAACAGCAGTTTGATCGTCACTTAGAGAAGATGGGTATGAGATACCATGGCGATTGGCTTTAGTGCAAGTGGGAGATTGATAGTAGTGTGCATACAAGCCAATCATGTATGATGATAAAGCACGTACTTTGTAAACAATCTTATTTATTTATTAATGAAATATTCATTTATTAAAGGCATTTAATTATCTACATGTTCCTGTTTTTATAATATGTAAATAACCCATAGTTTTAAGCAATGCTTTTAGAATCATGATGATGATCATGCTAATGAGATCTAAATTCTTAGAAAGTTTTAAAACTTAAATAGTTCCCAATCGTTGGATTACTAAAAAGGGGATTAGTAAATCTGGATAGTTTGGTACATATGTTGCTTGCTCATTGGATGAGGATGTTTGATCTCATGATCATTTGTGTGGAGACACTAAAGCAAGTATATAGGTGCTTATTGGAGAATAAGTTCACTGAACGTGATTCGCTATGGAATACCTAATGGAGTTTTACTCGCATGTCAATAGGAATTCCTAATGTGATAGTAGTACAAGTGATCCTTGGACTTGAGATCATCATAGTATCTTGTATGTAACAAATTATACTTTGACTTAATCCTTAAGACCTTTTAAGGCATATATAGGGTATGCTTGGGTATAATGAGTTACATATGGAGATAATGAATGATCAATAAAGAATCTACCACCTCTAGTAAAAGAGGAGATATGTCCTATGTGATTCGCTAAATGACAACCCAGGAATCCTTGGCCAAGGTGAAATGAAATTAGAAAGGAGTTTTTAATTTGCATTATTTGGAGTTGTGCATTTTCTAATCGAAATACATATAATTAAATAAAATAAGACTTGACAGTAAATCCATGTCTTATATTTAATTGGGACATTGTATGGTGGAAGGATTGAATTGTATGGTAACTATTAACTCACAGGTTCTTTTATGATTAATGTTGAAATCTATATTATCTGGAAAGTCGTTGATCGCTAGAGAGGCTTATCCCTATTGTAGAATAAATATTATTTATTTAAATAGATTATTAGTTTAATTTATTTATTTAAATAAGATTAAAATTATTTTAATTGATTTATTCACAACCGGTTTAATATGGAGAACCTAAAGGGTCACACCATAAAAGGAAGAATAATTATTTAAGAAGGTAATGGCATAATCGTAATAATGCATTAAGTATAATTAATTTAATCTATGGTGATAGAATAAATTAAATAGCTTAATGTTTATTATTTAATATTTTGGAAATATTAAATATAAATTAATAAGAGGAGTCTTATTAATATTATTACAATTATTATTATTTTAATTTCTAAAGGAGTTTAGTAATTAATTTAATATTTAGTACTCTCATTTATTCAATAAGATTAGGAGACAAATTAATTAAATGAATTTAATTAATTATTCCCATGTGGTGAGAAGCCTAAATTAATTAAAGGAGTTTAATTAATTAAAAGAAATCCCATGTCTAATAGGATTAGAAGGGTTGACTAATATCTATATAAGAGGAGTCTTATAATAGATATTAGATGATGCAATTCCAATTATTAGAGAGTACTCCTTTTCTATAGAGGATAGAAAACTAAGCCAACCACCCTCCTTCTTGATAATTCATCTTCCTTGGTGGATCACCTCTAGAGGCCAAACACTTGGGTGGCTAACGTTGATCAAAGAAAGGAATCTAACCCGGAAATTCAAGGAGATCACGAAGAACAAGGAGTTGAACTAGTACCTGTGGAAGCTTCGTTCTACAAGGGTATGATTCCATAACTTCTTATTTATCGTTTTAAATTAATAATTTGCATAAAGGATGATCCGGGTAATGGTTTTGTAGAAATTTTTTAAACTCTGATATACCATGCTTCCGCTACTTTTTGCAATTTGATTGCGTCACGATTTCGTACAAGCCCAACAAAGAATACCACGGTAAATGTAATGTTTTAACAAAAAGTCAATGGATTAAAGAAGATAAGTCAAAAGTCTCGTCTAGTCACCCTCCTCTTGATATATATATATATATATATATATATATAGTCTTTATATAATTATTTATATGTAAATATATATAAGTGTTATTGATTTATTATATATATATATATATATATATATTTAGTTAATCATTGTGATTAAATATCGATTATAAACGTTCAAATGATGTAAATTTGCAATAGTTAAAGTTTGTTGACTAGATTTATATAAATCTAGTCATATCTAGCTTTTAATCGGTTCAAAAGTTGTAAAACTAGAACCGTTAAGCTAGAACGGCTAAGATTTATTTAAATCTAGTTTTCTTTCTAGTTTGTAAATATTTGGCTACTACGGGACCTTAGATCTGTGTCTAAAGGAAACATGAAACCACGGTTACCCACATGCTGGGATTTAACTGAATCTCTTATTTTGCGACGTCTAGAGTTAATTATTCATTTTATTTTAAGTTATACATTGTGCAAACTTTTAAATAATCTTTTGTGAGCCTAAGAATAACGGGATCTATGGTTAAATCCATGAATCTAGGTCCGGTTCCCATAATGGACATGTTCGAGTTGTATAGTTAGCTTGCAGTCCTTCGTAAATGTAAATAAAAGGGACCTTAAAACGGTTATCCGGATTTAAGGTCTCAGCATAGTAAAAGCATTGATTGCGGTGGTCGGGTCACTTCGATGGCTTTTATGCCCATAAGAGCCCGAAACTTTTTTTTTTTATATATATATACATTATTTTGTCGAGGATGCTTCGCATCCCGAGAATAAATTCAAAATAAGTCGAATATGGAATAAAATGAAAGTATCAAAAGGATTCAATTCCCATGCGAGCGAAAGGGTTTGAAAACCACTTTGCAAAACATCACTTTCATATATTGTCTAAAAATAGACTTTTCAAATAAATTAAACCCTTCGTATATAGGTCCAACGAAGCGCATCACTAATTTCAAATAAAGAACTTAGGCCCAATTACTGCAATACACACATATATACACACAAATTAGGGAATGAAAAGCGCGGTAACCGTGTTTCACGAAAGTCGGGGGGTGCCTAACACCTTTCTTCCGCTTAATCAAGCCCCCGAACTCTATAAAATCTCGGTTTCCAAGACCAATTAAACAAAGTTCTGTAATTAGGCCATATTGCAAATCCATTTCACTTATACCAAATGGCGGCTCTGTCTAATTAAGACCAATAAGTGTCGACGACTTTGAAAAGATTGATTTAATTTTGATGATTGGACCGAATGAGACAGAGTCGCCAGTTAGTATGATTTTAATGGATGTACCAACTCATCCGAGTTTTAATAGTTTTTCACAATATGGTCCAATGCGTGACTCCGAAAGATTGGTCTTTAAACTAGAGATTCGTGGAATCTGGGGGCTAGGTTAAGCGGGGGGGGGGGGGGGGGGGGGGAAGGTGTTAGGCACCCCCCGACTCCCGTTGAAACACGGTACCGCATCTTATTAATTTCCTATGTATAAAGTGTGTGTGTGTGTGTGTATGTGTGAGATAGCGTGTGTGTGTGTTCTTTATTATAAGTTTACTTATTTTATTCTAAGTCTTTATTTTGGGTTATTTGAAAGTAGTGTTGTACCTCTTTTGCGCCTAGGTACGAAGGATTTGATTTGACAAAAAGTTCATTTTTAACAAGATGTATGAATTGAAATGATGTTTTGGAAAGCAAGGTTTTCAAATCCTTTGCCCGACTAGGAATCGAGGACTTCGATACTTCCTTTTATCTTTACGTTAATAAGGTAATCTACCCCGAATTGCTTTATTATGTTTGAAAGCTCTTTGTGGTTTTATTAGAAATCATTTTGATGATATGCATGTAAACATAAAAAAGGGTCGGATCATCATCGGGCATGAAAGCCATCTTGATGAAATCGAGCACCCACAATTAAAGTTTTCACTATCACGGGATCTTGAATCCGACCTCTCGGGACTAACCCCTCTAGCTCGTCTTTAAGATCTGAATATTACATATACAATGCTATTTACGCTATTTAAACATTACATCATCATAATCGGTCCATCGTGGGAATCAAGTCGGGATCCATTTGGGGATCTCAACAACGGGATTCCTAAGCTCAAATTATTTATGCAGGAATACATATATACAATGTCCTTGGCTTTGATATTAGATGATTTCATCGGTTGAAATCACCGTTTCAAGCCATTTCGGTCCCCTTTCGCCTCTAGATACAAATCTAGGGATATACGGGGTGACCGGGACCGTTTAAAGTAATAAATCCGTAGATCTACCATGGATCTAAACCAATCTAGCACACGGATTAAAGCTTCATGCTTAATAACCTCTCAAAGGCTAGATTCGGCTTAGATCTAGGTAGATCAAGCCTTCGTACTCGGTTTACAACATAATAAGCACAATATAACTAATAAAACTATAAAATCTATCAACTATTACACAATATGCTTATAAGCAACAAGATTAACTAGATTTAAACAAGATATATCATCAATCTAGTATTTTGAACAACGTTTACAAAGAATGAAGCTAGAAAATGCATTTTTCACCTTGGGGGACACGTGAACAAGCGTTTTAACTCCCGTGGTCAACGTACAACACTCCCGGGACTTCAAATAGATGCTAAACGAGATAAATAA
Source organism: Panax stipuleanatus (assembly GCA_020205555.1). Taxonomy (NCBI): domain Eukaryota; kingdom Viridiplantae; phylum Streptophyta; class Magnoliopsida; order Apiales; family Araliaceae; genus Panax; species Panax stipuleanatus. Next base: position 51,695,186 of record CM035122.1, read on the forward strand.
GATTTAAGTTGGTGTTTTTATGTTCCACCCGAGCCCTTCTCTCTCTAGAATGCCTTTCTCTCTCTAAAATTATATCTCTATCTCTTCTAAATGAACTAGCGTGGGGGTTATAAGCTGGTCGAGCCAGCCGCATACTGATAGTAGTGTGCATACAAGCCAATCATGTATGATGATAAAGCACATACTTTGTAAACAATCTTATTTATTTATTAATAAAATATTTATTTATTAAAGGCATTTAATTATCTACATGGTGCTGTTTTTATAATATGTAAATAATCCATAGTTTTAAGCAATGCTTTTAGAATCATGATGTTGATCATGCTAATGAGATCTAAATTCTTAGAAAGCTTTAAAACTAAAATAGTTCCCAATCGTGGGATTACTAAAAAGGGGATTAGTAAATCCGGATAGATTGGTACATATGTTGCTTGCTCATTGGATGAGGATGACTGATCTCTTGGTCATTTGTGTGGAGACACTAAAGCAAGTATGTAGGTGCTTATTGGAGAATAAGTTCACTGAACGTGACTCGCTATGGAATACCTAATGGAGTTTTACTCGCCTGTCAATAGGAATTCCTAATGTGATAGTAGTACATGTGATCCTTGGACTTGAGATCATCATAGTATCTTGTATGTAACAAATTATACTTTGACTAATTCCTTAAGGCCTTTTAAGGCATATATAGGGTATGCTTGGGTGTAATGAGTTACATATGGAGATAATGAATGATCAATAAAGAATCTACCACCTCTAGTAAAAGAGGAAATATGCCCTATGTGATTCGTTAAATGACAACCCAGGAATTCTTGGCCAAGGTAGAATGAAATTAGAAAGAGGTTTCTAATTTGCATTATTTGGAGTTGTGCATTTTCTAATCGAAATACATATGATTAAATAAATTAAGACTTGACAGTAAATCCATGTCTTATATTTAATTGGGACATTGTATGGTGGAAGAATTGAATTGTACGGTAACTATTAACTCACAGGTTCTTTTATGATTAATGTTGAAATCTATATTATCTGAAAAGTCGTTGATCGCTAGGGAGGCTTATCCCTATTGTAGAATAAATGTTATTTATTTAAATAGATTATTAGTTTAATTTGTTTATTTAAATAAGATTAGAATTGTTCTAATTGATTTATTCACAACCGGTTTAATATGGAGAACCTAAAGGGTCACACCATAAAAGTAAGAAGAATTATTTAAGAAGAAAATGGCATGATAGTAATAATGCATTAAGTATAATTAATTTAATCTATGATGATAGAATAAATTAAATAGCTTAATGTTTATTATTTAATATTTTAGAAATATTAAATATAAATTAATAAGAGGAGTCTTATTAATATTATTATTATTATTATTATTTTAATTCTAAAGGAGTTTAGGAATTAATATAATATCAGTACTCTCTCTCAATCCTAATAAAGATTAGGATATAAATTAATTAAAAGTAATTAATTAATTAATTAAATAAAACCCTATTCTAATTGGATTAGGAGGGTTAACCTAATATCTATATAAGAGAGTCTTATATCAGAAATAAGGAATGATGTGAAATTTTCCAAGAGTTGGGAGTACACATATTCTATAGAGATAGAAACAAGGGTTAAGCCAATAACCCATCTTCTTGAGTTCTTCATCTTCCTTGGTGGATCACCGTTAGAGGCCAAACATTTGGGTGGCTGACATTATTCAAGGGAAGGAGCCACTATCAGAGGAATCAAAGGAATCAAAGGAGTAGAACTTGTACCTGAGGAAGCTTAGATCTTCAAAGGTATAATTCCATGTTCTCTCTTTTCTGTTATTTATAACAAGCACAAAGCATGATCATGGTTATGGGTTTGTATAAATTTTGAAAACCTAGTTTTTACGCTTTCGCCCTATTTATGTGATTTGATTGCATGATTGCGTTACATACAAACCCAACAGTGGTATCAAAGCCTAATTTGTGCTAATTATCAATTTTATAATTCCATGTATGAATTGATGTGAGAATTGGATCGTTTTTCTGGACAAAAATCGTTTTCTGCAAGTTTCTGCGGCGAACGGCGCAGCTGCGCAGCTGCCCAGTTCATTACTGGCGCAGCTGCGCCGGTCTGCAAAAACTGCTGCTTCCGTCTACCTGCGCAGCTGCGCAGCTACCCAGTTCATTACTGGCGCAGCTGCGCCGGTACCTGGACAGACCCTGAAAATTGATTTTAATTAATTAAGTAAACTGTTTATTTAATTGATAAAGTTTTAAAATAAAGAAGTTTATTTTATCTGAAATATGATTTCAGAATGCTAAAATTAAAGGAGTTTAATTTGGATTTATTTTTGATTAAAATAAAAGAGTTTATTTTGTTTCAAAAATAAAATTTAGCAAAACTTTTGTCCATTAAATAACATCGATCCATATATGGAATAGCATTGTTATTCATGAGATGAATGGATATTTATTGATGCATATGTTGATGTGTATGATAATAAATGGGGTTGATTATGGACTATGACCAATGTGATTGGATTTTATTTTGGATGAATGCTTGAATGTATGGGTTTTATAAAATGGGGTCTGCGTACCTCGTCTTCTCTAGTTTTATTCTCGATGTAAATTCTATCTCCTTTCTATGTACTTCCCCTTGACTGCTGATCAAGGTTTCTATTTAATTTTAAATAGTTAATGTAATAGAGATAGTTAGAATTATTTTGAAGAAATTGGAGACCAAGGAGCGAGGAGCGCGTGAAGACCCGTTTGTATGGAGCCCGGGTTTAAATGTAATAGTTACATTTAAAATTTAAATTCTTGCACTCCTAGGTTTGACCTTTTGGTTCACTTGGTGGCTCTAGTGAACCAAACTAGAATAAAAGTCCATAATCAATCCGGGTAGAATATAGTATTCTATATTGCATGCTAAATATTATATATATTATATTTTATGCAAACATGCTTCGCATGTTTAATAAAATGACGCGTATTTTATATATATATGTGCATGCGCGCTAAACAAGATGAGACAAATAATAACAAACCCCTCAAAGAAATAATATTATGTCTGAAGCGTTCAAATGATATTTGGAATATCGAACGTCGCCTTCTAGCATGATTAGTTAATAGAGTATTAAATATTTAATATGAGTTTGTTGTGCTATCCACAAGGCAAGTATTGAATATTTAAGATGTTAATTAATCACATTTGATGCTTATCAAGAAAATTGAACGATCTAGTCTTGTTGTGCTATCCACAAGGACGAAAATTTTTCTTTTTTGAATTTATGGAAGTGCTAGGCTGGACTTAACTTAAATCATTTTAGTTCGGATGTGCACACACATGACCATTATGATTTAAGAGGCAAAATAAAAGGAGTTACATGGTGATGTAATTGACAAGAGTTGTCTACCTATTTATTTGTATATCGCTTGTTGTGCTATCCACAAGGTTATATACATTTGAAATGGGATCCTTAATCTCACTAGCAAATCTTTAATTAGATGTTGCCGAACTATATGAGTGAGGGTAATATAGTTTGATGAAAATAGTGGGAGATACCAATTTAAAATAAAGACCTAAATTTATTTTGGTATGCAAAGTTAATAAAATGAATGTTTGCTAAAATGTTGTCTTTTCACATGCAGAATTTTAAAAATGTCAAAATCACTAATCTCACTACGAAGCATACTTGATGCAAATAAGCTTACCGACCCGAATTATGAGGACTGGCTAAGAAATCTGAGAATTGTTCTCACTGCTGAAAAGATTTCTTATGTCCTAAATTCCACTATCCCTGAATCTGTTTCAGAAACAGCCTCTGAGGAAGAGATTGCCACTTTCAATAAGTGGCAAGATGATGCATCTGTGGCTCAATGCATCATGCTTGCATCTATGAATAACGAGCTTCAGCGTCAGCACGAAAAAATGGATGCTCCTGCTATGCTGCTTCACCTCAAGGAGTTGTATGGTGAACAGAGTAGGACTGCTAGATATGAGATATCTAAGGAACTCTTCCGATCTCGGATGACCGAGGGCACTACCGTCGAGACTCATGTTCTGAAGGTAATCAATTTGATTGAACGCCTTGGACAGCTTGGGTTCGTCATGGATGGGGAGTTGAGTCAAGACTTGGTCTTGCAGTCACTCCCTGAGACCTTCTCGCAGTTTGTGGTTAATTTTCACATGAATAAGCTAGATGTCAGCTTACCTGAGCTGCTTAACATGCTGAAAACTGCAGAAGGTCACTTCTCATCCAAGAAGAACCATGTCTTGATGGTGGATTCTTCCAATAAAAGGAAGAGGCCCAAGGTGTCTTCTGAAAAGAAGAAATCTAAGAAGGCTAAGGGAAAAGGGAAAGAAAAGGAGCAAAAGAAACCTGAACCAGCTAAAGGGATGTGCTTTCATTGCAATGAGCCGGGACATTGGAAGAGGAACTGCAAGAAGTTTCTAGCAGAGAAGAAGCTTGGAGAAGCTTCGACTTCCAATCAAGGTTTGTTTATGATTGAAATTAATTTTTCTGAAAGTCATAATTCTACTTGGGTATTGGATATCGGCTGTGGTTCTCATATATGTAATACTGTGCAGGGACTGGTCAGAAGTAGAAAGCTGAACAAAGATGAGGTGATCCTACGAGTGGGAAATGGAGCAAAAGTTGCTGCATTAGCTGTAGGAACTTATTGTTTAGCAATGCCTTCGGGCAAATCCATTTATCTTAATAATTGTTATTATGTTCCTAATATTATTAAAAATATTATTTCAATTTCTGTATTGGATATGGAAGGTTTTGACGTTATTATAAAGAACAATGGTTGTTCTATTTATAAAGACGATGTTTTATATGGTATTGGAAATTTGCGAAATGGACTTTATACACTTGACTTGCAAGAAAATATATTTCAAATTGAACAAATTAAGAAAAGGAAAAGAGATGATATTAATTATACCTATATATGGCACTGTAGACTCGGTCATATCAATGAAACAAGATTATCCAAGTTGCATAAAGATGGGCTCCTCGAGCTATCTGATTATGAATCATATCCAACTTGTGAATCTTGTCTCATGGGTAAAATGACTAAATCTCCTTTTAGTGGAAAAGGAGAGAGAGTTACAGAGTTGTTGGCATTGATTCACACAGACGTTTGTGGACCTATGACAACAAGTGCACGGGGTGGGTATTCTTATTTTATTACTTTCACTGATGATCACTCAAGATTTGGATATGTGTATTTAATGAAATACAAATCAGAATCATTTGAAAAGTTCAAAGAGTTCAGAAGTGAAGTAGAGAAACAAACGGGCAAGAGTATTAAGATACTTCGATCAGATCGAGGTGGAGAATACTTAAGCAGTGAGTTTCTCAATTGTCTTAGAGAAAATGGTATAATCTCACAATGGACTCCTCCAGGTACACCACAGTTAAATGGAGTATCTGAAAGGAGAAATCGAACACTGTTGGACATGGTTCGATCCATGATGTGTTTTACCGACCTTCCAATTTCCTTCTGGGGATATGCCCTAGAAACGGCTGCATACCTACTTAACAAGGTACCTACCAAATCCGCCCCAAAGACTCCATATGAGATGTGGAAAGGGAGGAAACCAAATCTTAAGCATGTTAAGACTTGGGGTTGTCCAGCTTATGTCAAAAAGTTTGAAAATGATAAGCTACAGACTAAATCCGATAAGTGTAGATTTGTGGGATACCCTAAAGAAACCGTAAGGTATTATTTCTATCATCCAACTGATCAAAAGGTGTTTGTTACGAAACATGCTACCTTCTTGGAGAAAGAGTTTATCTATGAAGGGGTCAGTGGGAGTAAGATATATCTTGAAGAAGTTCAAGAACCACAAGTTACCACGGACCAAAGTCAGGTACCTAACCAAGTAGAAGAACCTACTGTACCACACCATGTTCGTAAATCTGGAAGAGTACCGAAGATACCTGAGATGTATGGATTCGTTATAGAGGATGACGATGAGGTACACATCATGAATGATGATGATCCATTGAATTACGAACAGGCTATGAGTAATAAAGACTCAGGGAAATGGCTTGAAGCCATGAAATCTGAAATGGACTCCATCTATGAAAACAAAGTATGGTCTTTGGTTTCACCACCTGAAGGTATTAAACCTATTGGGTGTAAATGGGTTTTTAAGAAAAAGACTGGAGCAGACGAAAAGGTAGAGACCTATAAGGCCCGACTGGTTGCAAAAGGTTTCAAACAAAGACAAGGAGTTGACTATGATGAAACCTTCTCACCAGTAGCCATGCTCAAGTCCATTCGGATTTTGCTTGTGATTGCAGCTTACAACGACTATGAGATCTGGCAGATGGACGTGAAAACGGCCTTCCTCAATGGGAAACTTGAGGAGGATGTGTATATGACACAGCCAGAGGGATTTATTTCAAAAGTTGGAACAAATCAAATCTGTAAGCTACAACGATCCATTTATGGGTTGAAGTAAGCTTCTCGTAGATGGAACATTAATTTTGATGAGACAATCAAAGAGTTTGATTTTATCAAAAACGAGGATGAACCATGTGTATACAAGAAGGTTAGTGGGAGCGCAGTATCATTCCTTGTATTATATGTTGATGATATATTACTGATAGGGAATGACATTCCTATGTTACAATCCATTAAAATCTGGTTATCTAAAAACTTCTCCATGAAGGACTTGGGTGAAGCATCCTATATTTTGGGGATAAAGATCTATAGAGATAGATCTAAAAGGATGCTCGGCTTATCCCAAGGAACGTACATTGATACGATGCTAAAGAGGTTTAGCATGGAAGATTCCAAAAGAGGTCTCATGCTGATGAGCCATGGAATACATCTCTCCAAGAAACAGGCCCCAAAGACACCTGAGGAGAGAGACCGTATGAGTAAGATCCCTTATGCTTCTGCAATAGGATCTATCATGTACGGTATGATATGTACTAGACCGGATGTTGCTCACGCACTTAGTGTAACAAGCAGATACCAGTCGAATCCAGGAGAAGAGCACTGGAAGGTAGTGAAAAATATCCTAAAGTACTTGAGAAGGACTAAAGATATTTTTCTTGTCTACGGTGGGTCTGAATTAAAACTCGAGGGATTCACGGACTCAAGTTTTCAAACAGACCAAGATGACAGTAAATCTATTTCAGGGTATGTGTTTACCTTGAACGGAGGTGCAGTGAGTTGGAAGAGTTCCAAGCAGCAAACGGTTGCTGATTCAGTGATAGAGGCAGAGTATATAGCTGCAGGTGAAGCTGCAAAGGAAGCTGTTTGGATGAAGAAGTTCATAACTGAACTTGGTGTGGTTCCTAGCATTGGAGAAGCAGTTCCCGTATACTATGACAACACCGGAGCGGTTGCACAGGCTAAGGAACCCAGGTCTCATCAGAAATCTAAACACGTGTTGCGGCGATTTCACTTGATCAGGGAGATCATTGAAAGAGGAGACGTCACCTTGGAGCGTGTAGACTCTCAAGACAACATTGCAGATCCATTTACTAAAGCTTTAACACAACAGCAGTTTGATCGTCACTTAGAGAAGATGGGTATGAGATACCATGGCGATTGGCTTTAGTGCAAGTGGGAGATTGATAGTAGTGTGCATACAAGCCAATCATGTATGATGTTAAAGCACATACTTTGTAAACAATCTTATTTATTTATTAATAAAATATTTATTTATTAAAGGCATTTAATTATCTACATGGTGCTGTTTTTATAATATGTAAATAACCCATAGTTTTAAGCAATGCTTTTAGAATTATGATGTTGATCATGCTAATGAGATCTAAATTCTTAGAAAGCTTTAAAACTAAAATAGTTCCCAATCGTGGGATTACTAAAAAGGGGATTAGTAAATCCGGATAGATTGGTACATATGTTGCTTGCTCATTGGATTAGGATGACTGATCTTATGGTCATTTATGTGGAGACACTAAAGCAAGTATGTAGGTGCTTATTGGAGAATAAGTTCACTGAACGTGACTCGCTATGGAATACCTAATGGAGTTTTACTCGCCTGTCAATAGGAATTCCTAATGTGATAGTAGTACATGTGATCCTTGGACTTGAGATCATCATAGTATCTTGTATGTAACAAATTATACTTTGACTAATTCCTTAAGGCCTTTTAAGGCATATATAGGGTATGCTTGGGTGTAATGAGTTACATATGGAGATAATGAATGATCAATAAAGAATCTACCACCTCTAGTAAAAGAGGAGATATGTCCTATGTGATTCGTTAAATGACAACCCAGGAATCCTTGGCCAAGGTAGAATGAAATTAGAAAGAGGTTTCTAATTTGCATTATTTGGAGTTGTGCATTTTCTAATCGAAATACATATGATTAAATAAATTAAGACTTGACAGTAAATCCATGTCTTATATTTAATTGGGACATTATATGGTGGAAGGATTGAATTGTACGGTAACTATTAACTCACAGGTTCTTTTATGATTAATGTTGAAATCTATATTATCTGAAAAGTCGTTGATCGCTAGGGAGGCTTATCCCTATTGTAAAATAAATGTTATTTATTTAAATAGATTATTAGTTTAATTTGTTTATTTAAATAAGATTAGAATTGTTCTAATTGATTTATTCACAACCGGTTTAATATGGAGAACCTAAAGGGTCACACCATAAAAGGAAGAAGAATTATTTAAGAATAAAATGGCATGATAGTAATAATGCATTAAGTATAATTAATTTAATCTATGATGATAGAATAAATTAAATAGCTTAATGTTTATTATTTAATATTTTAGAAATATTAAATATAAATTAATAAGAGGAGTCTTATTAATATTATTATTATTATTATTATTTTAATTCTAAAGGAGTTTAGGAATTAATATAATATCAGTACTCTCTCTCAATCCTAATAAAGATTAGGATATAAATTAATTAAAAGTATTTAATTAATTAATTAAATAAAACCCTATTCTAATTGGATTAGGAGGGTTAACCTAATATCTATATAAGAGAGTCTTATATCAGAAATAAGGAATGATGTGAAATTTTCCAAGAGTTGGGAGTACACATATTCTATAGAGATAGAAACAAGGGTTAAGCCAATAACCCATCTTCTTGAGTTCTTCATCTTCCTTGGTGGATCACCGTTAGAGGCCAAACATTTGGGTGGCTGACATTATTCAAGGGAAGGAGCCACTATCAGAGGAATCAAATGAATTAAAGGAGTAGAACTTGTACCTGAGGAAGCTTAGATCTTCAAAGGTATAATTCCATGTTCTCTCTTTTCTGTTATTGATAACAAGCACAAAGCATGATCATGGTTATGGGTTTGTATAAATTTTGAAAACCTAGTTTTTACGCTTCCGCCCTATTTATGTGATTTGATTGCATGATTGCGTTACATACAAACCCAACACATACATGTGTACGGCTAGCTGTATATATGTATGCGACTAGGCTAGGTGGGGCCTACCGTCTCATAGTATGCTCTTATGGTCCCAGTTCGGAGGAATTTGAACTGCGCAGACAGAGCTTTCGAAATGTTTGTGCGGAATGCGGCGGAATCCAATCGAGTCTGACTGCGTTGGGGTCCGGGAAGATGATACTGATAGCGGAGAAGTATCTTCTGGTTCCCAACGGCAGTTAGCTGGTTTATCATCGATGTCACGCATTTTGAGGTTTGCTAAGTTGGTTTCGAGCGGACACTGTCTCAGCTTGGCGATCTTTGTTCGGCTTATGACATGTTCGGACGTCATTGGTCCTTTGAATCTTTTACGGGGTCGTCTCCGGGATGACCTGGCTCTTTTGCCCTACCTCAGGGTTGTCTCCAAAGTAAAATTACGCTTTTGCTCTTCTGCAAGGTTAGTACATAGAAAGTAAAATTTCGAGTGTTTACAGGTCTTTTCCTGAAAATTCACCCTTCAAATCAAACAAAACCAAAATAGAAAACATAATGGGTAGAAACATATAGGAAAAGGGAATTAAAATTTTTTCGACGTCAACAGGTGGCGACTCTGCTGGGGACAGTAGAGGGCTTAAGCCACATTTTAATCTTTTCAATTCCCTTCTTGTGTGCATGTTTATGAAATAACGTCTTTACATTGAATGCATGTGAATGTCTCTTTATCACACTTTATATTAGTGCTTCGCAATGAATGTATGTTGTGTAATTCCTCCACCAGGAGGCTAACCCGTCGGTGGCTCATTACTGGACTCAAGAGGAGATTAATCTCGCGAGGCTCAGGAAAGGCGCCACTCAGATCTGCTACAATTGAAAGATCAGATTAACTTCCCATCAAATAGATTGCAATGATCTGGGAACCTTCATGCCAAAAAGCCCGTGAGAGTAACCCTAAGATAGGTCAGCCTCTGATAAACCAAATGCGAAGGAAAGTCTCTTAATACCTTTCCTTTTGAATTCCATGTAAATTTTAATTCCATGTAAACATCGATTAAATATCCATTCCATTCCCTGTCAATTTTATTGTACAAATATCAAATCCTATCATCCAAACAACTGACCTTTGTTTTGCAAGAAAGCATTAAAACTAACACATTGCACAATGTACATACCGTTAGTGTTTAACAGGACTAAACTATCCACCTTTTATAGGTAGGATTGGTCCCATTACCAGATCATAATCTAAAAAGGCACAAAGCCTATTCACCGACATAGCTGAAAGTGCCTAACATGAATCAGGTTCCTTATCTCGAAAGGAGTTTGAGGGACTTAAGAATCAAATAGAAGAATTGGCTATCCTCCTAAATAAACAAAGTAAAAGCTCTCAGGGATAAACAGTGCCTAATCAAACAGAGTCCTCCTCATAGGGAGGCAATTAAAGTGCTGACAAAAAGGGGAAAGTACAGATTCCTGAACCTCATTCCAATAAAGGAACCAAAAAACCCTCTAAAAATATAAACCTCAGGGATGATCGAGAAACTGGGAATATAAGAAAGAAAGTCCAACAAATGGAGGAAACCATCCGGTCAATCAAATGGACTAGAAACCATGGAAGTGTCACCTATTCAGATCTTTGCATATTCCCAGGAGCTCGATATCCTGACAAATTCCAAGTCCCAGAGTTTGAAAAGTACAATGGGGCAGACAATCCCTATACGCTCTTGAAAGTATACATTGGCGAGCTGGGGTTTTATGCAGAGGTTGAAAAGCTCAAAATGCAATTATTCCAAAAAAGTCTAACTGGAGATGATAGAGTATAGTATGCCCGACTTGACAATGCCAAAATCCACAACTGGGAAGAGTTAGCCCACGCCTTCCTAAATCAGTACAGTTTTCAGTCACAAATGGCACTGAATCGATACCAAGTGACTAAAGTTAAAAAGCTCAATAATGAGTCTTTCCGAGAATACGCTCAAAGATGGAGACGTCTGGAAGCACAGGTCAGCCCGCCAATGTTAGAAACTGAAATGATGATGACTTTCATAGACATCCAAGAGGCACCTTACTATGAGAGGATCCTAGCTAGAATAGGAAAGCCATTCTCAGAGATGATCAAACACGGCGAAATAGCTAAGATGGGCCTGAAAACAGGCAAGATTAAAGACCTCACTACCTTGGAAGTAGTCGTCGAGCTTATACAGACTGCCAACTATGCAAGCGCTCCCAATAGGGTACCCAAGAAAGGCGATGAAGATGTATCCCTCGTTTTACAGGGGCAAGCTAGGAGACCCAACCATAGTCCCCCCATTTGGAAGAGGGAGTGCAATCTGTCATCACAATAACAAACTGCATTCAACCAATGCCATGACAGAAAGAGAAAATTTAAAAGAACGAAAAATTGGGTGTTCACTCCATTAGGCGATTCCATTGAGAACGTATTGGTGATGCTAATGGATCAAAAGAAAATTATAGAAGTGGCTGCACCTATGGATCTAAAAAGAAAAAGATACAATCCAAGCTAGAGATGTGCTTACCACTCAGGATCTCCGGGACACGATACACAAGATTATTTATCCTTAAAGTATAAAATCCAAAATCTGATCAAAAGCGGCGATGTTGTGATCCAATAACCTGACCATCCAAATATCAACACCATTCTTCTGATGCAGCATGATACGGAGGGAGTAAACATGACCGGGCCAGGAAGCGTCGAAATATGTCCAAATCAAAAGTACATATGAAGGATGAAGGAATACCCCCAAAGGAACAGAAAAAATGTCCTAGAGTTGGGAAATTCAGAGGAGGGTATGACAGTAATGAAAAAAATGGAAACGATCCAGAATCAAGTAACTCTGCTAGCTAAGCTGATAGTGCGTCAACATCAGGATACAAGTTAGCTTTTCACTTAACTATCAGAAAGCTAAAAGGAAAAAGTGGTTAACCAGAATTCAAGCCTATATCCCTCCAAGATGAATCAGCTAAATGAAGAAGATCAAAGCAGGCTGAAAGGGAAAGAAACGTGGAATTTCTAGAAGATCTCGCCAGCAGAAAAATCACTCGGAGGAATGCAAATTCCCAAAGAGGAAATATTAAACAACATTCCAAACACTAGCAAACCCCAAAATCCTATGACACCAAGAGTCGGGGAGAGTAGACAGAGAAGGGTATTCACGCCTTTGGGGGACTCGTTGAGAAATGTGTTAGCACTGTTGGTTGCTCATAAAAAGATCACTAATCTTGCTCCACCTGCTAATCCCAAAGGAAGGCATTATGATCTCAACAAGAGGTGTGCTTATCATTTTGGGGCACCGGGACATGCGACTGATGAATGTTGGCATCTGCGACACAAAATCCAGGATCTCATGGAAAATGGAAAACTAAAGATAGAAGTCCCCATGACCAGAAAAGGGGAAAGGGAAATAAAAAGCTTAAGATGTCCACTCGAGACAGGCAGTTCAAAGGAGGTGACGGTTATAAACACCAATCCTGGCAGAACACAAGGTGAACCGATCATAATGTCGGGAGTAACAGAGGAAACACGAAAGTCCCCTAAGGAAATTCCTCTGCAACTTTCAAACATCATGTTGCCCAAATTTAACAACTAGATTCCTGATTCTACCATCCTGGATGATGAGGAGGAAATATTGATCCTTTATAGTGTGGAAAAAGCCAAAAAAAGAAAGTTCGTTACGAGAAATACAACAACAGTTCGAGAGAGATTTCATAGTTAAATCCTCTCAAGCCTAGGAGAAAGGTGAAGGAACAGATGAAGAAACAGGTGGTGAGGTTGTCAGGGAAGCCAACCCATCGAGGAATCTAGAGTTCATCCCTTTTTGTGATGAGTCCAGTTTGAGCCTCCTTAAGGGATATGCTGAATCAAGAGACGATCAAGTTTTGGTCGTGACTAAAGATATTCATGACTAGGAGGTAACATCTATCACGAGCCTCGAAGGCAATATAACAACTGACAACTGGACTATCAGGTCTCAGCTAGCCAGGAAGACGTAGATCCAGAGGAAGTTTGCGAGTTTTAGGAGATGTTGGGACGTTATCACTTTCTTAGCGTTATGCCTTTTATTTTCCATGCATCTAAATATTGAAAGAAAATCAAAAAATTCAAAATTCAAAATAATCAAAAAATCAAAAAATCAAACCAATCAGGCCTTGTCCAAGCTTGAACTACGAATGACCTAATCTCTCATCTACGGGAGTACGTAGGCAGCCATCTATGGTACGGTCAAAATAAACAAAAGTTCCAAAAACCCTTCAAATAAAGAATTCTAGAAAACCTTCAAACCTAAACACCGGTCAAATTCCAAGAATATTTCTCTCCCTATACAGAGTACCAGTTTCAAACCATTCAAGCTAAGCTTGAACTACGTAAGACCTGATCTCCCACATCCCCGGGAGTACATAAGCAGCCATATATGGTGTGGTCTAACCCTAAAAAAAACCATACACTCTACCTCTCAACCTAAAATCTAACCCAAATATAAACCCAAAGACCAGTCTCAAGACACCAAATCAAACCTGAAAGCCTACACCCAAGAAAAACTCTTAAAATAATGAGCCATGTTGAGAAGACCCAACGGCACCTCCATGTCATTCCATCAAATCTGGCACAAGTCCTGGAAAGGAATAGACGTCGATACATCAAGATGAGCAGTCACAGGGATAAAAGGGCAATCATTGTAAGATGCAACTTGTCAGCAAATCATCACTCCTGAAGTGTGAGAAGACTTGATCTCCTTAGACCCACAGAAGCACATGGGCTACCATCATGGCAAAGTTTATCTCATACCCAATGACCTGTTCCTTGAGCAAAAGGCCACGGATTAAACCTCACATATCAAACCAAATTCGGTTAAAGCCATCACCTCACCAACCAAGCTGAGCTCTTAGGTCCAATTCATTGGTGTCCAAAGGCATCTCAATATCAATCATTAAAGTTGGAACAAAAACACATCGATATATCAAGTATGATCATCAATAAGGACCTTCAAAGAGATGATATCCTCAATCTAAAACCTTCATCAAATTAGAAGAAGAAAATCATTAAAGCCAATTGCTCCTACAAGTCAAAATAAGGATTGGGGCAAGCCAAATATTAAAAATCCACTACCAGTTCACCATGTGGGTCATGAGGAAAAAGACTCTTACGATCTCCGCATTTTATTAGCCTATCAGTCAAACATACAACAAAGTAATTACCCCATATGACAAGCAAGACTTGGGCAAGTTCAAAATCAACGACAACCCGATGTTGGGACCCTTATAACAAGACTAAGGCAATTATGGAAATTACGACAACTCAACACTGGAGCATTTATTAACCATCCAATGAAAATACACCAGTCAGCACCATCATCATGGTCCGTCATCATCAAAGCTTCCATCATTTAATTGGCGATCCGGTATAATCAATCGGTCTTTTCCAATCATAATTTTCTTAGAATACAGCGATCCACAGATGAGGTACGACTCTTTCATCTCTTTATGTGCTTTCAATTTCTATTTACATGCATTAGCGATAATATACATTTTAAATATAGATAAATCTTGCATTAGAATCTTTGAAAAAAAAGAGATTTTGTTTAACTTGTTATGGATTGGATTAATTTCGATAAGCATCCATGGAACAAGAATCACGAAAACGATCAGAAAATTAAAACTTTTCAAAACTCTAGTTCAAAGAGCTGTTTGGAGTATAATTGACCTCATATGCGTATCTTCACTTTGCAGTTACCTGACTCTTAGTTATTGGGTATGAAACTATGGCGACGAAAATGGCAATTAATAAGAAGATAAAAGATAAGTCTCTAGCCTAATGTCTCGAATCGTGGCCTGGGTTACTCGAGTTATTAAGCCTGAGGGGTGTCTTTACACCTAGTGCCCTAAAGCCATCTGGTTTGGGAGTCACCGGCCCAACGCTCGTTACATGGGTAACTTAGCGCCTACGAAAACTAGCATTGCAAGAAGAAAAAGGCAAAACCTGAGAAGATACGAATCGTGGCCTAGGTTACTCGAGTAATTAAACCCGAGGGGTGTCTCTACACATGGTCCTCTAAAGTCGTCTGGTTTGGGAGTTACCGGCCCAACGCTCGCTACATGGGTGACTTAAAGCCTAAGAAAATGAATCTTGCACAAGCTCAGGCGATGATCAAGTACAGTAGACCGCCTGACTCATCTTGAAGTGTGGCCTTTGTTACTCGAGCTAGAAAACTCGAAGGGGTGTCTTAACACCTAGTGCCTTAAAGCCGTCTGGTTTAGGAGTCATTGGTCCAAAACTCGTTAAATGGGTAACTCTGAATAGCCTAAGAAAATGAGACAAGTTAAGTGAGTAAAGTAGAAAAAAGAAAAAAAATTACAAGATAGAAATGAGATCATCTAAAGTCATAGAAGAGAAACCCCTGCTAAGTGTTGCGTCCCTCATAGTGCACATGTCATATGATGTTAATTCTATGAAGAGCGGTGTCTAGAGCTAAGATGAAGTATCTCTGATGAAAGGAGATAAGTCTTTTGAATCTGATCCTACCCATTAACAATGACCATGGATGCTTAAAAGTTTTCTTGCGATTTCATAACTTGTCAAATCAAAATTTTAATTTCCTTAGAAAAAAATCATTTTCATACTCAATTTTAAGATCTTTAACAATAAGATCAGCAGGCAAGCGTTCAATTTCATGAACTTTAACTTATTTGACAAGATTATGTTAATCCCGACGGCCTGAATCATCAAGCTTTTGGCACATTTTGTTATTTTTTAATGTGCAGGATATTGCTCACTCTACATGTGGTCAATAAAGCCAGTTTCTTATGTGGACCCCGATAACAACATGTAAAAGGGCTGGGGTATTTTATCATTTAATGAAATAGAAGGAGTCTAAGGCGGGACTAAGCACCTCATCAAAAGAAAAGGGAGAACTCCTAAAAGAAATCACGGCGACATAAGCTTGCCCCGACAAAAGAAGGGAAAAATTCTCAAGAGGGTCCTTAACAAAAAAACAGACACCCGACGACAAAAGGTCTAGCAAATAAAGTATACGTCATCAAATATGTCAACTTGCGCCAATTCTTCATACCTTAATGCCTCTACACCGAGATTCAAATCTGAGCAGTAAAAGAACGAGCCACATCCTCTAGAACGTTAGCAACATCCTGGTCATCAGTCAAGCCAACATCTAATTCAGCAAGGTTGCAAGTAAAGAGGTTGCCCCTTTTCATAATCAATGATTAAACCATTGACATCAATCCAACGTATCATCGAGGAAGGATCAGGTGATGTAAGACGTTGAACACTACTTTAGCAAAGATATCAGGATATCTCCTAGTAAAGCCATCAGTGTCTGGACCACTAGAGGGGCCAGCACCAAATCAAAATCCATAAGAAAAAAAAGGTAGCAGCCTTTACGAGATCCCCACCAAGCCGACGTATGAAAAAGGAACATCCGAGTCTGCCTTGCGAATTCCAAAAGTAGCCATATACGAGCTGGAGCTGCTAGGCCTATCAAAATCTATGCATAAAAAGAAATTCCAAATCACCTTAGAAAGGGTGAGGTATGGTTCTATATCTAACATGTGCATCAACCTAGGACAATAGACTCCTAAGGATAAATTTAGATCATCACATCATGGTCTGCACATATGCAACCACGCTATATGAGTGCACATCTCTATAATTTTTTTAGCATGCATCCCCAATAGAGTTAAACATGCATGCGCATTAAATGTCCAGACTCGAGAAAATTTCTCAGTTGTTAACTACCAGTAGGGTAGGCACCGTTGTCAACTACCAGCAGGGTAGGCACCGTTGTCAACTACCAGCAGGGTATACACCGTTGTCAACTACCAGCAGGGTAGGCACCGTTGTCAACTACTAGTAGGGTAGGCACCGTTATAAACTACCAGCGTAGACATTGGGAAGGTTCTGTGATTTCAGAACATCATCCCCAATAAATATGTAGAAAATATATCAGTTTATCTTCATCAAATAAGCATCAGCAACACCGAATAAAATCAAGCCATTGGAATCAACACCAGGACAGGCATCAGCAGCACTGATAAAAGACAGCCATTGGAATCAGCCCCAACATAGGCATCAGCAATAACCGATAATGGTAAAGCGATTTATGAAGTGTGATGTATGATTTGCGAGTGCGATGTGCGAGGTGCCAATGGCAATGTGCGAAAAGGCAATTTACGAATTGTGATGTGCAAAAATGCAATTTTTGAAGTGCGATGTGCAAAGTGCGAAATACGATTTGCAAAGTGCGAAATATGATTTGCAAAGTGCGAAGTGCGATTTGTGAAAACGTTTTATCATTCATCATACCAGTCATTGCATTGCATCATTAAATTTATCTTGTTATATTTCAAGTGTCTAGTAATCTTTACCATGTTCATTTCATTACATTGCATAAACATGATAAAGAGGGGCATCTGTAGACACTCAAAATTTTGCTTCCACTGTACTAACTATAAAGGAGGGCAAAAATGTCTTTTCACACTTCGGAGATAGCCCCAAGAAATCATCAAACCTGACCCCCGGCGACAGCCCCGAGAAATAATAAAAAGCCCCGTCAACCTTGGAGACAATCCTCGGATGGGCAAAATGGTCATTTTGATATATCATCTTCAACTATCTCAAAACAGCTGCAAATAGGGTTACAAAGAGCCATTGCAGCATTTTCGAGCGCAAACTATGCAAAACAGCTCAATGGACTAATTATGAAGACCCGAAGATACCATTTTCGTCACAGACCCATCTTCTTGGATTCGAAAAAGGGAAATTCCTATGTCATTGCGTAGCTCTCGGAGAGAGCTTTCCGGAATGGTATGGCACATCTCCATCGTATTCCCGGATTGTAAGTTACAAACGTTTTAGTGGACTGCACGTTGATTAAGATTGCACGTACTTTGAGGTGGTGCCCACTTGGGCACTTCCGCAGGTATACTCGCGAAATCCGTAAGTATACTCGTGAAATCTCGTGGCTTTATATACAAGCTTCCATCAGCTTGTAGGAGAAGAAGAAAAAAAAGAAAAAGAGAGAAAAAGAGAGAAAAGAGAGAGATTTCGTGCCAGAAATTGCTCTGATCTTGCTTTCAAACTTGTAAATTTCACTTGTAAGCTTTCATATACGCATCTATTGCAACATATCAAGTTTTCATCGGTAGAAATCGATTCTAAGGGCGTTTAAAGCCGTTCGATCGCCAATCTAGTGCAAGGCCATGAGGTTCCTTTAAGTTCTCTTTTTTCTTGCTATCATACATATATATGAGTAATATATATGTATATTAGTTAGTTTTACGGTTTAAATATTGATTTTTAGCTTTTCCTTGTGTTATATATATATATATATATATATATATATATATATATATACTTAGATTTATATATAGTAGTTAGGTCTGGATTGTAAATTCATGGTTTTTATTGCTTTATTATATATATAAATATATAAGGATATATATTTATACTGTTCAGTTTACCTAGATTGCAAATTCGTGGCTTTTCATACTTTAATATATATATGTGTGTGTGTGTATATATATATATATATATATATATAGTATTCTGGAATAATTTTATAGTTTGAAGTTTTAATTAATGGGATAATTAAATTAAATGAATTGCAATGTTGTGTAATGGTGGTGTTCTAATTTGGTTTAATAATTAAATTATAGATTTATTAATTTGTTAAATGAAATTACAATTTATAACAAAAATTGTATTAAGGTTTAATTGAATTAATGTTATTATAATTTGATTAAGGAGTGTGACATATGAACTATATGGTATAGGGATTATTAAAATAAATTAAAATGAGTTATTTGAGACTGGCCAAACATAGCCTTGTGACTCTTGGTTTATTGTAATAGCTGAGTTTGTATAACTGATGGAGCAATTGATAATACATAAGTTAATATATCATTTTTATTCCTACGTTATTATTCCTAAGCTTTAAAGAGAAAACACAGAGGAAGAGAGAAATAGAGAGAAGAACACTCTGAGAGTTTTGAGAGTGTCGACGCAGGGAAAATTCAATTCCTGTGTTTGGTTCTTACCCTTTATATTTCGCTATGTGATTTAATTATTTTTCTTAAAGGGTGAGATTTTATGAAAAGACCGACATACATGTCAGCGATTTGAAAGATTGATTTTAATGATTGGGCCGAATTAGACAGAGCCGCTAGTTGGTATGAATTTAAATGGTTGTACCAACTCAACCGGAGTTTGAAAGATTTTGCAATATGGCCCAATATGTGACTCTATTTAATTGTTCTTGGAAACAGAGATTCATAGAGTTCGGGGGCTTGCTTAAGCGAGGGGAAGGTGTTAGGCACCCCCCGACTGTCGTGAAACACGGTTACTGCATTTTTTCATTCCCCATGCATTGATTGTGTGTGTGTGTGTGTGATGCAGAGAAGTGTGCTTGAAATGCTTTGTTTTGAAAGTAGTGTTGTGCTTCGTTGGACTTATATACGAAGGGTTTGATTTATTGAAAGATTCATTTTAAGCAAACATATGAAAGTGATGTTTTGAAAAGAGGTTTCAAACCCTTTCGCTCGCATAGGAATTGAAGCCCTTTGATACTTCCATTTTATTCCATATTCAGCTTTATTCAATTTTATTAAAATGTAAAGCATCTTTGACAATAAATAAAACTATCTACAAGTGTCGGGCTTTTTATAGGAATGAAAGCGATCGAAGTATGCCCGAGCACCACAAACAACAGTTTTCACTATTTCAGGGCCTTAAACCCGGATAACCACTTTAAGGCTCTTGATTTACAAGTACAAAGATTTGCAAGCTAGCTGTACAACTCAAAAAAGGACCATCGCGAGAACTGGATCTAGATCCATTGGTTGAATCGTAGATATGTAGCTCCTAGGCTCACAGGATATCACATAAAAAGCATGCATAATGAATATATTGCAATAACATATATATCTACTCTATACATCGCTAAACGAAGGATTCATCAGTTAAATCCTCGTAAGCGAGTAGCCCAAAGCTTCCAGTTTCCTCTAAATACAGATATAGGGTCATGTGGTTGCTAAATACTTGCAAAAACTAGAAAGAGCACTAGATGTGTACAGATCTTAGCCATTCTAGCTTCCAGGTTCAAGTTTTACAACTTTTGAACCGGTTAAAAGCTAGATCTGGCTAGATCTATTACAGATTTAGTTAATAAAGCTCAAATATCGACTATTTACATGAAATGAATGATTAAAAAGTTAGATCTGACCAATATTAACTACTAACTATATATATAGCACTTATATATATATATATATATATATTAGAGCGAGCTAAGAAGCAGATCTGACGAAATCTTACTCAATGGCACGAGAATGGCTATCGAACGGCTTTTGGCGCCTCAGAACTCAGTTTTCACAGGTTAAAATTTGATATGTTGTAGTATATATTTATAAGAATGTTTACAAAGAAGTTTTACAAAGATCGGAGTAAGATTTAAGCTCATTCTCTTTCTCCTGGCCCCTTCCTGTCCCTCTTTCTCTTATCCTTCTTCTCTGCCTAATCTTTTCTTAGAAGCTAAAGGGGGAGGGGGTATTTATAAGCCCGGCCTGTCGTGACTCTACCTGCGGCAGCCGTAGGTAGACCTTCAGTTTGGCTTGGTGGGCCCGCTACCTCGAAGTACGTGCACCTCGATTGACGAGCAGTCTGCTTGAAACCTTCATAACTTGCAATCCAAAAATCCTACGGAGGCGTGCCTTACCTTTTCGAAAAGCTCTTTTCGAGAGCTACATAATGACATGGGGCTTGATCATTTTTGAATATGTGAAGATGGGTCCATAACCAGATCTTTAAGTCTTCACAGTCAGTCCGTTGTGCTGTCTGACGCAGTTTGCGCTCGGGATTGCTGTGATGGTTTTGTATGACCCTATCCTCAGTAGTTTGATCACTATTGATGTTGAGTTGGAAAAATTACCCTTTTTCCATTCCGGGGTTGTCTCTGGACTAGATGCAGCTGTAGCTATCTTCCCTCAGGGTTATCTCCGGGGTTTGACTGCTGTTGACTTCTGTCTGTCCTCAAGGTCATCTTTGAGGTTTATTTGTTATTTTTTGGGGCTATCTTTGGGGTTTTGATTGTCATTGTAGACTTCCAAGGTTGTTTTTGGAATATAAAAGATAATTTTGCCCTCCTGCATGGTTAGTAACAGGAATGCAAAATTTTGGGTGTCTAGAAAGAGTTCTGTGAAATTAAAGAAGAGGAATTAGAGAATCAAAGATGGAAGTGAAGATTAACAAAGCCATTCTCATCTCTTAACAAGGTTTAAATAAGGGATTAAAGGTACATAATCTAGTTTATAATCCTAGTTTATGTGTTCTTGAGTTTTCTTTTAAAATTGGAGATTTGGTTAATGAATTTGTTAAGGAATAGGTTGTATGTTTTATTAATGGTTTGTAATTTGTCGTATGTTGTCTAGAAATGATTTTTAGAAATAAAATTTATATGAAATATGTTTTAAAGTGAAGAAATTGAGTTTTGTTGTAATATATGTGTTTTGGCTTATTTTGGAGTAAAATTGATGTCTAATTTGTGTAACAATCTATAAATTGATAATTGTTTATGTTAATACATTCAAATACGAAAAGAATGCTTGTTAAATGGAGTGATTTAGTCAAGAAACGAATCTATAGTGAAGGATTTCGCTAAATATGTTGAAATTTTGATGAACTAGTAAGAACATTGATATTGAGTCTTTAAATTGGTGATTTATGTGTTTATAATGTTAGAATTATGCTAGGAATGTTGGGTTGTGGTTTTTCAAAGTTTATACTAATTGGATATGTTAAAATTCTGCAATATTTGTGAAATTTGTGAGTCTTTGGTTTGATGAACAGTGTAGTCGCAAGCTGTAAAATTTGATTATGGGCAACCCCACTCAAGTGGGTGTTCCCAGTTCAAATGATGCCGCCCCGGCGGGCTTTCTTCAGTACAAAACCCCACCCCAGCGGGGGTGGCCGGAATGCAGAAATTGTTAAGTTTTTATATTTCAGTCCATAGCATGTAATCGTAACCTAATCTTATGAATATGAAAAGATGTTAATCATATTATATGATGTTATAACAGATTGTAGTTGTATTTTAATACCAAATATGAAGATTTTAAGTTATTAATTAACAAGTTATATAACGATTGAAACTCGACGTTTGTAAGAGTTGGAAATGTGATTTGAGTGCTAAAGCCTATGTTATATGTTAATGAGTTTCAGATTGTGTTATGAGAGGTATAGTTAGACCTAGAGTTAGAGATTATAGTCTTGAATATAATAAGAGGTTAATAAATAATGTTTGTCGTGTTTGTAACTAACTATGGTGATTATCCTAAATGGTACGTGTAGGATATTTTGGAGATCGAGTATTGTAATTGTGTAGCTTACGCGCAAGGCAAGTTTCCAAACCCTATTTCTCTTACATTGAGCAAGTTCTTTTTCCTTAACTTATTATTGCTACGCAAGTTCATTAACTCAATTCTTCTATTAAGCAAGTAGCATAACCTTGATTTATTGTTATTCAAGCGAAGTTTCCAACGCTTATGTTTGACTAAGGCCTTTTAGTTCTTATGAAAGCATGTTTTTGATATACAATGCTTATCCGTTATAATTCGTTGATATCCTATCATTGCTAAAGCATTCTTTACAATATAACGTTGGTATTGAACTCATGAACGTTACTAAATTCTTTTTGATTCAACTAATCTTTAGTTGATGAATGTTTTAAGAATCCAAATTACCCCTTGAAGCTAGTCCAAACCAAACTTCCGTTGGTGCGGACTCTTATGACAAAGCTATGATGAACAACAGGATTATACTACGCTGATAACGTTAAGATGTTTGTGCAAAATACGTTGTACAACGGGCTGATCCCCCTGAGTACGAGAAAAAAGGTACATATAGTCTTATGACCGTTAAAGGTTTAAGTAGAGATACTTAATAACCTAAAACGTAGCTCATGGTCTTGTGACTCTCAAATATACTTTTGATCTTGTTTTCTAATTTCGATTCAAAAGTTAAATTTCCTAATGAGCTTTCTGTTCTTGATTATCATTGATAGGAAAGGTTATGTTATTCAGTTGAGTTTATTCATTATGATTTGTATACTGTTATTATTCATTGTTATTCTAGTGAACATTTATTTTTCTCACTCTTGCATATAAAAACATTGCAGCTAAAGTGGAAAAATCTGACAAGCCGTCCACTAACAAGGGTAAAGGCAAGATGAACAAGTGATGAGGACTTGTTTAATTTTATTTAATAAATTTTATGTAATACGACTTAATTGTTATGTTTGTTTCCACAAATGATGATGTAATAAAGGTTAAATAACCTAGGATTTGTTTTGAGATTATGTAACCCTTTAATGGGGAGGATTATTATTTAAGTTTATGAAGTTTACATATTGCTATTATCCTTTATTGTGGGTAGTTAGATGTGATTGTTTTGGACAGTGAACACCAAATTCTGTGGGAATGAATTACTTGGATTTGGGGGTGTCACAAGTTGGTATCAAAGCTTTAGGTTATGAACCTTAGGCGGGGAACCTTGGGAAATAGCCTTATAGGAGATCGAAAATATAGTGGTGATAAACTCTTATCGAGTTCTAAGGAATGAATTAAAGAAATTCGTTGAAGATAAATAATAAATGACTTTATGTGCTTATGTGTTAACAAACCTATGTGCTCGCGAGTAGTGCCGATTAGTAATTAAAACTTAAATCTTTATTTTCAGGATGTCTGATGTTGGAGGACCCAGTCAGGCTAGGGAGAAGGAACCTCAGGTTCCTAGAGAGGAGGAACCCCGAGACATCCATACCGTCTGGGAGAAGTTGGTACAGATAGACCCATCTCCGCTGATCACTATTGTAGGCCAGAAGCATGAGCCTGAGTTTGATCAGGAGGATGAGGAAGAAGTGGAAGAGGATGAGGATGAGGATCTCGAAGAGTTTTGACCTAACTCTATTTCAGCTGAGATGTATGATTAGTTATATGACCGTAACATAGAGTTATAGGATAGAGTCAGGGAGTTGGAAGAGCTGGCAGATATACGTCAGACTACTATAGAGCAGAAAGATGACTCAATCCAAGATCTTGATGAACGTCTTGAAGATGTGGAACAGACGCTAACGCAGATATAGTATTGGCTGAGGTTAAGAAGGTGAAGGGTGACATGAGGGAGGAGTCAACTTAACTAGTAAGAGCTGAAGACGCTTGGTTGAAGGCTTCTCAACGCGCAGATCGTGTTGTAGACGAGGTTCGGGCCAAGAAGGCTAAAATTGATGAGATGGACTATGTTTTCCATACTGCGATTGATAGGGTCCAGGACTGAGTGTTCTACTATCCAGTTCAGTTTGAAGACTTACTGTGGTACATGATGGATCATTGGACGATGTTCTGTATCATGGAAGAAAAGCGTAGAGAAGCTATGCGACATCTTAGTAGGTCATGATAGGAAGACTAATAAGTTATGTGAATAATTATAAAAGTAAATAAGATGTAAATCCTAGATTTTGAGATAAATAATGGGATATGATGATGTAATCCTGGAATTTTATTATTCTCAAGATAGATGATGTAAATGACTATGATATTTGTGACGCCCCCAAAATAGGTCCACACAACCTATTCTGAGTCGCCAGAAATACACACAACAAAATCCAAATACAAATCTCCTTATTTACAACTATTACCTTTTTGTATATAATACGACAGTAATCTCACCCAAATTATTACATTGTCGTATAAAATACAGAAAAAAATATTTCAAGTCCTCAAAGGAACCCGAGAAGATTTTTGTTCTCATCATTCTAATGGGGTGCATTTTTAACGTTTCAAAATTCGGGTTAACATCACCCTATTTGGTTCACCAAAATCAACTATTAAATGACGTATAAAATACGACACACACATTTTAAGTTCTCAGTACAGTTATTATGCCACCCTGTTTTATAACTTGATGAGGACCGCGACTAATTCGAAACACCACTTTATACCCATGTTCTCTCTGCTAGGCCCAGCTACATTTTTACTTCTTGAAATGAATTGTGAAGGAAAAGGGGTGAGCACAAATAGTCCAGTAAAAATATCATGACTAGGATAATTAAATTATCAATAACATTCATTAGTAATAAATCAGATATTTGGAATATATAAGTTCTCAACCATAATTGCAGCGGAATCAACAATCTATTAGAAGAGTCAAGTAGAGCATAATGTCTACTATCTTCTCCAAATTAAAAATTCATCATCAATATTTTACTCCTGTAACACCAATCAACAGTTCTTCATTGTACCCAAGACAAAGAGAACTTTCACCACTTGTCTTTACCTGAAACACCAAAAGTTATGGTTATACCAATTCACAGTTCATGTTTATAATTATGCCATTAATTTATCTTTGCACTACGGCCAAAGATATTTAACTGCAACACTCATGGTCATGTCAATCAATAGTCTATCTTTGCACTACGGGCCAAATACATACAACTGTAAACCCAATGGTCATGCCAATCAACATTCCATCTTTGCACTACGGGCCAAAGACATACAACTGTAAAACCAATGGTCATGCCAATCAACAGTCCATCTTTGCACTACGGGCCAAAGACATACAACTGTAAAACCAATGGTCATGATCATACCAATCAACATTTCATCTTTCTACTACGGGCCAAAGAGAAATTTCACCACAATGATTATAACAATGATATATAATTAGAATAATAAGATAACAATAGATTTTAGTGATTTTAAACTTAATTATCCAGAGTCCAAATTACCAACACGATATCCAGAAAATCTATTAAAATTCTTGATAGAATATAAAGTTCAAGTAAATGTAAAGTTACCGGATCAAATATAATAACTTAAAACTGAATAGAAAGATTCAGGTCAAGATATTAGATGAATCACAAACCGTAAGGATATTCTAATCATTTCAGGACTTTTCATCATTTAATGATAAGCTGAAGAACGAATAATAATCTCTTACAATAATATAGAGTATGAAAGAAAATGATATCCCTTTACCATATTATGAAAAAGTGATACCCCTTACCTTAGCACGTGACTAGATGCTGCTTTCTATGAAATTAATCAACCTGAACAATGCTTGCACTCTTTATCAACACTTGGAGTAATTTTTCACTCAAAAGAAATACTCATAATATTATACTCACAATATTGTAGTACAAGAATTTTATATTTTTAGTGTAGTGATGGTGTGTGTTTAGTTGCTCCACCGAGCATCCAATTTATACTGAAAATTGAGGAAACAACTAGCACGCACGCTTTGACAAAATAACCAAATGAGCTATATAAAATAATGGTAGTGGAATTTGTGGTCCCACAGAAAAAATTAAACCAAATTGTACACGTTTTAACAAAATTTATTCAATAATAGAGTTGTGGTCCATACTATTTTAGAAAAAGTAGAGTGTCGGCAAGTCCTGCCAAACTTACTTTCGTAAAAAGAAAATAATTGAACAGACATCTGCATATCGTATTTATCTTTATTCAACACCTTTTATTCATCAATTATTTACACATTTTCAATCATTCAACAACTATTCACAATTATTAACATAAACTCACAATATTGCCAACTTGTATAATATATCATATCAAATAATATGAGTTACTGTGCCATGACAATTATTGACAAAATACTGTATTGTTGCTAATATGATAATTATTGAGTCAATAATACGAAATATTATACAGTTACTACTATAACAATAATTGAATGAAATATTGAGTGATTCTTACGTAATAATCAATAATAAGAGATACTGTGCAATAAGGTGTGTTACTGTGTAATACCGCATACTACTGTAGAATAACGCGTATTACTGTACTTTTATCATCGGGTATTTTAACAATTAACGGTAAAAGTTCTGCCACCAATTTTGTTAAAAATTATTTTTATCGCTTTCTATATCCGACAGTTATCCTGTTGTGAGCCCCACCAATGATTGAATATTTTGGGGTCGTCGTACTTTACCGAATATAATATTTTCCGACAGAAGGAATATTCCTCGATAAAATGAATATTCGTAATAAATAATTACATGCATGATAGGGAGAAAATAAGTGCATGATAACCAAAAAAAATTGGAGGCCTCAGTGGTGTCTTAATCGGCATAACTCAGCTTTCCCCCGGATAAATCCAGGGCTCAACTTACCCCCGAATAAATTCAGGGCGTGAGACCACTTGAGCGTAGAGGAGTTACCAGGACTCGAACCCACGTTAATGGGGACTTATGTCCGGCTTCCCACCACTATGCCACCACCTCAAGTGATGATAAAATATAACAATATATATATATATATATAAACATTTATTAAATCAACACCTTACTATAAATAATTTAAATTCTATTAAAAGTCGAGGTCAACACCAAAACATATTTACCTCAATTAAGATATAAACCAACTAATAATTCATTATTCATTCAAGGTGTCTTTATTTATCGCATTGAATCATAATTCATATTACAAATATTATAAGTGAATAACAAAACTTAAGAATCTCATATATAATAATTTATTTTTAAAACGTCAGTCCACTATTCTTGTATTATCACCATTAACTAAAATTTATTAATCAAATTAATTTATTTTAACAACAACTAGACTTCAAATACTCTAATTTAGCCTCAAGAATCACACAAATCAAATTTAAAATCATTAAGTTATACATTTTTAATCATTAAAGCATGTTGCTAAAAATTCTGCTATAAAAATTCTGAATCAGTCACTTGTAAAAATTCATAACAAATTATACATTTATCTTTAAAGGTTCAAAATTTGTGGACATATACTCATCTTATATATGTATAACATATCCAAAAATTACAACGATCCAACGGTCGGATTAAGAATTATAACTCACGCAATAGAGCTTAAAAAAACTAATTTTTTAGATTTTAGCGGACTATAAGTCCTCCGTACCAGTTTCATTTAAACAGTCACCATGAACAAACCACAAGAAATATTTGAGTAATTTATTATTATGTGTTTAGCTTACTTTTAGGGTTTTCTTTTGATATATGGCTCATCTCCTAACTCATTATTCACAAAGAGTTATAGATTTTACAAAATCAAGTAGTTAAACTAATTTTTCTAAAAATTTAGATTTTTCGTTCTTCTTTTGATTTCTAGATTTTTCTTATTTGATTCATGTTTATGCAAGTTTAGTCTATCACAAACAAGCAAAAACATGATATCCATTCATAAACTTCATAAAATTTAATAAACAATAATGCAAAATCAAAAGATTTAGCTTATGATCGATTTACCTTTCTAAAGTCTCCATTTCTTCTTCTTTTCTTTCCTTCTTCTTTCTTTCTTTTCTTTTTCTGAACTTGGGCTACGGGAGGGAGTGTAGAATGAGAAGGGTGCTGAACATTTTGCTTCATAAGGTCAAAATTAATTAGTAAATATTAGGCCCACATCCTCTCTTTTCTTTCCATTTTCCCTCTTTGTTCCCCACTTTGCCTCCCACCTATTTTCGCCATCATTTCCTACTCACTCTATCTAAATTATCATCAGCCATTTCAACTGAACATGGGATGCTTTCTAGAAGAATTAAATCCTTCTCCTCTTTTATTTGTTCATTTATCCTATTAAGTGACCGTTTATCAACTTAACATTTTACAGTTTTAGAATAATAACCATAAATTAAATTAGACTTTTATTTCATAAAAGTCGAGATCTTACAATCACCTCTCCTTATAAAATTTTGTCCTCAAAATTTACGTACGTACCTGGAATTCCGAAGAGATAAGCATACTTATCTTTTGTTTCAAATTCAAGCTCCATGTCACTTCATCTGTCTCATGGTTCATTTATTACCCATCTTTTGTTCATAGATGCCCTTCTAAAATATAACTACAAAATAGAGGTTAATACCATCCCAACCAAATAACAAATTCAGCTTAGGTACGACACACACTAGTGAAGGATTTGACTCGTCTCTCCCCTCCTAATTCTAATCTCATATCTCCGTCAGAGATCATATCATTAAGATCTGATACCAAATGTGACGCCACCAAAATAGGTCCACACAACCCATTTTAAATCGCTAGAAATACACATAACAAAATCCAAAAACAAATCTCCCTACTTACAACTATTAACTTGTCGTATATAGTACGACAGTATTCTCACCCAAATTATTACAATGCCATATAAAATATAACAACAAATATTTCAAGCCCTTAAAGGAACCGGAGAAGATTTCTGTTCTCATCATTCTAATGGGGTGCATTTTTGACGTTTCCAAATTTGGGTTCACATCACCGTATTTGGTTCACCAAAATTATGTATTAAATGATGTATAAAATACGACACACATATTTTAAGATCTCAGTACAGTTATTATGTCACTCTGTTTTATAACTTGATGAGGACTGCGACTAATTCGAAACACCACTTTATACCCATGTTCTCTCTGCTAGTCCCAGCTACACTTTTACTTCTTGAAAGGAATTGTGAAGCAAAAGGGGTGAGCACAAATAGCCTAGTAAAAATATCATGATTAAGATTATTAAATTATCAATAGCATTCATCAGTAATAAATCAAATATTTGGAACATATAAGTTCTCAACCATAATTGCAGCGGAATCAACAATCCATTAAAAGAGTTAATGAGAGCATAATGTCTAATATCTTCTCCAAATTAAAAATCCATCATCAATATTTTACTCTTGTAACACCAATTAATAGTTCTTCGTTGTACCCAAGACAAAGAGAACTTTCACCACTTATCTTTACCTGAAACACCAAAAGTTATGGTTATACCAATTCACAGTTCATGTTTATAATTATGCCATTAATTTATCTTTTCACTACGGCTAAAGACATAAAACTGTAAAACCAATAGTCATGAAAATCAATAGTCCATCTTTACACTACGGGCCAAGGATATACAACTGTAAAACCAATGGTCATCATCATACCAATCAACATTTCATCTTTGCACTACGGGCCAAAGAAAAATTTCACCACAATGATTATAACAATGATATAAAATCAGAATAATAAGATAAAAATAGATCTTAATGATTTTCAACTTAATTATCCAGAGTCCAAATTACCAAAATGATATCCAGAAAATCTATTAGAATTCTTGATAGAATATAAAGTTCAAGTAAATGTAAAGTTATCGGATCAAATATAATAACTTAAAACTGAATAGAAAGATTCAGGTCAAGATATTAGATGAATCACAAACCATTAAGGATATTCTAATCATTTCAGGACTTTTCATCATTTAATGATAAGCTGAAGAACGAATAATAATCTCTTACAATAATATGGAGTATGAAAGAAAATGATATCCCTTTACCATATTATGAAAAAGTGGTACCCCTTACCTTAGCGCGTGACTAGATGCTGCTTTTTACGAAATTAATCAACCTGAACAATGCTTGCACTCTTTATCAACACTTGGAGTAACCTTTCACTCAAAAAGAAATACTCACAATATTATACTCACAATATTGTAGTAAAAGAATTTTATATTTTAGTGTAGTGATGGTGTGTGTTTAGTTGCTCCACCGAGCAACCTATTTATACTAAAAATTGAGGAAACAAACTAGCACACACGCTTTGACAAAATAACCAAATGAGCTATATAAAATAATAGTAGTAGAATTTGTGATCCCACAGAAGAAATTAAACCAATTTGTACACTGTTTTAACAAAAAAATTCAATAATAGAGTTGTGGTCCATACTACTTTAGAAAAAGTAGAGTGTCGGCTAGTCCTGCCAAACTTACTTTTGTAAAAAGAAAATAATTGAACAGGCATCTGCATATCATACTTATCTTTAATCAACACATTTTATTCATCAATTATTTACACATTTTCAATCATTCAACAATTATTCAAAATTATTAATATAAAATCACAATATTTCCAACTGGTATAATATATCATATCAAATAATATGAGTTACTATGCCATGACAATTATTGATGAAATACTGTGCAATTGCTACTATGACTATTATTGAGTTAATAATACGAAATATTATACAGTTACTACTGTAACAATTATTGAATGAAATATTGAGTGACTTTTTACGTAAGAATTAATAATCAGAGATACTGTGCAAGAATGCGTGTTATTGTGTAATACCGCGTACTATTGTGGAATAACACGTATTACTGTACTTTTATCTCCGGATATTTTAACAGTTAACGGTAAAAGTTCTGCCGCCAATTTTGTTAAAATTATTATTGTCGTTTTCTATATCCGACAGTTATTCTATTGTGAGGCCCACCAATGATTGAATATTTTGGCGTCGTCATACTTTATCGAATATAATATTTCTCGATAGAAGGACTATTCTCTGACAAAATGAATATTCGTAATAAATAATTACATGCATGATAGGGAGAAAATAAGTGCATGATAACCAAAAAAAAATTGGAGGCCTCAGTGGTGTCTTAATCGGCACAACTCAGCTTTCCCCCAAAAAAATCTAGGGCTCAACTTACCCCCGAATAAATCCAAGGCGTGAGACCACTTGATCATAGAGGAGTTTACTAGGACTCGAACCCATGTTAATGGGGACTTATGTCCGGCTTTCCACCACTAAGACACTACCTCAAGTGATTATAAAATACAACAATATAATATAAACATTTATTAAATCACCACCTTATTATAAATAACTTAAATTCTATTAAAAGTCGGGGTCAACACCAAAACATTTTTACCTCAATTAAGATATAAACCAACTAATAATTCATTATTCATTCAAGGTGTCTTTATTTATCACATTGAATCATAATTCATATTCCAAAACTTATAAGTGAATAACAAAACTTAAGAATCTCATATATAACAATTAATTTTTAAAACGTCAGTCCACTATTCTTGTATTATCACCATTAACTATAATTTATTAATCAAATTAATTAATTTTAACAGCAATTAGACTTCAAATACTCCAATTTAGCCTCAAGAATCACCCAAATTAAATTTAAAATCATTAAGTTATACATTTTTAATCATTAAAGCATGTTGCTGAAAATTTTGCTGCAAAAAGTGTGAATCAGTCACATCTTAAAATTCATAACAAATCATACGTTAATCTTTAATGGTTTAAAATTTGTGGACATATACTCAATGTATATATGTATAACATATCCAAAAACCACAACGATCCAACGGTCGGATTAAGAATTATAACTCACACAATAGAGCTTAAGAAAACTAATTTTTTAGATTCTAGAGAACTATAAGTCCTCCGTACCAGTTTCATTCAAACAGTCACCACGAACAAACCACAAGGAATTTTTGAGTAATTCGTAATTCGTATTTAGCTTACTTTTAGGACTTTCTTTTGATATATGGCTCATCTCCTAACTCATTATACAGAAAGAGTTATAGATTTTACAAAATCAAGTAGTTAAACTAATTTTTCTAAAAATTTAGATTTTATGTTCTTTTTTTTTATTTCTAGATATTACTCATTTAATTCATGTTTATGCAAGTTTAATCTATCACAAACTAGCAAAAACATGATATCCATTCATAAACTGCATAAAATTTAATAACCATAATGCAAAATCAAAAGATTTAGCTTAGGATCGATTTACCTTACTAAAGTCTCCATTTCTTCTTCTTTTCTTTCCTTCTTCTTTCTTTCTTTTCTTTTTCAGAACTTGGGCTATGGGAGGGAGTGTAAAATGAGAAGGGTGCTGAACATTTTTCTTCATAAGGTAAATATTAATTAGCAAATATTAGGCCCACATCCCCTCTTTTCTTCCCATTTTTCCTCTTTGTTCCCCACTTTGTCTCCCACCTATTTCTCCCATCATTTCCTACTCACTCTATCTAAATTATCATCAGCCATTTCATCCGCACATGGGCTGCTTTCTAGAATATTTAAATCCCTCTCCTCTTTTATTTGTTCATTTATCCAATTAAGTCACCATTTATCAATTTAACATTTTATAATTTTTGAATAATAATCATAAATTAAATTAGACTTTTATTTCATAAAAGTCGGGATCTTACAATATTATCTATGTTTTTAAGTGGAAATGAATAAAATAAAAGATATTATTGGAAATGTTATGTGTTGTTTAAAATGTTTAAGTTAAGTCTTAATTACTTAAGAAACTGAGTAAGGATCTAATAAGTGTGCATCTTAAATAGAAAGATGCCTCCAAGAAGAAGACGTCAACCACCACCCCCTGAGGGATCTACTAACAACAACAATGATGCCAATGCTAATCCGGTTAAGCAATTAGTCAACCTACTGACGGGTTGCATTTCAAAACGAACCTCAAAATCAAGCCGCGACTTTTAATAACTTTAAAGCTGTTGGACCCCCGAAATTTAAAGGGTCCATGAATCCGGTTGAAGTCCAAACTTGGATCATGGAGATAGAGAAGGTTTTTGACAGTTGCTAGGGTCAACGACGATCAGAAAACTGCCTTCGCAACATTCATGCTGAAGTTGGAAGCCAGTTAATGGTGGCAGGCGAATAAGTGTCCGAGGGGGACAAGGTATAATACCATGGGATAGATTCAAAGAGATGTTCTTTGAGACGTACTTCCCGACAAGTTCGCAAAACTAGATGGAGGTTCAATTCCTGGAGCTAAAGCAAGGTATAATGTCGGTGCCTGAATATATTGCGAAATTCAATGATTGGCGAGGTGTGCGCCATATCAAGTTAAAACGGATGAGCAAAAGGCAAGGAGGTTTGAACAGTGACTGAAGTTCTGACTGTACAACTGAGTTTCTATGTTCCAACTAAACTCATTCGCATCTGTGTTGGAGAAGGTAATTATAGTAGATGGAGGGAGCGATGCCCTGACAAGAAGAATGAGAATGAAAATAAGGTTGGTGGTCGCAATAGTGGTGGCAGCAGTCAGAAGAGGAAATGGAATGATAATGTTTCTACCGGGAATCAACAAGGAGGTCAGAAAAAGAAGTTCGAAGCTTGTGCTACTTCTGGGAAGAATCACACAGGTGTTTGCCTGAGAGGTAAGAGAGTGTACTTTAATTGTGGCCAAGAGAGCCACATTGTACCAAACTGCCCTGGTCCAAAGAAGCGTGATTGTTTCACTTGCGGTTCAAAAGATCAATTGGCTCGTGATTGCACTAGGAAGATAGCTGGAGGGTCAAGTGGAGGTAGAGGAATCAGTAACGGTGGCAATTTGACTATTATCGGGCCAGCGCCATCAAACCGACCCACTGCCTATAGTTTCAACATAATAGTACAGGATGTTGTACAGTCAAAGGATGTGGTGTCAGGTATCATTCTAATCAATAGTATTAATTCTTACATATTATTTGATTCAGGTGCTACTTGTTCGTTTATATCCGATGATTTTGCTAAAAATTTAGATTTGCCTAAGGAAGAATTAGATTACCCTTTGAACAAATAGATTGCAAATAGGGAAATGATTCTTGTTAGGTTTGTACATAAGAATTGTAGGGTGGATATTAAGAGCCACGTGATGATGGTAGATCTAATTTTGATTAAACTTGGGGAATTTGACATTATTTTGGGAATGGATTGGTTATTCAATTATGGGGCGGTAATTAATTGCCAAAAAAAGTGTGTAAACCTTATGACTCCGTCAAATGTAGTATTTTATGGTAGCAAGTCGCCTAGACAAGTGAGTTGTCTGACGATGATGTAGGCCAGGAAGTTTTTAAAACAGGGATGTGTAGGATACATAGCCTACATAGTCGATACTCGAAAGGGGAGTGCAAAACCAGAAGAGATACCGGTCGTTAGAGATTTCATGGACGTGTTTCTAGGTGATTTACCAGGACTTTTGTCTAATCGAGAAATTAAGTTCATTATCGATTTAGCACAAGGGACTGCCCCGATATCTAAAGCACCGTACCAAATGGCCCAAGTGGAGATGAAAGAGTTGATGATGCAGTTGCAAGAGCTTTTGGACAAGAAGTATATTCAACCGAGCGTATCGCCGTGGGGAGCGCCGGTGTTATTTGTTAAGAAAAAAGATGGATCAATGCGCCTCTGCATTGATTATAGGGAGTTGAACAAGGTTAAAATTAAGAATAAATATATGTTGCCAAGGATCGATGACCTGCTCGATCAGCTGAAGGGATCTAGGTACTTCTTGAAAATGGATTTGAGAAGTGGATATCATCAATTGAAGGTTAGGAAAGAAGATGTGCCGAAGACGGCGTTTAGGACTCGATATGGTCATTACGAGTTCCTAGTAATGTCATTTGGTCTAACAAATGCACATACAACATTTGTGGACTTAATGAATAGGGTGTTTAAGCCATTCCTAGATAAGTTTGTGGCGGTGTTCATCGATGACATATTGGTCTATTCTAAAACTCAAGAGGAGCATGTTGAACACTTAAGAGTGATATTAGAAGCTGTTAAGGAGAGAGAAGTTCTACGCTAAATTCTCAAAATGCAAATTCTGGTTAGAGCGTGTGCAATTCCTTGGACATGTGATTGACAAGGATGGGATTTTGGTGGATCTAACAAAGGTAGAAGCTGTAATAAAGTAGGATCAGCCGAAGACACCGTTAGAAGTAAGAAGTTTCTTGGGATTAGCAGGTTACTATAGATGTTTTATTCAAGATTTTTTCAAAATCTCCACTCCGTTAACGAATTTAACAAGGAAGGCAGTGAAGTTAGTTTGGACTGAGAAATGTGAAGAAAGTTTTTAGGAGCTGAAGAGGAAATTAAGCACAGCACCTGTGTTATCACTTTAGATAATACAAGGAATTTTGTGGTATATAATGATGCATCACATAAGGAACTAGGCTGTGTGCTTATGCAGAACAGCAAGGTCATTGCGTATAAGGGTGAGCATGGTGCGGTTTGAAACTCAAACAGCACACAAAACCGCTTAAGTACGGTTTGACAAATCTAAAATCGCACATGAAAACATTTGTGATTGGTGCGGTACAATTTCATTTGGTGCGATTTCGGTTCCAAAACCAATTGAAATAACAAACTCGAAATTTTGGTTACGAGCTACATACAAACTCCAGTTTGGTCCCCCTCTTGTGGCCACAGTTTAATCTGGGTAATATATTTAGAAGCTTTTCAATGTTTCTTTAAGTTTCACAATTACCTCTGGGCTTTAAACCACCAAATTTTCAAGCAAAATCTGTTTAATTTGGTGGCTACAACTCATGGATTTTTGATAAATGTAAGAATCTGCAAATTTATTACGCAGTGAATAAAATCATGGAGCTAACTTAGCAAAATAGTTCCAAGCATCAATAATTATATGGTCAATTAATACTATGTTATCACATTTGATTTAGAAAATAGCAAGTTACTCTTGATTTGCAAACATTATTGATCCTGCTGATTTTTTATTCAACCCTGCAATATCTGTCTTCTAAAATAAAATAAGGAAAATATGTTACAGTAGAGAAATTATATATACTCGTAGCAAATTTGAGAAAATATGGTGATTATTTGGTGCGATTTTGGTTTTATGCGTGCGGTTTGGCTAGTAACCAAACCGAAACCGTAAATTTGGTTTTTCAATCCACCTAAAAGCGTCACATACGCCGGAACTCTTGGTGCAGTTTTAATTAGTGCAATTTATTCTTTTTTTGGTGCGGTTTCAGTTCCAATTTGGTTCCTTGCCCAGCCCTATTTGCGTATGCATCCCATAAATTAAAGGATTACTAGAAAAGATATCTGACCCATGATTTGAAGTTGCCTGCGATAGTGTTTGCTCTGAAGATATGGAGGCACTATCTATATGGAGAGAAGTGTGAGATATATACAGACCATAAGAGTCTGAAGTATATCTTTACACAAAATGATTTAAATATGCGTTAGAGGTGATGGTTGGAACTAAATAAAGACTATGATTGTGAGACCCTTTACCATCCGGGTAAAGAGAATGTGGTTGTTGACGCACTGAGCAGGAAAGGTAGAGAGAAATTGTTGTTATTAACTGCTCAGGAGAAGCTGGTAGC
The DNA here is from genome assembly GCA_020205555.1 of Panax stipuleanatus. Taxonomy (NCBI): domain Eukaryota; kingdom Viridiplantae; phylum Streptophyta; class Magnoliopsida; order Apiales; family Araliaceae; genus Panax; species Panax stipuleanatus. The sequence continues at coordinate 51,732,548 of CM035122.1, forward strand.
TAAAATGGCAAAATTGGAGTTGGAGGTCAAATATCCGAAGGATTCGGATGAGAAATTATTTCAGATGGAGACTCGTCCAACCTTAATGGACAAGGTGAAAGTAGAGCAACTTCAAGATGAAGAGTGTGAAAAATTACATAAATGAGTGTCTGATGGTGAAGAATTGAAATTTAAAGTCGATACGGAGGGGGTGCTAAGATTCGAGGGACGAGTCTGGGTTCTGCTAGTACCAAAATTCAAAGAGGACATTTTGAGCGAGGCTCATAGCTCAAGATATTCGATTCACCCGGGAAGTACAAAAATGTATCAAGACCTTCGTCAACATTTCTAGTGGCCTAATATGAAAAGAGACGTTGCTGAGTGTGTTTCTAAATATCTAACATGTCAAAAGGTTAAAGCTGAACATCAGAGACCGAGTGGTTTGTTGCAACCGTTGGAGATACAGGAATGGAACTGGGAGCATATCACGATGGATTTCGTGGTAGGTATTCTAATGACTCAAAAGGGGTATGATGAGATATGGGTGATCGTAGATTGACTGACAAAAGCAACCCATTTCTTGCCGATCAAGATTAGATTTAATTTAGATCAGTTGGAAAAATTGTATGTGAAGGAGATTGTGTCAAGACACGGTGTTCCGGTGTCGATTGTATCAGAAAGAGATCTGCATTTCACATCGAACTTCTGGAAGCGATTACAGGAATGCATGGGAACGCAGTTCAAGAATGAGCACATCGTACCATCCTCAAACTGATTTCCAGAGCGAAAGAACAATCCAGACATTGGAGGACATGCTAAGAGCTTGTATCATGGATTTCAAGGTAAATTGGGATGACAATCTACCGTTGGTGGAACTCGCTTACGATAATAGTTACCACGCGAGTATTGGCATGCTGCCCTACAAAGCGTTGTACAAAAAAAATGCAGAACTCCACTATGCTGGGTTGAAGTGGGTGAAAGACAACTACTAGGGCCGAAACTGGTATAGCAGCCCGTCGAAATGGTCAAAGTGATCAGAACGAGATTGATAGCTACTCAGGATAGATAAAAGAAATATGCCGATCAACACTAACAGAATCCAGAATTTGAAGTCGACAGTTTTGTTTTCTTGAAAGTGTCTCCCTAGAAGGGGAAAAGCAGATTTGGCAAGAAGGGGAAACTAAGTCCGAGGTTAATTGGACCCTTTGAGGTACTACAAAGAGTTGGTGAAGTGGCATATGAGGTAGCTTTACCTCCAGAATTAGCTCCAGAATTAGAACACATTCATAACGTATTTCACGTTTCAGTGCTACGAACGTACAAGCCCGATTACAAATATGTTATAGAGTATGAACCATTGCAATTTGAAAAAGATTTATCTTACTAAGAAATTCCTGTTCAGATAGTTTACAGGAAAGAGCAAGTACTCAGAAACAAAGTAATACCTTTTGTTAAGGTTATCTAGAGGAACCACAATGCTGAGGAATCTACGTGGGAACTCAAGGACACGATGATGAAAAATTATCCTCATTTATTTACTTAATCCTTGTATAGCAATTATGGACATAGAATCTTTTTAATGGGAGAAGAATGTAGCAGGATGAATTAATTGCGTTGTGATTCTGGGGACAGAATTCTTTTAAGGAGGGAAGGATGTAACGATCGAGAATTTTGTAACTGATTTAAGATATTTATCGAATTAAATAAATATTTTAGTTGATTTATTTATTGAGTAAAATAAATAATTGATAGAATTTGTTATGAAATTGATTTAATTAAGTGTGATATATTAATTAAATTAATGTTTAATAATTTTATAGTTTGAAGTTTTAATTAATGGGATAAATAAATTAAATGAATTGTTAAATAATTACAATGTTGTGTAATGATGGTGTTCTAATTTGGTTTAATAATTAAATTAGAGATTTATTAATTTGTTAAATGAAATTATAATTTATAACAGAAATTGTATTAAGGTTTAATTGAATTAATGTTATTACAATTTGATTAAGGAGTGTGACATATGAACTATATGGTAAAGGGATTATTAAAATAAATTAAAATGAGTTATTTGAGACTAGCCAAACATGGTCTTGTGTCTCTTGGTTTATTGTAACAGCTGAGTTTGTATAACTGATGGAGCAATTGATAATACATAAGTTAATATATCAGTTTTATTCCTACGTTATTATTCCTAAGCCTTAGAGAGAAAACACAGAGGAAGAGAGAAATAGAGAGAAGAACACTCTGAGAGTTTTGAGAATGTCGACGCCGGGAAAATTCAATTTCCGTGTTTGGTTCTTACCCTTTATATTTCGCTATGTGATTTAATTATTTTTCTTAAAGGGTGAGATTTTATGAAAAGACCGACATACATGTCAGCGATTTGAAAGATTGATTTTAATGATTGGGCCGAATTAGACAGAGCCGTCAGTTGGTATGAATTTAAATGGTTGTACCAACTCAACCGGAGTTTGAAAGATTTTGTAATATGGCCCAATATGTGACTCTGTTTAATTGTTCTTGGAAATCGAGATTCATAGAGTTCGGGGGCTTGCTTAAGCGAGGGGAAGGTGTTAGGCACCCCCCGACTTTCGTGAAACACGGTTACCACATTTTTTCATTCCCTATGCATTGATTGTGTATGTGTGTGTGATGCAGAGAAGTGTGCTTGAAATGCTTTGTTTTGAAAGTAGTGTTGTGCTTCGTTGGACTTATATACGAAGGGTTTGATTTATTGAAAGATTCATTTTAAGCAAACATATGAAAGTGATGTTTTGAAAAGAGGTTTCAAAGCCTTTCGCTCGCATAGGAATTGAAGCCCTTTGATACTTCCATTTTATTCAATATTCAGCTTTATTCAATTTTATTAAAATGCGAAGCATCTTTGACAATAAATAAAACTATCTACAAGTGTCGGGATTTTTATAGGAATGAAAGCGATCGAAGTATGCCCGAGCACCACAAACAACAGTTTTCACTATTTCGGGGCCTTAAACCCGGATAACCACTTTAAGGCCCTTGATTTACAAGTACAAAGATTTGCAAAATAGTTGTACAACTCAAAAAAAGTCCATCGCGGGAACTGGATCGAGATCCATTGATTGATCAGTTAAATCCTCGTAAGCGAGTATCCCAAAGCTTCCAGTTTCCTCTAGATACAGATCTAGGATCACGTAATTGCTAAATACTTACAAAAACTAGAAAGAACACTAGATCTGTACAGATCTTAGCCATTCTAGCTTCCAGGTTTATGTTTTACAACTTTTAAACTGGTTAAAAGCTAGATCTGGCTAGATCTATTACATATCTAGTCAATAAAGTACAAATATCGACTATTTACATGAAATGAATGGTTAAAAAGTCAGATTTGACCAATATTAACTACTAACTATATATATATCACTTATATATATATTAGAGCAAGCTAAGAGAGCAGATCTGACGAAATCTTATTGTATGGCACGAGAATGGCTATCAAACCGCTTTTGGCGCCTCAAAACTCGGTTTCCACCGGTTAAAATTTGATATGTTATAGTAAATATTTATAAGAGTGTTTACAAAGAATTTTTACAAAGATCGGAGTAAGATTCAAGCTCATTCTCTCTCTCCTGGCCCCTTTCTCTCTCTCTCTCTCTCTTTATTTTCCTTCTTCTCTGCCTAATCTTTTCTTAGAAGCTAAATGGGGAGGGGATATTTATAGGCATGTCCTACCTCGACTCTACATGTGGCAGCCCCAGGTAGACCTGTGACTGGACCTGGTGGGATTGCTGCCTCAAAGTATGTGCACTTCGATTGACGTGCAGTCTGCTTGAAACTTTCATAACTTGTAATTCGGGAATCCTATGGAGGCGTGCCATACTTTTCTGGAAAGTTCTTTTTGAGAGCTAAGCAATGACATTGGGCTTGACGTTTTTTGAATCCATGAAGATGTGTCCTGATGAGTGGGTTTTATACCTACGAATCGGTATTCATTTTAGCTTGAGTCTTGATGTTTTTAGGTATTTATCTTATCATTTTACTCGGATTTATATTACCATGGAAGGAAATGGAATGGATACGAAAGTGGCATAATAGGACAAATTGGAGCTCAATTTGGGACCAATCTGGTTTAACCCAATTCGGCAATTATGGGCTAAAAGGGCTCACGCTAACAAATAATCAAAGTAGTAGTCCAACTCAGACTTGTCCAATTCATTATCAAGTTGGCCACGGTTGGTTTGCCATGCAAAGGTTGCAGTTCATGAATTCCTAGCAATCAAGATAAGTGGTAGCATGCAAGAAATATATGGCCAACTCATTATTTGACGTGGGCCAAGGATTATAGCAGCTTACATAAAGGTCTTCATCTTTGAGGAGGGATTTTATTGGTCACGTTAATGAAGTAGCTGGAAAAGGAATGTACATGGGCCCATAAACGCAGCAGCTTGAAATAGGAGTAAATAGCAATGAGGAACATGCAAAAGAATCGGCTGGGTAGTATGTTAACCTGCTGGGGCGGGGCACTTGAGCAAGAACTCATCGCTGGGGTGGAGAGGCGCGATTGGTGATGTTGATTTCCTTTCTTGTTTTGGACGATGGTGCAATAGGAGAGATGATTAGGGCTGTTGATGTTATGATATAAAAGGACTTGCATGCATATAGAGGAGGATAGCTAGCCACCTTTAAGCCTTAGTTTTTGGATCTGAACTTGCAAGGAGAATTGAAGCGGAGCATATTCTGACGAATGTGAAGCAACTTGGAGACGAGTAACAACAGGAGTTTCAATTTCCGTTCTTTCTCTATTCATCGTACTTTGTATTCATTATGATTAATACTCTATGGATTATGGGTTTTTATTCATTCGTTATGAACTAATTACTTATTTAAGCCTATGACGGATCTTTTATGTAATGGATGATTAAATAGTCTTGATTTCAGTTTTTGGATGTTATTCCCAGATTATTTGCTATGTGTTGTGCTTAACTCATATAATTGCCAGATCAACAGTTTTTTGATATCCCATATGAAATCGAGAGAGGACATATGGGATTAGAACTTGCCATATTGACATATGTTTGTGATTTCTGCGTAGATGGAATTCATGATTTGTGTTTAGGATAGAGATATACCTTTACGCCATATGTAATCTGATAAAGAACTTGATCATAAACCTTATTTAATTGTAATTCACATAGAGATATAGTGAATTAGTTATCTAGGGTGTCTTACTTAATTCTATCATCTGTGGATGCGAGTGAGTATGGATATAATGCATCGAGAGGTGGTTATATCTGCTTTAGTGTTCTTGATTAATAATCTGGAGTATTTGAAATAAACTGGGGAAAAGTATATAGTCTGAAGTGAAATAATAAGTGAAGTTGTAGGCTTAATTCTCTAAAACTTGTGAAAACCTTGAGTTAGTGTTGAATTTGATTAAGTAGTAATTTAGTTATAAAAACATGTTTTAATCGTTAGTTTAATAAAGCTGAGATAGTATAAAATTAGTAATTGTTAGATTAAATAGGAATTATTGTCTTTGTGGGTACGATATCTGACTTATTATTATATTATTTGTTGACTACGTATACCTGCGTGTAGTGCGTATAGAAAATACTCAACAAGTTTTTGGCGCCGTTGCCGGGGATAGTAATTGCATTTATTACTTACAATATCAGTTTAATTAGATCAGTTTTAGTTAAACACATATATATTTTTATTCTTATTTTTTGTTTGTTTGGATATTTTAGGTATATTCGATTAGTTCATGCAAACTAGGTCGAAGAAGCCAGAGTTGTTGCCGTTTGAGGACGACATTGACAAACGGTTTCAGAAGCTAACTAAGTAGATTGCAAAGAATCGAGTAGAATTTGAAACACCCAGAACAAACATGGTTGAACAGGAAGACAAACCACTGATGGATTATGCTACACCAAAGATCTCGAAAATTCACTCGAGTATAGCCAGGCCGACAATCAATGCGAAATTTTTTGAGATAAAGCCTGGAACAATACAGATGGTGCAGAATAATTGCCAGTTTGGGGGTCATCTAAACGACGACCCGCACGAACACATCTTCAGCTTTATAGAAATTTGTGACACCTTTAAGTGCAACGGAGTGACAGATGATGCGATTAGACTGAGGTTTTTCTCGTTCACACTCAGAGACAAGGCAAAGGGTTGGCTCCATTCCCAACTACCAGGGTCAATAACTACGTGGAATGATATGGCGCAGAAATTTTTGGCCAAGTTCTTCCCGCCATTGAAGACACATAAGATGAGAACGGAGATATCTTCAATTGCACAGATGCAAAGGGAGCCATTGTATGAAGCATTGGAACGGTACAAGGAACTACTGAGAAAATGCCCACGTCACGGACTCCCGCACTGGATGTAGCTGAGTATCTTTTACAATGGGGTATCGAGTCAGATACGGACTAGCATCGATGCAGCCTCAGGAGGAGCTTTTATGACGAAGAAATTTAAGGAGGCATGGGCATTGATAGACACAATGGCTTCAAATGGCTATCAGTGATCAACTGAAAGAATGACTCAGCCCACAGCAGCAGGTGTTCTGCAAGTAGATAATATGACAGTTGTATATTAGCAGCAATACAAAAGAGGCTGGATACCATGTCAATGGGAAACGTGCTGTAGGTAGCAGTAATATGTGAACTTTGTGAAGGGGAACATTGTTGGTCAAAAAACCAATCACTAAACACGCGCAAGTATACGCGGTCTAACAAGTAATACAGTCATAAGGAAAGTGTCGTACCCACGAGGAACTATAACTAATATTTACCAAATACCAACTTTGTATCGCGTAAGTCTTATTCGAACAGTAAAATAATAGGAGTGTGGTTAAACTAGTTATAACTAAGCAAGTAAATGGATAACGAATGGTAATTAAAGGAATTATAAGCTAAGGTTATAACTTCACCCCACACAAGCATTCTATCGAACACCTGGCGTGCTACGCTTCATCAAACTTCCTACCCTTCTCTCTTTGGTCTTAATGGTCACGACAGTTTGTCGACCGAGAACATACAGGTGCTCGTACACCTCTGTCGAGGTATGCACAAACGTATCCTCTCCAGATCCACCCGATAGGGAATAGAACAGAAAAGAACGTCCAAGCTAGGTGATAATCCTACACATGTCTATGCGAATTAACCTAACAAGGATTTAAGCATAAGTTCTCAATTAGGTCACACGTGGCACATATATATATGTCTATTCTACGCACAACTTATGCAGTCGAAACCCATAATCACATGCCAATATATTTAGGTATAAATCTATAATCCTTCTTTCAATATCATATAGATTACCAAAATCATCACTAATGTCTTAGCGAGAGTCGTTAAGCATGAATATATTAAAGCAAACCAAATGGTGCCAACCAAAGAGATAAGACAGTCAATTTAAATAACAAAGGGTTCCATTATAACCTTAGAGCCAATATTTAGTTCATAGCTATTGAACAAAATATAAGTAGCAATAAGGTCAACATTTATGGATTACAAAATCAGAGGAAATAAATGGATAAGAATAAACTTTGTCGAGGCTCTTCAGTCTCCAAACATTTCGCTCCTTTCAAGCTCTCCAATTCGTGTAGCTCATTGCTCTTGTTGCTCCAAGGAAATCCCAGACATTTCCCTAATCTACTTAATCTATATTTACAAACATTACCTAATAACTAGAGAGAGAAAGTACAAAAGAGATTTAATCTATCCTAAGCTAAGCTAACCGATTCTATCCCAGTTTCCCTCCTTCTCGTATGCAGAGGCTCTCTTCATATGATTTTCTCTATTCTCTTTTTATAGGTCAAAAGCAAGCCTTCTCTGCCTAGGCACCGGAGGTCGCGCTACGGCGCGGGTAATATAGCTTATGGGTGGCGCTGCGGTGCCACGTTAGCACCAAAAGACTGGAGGTCGCGCTGCAGCGCGAGTTCATGAAGGGCCTGTGGCGCTGCAGCTCTAGGATGACATCAGCAAGGACACAGGGGGAGGCACCGCGGTGCGAGATTAAGACTAGGCATTGGCGCTACGTTGCCAGTGTATGTAAATTGTTCGTTTTGTCCCCTGAACGCTAGAAAAGTCCTTGTAAAGCTCTGCAATACGTGGTTAAGCATAATAATACTATAAACATATAAAACTATATAAAAACTACGAAGATCAGACAACTATTTAAGCCATAAAGTATTCGATTCGCGGGTATAGATTCCACTCATCAAATACCCCCAAACTTAAGTCTTTGCTTGTCCTCGAGCAAACTATCTAACACAAAACTCACAATAGTAAAACACACGCGAAAGAAAAATAAAATTGTATACTAGTATCATGGCTTCTAAGCTCAAACATAGCTACTCCCAGAGAACAGGGCAAACACATATAGTAGTAAGAGTTCATTCAATATCAAGAATAAGACTATATTCAATCCATTCTATGTGTGTGTGTGGAGACCAACCATCCTAACTAATCATAGCTCAAATACGTTCGCACAGTCTATTGTTAATACCAATATGCACACTCCGTAACTTAAACATTCAACAAGCATTAAGAATAAGACGCAAGTGCAGGAAAGGATCAAAAGACTCTAGCATGAAGACAGTAAAATCTGACTCGAACAGTCCTTAATTACCTTAGGCTTGTGCAGAACTACCCATTAATGAGCTTTTGATCAGTAACTCCCAAGCCAAATGACTTTAGGGCACTAGGTGTGGAACACCCTTATGAATCTAATAACTCGAGCAGCAAAGGCCACATAATCAACATAAGCCAAATTAGACTTTACGAAATCCGAAGATTATTTGGCGAGTGCATTTTATGCTCCATCTCAACATCGGTCCCGCGTTTATGGGCGAGTGCATTTCACGCTCCATCTCGACCCACCGCAAGACTTTTGATATTCAATCTTCTTTTCTTTTAATTTTTTTTATTTGTCAACATGCTAGAATCCAAGATCCAAAACTGTATAAGCGTCTTAGTCTTTTATTACCTTGTAAAAATGAAAGTTTATAATAGTGAACAACTCTCAAAGCATAAACGGCGAACTATATTCAAAAAATAACTAGTAAACACAGTTGGTCGGTGCTTGCTAAGAAGGACGGATCAATAACAGTCTCAACTTATCGATTGAACAACCCCTAGCTCATACATGCTTGACACGACTCTAAGGGATAAACATAATTACTTGACGCTTGTCATTAGCCACAATCAAAAATTAGTGATAAATATACCACCCTTGCATAATAGCAGCTCAAAATAGGGTAATAAAGCCATTAACATGGCACAAGCATATAAATTTGTAAAAGCCCTAAAAAGATGGCTATAAACCACAAACATGCTAAAAATAATCAAAGCATTAATAAATAACCAAAAACTGTTCATGGCATCCATAATAATAAACCCCAAAACATAAAACCGCAGTTCAAAATGACTGCACTACAATCCTGATAAAAATATAAGCAAAGTACTAAAATAGCAACCTATCATGGAAATAGACAGAAATAAAATAGATAATAAACAATAACACCCCCAAACTTAAGGTGAGCAATGCCCTCACTGCTAAACATATATCAATCTAAACAAGAGGGCTTCCCTAAAGTCTGGTCACTCGGCAGCAGCAGCGTCTTGGTCAGCTTCTGCGGGCGGTGATGGTGGAGGGTATGGTGGGAAGACAGGAGGCTCTGGGAATTGGAATGGCGTGAACTCAGAATCCTTGCCACTGTACACGGTGTATATGCTCTGCATCGTGTTGACCAGCTCAGCCTGATACTGCATTGCTATGTCTTGCCTCAAGGCCACCGCTGCTATGTGCCTCTGCTGCCTCTGAGCATTAGCGTCCTAGTTCTGATGTAGCAGAGTGAGGGATGCCATGATCTCTGCCAGTAGTCCCTGTGAAGCTAGGCCTGTGTCTGGTGGCTGTGAGGGCTCTGCTGTAGGAGGTGGCTCAGTAGGTGGCCCGAATCCTTCGCCTCTAACATGAGAAACGGCCCCGTCCAACACATCAAAACATGAGATGGTCTGATGGTCAATGACTGACATGGGCGGCAGAGCTATCTCTTTTGGCCCCCAATGGATACCTGTCCTCTTGCACAGCCGGGTGATCAAGGATGGATGTGGAAGTCCAGTAGAGATGTTACTCTTGATCGCCTTCAAGATGGACTCATGTATGAGAACTCTGATGTCCACGTTCAGACCCGTGACAATGGCAAATAATAGGATCGCTCTGTCCTTAGTCACGTTGCTCAGGTGACGAGTCGGGATCATATTGGCACAAATAAAGCTTAACCATGCCTTCCCAAAGCGACTGAGTGCAGCATGTGGGAAACTGGTCCTCTCACCCGTGAAGTCATTTGTCTTCCATGTAGTCCCGGGCTTGCAGAGCCTCCTAACAATATCCTCGAGGTCATAGTTGCGGAGTCCCGGCTCCATATAGTCCCTACCCTCAAAACCAGGCATCGCGAATAATGCATTGATGGCTTGGCTTCCAAACGCCACTGACCGCCCCCTGACTTGGACAACAGCAGGACCCTCGGCACTAGCATTAGTGTAGAACTCACAAACCATAGAAATAATGGTCGATTCGGGTGGTTTTGTGAAGTGCACCTACTGGCGACCCGCAATCATGGCTAACAACTCGCCATCCTTTGTTTTGTCAGGCCTCAAACCCCTTTCGGGAATCAAATTTTGTGCGGCAAAGGAGCTTTGTATCATTTCCATGCCTCTTCGTTAACAAATTTGGTATTGTCCCATGCCGTTGGTGCTGCGGATGAGGAACCGTCGACGCTCAGTCGCTGCCTCTTTGATGCCATGTCAATTGGTTTGTCAAAGACAAGAGACTAAAGCACACACTCCCCCAAACTTAGTCCAGATAATCCCCAATGAAATTTCAATGTCAAAACAACCCAAACAAATCAATCTCTGGTTCAAGTAATTTATCAAATAGCTTGTGTGCGCTTTTAAGACCAAACTAGATAACCTTTGCTTGAAAGTGCTCTATCCAAATTTTCGTTAGTGGAAATCACCCCAATCAACAGAGTAAAACCAACCCAAGTATCAAAATCAAACACTGTAAATGAATGACTGAAATCCCCCAAATACCTTAAGTGGGAAACCCTAGATTGACTCTAATCTCCTCTTACTGCGTGCACTGGCTTGGGGTCTTGTGGGAAGAATGTATGAATTTCTCTCTTGTGGGTAGAATTGATCAAAGGTTCGGGGTGGAGAAATAAGGCACGTTTTGGTTTTAGGTCAGTTGGGTTCTTTGTGCAGCCGAAACTGTTGAGAGAAATGGGAGGTAATGGGAACAACTGCTGGCTTTAGTTGTGCTTTTAAAAACCAAAACTCGCTACCGGCGCTGCGGCGCGGGCATTCCTTCGTTGATTGGCGCCGCTGCGTGACTTGGCAGTAGGTTCGCCTCACTTTTGGCGCTGCGGCGCGAGTCCCCCTTTGTTCCTGGGCGCTGCGGCGCGAGATAGGAAATTTGAATTAATAGCATGGCGCTGCGGCGCGAAGTTCAGTGCATATTCTGGTGCTGCGGCGCCAGTCTTGTATCTGAGTTTTCATTGCACAAAAGCTATGTATTAGCCAACATATATTACACAGATATCATGCTAAGTAAACAACATGCTAGATACTAATTTATAACTGAGATATACACTAGTAACATACTAAATAACATGCTGCCTGCATCCTATAATCACAAAAACATACGCATTGGCAACGATGTTTACATGGTAAAAAGAAAAGACACAATATAAACTAGACATAAGTAAAGAAAAACAGAGAAAATTGATACTGAGATGGGGTTGCCTCCCCACCAAGTGCTTGTTTTAAAGTCGTCGGCTTGACTATACCGATGCCGTTCAATCCGGCTCATAAGCAAAAATGACCATTTCATGCCGCCTAATTGTCAATTCCTTTAAATTTATGGCGGACATAGATGATTGATCATCCTCTTTTTCTTCACCCATCAACACGAAGAATCTTTCATCACTAGAATTATCCACTAATTCGCCTTTTTCATCAAGTTGAAAGCGTTCTTTGTGCGCTAATGGGCCCTCCAGGTTTTCCATAATCATGAGCGTGGTTTCCGGTTGTTGATTAGTCTTGAAAATACAACCACTCTTGATCCTCTTTTCTCCAACTTCAGACTCTACAGGTTGGACAATTTTCACCTTGACATCTCTCTCAACAACTTTGTGAGACTCATCACCTTCTCCTTGCGTATCCTCCATGCAATGCTCTACTGCTTCATCGTTGAGATCAATTATAACCGGTAAATTGCCTTGCGATAGATTTATGATTGCATTGACGAGTTATCCCAATTGATTTTCGAGGCTTTGCAATGCGGCGTCTTGGCTTGCCATTCGAACCTCATTTCTCTCTATAAAGTTGGTGAGGAGCTCTTCAAGCCTTTTCTCTTCTTCTGTTGAGTCTACTGAAAAGCTCTCATTGGGATTGGAATGTCACCTTATACTGCGGAGGAGATGGATATTCAAATTAATTCGGGTAGGAGTAATTCGGATCATGATATTTCTCTTGACTGTAGTCCCAAGAGTTTGGATAACCCTGACAGTTTGGATGATAGGAAATTGGTTCAATGTCAGCTCGTTCCTGACAGTAGGCAGTTTGAGTGGACTGACACTCAAGATTGTCAGAAAACCGCAAGACATTTGCAATTTGAACTTGCAATTTCTCGAGTCCTTCTTCCGAGCTTGGTTGTGCCATCCTCTCATAAGGCCATTGATAACATTGATCGTCCATAACCTGTAAACTTAAAAATAAAAAGGAAGATCAAACAAATAAAAGAAATATATACACGTTCAAATTAAGACTAAATTGATTTAAATCAATATTGGACGATATTAGAACAATAGCTCCCCGACAACGGCGCCAAAAACTTGTTGGTCAGAAAACCGATCACTAAACAAGCGCAAGTATACGCGGTCTAACAAATAATACAGTGATAAGGAAAGTGTCGTACCCACGAGGAACTATCACTAATATTTACCAAATACCAACTTTGTATCGCTTAAGTCTTATTCGAACAGTAAACTAATAGGAGTGTGGTTAAACTAGTTATAACTAATTATTAAAGCAAGTATATGGATAACGAATGGTAATCGAAGGAATTACAAGCTAAGGTTACAACTTCACCCCACACAAGCATTCCATCGAACACCTGGCGTGCTATGCTTCATCAAACTTCCTACCCTTCTCTCTTTGGTCTTAATGGTCACCACAGTTTGTCGACCGAGAACACACAGGTGCTCGTACACCTCTGTCGAGGTATGCACAAACGTATCCTCTCTAGATCCACCTGATAGGGAATAGAACAGAAAAGAACATCCAAGCTAGGTGATAATCCTACACATGTCAATGCGAATTAACCTAACAAGGATTTAAGCATAAGTTCTCAATTAGGTTACACGTGGCACACAGATATATGTCAATTCTACGCACAACTTATGCAGTCAAAACTCATAATCACATGCCAATATATTTAGGTGTAAATCTATAATCCTTCTTTCAATATTATATAGATTACCAAAATCATCACTAATGTCTTAGCGAGAATCATTAAGCATGAATATATTAAACCAAACCAAATGGTGCCAACCAAAGAGATAAGACAGTCAATTTAAATAACAAAGGGTTCCATTATAACCTTAGAGCCAATATTTAGTTCATAGCTATTGAACAAAATATAAGTAGCAATAAGGTCAACATTTATGGATTAAAAAATTAGAGGAAATAGTTGGATAAGAATAAACTCTGTCGAGGCTCTTCAGTCTCCAAACATTTGCTCCTTTCAAGCTCTCCAATCCTTGTAGCTCACTGCTCTTGTTGCTCCAAGGAAATCCCAGACTTTTCCCTAATTAACTTAATCTATATTTACAAATATTACCTAATAACTAGAGAGAGAAAGTACAAAAGAGATCTAATCTATCCTAAGCTAAGCTAACCGATTCTATCCCAGTTTCCCTCCTTCTCGTATGCAGAGGCTCTCTTCATATGATTTTCTCTATTCTCTTTTTATAGGTCAAAAGCAAGCCTTCTCTGCCTGGGCACCGGAGGTCGCACTGTGGCCCAGGTAATATAGCTTATAGGTGGTGCTGCGGCGCCACGTTAGCACCAAAAGACCGGAGGTCGTGCTGCAACGCGAGTTTATGAAGGGCCTGTGGCGCTGCAGCTCCAGGATGACATCAGCAAGGACACAGGGGGTGGCACCGCGGCGCGAGATTAAGACTAGGCATTGGGGCTGCGACGCCAGTGTATGTAAATTGTCTGTTTTGTCCCCTGAAAGCTAGAAAAGTCCTGTAAAGCCCTGCAAGACGTGGTTAAGCATAACAATACTATAAACATATAAAACTATATAAAAATTACGAAGATCAGGCAACTATTTAAGCCATAAAGTATCCGATTCGCGAGTATAGATTCCACTCATTAAACATTCGATAGAACAGTGTGCTATTAACCCAGCCTCAGTTCAGTACGTGGCTAACTACAACAGGCCAGCCAACACATACCAGAATACATAAAATCAGGGGAATAGGAACCTTCCGAACTTTTCATGGAGCAACAACCAGAATCAAAACCAGCAGCAGGCTCCACGACATGCATACCATCCTGGTTTTCAGAATCAGCAGCAACAGGCAGTTCCACAGCAGGAGCAATAACTAGGTTGGGAAGTGGCTTTGGCCAAAATTAAAATAAAAAATGACGCGGCGAGGAGGACTCAATAAGCGGAGACGAAATCTCTAGCGGCGGCGATTAAGAATCTATCAATTCAAATGGGATAGATGGCGAATGCACTAAATAGTCGGCCCCAAGGAGCTTTGCCAAGTGACACAGAAAAGAATCCGAAGGGAGGACATGAGCATTGTCAAGCTGTTCCACTCCGGAGTGGGAAATAGTTTGCTAAGCAGGATTCGGATAAGCCGACAACCGAAGAGAAAGTTGAGACTAATAGGGAACAGGCAGTGGAAATAAAAGCAGGAGAAAAATCTGCGGAAGAAGAACAAGTAATTACACTGATAGTCTACCCTCCACTACTATATCCACATAGGCTCCATAAGCAAAAATTACAGCAACAATTCACAAAGTTTCTAGAAGTGTTCAAAAGCTACATATAAACATACCTTTTGCGGAGGCATTAGAGAAGATGCCCAGTTATGCCAAGTTTATGAAGGATATTCTGTCAAAGAAAAAGAAACTAGAAGACTTCAAAACTGTGGCACTGACAGAGGAATGTAGTGCGATTCTACAAAAGAAGCTTCCACCAAAGTTGAAGGATCCGGGTAGTTTCACCATTCCATGCACTATAGGGAGTTTGGCCTTCAATAAATGCCTATATGATTTAGGTGCCAGTATAAACTTCATGCCATTATCGGTCTATACTCAGGTAGGGTTACCAGCACCTAAACCTACCAACATCTCCCTACAGTTGGCAGATAGATCAGTAACTTATCCATGGGGGATTATCGAGGATGTTTTGGTAAAAGTGGATAAATTCATCTTCCCAGCAGACTTCATCATCCTCGACTATGAAGAAGATAAGGATATTCCAATAATCCTTGGGCGACCATTCTTGGCTACTGGTAGGACTCTCATTGACGTTCAAAAAGGAGAGTTAACCATGAGGGTGCAAGATCAAGCGGTCACCTTCAACGTATTTAAGGCCAAGCATTTCCCCAAGGAGGATGCGGAGTGTTATCGGGTGGATATGATTGACACAGTGATAGATGATGAATAATTTTGGATACTTAATACCGACCCACTAGAATTAGCATTGATGGAAGATTGTGATGTCGGGGATTCAGAAATAATAGAGTATCTGCAGTTGTTAGAGGCTCATCCGAGAATGAATAAGTTCAAAATACCATTTGAGCCTTTGGAAGCAGCAGGAACTTCATCAGAAAAGATAAAGCCATCTCTTGAGGAACCACCTAAACTGGAACTAAAACCCTTACCAAATCACCTCAGGTATGCGTATTTAGGCAATTCATCTACTTTACCTATTATTATTGCATCTACGCTTAATGAATTATAGGAAAGTAAGCTGTTAAGAGTGCTGAGGGAATATAAATCTGCTATTGGCTAGACAATCGCCGACATTAAAGGAATCAACCCTTCATTCTGCATGCACAAGATTCTGATGGAGGAGGATAGCACGCCGACAGTAGAACAACAAAGGAGACTTAATTCGATAATGAAAAAAGTTATGAAGTAAGAGATCTTGAAATGGTTAATTTTAGATAGTGCTTGGGTGAGTCCAGTCTAATGTGTATCAAAAAAGGGTGGTATGACAGTGGTGAAGAACGAGAATATTGAACTGATACCGACAAGGACAGTAACTAGTTGGAGGGTATGCATGGATTATAGAAGACTAAATAAGGCAACTAGAAAGGATCATTTCCCCTTGCCTTTCATTGATCAGATGTTGGACAGACTAACTGGCCATGAGTACTACTGCTTGTTGGATGGATATTTCGGGTATAACCAGATCGTTATCGCACCAGAGGATTAAGAGAAGACGACGTTCATATATCCCTATGACACCTTTGCCTTCGGAAAGATGTCATTTGGCCTGTGTAACGCACCGGCGACTTTTCATAGATGTATGATGGCAATCTTCTCAGACATGGTGGAGCGGAGCATCGAGGTATTTATAGATGATGTCTCAGTATTCAGGGAATCGTTCGATAGGTGCCTTGAGAATCTAGTATTGGTCTTGAAGAGATGTGTCGAGACAAATCTGGTACTCAACTGGGAGAGGTGCCACTTTATGGTCCAAGAGGGGATAATTCATGGCCACAAAGATTCTGGAAACGGGTTAGAAGTTGACCTAGAAAATTGGAAATATATGAAAATCTGTCACTGCCGACTTCAGTAAAGGGATTCGGAGTTTTCTCGGACACGCCGGATTCTACAGAAAGTTTATTAAGGACTTCTTAAAAATCACAAAGCCACTCTGCAGCCTACTAGAAAAGGATGTCCCATTCAAGTTTGATGAAGACTGTCGAGTAGCATTTGAGCAATTAAAGAAGAAGTTAACCACTGCCCCAGTAATCATAGCACCGGATTGGACCAAGCCATTCGAGCTCATGTGTGATGCTAGTGATTATGCAGTTGGAGCAGTGCTCGGGCAATGTCAAGATAAGATCTTTCACGCTATGTATTATGCAAGCAAAACTTTGACAGATGCACAGTTGAACTACACAGCCACGGAAAAAGAACTACTTGCAGTTGTGTATGCATTTGACAAATTTTGCTCGTACTTGGTGGGTACAAAGGTGGTAGTTTACACGGATCACTCATCCATTAGGTATCCGTTGGGTTTTGCTACTCCAGGAATTTGACTTACAAATTAAGGATAGAAAGGGGACAAAAGACCAAGTCGCCTACCATCTTTCACGATTAGAGAATCTAAAGTAGGACGAGACAGATAAGGTAGCAATCAATGAGTCTTTTCCTGATGAGAAGCTATTTTTGATACACGATGAGTTTTCGTGGTACGCGGATTTCGCTAATTATCTGGTCAGCAACATCCTTCCACCAGACTTGACCCGCCACCAAAAGAGAAAATTTCTACATAATGTAAAGTGGTATATGTGGGATGAACCATACTTGTTCCGCCAGTGTGCTGATAAAATGATCCTGCGATGTATACCAGAGAGTGAAGTTGAAAGCATCCTACAGGCATGTTACGCTTTAGTATACGGGGGAGACTATGGCAGAGTGAGCGAAAAGATGTAAAAGTCCTTCAATCAGGTTTCTTCTGGCCCACTTTGTTCAAAGACGCACATGAGTGCGTGAAAAACTGCGACAGATGTCAAAGAGTGGGTAATATTTCAAAACGGAACGAGATGCCCCTAAACATGATCCTGGAAGTCGAGATTTTTGATGTATGGGGGATAGACTTTATGGGACCCTTCCCATCCTCGTTTAGTAATCTGTACATTTTATTAGCCGTGGACTACGTATCAAAATGGGTGGAGGCAGTCGCCTTACCAACAAACGATGCGAAGGTAGTCCTCAAATTTTTGCAAAAGAATATATTCACCCGTTTCGGCACTCTAAAAGCAATAATCAGTGATGAAGAGAGCCACTTCTGCTACAAACACTTCACCGCTCTCTTGACGAAATACGGGGTCAAACGCCAAATCACCACAACATATCACCCTTAAACAAGTGGACAAGCAGAGGTGTCTAATCGGGAGGTCAAGCGAATTCTGGAAAAAGTCGTCAATCCAAACATGAAAGAATGGTCATTAAAATTAGACAACGCTCTGTGGGCATATCGAACCTCCTACAAGACTTCGATAGGCATGTCTCCCTATCAGTTAGTTTATAGGAAGGCGTGTCACCTTCCAGTAGAACTTGAGCATAAAGCATATTGGGCTATCAGGAAATTAAACTTCGATTTATCAGCAACATGGGAGAAAAGGTTGCTGCAAATCAACGAATTAGACGAATTTCGCCTACAGGCTTACGAAAATTCGAAGCTATACAAGGAGAAGGTCAAGAAGTGGCACGATCAGAAGATACTGGATAGAAAGTTCGAACCGGGCCAATCGGTATTGCTATTCAACTCACGGTTGAAACTTTTTCCCGAAAAACTAAAATCCAGGTGGTCGGTGGCCATTGATAAGTAAGTTTTATACCTATTTATTGGATATCAACTTGCTATGATTATGGTTTAAACTCAAGCACTTTATTATTTTTAATGCGTTTTATCTTTATTTTGCATTCATAGTCAGGAAACTCAAAAGGGTATGGAATGGCATAATTAAGGCATGAAATGGCATGATAATGGACAAAATGGTATGGACTTAACAACAAGGCGAGGGTGGATGGCCAGATGATGGACTTGGATTGAGGAGATGGAAAAAGGGCATGAATAAAGGGCCTTAAAGTAGTAGAGTGAAGGAGCAAGAAGCAGGAGAAGAAGCAACAAGAAAGTAGCACAACACCAGATTGCACCAGCAAAGTTCAGCCGCCCGCGCGGCTGCGCTGGGTCAGCAAGGAGGAGCCGCGAGCCCGCGCTGAGTGGCAGGGCCAGAAGCTACTCTGGATATCAGTGCGCCCACGCTGGGAGAGCACAGGGAACCCACGTGGCCGCGCCAGTCAATGCTGATGACTTCTTATTTATTTTGTTCGGCAGGGTGTATGATTTATACGGGTGTTTGTGTATTAAATGAAAGGAGAGGGATATATCACTCATCAGACTTATCACTTATAATTTTTTTTATTACAAGCTTAGTTCTTACATTTTTCTAGGTTTTAGAAAACTAGTAAGGGGTCTTGGAGCTTAACTTCTTCCCCCTTCTTGTTCTAGTAGATTTTATTTTCTAAGGATTACTTTAGGTTGTTTGTGGTCTAAACTTGAGTATTGAAAGCTTCTATTAGAAGGAGAACCACAATATTTACATTTCCATTCTCTCTACTCTCTTATTTTCATTGTTGCTTCTAATGCTTTGCTCAATTCCCATAGTGGTTTTTAGTTCAGAGATGAACTAACTACCATTATGGGATTCTAATTGATCTTATTGCTTAGTTTAGGGTTTTATGCCTCTTTAAAATGTATGGTTAAAAATTTATGGTTTGCATAGCATGGTTGTGTTGTATATTTAGATGCTTGATCACCATCTACTGTAATAGTTTATATGAAATTGAAAGAGGAAGTATAAGCTTAGATTTTGCCATGCTAGCATATGTTCATAAAATTTGCATTCGATGAGTTTTGAGATTCGTAATCCGGATAGTAATATACCGTATTGCCATATGTAGTCAATAGGAAGCCTGCACTTAAACCGATATAGCTTGTAAATCACATAGACATATAGTGATTTAGGTTTTATTGCTGTTCATGTGATTTCTATCTCTTGTGTGGATATTATATGATATGGACTTGATATATTGACAAATAGCCTTGTCTCACATTCGTGCTCTGGACTAGCATTCCTAAATAATCAATTATGCTTGACATGAGGTGTGTAATCTAGACGATGCAATAGGTGTAGTTAGGATCCCATATTTCTCCAATTTGAACCCCTCGTCTGTTAATTAGTTAAGTTTATTTTAAAATCAGTCTAGTTATTAAAGCACACTTTGATACTCATTTGAGTAGACGAAAATAATTATAGGATTGTTGCATGATAGTTTAAACCTAACCTCTTTTCTCCGTGGGAACGATCTCGATTTATCACTGTATTACTTGTCGACCATGTATACTTGCACGCATTTTATGCCCGTTTTGTTAACACCGAAAAGCGAAACAGGTTTTTGGCGCCGTTCCCGGGAATGAGTTGTTAGTTTATTACTATTGACATCAGTTTTTGTTAGATTTGTCTGACCTGAACAAATCTCTTCTTATCTTATTTCTAATTTATTTTCATTTGTGTTTCAGGTACTTGTGGTTAGTTTATGCACACTCGATCAACCAATCCTGAGTTGGTGCCTCTACAAGAGAACATTAACGGCAGAGCTTGGAGAGCAAACACTAGAAACACTAACTAACAAGAGGAACCTGAACAATGAGAGAAAATGGCAGGTCGAAGAACAGAGAGCCGACAATAGAGCATTAAAGGAGTATTCAATACCAAAGATAAATGATTTACAGTCCAGCATAGTCTGACCTGCGATAGCTGCAAACATATTTGAGATCAAACCAGGGACGCTTCAAATGGTTCAGAACATAGTCCAGTTTGGGGGTGCAGCTACAGAAGATCCAAATGAGCACATTCTGAGCTTTATTAAAATATGCAACACATTCGAATTTAACAACGTGTTGGATGATGCAGTAAAACTTCGATTATTCCCATTCACCTTGAGGGATAAGGCGAAGAGTTGGTTGCATTCACTGCCATCAGGATCAATCACTACATGGGAGGACTTAGGTCAAAAGTTCCTCGTCAAATTCTTTCCTATGGCTAGGACAGCTTAGATGAGGAGTGCCCTGTCTCAGTTTGCACAACAACAAGGAGAATCTTTATACGAGGCATGGGAACGATACAAAGAGATGCTCAGGAAATGTCCGCATCACGGAATGCCGGACTGGATGGTGATCAGTTCATTTTATAATGGTTTAGGATGGCAGTCGAGGCTGATCATCGATGTTGCATCGGGAGGAGCTCTATCAGAATCCAACATCCAGAATGCCACAACCAAAAGTGGCGGGAGTATTGGATGTGGATGCCGTCACAGCCTTTTTAGCTCAGATGGCGGCGATGTTAAAGAAGATTGACTCTATAGCTGAAAACAAAGTTCAGTAAGTTGCTTTTATATATGAGTTGCGTGCCGGAGCACACCCGACAGATCAATATGCCATCACTACAGAGTCGGTCCAGTTCGTCAGCAACTATAAGAAGCCTTAGAATCAGTTTTCAAACTCATACCATCCAAATAATCGAAACCATCCTAATTTCAGTTGGAGCAACAACCAAAATGCCCAACAGCCTCCAACATCTCAACAATCTCAATACCATGCACCACAACAACAATCTCAATACCACCCTCCTCCACAACAACAACAACTATATCAAAGTGCCCAATAGACCCAATATCAACCATACCAACCAAAATCTCAACCACAACAATCTCAGCAGTAGTATATCCCGAGACAGTCACACCCACCCGGATTTCATCAACCACAACATCAACTCACTCCAGCTCCTAGTCAACAATCAGAGGAGAGAGCTGAGATAGAAGAACTTAAGTTGATGGTTAAGAGTCAAGCGGTGTCTCTCAAGACATTAGAGACTCAAATTAGCCAAATTGCCAATGCAGTCCTAAATAGACCGCTAAGAACTCTTCCAAGCAGTACGGAAGCGAATCCAAGAAGAAGGGATGGCAAAGATCAATGCCAAGCAATCATATTAAGGTCTGGGAAACAAACTGCTGAATTGGAGGCTAGCGCAGCCGGGCCCCAGGAAGACCAAAACCTGGCGTGGGTGCGCCCATCTGCAGAAAATGTTGAGACACCTTTGAATGATGGGAAGGATGGGGGCAGTACAGTTGAGGCAGATAGGGAAGTAAACACTGAGAAAACCCATGTACCCCCACAAGTGATCTACCCCCCTGCACCATACCCATAGAGGATTCAGAAGTAGAAATTGGATAAGTAGTTCGTGAAGGTTTTGGAGGTATTCAAGAAACTACAAATCAATATTCCCTTTGCCAAAGCTTTGGAACAAATGCCAAGCTACGCAAAGTTTATGAAGGGGATATTGTCAAGGAAGAAGAGGCTAGAGGACTATGAAGCAGTGGCCTTGACAGAGGAATGCAGTGTCGTCTTACAGATAAAGTTACCTCCAAAGCTCAAGGATCCAGGGAGCTTTACAATATCATGCTCTATTGAGGAGTTGTCCTTCAACAAGTGTCTATGTGACTTGGGGGAAAGTATTAATTTGATGCCACTATCGATGTTCACTCAATTGGGTTTGCCGGCTCTTAAGCCAACAAGCATATCTTTGCAGCTTGCTGATAGATCCATCACCTATCCCAAAGGTATTGTTGAAGACGTGTTGGTAAAGGTGGATAAGTTTATATTCCCTGCAGACTTTATCATCCTAGACTTCGAAGAAGATAAGAACATTCCAATTATTCTGGGGATACCATTTCTAGCCCCCGGGAGAACACTCACAGATGTACAAAAGGGAGAATAACTATGAGGGTTCAAGACCAAGAGGTGATGTTCAATGTCTTCAAGGCTATGAAGTTTCCCATAGATGAGGAAGACTATTTCAGAATTGATACTGTCGACAAGATACTGCAGGAAGAGACTGAACAATTGCTAAGTATGGATCCATTGGAGAGTTCTCTTCTGGGAGAATTCGATATGGAGGAGATAGATGTGGTGGAATGCATACAAATTCTGAATACGGTGCTTCAGATGCGAAAGTTTAAAATTCCCATCGAACCACTTGGATAGACTGGGGAGTCATCAGAGCGATTAAAGCCTTCTCTAGAGGTGGCTCCCACACTTGACCTGAAAGCTTTTTCGGATCACTTGAGATATGTTTATCTGGGAGAATCTTCTACGTTGCTGGTTATTATTGTCTCTGCTCTATCATTCGATTAGGATAGCAAATTGTTGCGGGTCCTAAGAGAGTTTAAATCAGCTATTGGTTGGACCATAGCTAACATCAAGGGGATCAGCCCCTCCTATTGCCTATATAAAATACTCTTGGAGAATGACAGCATGTCATCAATAGAGCAACAACGAAGATTGAATCCGATTATGAAAGTGGTCGTCAAAAAGGAGATCCTTAAGTGGTTAGATGCTAGAATAATTTATCCGATCTCAGACAGCCCTTGGGTGAGCCCGGTGCAGTGCGTCCCGAAGAAGGGAGGCATGACAGTCATGACTAATGAAAAGAATGAGCTTATACCTTCCAGGATAGTTACGGGATGGAGAGTCTGCATGGACTATCGTAGACTGAATAAAGCTACAAGGAAAGATCATTTTCCTCTCCCATTCATTGATCAGATACTGGATAGGCTGGCAGGACACAACTATTATTGCCTTCTGGACGGTTACTCGGGGTATAATCAGATTGTCATAGCCCCAGAGAACTAAGAAAAGACCACCTTCACGTGCTTATATGACACTTTTGCTTTTAGAAGGATGTCTTTCGGGCTATGTAATGCACCAGCCACTTTCCAGAGATGCATGATGGCTATATTTTCTGACATGGTCAAACACAAAGTAGAAGTCTTCATGGATGATTTCTCTGTCTTTGGGGACTCCTTCGACATCTATTTGGAAAATCTAGAATTGGTCTTAAAAAGGTGTGTTGAGACCAACTTGGTATTGAACTGGGAAAAGTGCCATTTTATGGTACAAGAAAGTATTATTCTGGGCCACAAAGTTTATGGGAAAGGTCTAGAGGTGGATAGAGCGAAATTGGAGACCATTGAAAGTCTACCACCACCAACCTCAGTAAAAGGAGTTCGTAGTTTTCTCGGGTATGCAGGCTTCTACCGGCGTTTCATCAAAGACTTCTCGAAGATTACTAAGCCTTTGTGCAGTTTACTGGAGAAAGACATTCTGTTCAAATTCAACGAGGAATGCCTGGTAGCCTTTGAACACTTGAAAAAGAAATTGACTACAGCTCCTGTCATTACAGCACCAGACTGGTCTCTCTCCTTCGAATTGATGTGTGATGTAAGTGACTTCGTCGTGGGGGTGGTATTGGGATAATGTAGGGATAAGATCTTTCATGTGATATATTATGCAAGCAAAACCCTGACAGACGCCCAGTTGAACTACACCACCACTGAGAAGCAACTTCTTGCAGTGGTATATGCTTTTGACAAATTTAGGTTATATCTGATTGGCACAAGGGTAATTGTATACACAGATCATGTTGTGATCAGGTACCTAATTTCAAAGAAGGATGCTAAACCTCGACTCATTCGGTGGATACTTCTTCTCCAAGAGTTTGACTTAGAAATTAAAGATAGAAAATGGACCGAGAACCAAGTGGCTGACCATTTATCTAGAATGGAAAATTTGGGGATGGATAGAAACGACAAATTGATGATCAATGAGTCTATCCCGGACGAGCAGTTGTTCGTGGTGCAAGGCGAGATGCTCTGGTTTGCGGATTTTGCGAACTTCTTAGTGAGTAATATTATCCCGTTTGACTTCACTAGAGCCCAAAAAAAGAAGTTTTTGCACGATGCTCGATGGTATAGTTGGGATGAGCCATACTTATTTAGATAGTGCGCTGATATAAAGATTAGACGGTGTGTCCCCGAGAGCGAGATGGAAAGCATACTGCGAGATTGCCACTCATTAGTTTACGGAGGACATTATGGGGGTGAGTGGACTGCCGCCAAAGTGCTACAGGCCAGTTTTTATTGGCCAACACTGTTTAAAGATGCTTATAACTTTGTCCAGAGTTGTGACCGTTGTCAGCGCGTGGGTAACATATCCAAGAGAAATGAGATGCCGCTAAATATGATCTTAAAAGTTAAAATCTTTGACGTCTGGGGGATAGACTTCATGGGGCCTTTTGTTTCATCTTGTAGAAATCCATATATTTTGTTGGCAGTCGATTATGTGTCTAAGTGGGTAGAGGTAGCAGCCTTACCAACCAATGATGCTGTGGTGGTCTTACGTTTCCTTCAGAAAAGCATATTCACACGCTTCGGGACACCTAGAGCCATCATCAGTGATGAAGGAACACACTTCTGCAATCGTCAGTTTTCTACGCTTTTGGCCAAATATGGGGTGAATCACCATATTGCTACTACATACCATCCCCAAATAAATGGCCAGGTTGAGGTATCTAATCGTGAGGTAAAGCGGATATTAGAAAATATTGTGAATCTCACGAGAAAGGATTGGTCTCTAAAGTTGGACGATGAGGTGTGGGCCTATAGGACTGCTTACAAGACGCCCCTTGGTATGTCGCCATATCAGCTTGTGTACGGGAAGGCCTGCCACCTCCCCACGGAGCTTGAACACAAGGCCTACTGGGCGATAAAGAAGTTAGACTTTGATTTGAAGGTTGCGGGGGAGAAAAGGCTTCTCCAGCTTAATGAGCTTGACAAATTCAGATTGCAAGCTTATGAGAACCTAAAGCTATATAAGGAGAAAGTTAAAAGGTGGCATGACAAGAAAATTATGGAAAGGACCTTTGAGCTGGGGCAAGCGGTGCTGCTGTATAACTCGCGTCTCAGGCTCTTTCTGGGAAAGCTAAAATTGCGATGGCCGGGCCCTTTTAAAGTGAAATCCGTATTCCTGCATGGCGCAGTGGAAATTTATGATCAATACCCCGACAAGCCCTTCAAGATGAATGGACAAAGATTGAAGCACTATTATGGCGGTGAGATAAATTGAGAGAAGGTGGCCTTGATTCTTTCTACCATTTGACCAAACCAGACAGAGTCTAGTTTATGGACTGTAAACAAGCGCTTAATGGGAGGCACTGTAATGACCGTGAATTTTAAACTTCATTAGTAATTAAATATGTGATTTAATTTTAATGAGTTGGCTGTGTGAGTTTATTTAAACCTTATGTGGTTATGTGGTTATGTGAGATAGAGCCTATGCAAATAAATGCTAGGAATATTAAAGGGAATCACTAATGGTTTATTTAAATTAGTGGACTAGCCCTGAGACCTTTATATCAGAGAATTGAATGAATTGTTATTAATTAAATATTTAATTTGCTTGAATATAGTGAAAGGATTAATTGTGATTACAAAGGATAATCGATTAACGAATAATTAATTGATAGTATGTCTATTAACTATTATTGTGAATAAATAATATATTATTGAGCAAAGGATTAATAAATATAATGAGATTATATTTACTTGATTAATTAAATTGTGCAAGCATGCGATCTATTAAACCTTTAATATATGGTAGTTAACTATATATTATATATAGTACAAGGTGACACATTAAAATGTCTATATATTATATATATAGACTATATAGTAAGATTAATTGCATTAATAGAGTTACATAATAATATTGTTTATGTGACATAAAGTGTGTGGGTAAACATTCAGGTATACCCTATTAACATGTAGTAACATCAATAATCAATTGTTATTTGATAAATGATTTCAATAAGTTATTAATTGAAAATTATAACAGTTATGATAATGAGTAATAATAATACCCAATTGCTTTATATTCGGTATTAAGGAAATGTACATGAAATATATGTTAATATATGTACCCCTACTTGATACATTATAATTGGAAATTTCATTTGTAATTCATTTATAACCTAAGTTAAATGAAATGAAATGTGTATATATATTAAATAACCAAAGCATATATAATATATGTAGAATGTGTATATATAAACCAAGTGTTGTATTACATTTTACAAGTGTTGAGATTATTTCCTTGTCCCAAATTGAGTGCCCACCTTCATTTCATTCTTCACGTGTATACCCACATGGCTACACTACTCTATATCTTCCTCAATTTCAACAAAGCTAGCTAATGATTTCAAGAGGTGTGGAATTCATGATGAATTCACCAACTATTCACCTACCGTTCCTTGACCATTATATAATCTTGTATTCCTTTGGTTTGATTTGGGAGGTAATTATATTATCTGTGTAAACATTTGCCTATAAATATCACCTCTTCTCCTCTCATTTCCTTTTGCTGAGAATTCTGTGAAGCAAGGCTAGTAGGAGTATAGCATTATAGTGAGAAATTTTTTTGAGAGAGTGAGAGATAGCAGCAAGTTCATTTTTCCATTGCAGAGGTATATCATTTCCCATTCTTGTTCTTCAAATTCTGTAAAATGCTAAGTTCTTGATTCTTTGATTAAGCATGAATTGTATGATAAGTTGATTGGGAAATGCTTATTAGTTGCTATGTTAGCTTACAAGTATATTAGAACTGTCTTACATTGTGGCTGGAATGATTTTCGTAAGTAAATTTTGAGATGGGATTACAGTACTATCGATGCAGCCTGTTAATGTCTTTGGCCGCGTACCTGCGCAGCTGCACCAGTTTTGTACTGGCCAGTGGCGCAGCTGTGCCACGACCAATTTTTGGTTTTCATTTTCTGTTACAATCTATTATATACTAACATGTGGCATCACTTAGAACAAGCTTGTGAACATGATTAACTTGTAGATATTAGTACAATGACATGATATAAGCATGTATAATCATGATAGTGTACACTATTGATGAAAAGCCTTATAGTTTATAAATGAACTTAGAATTTACTAAAGTAAACTGTCATGAACACATTATGTAGGTATTATGATTTTATGAACATGATAGTACGGTCTATATTGACATGAGAACTAAGTTGAAGTGTTAAGCACACCCTATCATGCATGATTGATATATTCAAGTGATTTCAAAGGAAAAACTTAAGAACTTTGAAAGCAAACTTGACCAAGACTTATGTCTTTTAGATTCTGACCATTTGAGTATGTTTATGTGGCTTTAATATGTGTTTCAAATGCATATGAATTATATGTCAAGATGTCTTGCATGTACTAAAAGGACTTGGTGCAATTTTCAAAGAAAACTTAGGATTTGAAAGTTAATAACATCAATTCCCATGTGAGTTATGTTATGATCATGCAAGCATTAGTATTAAGATTTTATTGTGCCTATAAACATATTGACATGAACATCATTTGTTCA
Organism: Panax stipuleanatus; assembly: GCA_020205555.1. Classification (NCBI taxonomy): domain Eukaryota; kingdom Viridiplantae; phylum Streptophyta; class Magnoliopsida; order Apiales; family Araliaceae; genus Panax; species Panax stipuleanatus. Next base: position 51,760,667 of record CM035122.1, read on the forward strand.
TACATGAATATCACCTATGAACGCTTATTCATAGAAAATGGATTTCTAAAGCATAGACTATGTGATTAAAGTATACATGAGTAGTATACGCACGAGCATGCTTACTAAGTATTGTTAATCTCGTTATGTGGTACGTGACTTTAGTAGTTGACACTTGAGACACTAACTTGATTAGCTTAAGGTCACCAACATTAAAATCATATAATTTTGAAGTGGGTATAGAATGAGCATGCTAGGTTTTTGAATTTGAAATTATAACCATAGAGCATGTATATTGATTAATGTCAGTGGTTTGAATGTTAAAGATTATGCTCAGATTTTCAGCAGCACACTATGACAATGTGACATGATAATTAGATGTTTGTTAAGTATAAACTCTTACCGGTTTACACAATACTAATTGAAAGACCAACTTGTTAATGTTAGGTCATTTCAACGCTATTTAATTAAAGTTAGACTACTTATAGCTAAGCAAACAGGCAAGTATTCTAAAGCCTTGCATTACTTTATTCGATAAATTTTGTGTGCAAGTTCCCTAACTTCACTCTTTGGTTGTGCAAGTTCTCTGACTTACACTCTTTATTTGTGCAAGTCTTCTGAAACTCATTCTTTATTGTGCAAGTTTCTTGTCCTTCTCATATTGTATTGAGCAGGTTATTATTGTGTTGCAAGTTATTTTATTTAAGCTTGAATCTTATTTCCAAGCATCCTATTAGGTGGTTTAATTACTTTACAATTATTCAACATCGATCTTATTGATATTCGCACTTGGTGCACTTGAGTTCGTACAGTCTTGGACTTGTACATTATTTAAAGTTCTATAATTCTTGAACTGCGTCAGATAGAGTCTGAACCTTTGTTCGGTCAGACAATTGTATGAAATTTTATAAAAGCTATCCAAACCAACTGATGGTAGGGATTCTTAGACTGAAGAGAACACCCCTCATATATAGGGGAGTTCCCCAAGTATCTAATGTAAGATACAAACAGCAGAGTTGAATGTTATGCATATACATGGCGTAAGCGAGGCTGATCCCCTCAAGTACTTATTTTGTAGCCAGTAACCAAAGGGTCAATCAACTATTGATTCCATTGGAGTTTTATAGTTCAAAGTCTACTTGACTATCAGTTATTCTAAAAGCAATTATTATCCTTGCTTCCGATATTCATATTGTTGAATTCATTATCAGATATATTCAGTTCATCATGATATATCCTTTATTGTTGTATTTAAACTTGCTGAGCAAATTTGTTACTCATTCTTGCTATATCATGACTTCTATTGTAGTTAAGCCCGAGACTTCAGGGAAGGACAAGGGTAAAGGAAAGATGTAGGATTAGTTTGAAAGGAGCAGACTTTACTTTATGCTTAGTTAAATTACTGTTAATGTAATTTAAACCCTAATAATTATTCTAGGGTATGTTTGTATGTTTGTATTAAGGTTATCGAATCTTGGGACTAGTAACACCTTTTGAATGAACGGCATACGTTTATTATATTTTCGTATTTAGTTAGTGTATGCTATTTAGAGGTGAATATTTGTACTATATCGTGACGACCGAATCTAGGTTAGAGAACCCGGATTTGGGGGTGTCACAGGCACCCCATTATCTCTATCTCTCCCTTAGTTTAATTCTTGCATCATATTGTCTATTTCTCCCTCTTGTTTAATTCTGGTTACTTATCTCTACATTTCCCTCCCCCTGTTTAATTCTATTCATTTTGAAAATTGTGAAAATTTTTGGACAGTTGTGGTATTAGGATGCTCATTGCCTACATTTTTGGACATTAGGCATTGTTGCATCCATTTTTGGTACTTGAAAGATTATTTCCTACATTTTTGAACTTAGGCATAATTGCACATATTTTTGGAGTGGAAGCTCATTGAACATATTTTTGACGTGTTAGCATATTGCATATAAGCCTGCAATAATATTTTGGGAATTCACATACATATAACTCACATACATAGCATTGGTAAGGATTTAACAATATATACATCTTACATATGCATTTTTGATTATAGAATCAAGTTATACATAATTTTTGATTGATATATGTGCAGGTAAGGAAAGTCCTTAAAGTTGCTTCTTGTGCCTTCATTTCATTGCTACAGGAAAAACAAAAAAAATTGGCTGGGCTCAGGGCCGCTCTGCCGCGCCCCATAAAGAGTAACCAGCTGCGCACTCGCTCCCGACCCCAGACAGACGCCAGTTTAAAAATTTCCCAAACAGTCTCCAACCCTATTCCTATATCTATTGTAACCGGCCTCCACACTCAAAACACACGATTTACTCTCAGAAAAAGGCCTCCAACCCCTCCCTTGTTCAAACGTATTCTCTCTTAATCCAAGCCCTAGTCAATTGCACCGATCTCACCTCTCCTTCTCATATCAGATTGCTACCCTGTTATCCTTTTAATCCAAGCCCTAGTCTCCCCTTCTATTCCATCAGTTCCATTCCCGTTCGTTCAGAGTTAGGGTTTCACGATCGAGGGTTTGCTCTGCATAGTTTCAGAGAAGCTAGTTTGGGGGTGTCGTTTGAATTCAGAAACAAGGGTTTGCTTTGCATTTGGCAGAGAATTAGTTTGAGGGTTGTGTTGTAGGATCATCATCAAGGGTTTGCAACCAATTTTCTGAAAAAAATATCAATGGGTCCTAAAAGTGCACGTTCTGCCGCTCCTGCATCGCCCGCTCGCAATGACCAGGACGATGACATCACAGTGGATTTGACTAAATTTGTTATCATCGATGCCCAAATCGAGTACTATCGGATCGCGGCCAAAATAGTATTGAAAGAGAGGGGTTTGAAGCCGACAAAAGAGGATAGGGAAATGCGTGCCATGATCCAAGAAATAGGATAGTAAGGTGTTTGTGCAACACCGTCGCCGGTGCCGTTGGCTATTGTCTGTGAATTCTATGCCAATGCCAAAATAACGCCGAGTGGCCAGTCTTTTGTTCGAGGCCAAACCATTGATTATCGCCCGGCGGCGATTTGAGAGGTGTTAAGTTTTCCTCCACCTCTAGCTGGACAGGTGAATTGGGTCAAAGCAGATAAGTTTGAAACTGACCTTGACCAGTTGCTCCGTGATTTATGTGCGCCAGGCACAGTGTGGAAAATTAAGAAGAATACTACTGATGAGTATACCACTTTCCCTGCATCCGGTCTCAACAAATATGCCAAGGCATGGAATCTGTCCCTCTGTGCCAACTTAATGCCATCCACGCACCAGCATAAAATTACAGTCTAGAGGGCCATCATATTGTGGGGGATCATCATAGGGAAATACATTGATGTCGGCCATCTGATTCACTATAACATGCTGCATTTTATGAGAGGCAGTACCACAGGGTCAATTCCACACGCATCTGTGGTGGCCCATTTATGTGCTGAGGCAGGCCTGGACTGGGATGATTAGCAGGTCCAAATGCCGAGTGGGAACGTCAATCATGCCACTATCAAGAGGTTTGAGGATTAGGCTGGAGGCAAAGAAGATACGAGGGGAAAAGGTTTTATTGTGATAGCCCTTCTGTCAATTCCCCCACCACAGCCACATTCACAGGCATCAGAAGCCGCTGCCCCTCCTCCCGTCAGCAGCATACATCAAGATCGCAAGATTCGACGATTGGAGAGGAGGATGGACGCAACGCATTGCGCTGTAACTTCGCAGTGTTCGCAGATGGGCTATCACATTCCTTGGCTGAGGCCTTTGCGCAGCAGGGAACAATACTGGAGTGGCCCACCTTCGATTTCGCCATGCCTTACCCACCGCCAGACTCACCACCCGAGGAGGGTGGCCATGCCGATCAGTAGGGGAGTTTTCCTGACCCTTTACCTTCAATAGGGACATTGAATATTTTAAGTTTGGGGGTATTGGGTGTAGTTAGTAGTTTATTGCATATAGTGTAATTGCATATAGTTATAGTGTTAATTGCATATAGTTAATTAGCATAGTAGTTGCATTCTAGTTAAATTTTGCATAAATTTTTTTTAGTTGTATTTTATTTTGTTTATTTAGTTGTTTTTAATTGCATTGCATTACATAATCCCTTGTGTTTAGCCTGTTGAATTCCAGTCTGGCCAATGATGACACTAAGATACGATAGATTTTTGAACTCTGTTAGTAGCTTAAGCTCATTTATATTTTTATACATGATGTAATCTATACATGTTTTTTTGATGTGACTGGATAGCACAAAATTATCTTTATTTGCTTGTTGGCTAGATTAGTGCATGCTTGCCTTCTAAGGTGGAGAATTTTGTTTTTAACTGCTAGAATTGTGTAATAAAAGCAATAATGACCTTAACAACACAAGAATACAAGTTTGAGGGAAAACTTTGGGTATGCGTGCTAAAAAGAAAAAAAAAGAAAAAGAAAAGAGAATAATTGTGAAAAAGAAAAAAAATAGAATAACCACCTGGGCTAGCGAAGTCTTGTGGCCTTTGATACTCAAACAAGTACACCCGAGGGGATTGTCTCTACACCCAGCGCCCTAAGGCCATTAAGGTTTGGGAGTCGTTGGTCGAAAGCTCGTTAAATAGCTATCATTAAAAAGCCTAAGAGGACCTAGCGTTGCACAGTCGGGTGTAACCGCGGGAAAAGTGCGAATATCGCCCACGTGTGTGAATAAAAGCATAGTGAGCCCTTGTTGCACCTTAGCTTGTATCTATGTGTTGGTTTGGTCATTATTTTGTATAAATGAAAATTTCTGAACTTAAAACCTCAATTTTCCTTCCTTAGAAGTATAGTATGTGGAATTTTTACCTCTGTCAAGCTTGTTTATGACATTGCACGCACACACCACATCTTAGTAACAGGTTGTGACTTGCAATTTGTATGTCTTTATAACTGTTGCTTGAGCTGATACTTTGTTCATTGTCTTGTTATTTCTCTGAGGTGCTTCTTATTGGAATTCACAACATGGCTGATACTTTGGGATTCATTTTAATGTAGTTAGTTGCATATCATATAGTTTACATTTGTGTTTGTTGCTTGAGGGCAAGTAATAGTTCAAGTTTGAGGGTATTTGATAAGTAGGTTTTATACATACTTATTGGATATCAACTTGCTATGATTATGGCTTAAACTTAAGCACTTTATTATTTTTTTAATGCGTTTTATCTTTGTTTTGCATTCTTAGTCAGGAAACTCAAAAGGGCATGGAATGGCATAATTAAGGCATGGAATGGCATGATAATGGACAAAATGGCATGGACTTGGTAACAAGGTGAGGGTGGATGGCATGATGATGGACTTGGATTGAGGAGATGGAAAAAGGGCATGAACAAAGGGCCTCAAAGTAGCAGAGTGAAGGAGCAAGAAGCAGGAGAAGAACCAACAAGAAAGCAGCACAACACCATATTGCACCAGCAAAGTTCAGCAGCCCGCGCGGCCGCGCCGGGTTAATAAGGAGGAGCCGCGCTCCCATACCGAGTGGTAGGGCCAGAAGCTGCTTTGGATATCAGCGCGCCAGAGCCGGGAGAGCACAAGGAGCCCGCGCGGTTGCGCCAGTCAATGCTGATGACTTTTTACTTATTTTGTTCGGCTGGGTGTATGGTTTATAGGGGTGTTTGTGCATTGAACAAAAAAGGAGAGGGATATATCACTCATCAAACTTATCACTTATAAATTTTTTTTATTACATGCTTAGTTCTTACCTAGGTTTTAGAGAACTAGTAAGGGGTCTTGGAGCTTAACTTCTTCCCCCTTCTTGTTCTAGTAGATTTCATTTTCAAAGGTTTACTTTGGGTTGTTTGTGGTCTAAACTTGAGTATTGAAAGCTTCTATTGGAAGGAGAACCACAAGATTTGCATTTCCATTCTCTCTACTCTCTTATTTTCATTATTGCTTCTAATGCTTTGCTCAAATCCCATAGTGGTTATTAGTTCAGAGATGAACTAACTACCATTATGGGATTCTAATGGATCTTATTGCTTAGTTTAGGGTTTTATGCCTCTTTGAAATGTATGGTTGAAAATGTATGGTTTGCCTAGCATGGTTGTGTTGTATATTTAGGTGCTTGATCACCATCTACTATAATAGTTTATACGGAATTGAAAGAGGAAGTATAAGCTTAGATTTTTCCATGCTAGCATATGTCCATGAAATTTGCATTTGATGAGTTTTGTGATTCATAATCCGGATAGTAATATACCGTATTGCCATATGTAGTCAATAGGGAGCCTGCACTTAAACCGATATAGCTTGTAAATCACATAGACATATAGTGATTTAGGTTTTATTAGTGTTCATGTGAGTTCTATCTCTTTTATGGATATTATATGATATGGACATGGTATATTGATAAATAGCCTTGTCTCACATTCGTGCTCCCGACTAGCATTCCTAAATAATCAATTATGCTTGACATGAGGTGTGTAATCTAGACGATGCAATAGGTGAAGTTAGGATCCCATATTTTTCCAATTTGAACCCCTCGTCTGTTAATTAGTTAAGTTTATTTTAAAATCACTCTAGTTATTAAAGCACACTTTGATACTCATTTGATCAGAAGAAAATAACTATAGGATTGTTGCATGATAGTTTAAACCTAACTTCTTTTCTTTGTGGGAACGATCTCGATTTATCACTGTATTACTTGTCGACGTTGTATACTTGCACGCGTTTTATGCCCGTTTTGTTAACACCGAAAGGGCGCAACAACCATTCAATATTAAGACTATATTTCCACATGGTGCTATTGAGCTCTACGGACAAAATGATCTGACAACACCATTTAAGGTGAACGGCCAACGCCTCAAGCACTATTGGGGTGGAGACATTGATCGCCAGGCGACGGTTGTTGATCTGGCCAATCCAGAATAAACACATTGAGGAGTCAGGCTAATGACTTAAAATTAAGCGCTTGATGGGAGGCAACCCATCGGTTATTAGTATTTTTATTTATATTAATATCATGTACTGTAAAAATGTATAATACTTAGTGATTTTTCTTCATAATACATGGCTAACAAAATTTTATGGTGTGTACTGATATAGGACACGTGCATTATCAATCGAACATGATATCAAGGTGAGGCCACATAACGACATAATGGGAGTCAACGGACATTTACAAGATAATCCCACTCAAACATCACAACACAATCAGCAAATCAAAGCTGGGAGTTCACCTAAGCTTTGCTTATGAAGGAAAATGAAAGGCATTACTCTAATCCGAACCCCATCATGCACAGGACATAACTCCCCCGCTGGGGCAGGTGTACAACGCATAAAAATCCCGCCAGGGTAGGTAAAGATACTGCCGGGCAGTAAGTTCTCCCGCTGGGGCTGGTATATAAAGGCAAACTCCCCCGCTAGGGCGGTGAGGCGGAAACTCGGCATCCTGATCTGGCTCTAAAACGGAAACTCTCTCCCTTATACTCCTATCACATTACAACCTCCTCCACCACCATTCTACAAACCTAAACACTACCCCCTCACGAAATACCCCCAAATAACCTCTACCCACAAATCTGTAACCCACTAACGCCCCCACTATCAATAGCCTACCTCTCCACTACCACCCCTAAATCTCCCACTTTCGTTACAATACAAGTTCCACAATCCTAACTCACAACCATCTTATACCCAACAAACCACTATACACCCCCCACGAATTCGAGCACTTCATCACTTGGAAACATCATCAGGTAGTTGGAACATCGACCATAAACCAAGGTACTTGTCTCAATTGAGTAGAACTTTTTGGAAGAAAAATTTGGGTTAGTTTTGTTTGTCTAGAAATTGCTAGTGGATTGGTGCATAATTGTGATAATGTGCTATTGATTGCTTGGGTGTGTGAGCAATTTTGGGGATAACAAGAGTAATCAATTGCACTCAACATCAAGCTAAGTTAACAACGCCCACTAAGTTTTTGACGAAAGTCCTAAACAACAATTCCTTAGAAATTCTTGAGTTTTGAGCAAGGAAACATTATGCCACCACGTCCACAGAAGAGACAAAAGGGTGAAAGGTCATCCTCTGCCCCCGTTCACAGTTTGACAAGAAGAAATTTTGAAAGGCAGCCGCTGCCGAATGATTCGAGTATTTGGCTGGCAAAGACCTCATCCAAGAATGTGGACTGAGACCGGATACTTTGGATAGACAAATGCATTTGCAAATTCTTGAACGGCGTTGGCACTATTTTACACAATAACCTGAAGCGGCGGTGGTCGCCGTAGTCAAGGAATTCTATGCCAATGCGGAGGACGCACCGCCGTTCAAAGCTTTCATAAGGGGCAAATTGGTAGACTTCAGTGCCGCAGCCATAAACGAGTTCTACAATATCACACCACCTGAGGTTTGCTAGTACTCGGAGTTGCACGATGGCGGAATTGATTATGACCAAATCCTCACAAAAATTTGTAAACCCGACACTGTATGGGTGAAAGACAATCAGAAAGGCACAATCATCCCAAGCTCCACTTTGAACAAGTATGGGAAAGTTTGGTACTCTTTCTTCTGTGCTAAACGGTTGCCGTCAACACACACCAGCGACATTACTAAAGAAAAGATCTCATTATTGTATGTAATTGTCAAAGATCTCATCATAAATATTGGGACGATCATTAACTTTTCAATTCGCCGGTGTTTGCGAGGTGGATTGATAGGAGGATTATCACATCCTTCACTCATCACGGGATTGTGCCTGCAAGTCGGGGTCATATGGGCAGAGACAGAGCCTGTTCAGCCACCACTAATGGTTCTAGACTCAAAGCTTATGAACCGCTCTGAACCATGGAAAGGGGCACCTTCGCACCCTCGTGGCCTTGGTTTTATTTTTCCAGACTTGTATGAGGGGGAAGATGAGGCAGGGGATGAGGATTACGTGATCCCCGAGGAGGAAGTGGAAGCGGATGAACCGTCAAGCTCGAAGACTGCCATGCTCAGAACCATTCAGCGGCAACTGAATCAACAACAAAAACGGGACGACAGACTGGCAGCGAGGCAAGGGCATATGTTTGAGATGCAAAACCAATTTCATGCCGTGATCACTGAGGCCTTAGCCCGAATCACCATAGCCGCTGATCCATTGCAGTTCCCTACTCCACAACCACTCCCAGCGGATCCACCATCCGACTCTGACATGGAGGAAGGTGAAGGACCTGATGCTTAACTTTTCAGGGAAGTCCTTGATGCTTCAGTTCTTCTTTTTTCACAATGAGGACATTGTTTAATTTAAGTTTGGGGGTGTGTTGTATTTTAATCATCATAATCTTGTTAGCTTGTTGTATGAATAGTATAGGTTTTTGATAAATTGCACAGTAGAATAGTTTTTATTTTAGTAGTGTTATTTAAGTTTTTATGCTTATATAAAAATAATGAAAAATCATAAAAGACCAAAAAGAGTTGTTAATTAGGATTGTATGAGTCAGTAAGTCAATGGTAAGAAATAACTTTAGCCTGTGATGAGACTGAACTTACATAAGAGCATAAACATGATGATAACTAGATGTTGATGTGTATTCAGACCTTTGCATGAGTCCTTACCTGTTTGACATTATTGCACTAGTTAGCACAATAGACACCAATTTAGTCAACTCAGTTCAAATAGTCACATAATTGTCGTCTTAAACAGAAATTAGGTTTTAATAACGAAAATTCAATGAACGGGTAGTAGTGACCAAGTTAGACTGAGACCTAAGTTTGGGGGAAGATATGGGAGCTATCTTAAAGAAAAAAAAAAGAAGAAAAGAAAAGACTTAAAAAATGTGAAAAATAAAAACTTATGAATAAACACCGTGACTAGTTTAGTTTCGTGGTCTTTGATATTTTGAGTAAGTACGACCTAGAGGATGTCTTTACACCCAGTGCCCTAAAGCCATTCGGTTTAGGAGTCGTTGGTCGAAAGCTCTCTACATGGGTATCATTGAAGAGCCTAAGGGAACTAGACATTGTACAGTCATGAGGAAAATTGTGATACGGGAAAATGAGCAAAATGCTCCCGTAAATAAAGAAAGATAAAAAATCTTCCATATTAACTTCCAACTTGGTTGACGTTGAGTGGAATTCACTGTACCTTGTTTATGCGATTTCTCGAGTTAAACTGTGATTGTATTCTAAGACGCATATTATGTGATATATTTGATCTGTAGTTGAGTATGTTGTTGTTGAGCACACACAAACAATAGCGGCGTTGGCAGGTATAGATTCATAGATTGGTTTTAATTATAGATACGTCTGGTTGGATTTAATGTTTATATCTATTGTGAATTCTCTGAGGCACGATGAGTTAGCTTTGTGTACACTGACAGTTGCATTTATGAGCATTGTATATTCTTGCATATGCATGGTTTTTGCTTGAGGACAAGAAAAGTCTCAAGTTTAGGGGTATTTGATGAGTGGGTTTTATACCTACGAATCGGTATTCATTTTAGCTTAAGTCTTGATGTTTATAGGTATTTATCTTATCATTTTACTCGGATTTATGTTACCATGGCAGGAAATGGAATGGATGCGAAAGTGGCGTAACAGGATAAATTGGAGCTCAATTTGGGACCAATATGGTTTAACCCAATTCGGCAATTATGGGCTAAAGGGGCTCACGCTAACAAATAATCAAAGTAGTAGTCCAACTCAGACTTGTCCAATTCATTATCAAGTGGGCCACGGTTGGTTTGCCATGCAAAGGTTCCAGTTCATGAATTCCTAGCAATCAAGATAAGTGGTAGCATGCAAGAAATATATGGTCAGCTCATTGTTTGACGTGGGCCAAGGATTATAGCAGCTTACGTAAAAACCTTCATCTTTGAGGAGGGATTTTATTGGTCACGTTAATGAAGCAGCTGGAAAAGGAATGTACATGGGCCCATAAACGCAGAAGCTTGAAATAGGAGTAAATAAAAACGAGGAACATGCAAGAGAATCGGATGGGTAGTATGTTAACCCACTGGGGTGGGGCACTTGAGCAAGAACTCCCCGCTGGGGCGGGGAGGCGCGATTGGTGATGCTGATTTCCTTTCTTGTTTTGGACGGTGGTGCAATAAGAGAGATGATTAGGGCTATTGCTATTATCATATAAAAGGACTTGCATGTATATAGAGGAGGATAGCTAGCCACCTTTAAGCCTTAGTTTTTGGATCTCAACTTGCAAGGAGAATTGAAGCGGAGCATATTCTGACGAACGAGAAGCAACTTGGAGACGAGTAACAACAGGAGTTTCAATCTCCGTTCTTTCTCTATTCATCTTACTTTATATTCATTATGATTAGTAATCTGTGGATTATGGGTTTTTATTCATTCGTTATGAACTAATTACTTATTTAAGCCTATGAAGGATCTTTTATGTAATGGATGATTAAATAGCCTTGATTTCAGTTTATGGATGTTATTCCCAGATTATTTGCTATGTGTTGTGCTTAACTCATATAATTGCATGATTAACAGTTATCTGTTATTCCATATAAAATCGAGAGAGGACATATGGGATTAGAACTTGCCATAGTGACATATGTTCATGATTTCTGCGTAGATGGAATTCATGATTCGTGTTTAGGATAGAGATATACATTTACGCCATATGTAATCTGATAAAAAACTTGATTATAAACTTTATTTAATTGTAATTCACATAGATATGTAATGAATTAGTTATCTAGGGAGTCTTTCTTAATTCTATCATCCATGGATGTGAGTGAGTATGGATATAATGCATCGAGAGGTGGTTATATCTGCTTTAGTGTTCTTGATTAATAATCTGGAGTAATTGAAATAAACTGGGGAAAAGGATATTGTCTAAAGTGAAATTGTAGGCTTAATTCTCTAAAACTTGTGAAAATCTTGAGTTAGTGTTGAATTTGATTAAGTAGTAATTTAGTTATAAAAACATCTTTTAATCATTAGTTTAATAAAGCTGAGATAATATAAAATTGGCAATTATTAGATTAAATAGGAATTATTGTCTCTGTGGGTACGATATCTGACTTATCATTATATTATTTGTTGACTACGTATACTTGCGTGTAGTGCGTATAGAAAATACTCAACAGGTCCATGACCAAATCTTCAAGTCTTCGCAGTCAGTCCGTTGTGCTGTCTGGCGCAATTTGCGCTCAGGATTGCTATGATGGTTCTGTATGACCATATCCTCAGTATTTTGATCAATATTGATGTTGAGTTGGAAAATTTACCCCTTTGTCATTGTAACGAATGAGATTTTGTATATTAATTGTAAATATTTATTGAATTAAATAAATATTTTAGTGGATTTAGTTATAGAGTTAAATAAATAATTTATGTGATTATGTTATGGAGTAATTTAGTTAAGTGCAATATGATTAATTAAGTTGATGTGTAAGTAATTGTGTAGTATAATTCTAATTTAATTGAGAATAATTAAATTAGATGAATATTATATGCTAAGTGGTTATAAATATTTACTAATTTGTTACATGAATTATGATTAATAAGTGAATTACAATTGTGTAGCAATTTAGTATTATGTGGCAATTTTAATTAATTAATGAATGTTAGCTTGTATTTAATTAAATTAGAAGGTTGGGATTTAATTAAATATAGTGTAACATTTAAACTATGTGTTAAAAAAAATTATTAAAATAAAAAAAGGGATTTTAAAGAGTTTTTGCCAAACAGGGCCCTTACACCTATTTTAAAGAGTTATTACCAAACATGACTTTAACTACTAAAAAGCTATTTTAAAGTTAATTGGTTTAGCCAAACAAAGCCTTAGGGCTTTTGATTTTCAAATAATTGTAACTGATATATTATTAATGTAGTGTATTAAGTTTTGTCAGTTTATATTTTATAATTATATGTAATTATATCTATAGTGTCAGTTTATATTATACGTAAGTTAAAGTTAGTCAGAGTTAAAGAAGAAAATAGGGAAAGAAAAGAGAGAAAAGAGAGAAGGAAGAATAGAAAGAAGAAGCTCTGTGAAATCAAGAACAAGAATCACCATCATCATAATCTTTGAAAGCTAGAAAGGTATAATCAAACTTTTAAATTGTTGTTCTTCATTGTTATTCTGTGTGTTCATAGTTTAAGTTCTCTGTAATTTGATTTCTATGGTGTTTTATGTAATATTGTTCATATGTTTAATATGTGTTATAACATTCTTATATATGATTCATATGGTTGTCTAAGTAAATAATTTCATGTAAATACGATGAACATGAAGAAATCATGTTCATTGCAATTTACAGTGAAATTGCTTTGAAAAATAGTTCTTTAATTATCAAAATTCGTGTTTGATTGTGATATATTATGTAAATTGATTATAGATTATGATAATATATCAAGAAACAAAATTAACATACTTTGAATTGTTTGATTTTGTTTAAAAACAAAGTCACAGTGTTAATTTTCTTCAAGAACACTTAAAAATGGTGTTTTCTTCAAAATTATGAAATTAAGTGTTTTGATTATGTGTTGTGGTGTTTATGTAAGTTAAAAACATGTTCGAAGTTTAAGATTTTGTTTTCACAAAGTTTTATATTCATTGTGTTTGTTAAATCGGGCTTTGGTGCGAAGAAATAAGCCAAATTGACTTATTCACCAGCATGGGGACCCGCCCCAGCGGATCTATAAAGGGTAAAACACCCGCCCCAGTGGATCTCGGTGTGTTGGCTGTCTGGGAATTTTGCTTGGTTTCCGAGTAGTTTTTATACAGTACATGATTAGCTAACTTAATGTGATGACATGTTAAGTTTATAAAATAATAAGATAACATATTGTTGACATGTTTAAGACAATTTGAAGTCACATATTAACATGTTATGTGTACTTAGATATTGTTATCATAGGGTATGATTATGATAATTTAAAGTGTTATACACGTGTGATATGCATATTGTGAGTTTAGACTCACGTACGTGGCTAGTTAGCGAGTTAAGTTTACAAATCACGTGATTAAGTTGAACTTAAGTAAGAAGTTCAACGGTTAAACGTAGTGGTTATAAAACGAATTGGTATTTTGAACGTAATGTAATGTGTAGGACGATTGAGAAAGTGATTTGTAAATTTTAAAGTGTAGCTTGCGCTTGAGGCAAGTTTCCTAAACATTTTTTTTACGTTTATGCAAGTCTTCTAATTATACTCTTTCGTTGAGGAAGTTTTCTAATACTTATCTTATTGAACAAGTACATTATTGAATTGTTGTGACCTTGACTTAATTGTTCAAGCAAGGTCAATATTGTCTTTCAAATGCTTTATGTTTTTTTCTAAAGCATGATTATTAAATATGATGTCTATTATTATGACTTATAGTTATTTCTTAATTCTTTTATTATCGAATTCTAAATTATTATAAGTTGATTCAACTACTCCTTACTTGATGATAGCTGAACTCTAAATTACCCTTAAAGCTTATCCAAACTAAACTTTCTTTGCTACGGACTTGTTATTTAATATTGAGATGAATACCCCTATTTAATAGGGGATTACCATGCAAAAGCGTTAAGATGTTTAGTGCACAATACATAGTACGAAGGGCTGATCCCCCTAAGTACGAGTTAAGAGTCCATATAGTATAACGACTGTTAAATATTTTAAACATAAATGTTTATAACCTAGGACATAGTTCAAGGTCTTATGACCCTCAGATGAATCCTAAATCTTATTCTTGATTATCGATGAATGAATTATTATTAATTCAGTTGAAGCTATTCAAATATTATATCATCATTATTATTGTTGTTATTTCAAGTGAGCTTTGCTTGCTTACTCTTGCAATTAAATAACCATTGCAGCTAAAGTCGAAAGAGTTGATGAACCATCAACTAGTAAGGGCAAGGCCAAGGTGAACAAGTGAAGGCTTTTTGTATTCGTTGATTATGATTTGTAATAGGACATAAGATTTTATTTTGTGATGTTTATTTTCCGTAATTTATTTATGTTAAGGTTAGATAATCTTGGGATATTTTGAGCAAGGTTGTAATCCTTTTGATAAGGATTATTTTATTATTTCTTTAAGGTTGTAATTTATTTTGCATTCTTTATTATTGGGCAGTAGTTGTATTTTATTTAGATAGTGAGCACCAAATCACGTGAAAATGAAGTACCCGGATTTGGGGGTGTCACAGTCATTCTGGGGTTGTCTCTGGACTTGATGCAACTATAGTTGTCTTCCCTCAGGGTTATCTCCAGGGTTTGACTGTTGTTGACTTCTGTCTGTCCTCAGGATTGTCTCTAAGGTTGATTTAATGTTTTTTAGGGTTGTCTCCGGGGGTTTGATTGTGATTGTAGACTTCAATGGTTGTGTTTGGAATATAAAAATGATTTTGCCCTCCTGTATGGTTAGTAATAGGAATGCAAAATTTTGGGTGTCTACAGAGAGTTCTGTGAAATTGAAGAAGAGGAATTGGAGAATCAAAGAAGGAAGTGAAGATTAACAAAGCTATTCTCATCTCCTAATAAGGTTTAAACAAGGAATTAAAGGAAAATAATCTAGTTTATAATCCTAGTTTATGTGTTCTTGAGTTTTATTTTAAAATTAGAGATTTGGTTGATGAATTTGTTAAGGAATATGTTGTATGTGTTAGTAATGGTTTGTAACCTGTTGTATGTTGTCTAGAAACGATTTTCAGAAATCAAATTCATATGAAATATGTTTTAAAGAGAAGAAATTGAGTTTTGTTGTAATATATGTGTTTTAGCTTATTTTGGAGTTAAAATTGATGTCTAATTCGTGTAACAATCTGTAAATTAATAATTATTTATGTTAATACATTCAAATACGAAAAGAACGCATGTAAAATGGAGTGATTTGGTCATGAAACGAATCTATGGTGAAGGATTTCGCTAAATATGTTGAAATTTTGATAAACTAGCAAGAACATTGATTTTGAGTCTTTAAATTGGTGATTTATGTGGTTTATGATGTTAGAATCATGCTAGGAGTGTTGGGTTGTGGTTTTGAAAAGTTTATACTAATTGGATATGTTAAAATTCTGTTATAGTTGTGAAATTGTGAGTCTTTAGGATGATGAACAGTATAGTCGCGAGCTTTAGAATTTGATTCTGGGAAACCCCGCCCCGGCGGGTGTTCCCAGTTCAAAAAATGCCGCCTCGATGGGCTTTCTTCAGTACAAAACCCCTCCCCGACTAGGGTGGTCAGAATGCAGAAATTGTTAAGTTTTTATATTTTAGTGCATAGCATGAAATCGTAACCTAATCTTATGAACATAAAAATATTTTAATCATATTATATGATGTTATAACTGAAATTAGTATGCACAAAAGCCAATCATTTTTGATGATAAAAGCATATACTTTGAAACAATCTTATTTCATTTATTAATAAAAGTATTATTTATTTATCTACATGGTGCTGTTTTTATAATGTGATAAACCCATAATTTTAAGCAATACTTTTAGAATCATGATGATGATCATGCCAAGAGATCTAAATTCTTAGATAGCTTAAAACTAAAATAGTTCCCAATCGTTGGATTACTAAAAAGAGAATTAGTGAATCCGAATAGATTGGTACATACGTTGCTTGCTCATTGCATGAGGATGATTGATCTCATAATCATTTATGTAGAGACACTAAAGCAAGTATGTAGGTGCTTATTGGAGAATAAGTACACTGAATGTGGCTGGCTAAGGAATACCTAATGGAGTTGTAGACACTCAAAATTTTGTATTCCTGTTACTAACCCTGAAGGAGGGTAAAATTGTCTTTTTCCCCAGTCACCATACCGGGATGTCAGGTCAAACCCCGACAACACCAGGATGTCAAGTGAAGCCCTGGTGACCATACCGGGTGGTCAAGCAGCTCCGACGACAACCCCGGGATGTCAAGCTCAACCCCGGCCACTACACCGGGATGTCAAGTCAAACCCCAGATACACCGGGACGTCAAGTGAAGCCCCGGTGATAATACCGGGATGTCAAGCAACCTTGGTGATAACCCCGGGATGTCAAGCTCAACTCTGGTCACAACACCGGGATGTCAAGTAAAACCCCGACAACACCAGGATGTCAAGTGCAGCCCCGATGATAATACCGGGATGTCAAGCAGCCCCGACGACAACCCCGGTCACTATATCGGGATGTCAAGTCAAACCCCGGCAACACCGAGATGTCATTGAAGCCCCGGTGACAATATCGGGATGTCAAGCAGCCCCGACAACAACCTCAGGATTTTAAGCTCAACCACGGTCACTATACCGGGATGTCAAGTCAAACCCCGGCAACATCGGGATGTCAAGTGAAGCCCCGGTGATAATACTGGGATGTCAAGAAACCTTGACGACAACCCTAGTCATTATACCGGGATGTCAAGTCAAACCCCGGCAACACCGGGATGTCAAGTGAAGCCCTGGTGATAATATCGGGATGTCAAGCAGCCCCGACAACAACCCTGGGATGTCAAGCTCAACCCCGGTCACTATACCGGGATGTCAAGTGAAGCCCCAGTGATAATACCGGGATGTCAAGCAACCTTGACGACAATCCCGGGATGTTAAGCTTAACCTCGGTCAAAATCCGGGAGGTACAGGAGCCCCGACGACAACACCGGGAGATTAATTCAACCTTTGCAGACAACCCCAAAGCATCACATCATCCCCAGAGACAACCCTGGGAAACCAAGTCAGTGTCGGAGACAACCTTGTGGACAAACATAATCGACTAGGATCAAAACCTCGAAGACAACCCTGAGAAAATAGTCGAATACCGTGCAAGTACAGGAGACAACCCATGAGGGAGCAAAATGGTCATTTTACCAACTTAAAGCCAATCTAGTCAAAATCAAGCTGAATTGATGTCATCAAGGTCATAAAGAACCATAACATTGATCCCGAGTAAAAATAACACAATAAAGCTCAATGGATAAACTGCGAAGAAAAGAAGATCCGGTTATGAGCCTGTCTTCTTGGAATCGGAAAAGGTTTAGTCTTATGTTATTGTGACGTTCTCAGCGAGGGCTTTTCGGAAAGGTATAACACACCTCAAACGGATACTCCGATCAAAACTTAGAAAGTTTTAAACTTGACATCGCGTTGCTCGGACTGCAAGTACTTCGAGATGATAGGACCCACCATGTGGGCCCTACCACGTGGAGTCATAAGTAGACCCGCGGCTGCTGCGGGTAGGCCCGCTTCCATCGGGTCTTTAAATACAAGTGCCCACCTTGCCAAAAAAAGGAAAAAAAAGAAGAAAAGAAAACGCTCTGAAACTCCGCCCATTTTATTTTTTAACCCGACTTCTAGTACACCAAACCTAGATTTTATCACTCTAACACGTAGGTATACTCATGTACTACAACATACCAAAAATTAATCGGTGGAAATGCCCGTTTGAAGCCTACGAAGTGGCAAAAAGCCCGTGTAATAGTCCATTGTAAGTATTATGATCAGAACTCGTTTCCTACATCATTGCGTATTTATACACGTGCACGTAAAGTTTCATCTTTTGATTTTGCCCGGAACTCAGTTTCGTGGCCGTTTTCGCTTACTTTTTAGTACATTTTATTAAATATATACATTTTTTTGCATTTGCACAGCCCGGATCGACGATCCGTGGCTTGTACTCGCTTTTATGTATATATATACATATATGTACTAATTTGCACGGCCTGGATCGCTGATTCGTGACCTTTTTAACTTAATTATGTATATATTTGACTATATATATACTAACTTTTCAACTCTGTCAAGCCCGGATTGCAAATCCGTGGCAGTTACTGCTTTTATATATATATAACTATATATAT
The DNA here is from genome assembly GCA_020205555.1 of Panax stipuleanatus. Lineage (NCBI taxonomy): Eukaryota > Viridiplantae > Streptophyta > Magnoliopsida > Apiales > Araliaceae > Panax > Panax stipuleanatus. The sequence goes on from CM035122.1 coordinate 51,779,350, forward strand.
ATATATATATATATATAATTTTTTGACTTCGTTTGGCCTGAATTGCTAATTCGTGGCCTTTATTACTTTAATATATATATATATATATATATATATATATATATATACTAACTGTATATATTAACATTTATATTTTCGTTTAGCCTGGATTGGAAATGTGTAACCTTTTTACTGCTTTTATACATATATATATTTCCATTCTGTTGAGCCTGGATAAATTCGTGGCTCTTTACAGCTTTTATAATATATATATATATATATATATATATATATATATATAATATATATATTACATTCCGTCGAGCCTGGATTATTTCGTAGCTCTTTACAGCTTTTATACATATATATATATATATATATATATATATATATATTTCCATTCTGTCAAGCCTAGATTACTCTGTGACTTTTTATAGCTTTTATATATATATATATATATATATATATATATATATATATATTCATTCCAGTCCGGGCATAGGATTGGAAATCTGTTGCCCTTTACAGCTTTTATATATATATATATATATATATATATATATATATATATTCATTCAGTCAAGCCTGGATTACTTCGTGGCTTTTTACAGCTTTTATAAATATATATATACATTTACATTCTAGTCCGGGCATAGGATTGGAAATCCGTCGCCCTTTATAGCTTTCGTATATATATATATATATATATATTCTTTATTCATTGTGATTAAATTTTTGCTTTAAATATTCATTTGATATGTGACGAGTGCATGATTTTCATTTATTTTGATTCCTTTATACGTATTCTCTTGCATGTTTTGTTGTTAACAAGGGCTTAATAGGTTTGTTTATGGGTTTTAGGTCAAAATAAAGATAAAATGAGAAAAATGGGAAGATTATTGGGTTTTTAATTCTAAGTTGGATTCATGGTCTTGGCTTGGGACTTAGATTTTATTGTAGAGCTATTCCTTAGCTTTCCGTAACATCTTGAATCGTCCCAATCGGAGTTCATATGAAAATGTTATGACCTTTTCACCAAGCAGAAGTTGAACCCTCAGAGTTTGGAAGTTGCAATTTATATAGTAGTCACTTGGAGCCAATTTCAACCTTGATCCAATCAGAATCTGTCAATGCTCAAAAAAAAAGTTGTAGATCTTGTCGACAACTTCGATCTGACATGTAGCAGGCCCCATAACGCTTTTTGGATCAAAAGTTATGCTCATTTTTCTAAAGGATGTCACAATAGCTGGAGCAATACCCGCTGGGGCAGGTTTACATAGTACAAAATACCAGCCGGGGAGGGTTTAGAGCTGTCGGACAGAAGGAACGCCCGTCGGGGCGGGTGTGTCAAGGTAAAATACTCTGCCAGGGCTGGTAGGCGCTGCTGGGAGCATAAAAACATCCTAATTTGAGTAGGATTTGGATGAAGTAAAGGCTACGAGTTTAGTTGCTGCAAAGAGGCTATTTAAGGGTGAGTGAGGATCATATATGAGAGCTCTTGTTCTATATTGATGAGAATAAAACCCTAGTTTTGGAGAATCAAAGCATGTCAAGCTAAACTACTCAATTCAGTTCTGAAGGGATGTTGAACCTTATTCATAATTAACGGTTTGATCAAGCTTACTTTATTCATTTCTTCGTATGTGAGATTTATTCTGATTATCTACATATACTTCTTGTATGCTATACTATCTGATTAATTTGATATGTCCAGTTAGATTAATCTGATAAATATCATATGCTAGATTAAGATATATATTAAGCAAACGATGTATGTCTAATCATAAGTAGCAATTAATGATACTTGTTTATGGACAAGCTTTTGGGTATTGTTTTTGTTTTCAGAAGAGAAGTTAAATAATTCCTGATTGTGCAATTATTGATTGGAACAATCTAATTCTCATTCTTCATGCTTCTATTGTATTAAATCTAGACTGATAGTTCTGGGTTATATAATAGTTAGGATCTTTTGTTGGTGATCGTCGCATTAGATTTACACATAAGGAGAATTTCAGATAATTAGCAATCGCGATTATCTAGGGTTGTTAATCTCATTGAATGATGAATATTGTAAAACTTGCTTAATCCATGATTGTGAAAAAGTGATACTGAACTGAAGAATTGATGGTTTTTACTTATTGATATTTCTTTTAAATTCACTTTTGTTAATTTAGTTATTCAAAACAAAATCCCTAATTCATTGGAAAATAATTGGATAAATATAAAACAATACACTCTCTGTGGGATCGATCCTTTGCTTATTGCTATACTCATTCTTGTGATAGTAGAGTAGAAGTAAGGTATTAATTTAGGAGTGCTAATGACAGCTCCCAAATTTTGGCGCCGTTGCCGAGGAGTGTTATTTATTTTTGTTTATTCTTTATTTTTTTTGTTTTTCATTTTGTTGTTGTTGTATGACTCAATCCTCTCACTCTTTTGACTTAAATTTTGATCAAGAGATAGAGAAACTGCAGATACAAGAAGAAGCTCTTGTTCCATCACTTGAAGAGGGAAGAATGGCGGTGCCAAACACCAACAGAACATTAAAAGAACTGGTTACTCCTGAACTTGATCAACCATCCTTGTGTATTGAATATCCTACTTTAGATGTTGCTTTTGAACTTAACTCTGGACTAATTCGCCTTTTGCCTATTTTTTTGTGGTTTTACAGGTGAAAATCCATATAAGCATCTAAAGGAGTTCCATGTGGTGTGTTCCATAACGAAATCACAAGGAGTGACAGAGGAGCAGATAAAGCTTAGACTTCTTCCGTTCTCATTAGCAGATTTGGCTAAAGACTGGTTATACTATCTTCTTTCAGGATCAATACGATCATGGTCTGAGATGCAAAAGTTATTCTTGGAGAAGTACTTTCCTGCTTCGAGAGTTGCTAACATTAGGAAGGAGATATGTGGAATCAGGCAGTTTAACGGAGAGAATCTCTATGAGTATTAGGAAAGGTTCAAGAAGTTGTGTTTCAAATGTTCACCTCACGGAATCGATGACTATCACTTGATTCAGTACTTCTATGAGGGGTTGCTACCAATGGATAGAAGCATGATTGATGCAAGAAGTGGAGGAGCACTGGTAGACGAGACACCAGAAGTTGCAAGGAACTTAATTACAAACATGGCAGCTAACTCGCAGCAGTATGGAACTAGGATGGATCATACACCTCAAAGGGTAAATGGGGTAAGTGCAAGTAATATTGAACAACAAATTTCTGAATTAACTGTTTTGGTTCGTCAAATGGCTACAGGGAATATGCAAGTTGCAAAAGAGTGTGGAATTTGCTAAAAGTCAGGACATACCAGTGATGTTTGTCCAATATTGCATGAGGATGAAACTGTGCGATACGTCAATGCTATGGGAACATTCTTAGGACATTATCAGCATCAATATGATCCTTGGGCATAAACTTACAATTTCGGATGGAGAGATCATCCCAACTTGAGCTACAAAGCACCTGCTAATTCTGGAACATCTATGGAGGATATGTTCAAAGCTTTCATGAATCAGACGCAACAGTTCCAGCAAGAGACAAGGACTTCTATCCACATATATGGAGAATCAGATGAGTCAGCTTGCTACCATAGTTAGTAGTATGGAATCTTAAGGCTTAGGGAAGTTAACTCCTCAGTTTGTTGAGAATTTAAGTGCAATGGGATGTGACGAAGAGGAGCAGGAGGATTCAGTGCTTACTTCAAGAATAGACAGGAATATAGAATTTGATAAAGAGAAAGAACAAGAGGAAGAGGGGAATGATTTGATAATTTCTGCAGATCTCTACAAGAAAGACGTGGATTCATCTCCAATAATACAACCAACCGAAATAATGAGTAATACACACCATCGAACCTTTACTATGGAATTAGACAATGCAAAGTTCCAGTTCAACGAATATGAGATTAAAAGGTATCTTGGTATTGTTAAATCTATTTTTTCTATTGATGTTGTGGATTATTCAGTGCAGGAACCTTTTGATCGAATACAATTATACAAGGAGGATTTGGTGGCTGGAAAGGAGCAGGATCATGATGAACAAAATGTTCCTAATTTAGAGCTGAAACTATTACCAGTCCACTTGAAGTTCACAAGTCCAATTACATAGAATGAGAGGGAAGATGTCAAGCCAATTACAATAAACAAGGGCAGCTGCTTGGGAGGCAACCCAAGAATTCAGATTTGATCTGTCTATCCCTTTCCTTTTTAATTTGTTAGTTTTAGTAGTTTTCTACTTTGCATGATGTTCTTACATTGGGGACAATGTAAGGTTTGAGTGTGGGGGAGGGGATTTTAGATTTTAATTTTCTTTATTTTTTTTAGGTATAATAGTCTAAAATTTGCTAGAATTTGGAAATCTGCTGAAATTTTTTGCTTGGTTCCATGATTTTATTCGCCTAAGTGTTGAAGGGTTAGAGTTACAAATTGAAAATTGATGCTTAATTTCAAGATCTGTTGGTATTTAGTTGATCAATGAATGTCAAAAAATAAGTCAGGAACCAGTGTACTTGATTTGAATTGAATTTATTGATGCATGAGTACTTGAATATGTGAAGCATGCTTAGTTGACTAAGTTGTATGTGGAGTTGTCTATGTGCACTAATTTCTTGCTTTAGAACTGTTTTCACTGCTATGTCAATAAAAGATCCTTGTGAAAAGAAAAAAAAGTGAAAAAATTGATGATGAAATTGATTTATGGAAAAATAGTTCAAATCTGCTTCATTGTCCATTATATGAATTAACTTGGTATCCAAGCCTCGGGAAGCATCGGTATTCACGCTAAAAAGTGTGATGGATAAAAGCAGCTTGACAAGTCGACTTTTTGTGGCCTTTGTTACTTGAATGAGTAAGCCCTAGGGGTGTCTTTACACCTAGCGCCCTAAAACCATCTAGTTTAGGAGTCGTTGGTGGAAAGTTCGTTACATGGGTAGCACAGAAAAGCCTAAGAAAAGGAGACATTGCACATGTCAAGAAAAAGAAGAATACAAGAAAATATCAAAATATAGTCATCTGGATATAAAGAAGGTTCTACGAAAAGTAAGGCAAATTACAGGAAAATTTATTTTGAGTTATGAGTTAGTGTGCGTGGTTTTTGCTCCATGATAACTAAGTTGGGTAAGTATATGGATTGTGGGATTGATATTTATGTGGATGCAGTTCGATTTGATGAAATTCATTGGCGAGGTGATAAGGTTAGTAGTCATGAATTGATTAATGAGATGCTAATCGGGTTTTTGTTGATAAGTATTGATATCCATGAATTTTAACTTGAAAATTTTGATACTATGGTTGGATTGAATTATGTAAATGATAACATAACCTTGGGTTTGGTTTACACGAGGACGTGTAAAAGCTAAGTGTGGGGGAATTTGACGAGTGCATGATATTCATTTATTTTGATTCCTTTATGCGTAATCTATTACATGTTTGGTTGTTAACAAGGGATTAATAGGTTTGTTTATGGGTTTCAGGTCAAAATGAAGATGAAACGAGGAAAATGGGAAGATTGTTGTGTTTTTAATGCTAAGTTGAATTCATGGTCTTGGCTTGGGACTTGTATTTTATTGTAGAGTTATTCCTTAGCTTTTCATAACATCTTGAATTGTCCCAATCGGAGTTCATATGAAAAGTTATGACCTTTTTACCAAGCGAAAGTTGAAACCTCAGAGTTTGGAAGTTGCAATTTACATAGCAGTCACTTGGAGTCGATTTCAACCTTGATCCAATAAGAATCTGTCAATGCTTAAAGAATGAAAGTTGTAGATCTCGTTGACAGCTTCAATTTGACAAGTAGCAAGCCTCGTAACTCTTCCTGGATTAAAAGTTATGCTCATTTTTCCAAAGGATGTCGCAGCAGCAGGAGCAATACCCGCCGGGGCGGGTTTACATAGTACAAAATACCCACCGAGGCGGGTTTAGATCTTCCAGACAAAAGGAACACCCGTCGAGGCAGGTGTGTCAGGGTATAAAACTCTGTCAGGGCGGGTAGGCGCGGCTAGGAGCATAAAAACATCCTAATTTGAGTAGGATTTTGATGGAATAAGGGCTACGAGTTTAGTTGTAGCAAAAAGGCTATTTAAGGGTAAGAGATGATCATTTATGAGATCTCTTGTCCTATATTGATGAGAATAAAACCCTAATTTTGGGGAATCAAAGCATGTCAAGCAAAATTACTCAATTCAATTCTGTAGGGATGTTGAACCTTATTCATAATTAACGGTTTAATCAAGTTTACTTTATTTTTTTCTTCGTATGTGAGATTTATTCTGATTATCTACATAAACTTCTTGTATGCTATACTATCTGATTAATTTGATATGGTCAGTTAGATTTATCTGATAAATATCATCTGCTAGATTAAGATATATATTAAGCAAATGATGTATGTCTAATCATAAGTAGCAATTAATGATACTTGATTGTGGACAAGCTTTTGGGTATTATTTTGGTTTTCAGAAGATAAGTTAAATAATTCCTGATTGTGCAATTGTTGCTTGGAACAATCTAATTCTCATTCTTCATGCTTCTATTGTATTAAATCTAGACTGATAGTTCTGGGTTATATAATAGTTAGGATCTTTTGTTGGCGATCGTCGCATTAGATTTACACATAAGGAGAATTTCGGATAATTAGCGATCGCGATTATCTAGGGTTGTTAATCTCATTGAAGGATGAATATTGTAAAACTTGTTTAATCCATGATTGTGAAAAGATGATACTGAACTAAAGAATTGAAGGTTTTTACTTATTGATATTTCTTTTAAATTCACTTTTGTTAATTTAGTTATGCAAAACAAAATCCCCAATTCATTGGAAAATAATTGGATAAATATAAAACAATACAATCTCCGTGGGATCGATCCTTGCTTATTGCTATACTCATTCTTGTGATAGTAGAGTAGAAGTAAGGTATTAATTTAGGAGTGCCAACGACAGCTCCCAATATGAATTGGCACTGATATCAATTCTGGTAAGTTAGATTTCTTTAAATCTAGCCCTTTCTACCTTTCAAATGGTTCAAAATAGGTCCAACCAGAACCTGGAAACTAGAATGGCTAAGATTTTTTTTAAATCTAGCTTTCTTTCTAGTTTTAATCATTTTAAAGCAACCTCGCGACCCTTAGATCGCTATCTATTGGGAACGAGAATCTTTGGCTACGCGCATGCTAGGATTTGACTGATGAATCCTTCGTTTTTGCGACCTTTGAATGTAAATATACATTTTCTATAACTATCTTTGTTGTGCAGGTTTTCTTGGCCTCCCTTTGTGAGCTAGGAATCATGGGATTCATGATCAAACTGATCAGAATCTGATTCCCAAGATGGACAAACTCCATATTACAAATGTATCCTGCCAGTTTTTCTATAAAAATGTACATCTGAAAGACCTTAAAATGGTAATTCGGGTTTAAGGTCTCAAACATAATAAAATATGGTTTGTCGTGCCAGAGTCACTCTGATGGCTGTCATGCCCATGAGAAGATCGGCACTTGTATATAATTTATGATCGAGGATGCCTCACAGCCCGACAATCACCATTCAAATTGAGCCAAAAGGTTGAAAAGATAAAAAATGGAAGTATCAACATGCTTCAATTCTTACGTCAAGTTAAGGGTTTGAAAACCTGCTTTCAAAATATCATTTTAATATTTTGTCTAAAAAGGACTTTTTCAAATCAAATCAAACCCTTCGTAAATAGGTTCAACGAAGCACGATAATACTTTCAAAACAAACAAGCGTATGCCCAATTTCTTCCAGCATTCACACACACATTGCAAATAAAAAGAAAAATATTGAAAAGATGCGGTATCGTGTTTTCACGGGAGTTGGGGGGTGCCTAACACTTTCTCCCACTTAACCAAGCCCCCGAACTTAAGAACTTCGGTTTCAAGACTAAGTTTCGATAGTGTCCAACAATTGGGCCTACTTTCAAACAAAACTCGGTTGAGTTGGTACAACCATTTCAAATATACCAACTGGCGATTCTGTAATCCTTTCAAATCGTCGACATGATAAATGTTGGTTTTTTCCTAAAAAACCTTCACCCTTCATAAAACAGATAAGGCAATAAGGGTAGAAAACAAAAGACTTAGGAAGAGAGAAAGATTACGTCCAAAGTCAAACTGGATTTTTTCCCAGCGTTCGACAGGAATTTTACTTGCCTATCAATAGGAATTCCTTAAGTGATAGTAGTACAAATAATCCTTAGACTTGAGATCGTCATAGTATTTTGTGTATGATGAGTTATACTTTGACATGTCTCTTAAGACCCTAAGGGTATATCAAAGGGTATGCTTAGGTATAATAATTTATACATGGAGATAATGAATGATCAAAAAAGAATCTACCGCTTCTAGTACAAGAAGATAATGTCCTATGTGATTCGATAAATGACAACCTGGTAGTCCTTGGCCAAGGCAGAATGAAATTAGAAAAGAGTTTCTGATTTGCATTATTTGGAGTTGTGCATTTTAGAATCGAAATACATATAATTAAATAAAATAAGACTTGATAGTAATTTCATGTCTTATATTTAATTGGAACATTGTATGGTGGAAGAAATGAATTGTACGGTAACTATTTACTCAAAGGTTCTTTTATGATTAATGTTGAAATCTATATTATCTAGAAAGTCATTGATCGCTAAGGGGGCTTACCCTTATTGTAGAATAAATATTATTTATTTAAATAAATTATTAGTTTAATTTATTTATTTAAATAAGATTAGAATTGTTCTAATTGATTTATTATCAACCGGTTTAATATGAAAAACCTAAAGGGTCACACCATAAAAGTAAGAATACTTATTAAAGAAGCAAATGATATAATTATAATAATGAGTTAAGTATATTTAATTTAATCTATGGTAATAGAATAAATTAAATAGCTTAATATTTATTATTTAATATTTTAGAAATATTAAATATAAATTAATAAGAGGAGTCTTATTATTGTTATTATTATTATTATTTAATTCCTAAAGGAGTTTGGGAATTAATTAATAAGATACTATCATATATATATATATATATATATATATATATATATATAAATATTCCTAATGAGATTAGGAGGCTAATTAATTAAAAAGAGTTTAATTATTCACAATAGGATTGGGAAGCCTAATTAATTAGAAGGTTTTAATTAATTAATATAAAATTCTAATCCTAAATAGTTTAGGAGGGTTGCCTACATCTATAAATAAGAAAGTCTTATTGTAGAATAAGGTTACACACTTTTTCCAAGAGTTGGGAGAGTACAGATATTCTATAGAGATAGAATTAGGGTTTAGCCAAATACCCACCTTCTTGAGTTCTTCTTCTTCCTTGGTGGATCACCTCTAAAGGCCAAACACTTGGGTGGCTTACATTGATCAAATGAAGGAATCAATCTCGTGGATTAAAGTTGAACGTGAAAGCAATTGCAGTAGAAATCGTACCTGTGGAAGCTCGATCTACAAGGGTATGAATCTCATCTTCTTCTTTTTCATGTATGAATTGATAACTAAGCATATAGGATGATCATGGTGATGGTTTGTATTAAAATTTTAAAATTCTCTTTTGTCGCGCTTCCTGCTATGTTTATGTAATTCGATTATGTATTTGCGCTATATACAAACCTGACAATAACATATTGTAGTTGTATTTTAATACCAAATATGAAGATTGTAAGTTATTAATTAACAAGTTATATAACGATTAAAACTCGATGTTTGTAAGAGTTTGAAATGTAATTTGAGTGCTAAAGCTTATGTTTTATGTTAGTGAGTTTCAGATTGTGTTATGAGAGGTATAGTCAGACCTAGAGTTAGAGATTATAGTCTTGACTCTAATAAGAAGTTAATCAACAATGTTTGTCGTGTTTGTAACTAACTATGGTGATTATCTTAAATGGTACGTGTAGGATATTTTGGAGATCGAGTATTGTAATTGTGTAGCTTACACGCAAGGCAAGTTTCCAAACCATATTTCTCTTACATTGAGCAAGTTCTTTTTCCTTAACTTGTTATTGATACGCAAGTTCATTAACTCAATTCTTCTATTTAGCAAGTATCATAACCTTGATTTATTGTTATTCAAGCGAAGTTTCCAACGCTTATGTTTGACTAAGGCCTTTTAGTTCTTATAAAAGCATGTTTTTGATATACGTTGCTTATCCGTTATAATTCATTGATATCCTATCATTTCCAAAGCATTCTTTACAATATAATGTTGTTATTGAACTCATGAACGTTACTAAATTCTTTTCGATTCAACTAATCCTTAGTTGATGAGTGTTTTAAGAATCCAAATTACCCTTTGAAGCTAATCTAAACCAAACTTCATTTGGTGCAGACTCTTATGACAAAGCTGAGATGAACAACCCTATTATAGAGGATTATATTATGTAATAGCGTCAAGATGTTTGTGCACAAAATATTGTACAACGGGCTGATCCCACTGAGTATAAGAAGAAAGGTCCATATAGTCTTATGATTGTTAAAAATTTAAGTTGAGATATTTAATAACATAGGACGTAGTTCATGGTCTTGTGACCCTCAGATATACTTTTGATCTTGTTTTCTAATCTCGATTCAAAAGTTGAATTTCCTAATGAGCTTTCTGTTCTTGATTATCATTGATAGGAAAGGTTATGTTATGTAGTTGAGTTTATTCATTATGAGTCTTATATTGTTATTATTCATTGGTATTCCAGTGAGCATTTGTTTTGCTCACTCTTGCATATAAAAACATTGCAGCTAAAGTGGAAAAATCTGACGAGTCATCCACTAGCTAGGGTAAAGACAAGATGAACAAGTGAGGATGACTTGTTTAATTTTATTTAATAAATTTCATGTAATAAGAATTAATTTTTATGTTTATTTCCGCAAATGATGATGTAATAAAGGTTAGATAAACTGGGATTTGTTTTGAGATTATGTAACTCTTTAATGGGGAGGAATATTATTTAAGTTTATGAAGTTTACATATTCCTATTATCCTTTATTGTGGGTAAGTAGATGTGATTGTTTTGGACAATGAACACCAAATTCTGTGGGAATGAAAGTACCCGAATTTGGGGGTGTCACAATGCTGCTTTATATAGAGTTTATGAACCTAAATATATTTATAATTTAATTAGTTACTATCACATATGGTGTACACTAACTCATACATTATGAAATTATCAAAAGTGACTATATAGTATAAATTTGTGTACTGTATAGAATAATGTTCAAAATAATATTTCAATAATATTTCAAAATAAAATCTTCCAAATGAAGTTTTTCAAAATAACTTTCCTAAAGGAAGAATTATAAACATCGTGTGATGTGTGTGGTTTCTTGACCAACTTTTATTGAAAGACTTACTTGAACAATACTTGTACTCTTATTGACCTTCACAAATACATCAGTGCGAATTTAGCTTGATTTCAAAAATTTTAAAGTCTAGCATAGCTAGAAGATTTGGAATACCTTTGCTTCCACCATCAACTTCAATTTCTCTAATGATTAATTGCTTAATAATTCTATCTATTCTATCACCATTAAAACTTACTATACTAAAAATCCTCAATTTTCCATCCACAACTTTTCTATATCCCAGTATAGTTCATCAAACATACCACACGTTATGAGTTCAGGAACTTTCCACAATAATATGAATTTAGGAACTTATAGCAATACGTAGTTCAAGAACCAATCAGGAACTGTCCATACGCTTAGGGGTTCAAAAACATACCATACGATTATGAGTCACAAACTTACAATAAGTATGAGTTTTAAGAACTCGCACCTAATCTTATATTCTCTACCTATCCGTTATACACATTAGAAAAGAATTACCTTCTCAACATATATATAGCGAATAGCGCGACACCAATATTTCAATGATTATCAATGTGATAAACTAAGTAGTCATTAGACCAAGCACAACTCAGCCATCACATGAATCCTCAACTGAAATCCCACATAATTTGAGCTCCATCTTTGCTCAATACGAATTTCATTTTATCCGTATCTCATCATCTACAACTATTTCCTGAGTTTTCATAGTACAATAGTTGTACAACAATTCTGCTATAAAGTTTTCAATCAATCGATTGATCATATGTCCTCCTATGACCTTATCAGATCATGTTATGATCTCTTCTTATAATCATGTTATATTACGATTCTTTTCTATCTTATGATCGTTTTGTTTTACGATCTTCTTATCTTTCCATTTAATCATATATAATAATTTTATTTAAGATTTTCATCTTTATTACTAGAGTTAGGTAACTCTAGGATTCTTATCTTTATAACTTTTCGATATTCTTCTTTGAATCTTATTTATCTTCTTCTTTTCTTAATAATGAATTTCCCAAATTCATCTTTTAGCATTTAAACTCTATTTGAGTTTATTCCTTATCCTCATCTCTACGGTTATAGCCTAAGGTAACCCTACCTAAGGTTTATAACTTACAGCTTTGATACCAACCTGTGACGCCCCCAAATTCGGGTCCCTAGAACCTCGGACCTGGTACGTTACGATACTTCATTATCATACATATTCTATCATCTAATGCGGAATATATAAACATATATTATTTATTTTACATGATTCTATAACATTTTCCAAGGTCTGTTAATCTTAACTGAATACACACCTTAAGTAATTAAAAAGGTTTACAACATTACTTGCGTATGATAACTAAATAGTTATAACAACGTAATAATCTATTCTTTGGAGTTTGCCTTTGCCACTGTCTTTCTTCGAGCATTCGTCTAAATCTAAAATTTGTTATCATGATATAGCAAAGGTGAGCAACTACTTCGCTCAGCAAGTTTAAATACAATGAAGATATATCATGATTGAAAGAAAGAATAAGCTTTCGAATTTTCAACAATATAATAATTGTGAAAGAGCATAAATTTGAATTTCAATAAATGAACTGAACCAATAATGTTTAACGTCAACAAGGACCATGAACAACTTTAACTGAACCTTAGGGTAATGAAGGTGATCAGCCTTTCATACCTGATGAACATATGCAACATGCACTAAGTGCGAATCAATAATCATAGATGTGGAATAATAAATAATAATTATCCATTAACATGCTTGAAAGATAATAACTCGAGTTTGAGTTAGGGAAACTTACCTGTATCGTCGATTACTGCTACGCAATCTAATTTATTTTTCTTATTGAAAAGACCTATCATTATTAAGATTGAGTTTTCAATTAGCATAACATACCTTATCCTATAATACTTTTACATTATAAGTAAACTATCTAACATTTAAACACATAGTCAAATATTAGATAATACCTTAAAACTAAACGAAATCACAAGTCTAAACTTAGCACACATCGAGTCTTTAATAGTATTCAATATAGTATACTGAGTGGTTTCCTACAAACAAACAACAAATTAGTTTCCGTCTCGTCTACACTATTTTGACAACGAGTTAGATCGGTTACTAATTTCTATATACATCCGCTCCCTGAAAGAATCGTTTAGCCCAGCTACTATACATCAACCATTAAAGAGTACGACTGCACTACCTTTGACTTAACACTTACTCGATCACTTAATAAGTTCTTATTATAACTCGGTAAACTATTTACCATTTCAGCAAATCGAATACATTATTTCAGTAAGCTGATACCAAACTGTCTTCCCTTCCTGACATTTTCAGTTTCCATTTCAGCAACCTGAATTGTTCAATTTCAACAAGCTGAAATACCCTTATCACGAAAATACCAAATCATCTTATTATTTTCCTATCCTTTGGCCAAACATATATACATATATTTCATATACAAAAATAATTTTTCTGGAATTTTTTAATTCCCGTTAGTATTTTTCAAAAGTCCGTTTCTAGTTCGAATCTTAAGAAATTAGCTACATCATGCTTAACTCCAAAAATTTTTAGCTCTTGGCGGGATCTTACACATATTAACGTGAACTTCCATTTTAAATTTTGTTGCCATCGGAGTTATAGAACTCCAGCTATAGCGATTTTCGTCGAAAAAATCCAAATATTGAAATGACCATAACTCGGTCAATTTAAGTCGGAATGAGTTCATTTTTGGACAGGAGCTACTTTATATCACATATTTTCATTTCCCAAAATATTGAAATTTATTTCAATAATTAAATTTTCGAAACTTCCCCTAGCAGTTTTGGGCAGAATGCTTTTTGGCATTTTTTAAATTTTGCCTCCTTCAATAAAAACAGTCCATACGAAAATTACAACACATTTTTGAGTGATTCCACTTGGAAATGTTAGAAGACTCATAGATCTAACTCTAAAAATTAACCACACACAAAAATTCAAAATATAATAAAGGATATGGTTGTTTGAATTTCATATATCGTTTTCTCAAAAATTTAATTTTTCAATCCTTGGTGATTTCTAAGAAAACTTCCATATTCTCACATAATAACTATCATAACTCATCATATTACCTACTAATACCTCATATACTCATGGATCTACCATGATCCATGATCTATTTCATCAAACATCACCAAACACAAGATTCAACACAATCAAGGCTAAAAAAATTTAGGTTTTCTAACTTTTGAAAAACCTAGTTTCTATTTCATACTTTAGATCTAACTTTTGATTCTCAAAAGGGTTAGATCTAAACATGAAACACTATTAAATACATAGATCTAAGGTTTTAAACATCAAGATCATAACTTTACAAAAATCAAAACTCAAATCAAACCAAAAAGAAAATTAGACTATATAAGTAGGAATCTTTGTACTTTAGCTTGGTTCTTCTCTCTTCTTCTTCTTAAGATTAATTAGGAAGCTATGAATCTTTATTCCTTAGCTTGGTTCTTCTCTCTTCTTCTTCTTAAGATTTATTAGGAAGCTATGAAACTACAAAAACTCTCCTCCTCTCTCCTCTCTATAGTGGCCGAACTCTACACACACACACACACTCTCTCTCTCCCTTGCTTTGCTAGCTAGCTTATGAGATGAAAGAGAAATGAAATGAAATGAAATGAAAAGTAAATGATATACTTGATTTGTTTTAAAATATAAATGTATAGATATATTGTATATATCTATACAATTCCACCACATGCTTACCTTCCCTCTCTCTCTCATTATTGTAGGTGTTTCTTGCAAGTTAAAGCAAAAGTGTTGGCTCTTTTACAAAAGTGACACCTAGCAAAGTTTCTCACCTAATAAAGTGGATTCATCATTACATTTTCCTCCCCTTTTCCTCCTCTCTAAAATCTGGCCATATGGGCCTTTGGGCCCAAGTTTTGTTCTCTTTTAATGGTCATTTAGCTTACTAAAGGTCCAATAAGTCATCTTTCAATTGGGCTAAGAGTTTGGGCTTTGATTAATTCATTTTGGTCTTGCAAATTAATTCTTTGGGCTATAAAATCAACTTAGTTCCATACTCTTTAATTTTATCTTACCCTAATCATTAAATTAAGCTTCCCTTTCCCCTCCTTTGTAACTAAATTTCTTACCCATGTATCTTTAATTTCATAACTCAATTAGTCTTGCTTTACTTAGGTTATAAAATTAATTAATTGAGATGTATAAAACAAATCTCTTAGGGTTAGTATATATTTTTAAATACTAATATTCTCTCATATTATAATCTCTTAGGTTATTTAATTACCATACCTAATATATGTATTAGGTTATATAACTTTATTCTTAATTATCTTTATATACAAAATAAATGTACATACAATATATAATGTATATTTATTTAATCATATACATAATTCACCTAAGTTAAAACATATTCCACTAGCGTACTAACTTAATAGCCCTAATTGACTTAATAAGTTATAAACACTCACATAATCATACAAGATAATCTAATAGGTTGAGACATATTTCATAAATCTCTTAGATTAGGTCACTAGTATATAGGTAAAATACTAGGACAATTAAATAAAGATAACCCCTAAGTTTATTTAATTCAAATACCTAATTTATATATTAGGTCCCTAAACTTTATAGGTATCGTAGTACCTTATCCTTAATATTCTTTCAAGTACATATAAATTCATTTTTAGGGTTTAGAAATTTTGTAACCCATGTTTTCTCTATTCTCCTTCAAATAATAAACCATATAGGTTTTACTTAAAAATTTTAATTAAATCCTCAAATTCCCATCTAGGTTTTATTCTTTAACCTTTATTTTAATCATTTAAAATCTTATAAATTTTCGGGTTGTCACACTTAATACCTATGACTTCCATTTATGCAACTTTCCATTACTACCATTGCTACGATATCAATTATTGGTTCAATAATATGATATGTTATGACAATTATTGTGGCATCCCTCTATATGCTTGCTACAGTGGACTGGTGCTCACTAAATTCTTATAAGTATAATTATTATAAACTTACAATATTGACAACCAGATCGTTCCTAGGAAAGAGGGAGCCTTCCGTATAAACGACGCACAATTAAATAACCTCTTTCCTTGACAGAACTTTCTAGACATTGCCAATAATATTTAATGGCCTTATAATATCATATTAAATAATATGAATTACTGTGTCATGACAATTAATATGAAATATTGTGTACTTGTTACTGTAAAAATTATTAAGTTAAAATATTATGCAATTGTTACTACAACAATTATTAAATTAATAATTATCAAATATTGTGCAATACCATGTGCTATTATGAAGTACCGTGTGCTACTATATAACACCGTGTGCTACTGTACTTTTATCACCGGGTATTTAAACAGTTAAAAGTGATAGTATCATTGACAATTTTTATTAAAAAGGTTATTTATGTCGTTTTCTATATTCGAAAATTAAGTCATTGTGGGGCCCACCAAAGATTGGTTGTTTTGGCGCTATCGTACTTTATCGAATATTCCTCGATAAAAGGAATATTTCCCGACTTACTTTTTATGTTATAATTTGCACATATCTTCCTTAACGTTATCAGTTTATAAATTTAACACCTTACTGTTTAGCATAATTATAAGAAAATTAAATTTTATTCAATAAAAGTTGGGGTCTTACAACCTCCCCTCCTTATGAAATTTCATCCCCGAAATTGACGTACCTGGCATTTCGACTGGCATTTTGAAAAGGTAAGGATACTAAGCTTTCATTTCAGATTGTAGCTCCTAAGTCATTTCTTCTGTATCTTGGTTTCTCCATAAAACTTTGACTTGAGGTATAAACTTTAAACGTATAATTTCTTCCTTTTTATCTAAGATCGGGATATGTACCTCTTCATATGTTAAATGCTCTGCTATTACGTCTGGCTCCAGCTCAATAATGTGATTTGGATCCTTCACATACTTACGTAACATGGATATTTGAAAAACGTTATGAATGCAAGTCATGTTTGGCGGCAGGGCAAGTCTATAGACCACAACTCCTACACGGTCGAGAATTTCAAATGGGCCAATAAATCGAGGGTTGAGCTTTTCTCTCTTTTCGAATCTCATAACTCCTTTCCATGGAGAAAAATGTAAAAATACATGGTCTCCGACATTGAATCTCTCGTCCCTTCGATGAAGATCAGCATAACTTATAATAACCCAATATTTTCGATACACTTAAATAAGAAATTTTGCGTATAATTTTTTTTATATATTATTTCTATCAAAATAAAGGTGGGAATATGTGTAAAGTAAAGAATATGTATTTATGTGACAAATATATATTTATTTATTACATGAATGATTGTAAATAAATTTTTTTTATAAAGGAATGGTTGATTATTATAAATTATATTTTTATAATAAATTAATTTTGATAGTAAAAATATTTTATTATTTATTTTCCATGAAAATATGGTTAATATATTATTCCAATAATATATGAAATGATTGCTAGAATTATTATAATAATTATTTTATTATATGAATTTATCAAGATTAGTTAAGTTAATTATTTTAACTTAATTAATAATGGTATATAAGGTAAGTGTCATTATACATCAAAACCCTAATTTTTGATCTATGTTATGGAATTTCATTATTAATACAATTATTATATAATTGTATTTAAAAGAAAAGTGTATTTATGTTATAGATAATAAGAAATTATTTTCTTAAGGAATTTGGATATTAAATATAATTATTAATTATATTTGTATTCAAATATATGTAAGTATATTAATACAAGATATGATTATGAATTTTATATATAATTATGATAATTAACATAATTATATGAATATATGTTAAGAATTTATTTATTTATTTTGTTTAAATATTAAACATAATAATTAATTATGTTGTATTTAAATAAAAGTGTGTATATTATGTGATATAGGATAATGATTAAGAAATCCTAAATTCATAATTTGAAAACCCTAATAATATCAAGAAACCCTAATTTAATTAGAAAACCTTAATTTCTAATTTAGAAAGCTTAATTGTTTATTTAAAACCCTAATTAGAAAATCCTAAAAATTAATTTGCAAAACCTAAGGGTTAAAACCTAAGGATTGAAACCTAAGGGTTAGGTCAAATGACATGTATGCCATTAAAATTGTAAGCTAAATGACCAAAGTGCCCTTTTAGCATTCTTTAATTAGGAAGTGTGAGAATCTTGCCAAAATATGGGTGGTTCACCAACTAAAAATCTTCCAAGTGCTATATATCTTTCATATCAGCCAATATGTGACACCTAGCAACACATGGTGCAATGAATCAAAGAATATAGATTAAAAGTTAAGAAAAGTAACTCACTTTACTTTTCAACATAGCCAATCCTTCTCTCTCTCTCTCATCCGAAATTTTTGAGGGAAAGTGTGTGATATATAAAGCCAAGAACACCTCTTAGCTTAACAAGATCAGATCATAAGGATCAGAATCAAAATTTGTGCATTAAAGAGGTATAAACCCTAATTTTTGTAAATCCTTAAGATTTATGTTAATGTTGTTATTTGTTGTTTAGAACAGTGTTTAAGGATGTTATTTAATGATCTATAATGTTACATCATAGATCCATAACATCTAGATGTAAGAAAATGGGATTTTAAGAACTGACATAGAAACCTAATTTTAAGGCCTGACAGCCATATGTCAGAGCCTCTAGATCTCTGTGTGCTAGATGTTATGTGTGTTAGATGTTATAGACTTGTTCTCTGCCATGAGAAGAGTAGACTGAAAGTGGAATCAAGTCCATACAATGTCTAGATCTCAAGATATAAGTGGTCAAACACGATTGACCGACTATGGGAACTGATTTCTGGGCAACCTAGAAAATCCCCAGAAACCCAGAATTTCTGACAGTCATTTTTAAGGCCTTTGATCTTGCAACTGTTAAGTAGTTAGGTTATGTTGATGTATAGGATTTGTAGTCTGACATATGGACTACACATTCATGCTATTAGAACACCCAGATCTTACACAGGATCAAAGCTATGAGTGGTCAAAGTATGGTTGACCATCTGCCGGATGAAGATTCTGGAAAACCCAGAAACCTTCAAGAACAGCTTCTGACATCACTTTAACCAGATTAGATCTTTCATGTGTGATGTTGTAATGCTATAAAAGTGTAATACTTTTGTTCTTTGACATCTCTATTATAGAATTGAACCATTTAAACACACTGACCAAGCCCAGGAATCAAAGATTTAAAGGCACAAAGTAAGACCCTTGAACTGTTCTTTATTTCTGGGTAACCCAGAAAATGAAGAACAGTTCTGACAAGCTATTTGATGGGCTATATCTTTCTGTTGTGGTGTGTTTTAGCTATGAAACTTGTTTGGGGTTGTAGTATTACATCAATACTATATCCTTAATACCACAAACAACCTAGAAACATAATGATCAAGGATCTATCCCTGGTCAAACTAGGTACCTTAAACATTGACTTTGAATCTCAAGAACACCTAATGCGACAGATTTCGTCACTAAAGACCTTTAGCGACGGTTTTTAATAAAAATTAATTAAAATAAATAAAAATTAATTATTAAAAATTCATAAAATTATTTTAAAAATTATTTTAAATTATAAAAATTAAATTTTAATATTTTGACATAAATTTCATTAATATTTTAATTTAATTAAATATTAATGATATTTAATTTATTTAATAATTATATTAAACAAATTAGTTAAAAATGATTTTAATAAATTCAAAATCATTTTAAATGATATTAAAGTATTAAAAAATATTTTTATTTATAATAAATGACTTTTAATATTTTGAGATAAATTTTATTAATAATTTAATATTAATGATAATAAATTTATTTAATAATTATATTAAATAAATTAGTTAAAAATTGTTTTAATATTTTAAAAATTATATAAAAATGATATTAAAGTTTTAAAAAGTATTTTAAGTTATAATAAATAACTTATAATATTTTGATAAGAATTTTATTAATATTTTAATATTAATGATAATACATTTATTTAATAATTATATTAAATAAATTATTTAAAAATAATTTAAATATTTTATAAATCATTTACAGGTGAAATAAATATTTTCAAAATATTTTAAGTTATAATAAATAACTTTTAATATTTTGATATGAATAACATTAATATTTTAATATTAATGGTAATTATTCAAAAATAATTTTAATTTCTTAAAAATCATTTAAAGGTAGCATTAAGGTTTTAAAAATATTTTCAGGTTATAATAAATAACTTTTAAAGTGTTGACATGTACTTCATTAATATTTTAAATTATTTAAATATTAATGATAATGATATTAATTGATAATTAAATCATTAAAAATGTTATAAGTGTTTGAAAAATCATTATAAATGATTTTAATATTTGGAAAAATATTATAAATGATAATTAAATTATCTAATATAATATTTAAGTTCTTGAACAAAGTTTTATTAGAAATAAATTCGTTAATTATCCGAAAATGCAATCGGGATGCAGAAAAGATACCGAACTCAAACCAACTTGACATAGTTTGACTAGGTATATGTTTTTATGTGTTGTAATGACTGACATGAATATGTGACAACATGTTTAAGCAGTATGATGTGTTAAGTTGTATTATTCTAATTAAAAGAATAATTCTATTGATGATAGGACTTCATATTAAAAGCTTAAGCTATACTACGTAGCAGTAATCAGCTATCAAGGCAAGTACTCTAACCTTACTCAAAATTTTATATTGAGCAAATATTCAATACAAGGCATGTTTATGAATAATTATTGTAAATTATTCATATCCATAATGATATCCAGAATACGTTTATAAAAATTATTCTTATATTGAAAAAATGTTATTCAATTCAGTTATTAGTTATTAATATCTCACTATTGTCTGTTATCATACAAGTGTCCCCACTAGTATGAACTGTTGTATTTCTACAAGAATTCTTGAACTTGAAATTCTTTGATATGACCAACCATGTTACATACTATCAAACTTTGGTAAGTATTTATGACTGTCTAAGCTATTTGACTCGGATAGACATAGTTTGAATTGTACTGTTGAATAGTATTAGTTATGATAAAGTCATCCAACTGAACTGTTTAAGTTAGGACTCCAGACTGAGTATGAACAACCCTTAATGGAAATTGTTTATGTGCCCAATGCGAACAGTGTGAACGAATTATCGTTCAAACAGATAGTATTGATCAATACAGGACATAACAGGACTGATCACCCTACATGTAAGACCCCAACTTTTATGAATAAAGATTTAGTTTTCTTTATATATTATTTCGAAACAGTAAGGTGTTGTTTTGATAAATATGAAAGTTATGGGTGAAATGTGCAAATATTTTTAAAATGAGCAAGTGGTTATAAAATATTCTTGTTGTCGGGGAATATTCGTTTGGTCATAGAATATTCTTGTTGTCGGGGAATATTCGTACGACGGCGCAGCTATTTGTGGGCCCCCACAACGGAATAACTGTCGGATATAGAAAGCGACAGAAATAACTTTTTTTACAAAATAACGGCGTGGTTGTTACCGTTAGTACTGTTGAAATACCCGGTGGATAAAATACAGTGATACACGGTGTTGCATAGTAGCACACGGTATTGCACAGTATTTCGAATTATTGAGTCTTACGTGAAAAGCCATTACTCAATTATTGTTACAGTAATTACTGTTCAATATTTTATATTATTGACTCAATAATTGCTACGTTGATATTTTATATTATTGACTCAATAATTGTTACATTGATATTTTATTGACTCAATAATTGCTACGTTGCCATTTTATATGATTGATTCAATAATGGCTACAGTTGATATTTTGTAGTATTGATTCAATAATTGTCGTTGCACAGTATTTCACGTTATCAACTCAATAATTCTTATTATTTGAATAATATTATTAGATAGCATTATTGACAATGTCTAAGGAAGTTCTATCTAGGAGGGGTTATTTAATTGCGCGCCAGTAAGGAGAAGTCCTTATCGGAAGGCCCCCTCTTTCCTGGGAACGACCTGGTTGTTAATATTGTAGTTCTATAATATTATTTATGAATAATTAATTATTGATTTATATGATAAGGAAATATTTATTTTGTGGATATTAAAGAAGGAATTGGCGCTGGTGAGTTTTTATCAATATTTTGGTAATCATCTGTTTATGGATTTCGGATAATTTATGTTTGAAATTTGGAAAAACTTTCTTCTGCAAAGTTGTAGAGAATTAAATTTCCTATAGAAGGACATAGGATTTGTATTTTTCTGATGAAGGGGCTATTTATTATGAATTATTGAAGTTTTGGAAAATAAATATTATTTAATGGGTGGGCCCCACTTTTGTTGAAAATTTAAAAATTTGGGAAGCCGCCAGGCGGCGGAATTTTTTTTAAAAATAATAATATTTTATTATTTTAGTCTCCTTTGGCATCCTAAGCTTTTCCTATAAATAGGGTGCTTAGGTTAGAATTGAAAATCACACCAGAATCAGAAGTTTTCTCTCTCTATAATATCGAGCGTATTTTTGTGAGTATTTCAATACTTTGAGTGTTGCTATTCAGTGCAAGTTTTCTTCGGTATTATATCCGATATTCCAGTCAGAGGTACTATCTTTTTGAGGTAAGGGATGTTATTTTCTTTCGTAAATGATGTTATTCTTTTCAATATCATTATACAGAAATATTGTCATGGATTTTATGTTGAAATTCTTACTTTTTCCGTCGGGATTACTATTCACGTATACGACACTATTCACGTATACGGCACTATTCACGAAAAATTAAATTTTCTTCTATTTGTCCAAATTGCTTGTTAAGGTTACTATCTTTGATTGTATCCAAGTTTTGAGCTCTATTCTTGAATTTTGCTCCATAATTGATTATTACGAGGTATTTTTGAATTGGATATACTAAAATACGAATCCTTAGTCTTTGTCTTTTATCTCACTGGATTCGTTTTTTTAAAAAAATGTTTTTCATCATTCTCAGTCCTAAAAGGTGATGTAACTGAATATCTTTGGCCTGTAGAGCAAAGATGAATGATTACTTAATGAATATCTTTGGCCTGTAGAGCAAAGATGAATGATTACCTGATGAATATCTTTGGCCTGTAGTGCAAAGATGACAGGTGTTGAGATGAATATGACCACTGATGATACAAATGAATATCTTTGGCCTGTAGTGCAAAGATGAATATTTGATTCGAGATGTATATTGATTGATGTTACAGGGATAAAATATTGATGATGGACTTTTAAATCATAGAAGATAGTAGACTTGATTCTCTGCTTAACTCTTCTAATGAATTGTTATTTCCGCTGCGAATATTGATCTAAGATTGGTTGTCCATTATATTTTATCTGATTTATTGAAGGCTAACGATAATTTATTTTCCATTATCTTAGTCATAATATTCTTTACTGAGCTAGTTGAGCTCACCCTTTTCATCTGTTGTCCTCTTCAGGAAATGAGAATGTTGCGGGAACTAGTCGGGGGACAGAGTGATGGTCCGAGTTAGAGCAGTAGTAGTCCTCACTATTTCTGATAAATAGTGTGATAATAATTGTAATGAGGACTTAGTTTGAATCTTAATATTTTCTACATATTTGTATTGACACTCACAGTTGTGTGGTCGTATTTTGCACGACCGTATGATATAAAGTTTGTATTTGAATTCTGTACCATGTATTTGGCGACTCATAATAGGTTGGGTTGACTGGACCTATTCTGGGGGGCGTCACAGTTGGTATCAGAGCTTAGGGATATGATCTCTAGCGGAGATCGGGGAATAGAACTAGGAGGGGAGAGACGAGTAAATCCTTCGCTAGTGTGTCCTACCTAAGCTTATATGGTATTTAATTGGTCAGTCGGAGCATAGGGTTAATATGTGATATGTTGATTTGTTTAATTAACCCTTGTTTTATGGCAGTATTTGAGAATGGCAGCTGAGAATGTTAACAACGAAGTGAATGAGACCGTGGAGACACCTTTAATCGTTAACCAGGAGAACGTGCAACAAGAAGGCAATGTTCATCCTGAAAATAACGCTGGTCAGACGATAAACGATGAGATGTTTAGAAGTTTTTTGCAGTTTATGCAAAATCAGACGAGGGAGACTCGTGTGCAACATACAGGTGGAGATAATAACAACACACGAGCTGTCACTGCTAAGCAGTTCAAAGAATTGGGACCACCAGAGTTTCTGGGAAAGCCAGATCCGATCAAGGCGGAGACGTGGATTAAAAAAATTACCAAGATATTTGATGTCTTGGGATGTACAGAGGAACAGAAGGTTCCATTCGGCACGTTTATGTTCCGTGGAGAGGCAGATTACTGGTAGGAATCTGTGAAACGTACCCAGTCTGCCGCACTTAAAATGTCTTGGGAAGCGTTCCAAAAATTGTTCAATGACAAGTACTTTCCTGAAAGTATTCGTCATATGAAGGAAGTAGAGTTTATTAGACTCGAGCAAAACAACATGACGGTATCCCAGTACGAGGCTAAGTTCGCGGAGCTGTCCAGGTTTGCACCTCATTTGGTGGAGAATGAGGAACATATGACGCGGATGTTTCTAAGAGGTTTGAAACCCGAAATACGTCAATACCTCATTTCTCATAAATTTTCTTTATATTCGGATGTAGTAAACAGGGCCCAGTTATTAGAACGAGATAATGATTATGTTCAACCGAGGGACCACAACCAAGGTCGTACCGGTGGCAGCAGTCATCGGAGCAATGACAACCAGCGAGGAGGAAAGTATAACAGAAGCGGTAACCACTCCAGTGGTTATCGTGGCCATGATAGTAGAAGAAGCGAATCGGGAGGAGATTTCAAGAAGAGAAGGTACAACAATGAGAACGCGAAGATGTCAACATCAGCACCAGCATCAACTGTTTCGAGGGGAGGAGAACGACCACCGGTCATATGCTTTAAATGCGGGAAAGAGGGACATATCAGCCCAAACTGCCCACAACAGTTCAAAGGATGTTATAACTGTGGAAAAGAAGGACATATAGCTCGAGATTGTCCTGTTGCGAAACCAAGTTCAGCGGGGGTGGTGATTCCAAAGGCGGTTGCAGACAAGTCAAAGTCGGTGATTCCTGGAAGAGCGTTTGTCGTGACAGCCCAAAACGCGAGGAATCCACACGAGGTGATTACGGGTAAGCTGATCATAAACTCTTGTGAAGTTTATACCTTGTTAGATACCGGTGCTACCCATTCCTTTATTTCACCTGCTTGTGCTCAACGTTTGAACTTGACTTCTGATAAATTAGACTTTGACTTATCTGTTGAAACTCCGTTAGGAGAAACCTTTGTTACATCTACAGTTTACAAATCTTGCTTGATTCAGATTGGTACCCTTACCTTACCTGTTGATCTTATATCTTTGAAAAAACTTGCATTTGACGTGATTTTAGGAATTGACTGGTTAACCACTTACCATGCCAAAATTGATTATTTTCGTAAGGTTGTTAGTTTTCATATTCCTAATCAACCTGTTGTACGAATTCAAACCACCAAACCACTAAAATCAGTCAATATCATTTCAAATCCCAAGGCTATTCGTTTATTAAAAAACGGATGTCAAGCTTTCTTAGCTCATGTCACTGATCTAAACCAGAATACATCAGATTTGAATAATATTTCCGTTGTTAATGAGTTTCCTGATGTATTTCCCAAAGAACTTCCCGGTCTACCCCCAGAACGTGAAGTTGAATTCTTTATTGACCTTGAGCCCGGTACAAAGCCCATTTCTAAAATCCCATATCGAATGGCTCCTATTGAACTTCAGGAGTTAAAGATCCAATTACAAGAGTTGTTAGACATCGGTTTTATTCGTCCTAGTACGTCTCCTTGGGGTGCTCCTGTTTTATTCGTAAAGAAGAAAGACGGGAGTATGCGACTTTGCATTGACTATCGGGAGTTGAACCATGTCACCATAAAGAATAGGTATCCGTTACCTCGTATTGATGACCTGTTCGACCAGTTGCAAGGAGCGCAATTCTTTTCAAAGATCGATCTTCGTTCTGGATATCATCAGTTGAAGATTAAAACTGAGGATATTCCAAAGACTGCTTTCAGAACACGGTACGGGCATTATGAGTTCTTAGTCATGTCTTTTGGATTGACTAATGCTCCTGCTGCTTTCATGGATATGATGAACCGTGTATTTAAGGAGTATTTAGATCAATTCGTTGTTGTCTTTATTGATGACATCCTCATCTATTCTAAAAGCCTTGAAGATCATGAACACCATTTGAAGTTAGTACTTCAAAAGCTTCGTGAGAACAATCTATATGCCAAGCTGAAGAAATGCGAGTTTTGGCTTGAGGAAGTAGCATTTCTTGGGCACGTGGTATCGAAACGTGGAGTATCTGTTGACCCGGCGAAGATTGAAGCAATACAAAGCTGGGAGCAACCTAAGTCGGTGATCGAAGTACGAAGCTTTCTGGGCTTAGCTGGTTATTATCGGAGATTCGTAGAGGGATTTTCTTGAATCGCTACTCCATTAACTCAGTTGACTCGGAAAGATACAAAATTCGTTTGGAGAGAGGAATGCGAGAAGAGCTTCCAAGAGCTCAAGAGGAGACTTATTTCGGCACCTGTTCTGACAATACCATCTGGTTCGGATGGATTTTTTATTTACAGCGATGCTTCAGGCAAAGGGTTAGGATGTGTTCTCATGCAACATGGGAAAGTCATAGCCTATGCCTCGCGACAACTCAAAGAATATGAGAGAAATTATCCTACTAATGATCTAGAGTTGGCAGCAGTCGTTTTTGCGTTGAAGATCTGGAGACATTACTTGTACGGAGAGAAAGTGGAGATTTATACGGATCATAAGAGCCTTAAATATTTCTTCACTAAGAAGGAACTCAACATGCGGCAACGACGTTGGCTTGAGCTGTTGAAAGATTACGATCATACTATCCAATACCATCCTGGAAAACCGAACGTGGTAGCTGACGCATTGAGTAGAAGATCATATGTGGGAAAGAGTGCGATAATGTCAAGTATACGCGTAGAACCAGCTTTGATTGATAAAGTTAAAGCTGCTCAAGCTACGGATGCGGAGCTGATGAAGATGAAGAAGAAGGTGCAAGAAGGTGCAATTCCAGAAGCAAGAATCGATGAAGATGGAATACTTCGAGTCAACTCCAGACTTTGTGTTCCTAACGATTCTGACTTGAAGTATAGAATCATGATGGAGGCACACAACACACCGTTTGCAATCCATCCTGGGAGTACTAAAATGTATCGTGATCTTCGACATACATTTTGGTGGAGCAATATGAAGAGAGAGATCGCGGAGTTCATCTCGAGATGTTTAACTTGTCAACGTGTAAAGGCGGAGCATCAAGTGCCGAAGGGTCCATTGCAACCACTGGAGATTCCGAATGGAAGTGGGAACACATTACGATGGATTTCGTTACGGGTCTTCCCAAGGTTTCTCAAGGCTTAGATGCGATTTGGATTATTGTTGATAGATTAACCAAGTCTGCTCATTTCTTGCCGATACGAGAGACTTATTCCCTTGAACGTCTTGCTCATATGTACGTGAATGAGATTGTGAGATTGCATGGCATGCCAGTATTCATAGTTTCGGATCGTGACCCCAGATTTACTTCACGATTTTGGATCAGTTTGCAGAAAGCTATGGGTACGGATTTACGATTCAGTTCGGCTTATCATCCTCAAACAGACGGACAATCGGAAAGGACTATCCAAACTCTTGAAGATCTATTGAGACTCTGTGTTCTAGACTTCAAAGGGAGTTGGGATAAGTACTTACCATTGGTGGAATTCTCCTACAACAACAGTTATCAGACAAGTATAGGCGTAGCTCCGTTCGAGGCATTGTATGGGAGAAAGTGTCGCTCTCCAGTATGTTGGAACGAGGTGGGTGAAACAACATTGTTGGGACCGGCGTTAGTACGTATGACTACAGAAAAGATCCAAATGATTTGACAACGTATACAAACAGCACAAGATCGACAAAAGAGTTATGCGGATCTTCATCGAAAGGACGTGGAATTTAATGTTGGGGACCATGTGTTATTACGTATTGCTCCGTGGAAAGGAGTTACAAGGTTTTGGAAGAGAGGAAAGCTCAACCCACGATTCATTGGTCCATTTGAGATTCTTGACCGAATAGGAAATGTAGCTTATAGACTCGCTTTACCTCCAAGCATGTCTCGTGTTCATAACGTGTTTCACATATCCGTGTTACGTAAATATTTGAAGGATCCAAACCGCATTATTGAGTTAGAACCAGACGAGATAGCAGAAGATTTAACGTACGAGGAGGTACCTGTCAAGATCTTGGATAGGAAGGAGCATGTCCTACGCTCGAAAATTATACCTCAAGTTAAAGTTTTGTGGAGAAACCATGCAATTGAGGAAATGACCTGGGAGTTGGAATCGGAAATGAAAGCGAGGTATCCTCACCTTTTCGACATACCAGGTACGTACGTCAATTTTGAGGACGAAATTTCATAAGGAGGGGAGGTTGTAAGACCCCAACTTTTATGAATAAAGATTTAGTTTTCTTTATATATTATTTCAAAACAGTAAGGTGTTGTTTTGATAAATATGAAAGTTATGGGTGAAATGTGCAAACATTTTTAAAATGAGCAAGTGGTTATAAAATATTCTTGTTGTCGGAGAATATTCGTTTGGTCGTGGAATATTCTTGTTGTCGGGGAATATTCGTACGACGGCACAGCTATTTGTGGGCCCCCACAACGGAATAACTGTCGGATATAGAAAGCGACAGAAATAACTTTTTTTACAAAATAACGGCGTGGTTGTTACCGTTAGTACTGTTGAAATACCAGGTGGATAAAATACAGTGATACACGGTGTTGCATAGTAGCACACGGTATTGCACAGTATTTCGAATTATTGAGTCTTACGTGAAAAGCCATTACTCAATTATTGTTACAGTAATTACTGTTCAATATTTTATATTATTGACTCAATAATTGCTACGTTGATATTTTATATTATTGACTCAATAATTGTTACATTGATATTTTATTGACTCAATAATTGCTACGTTGCCATTTTATATGATTGATTCAATAATGGCTACAGTTGATATTTTGTAGTATTGATTCAATAATTGTCGTTGCACAGTATTTCACGTTATCAACTCAATAATTCTTATTATTTGAATAATATTATTAGATAGCATTATTGACAATGTCTAAGGAAGTTCTGTCTAGGAGGGGTTATTTAATTGCGCGCCAGTAAGGAGAAGTCCTTATCAGAAGGCCCCCTCTTTCCTGGGAACGACCTGGTTGTTAATATTGTAGTTCTATAATATTATTTATGAATAATTAATTATTAATTTATATGATAAGGAAATATTTATTTTGTGGATATTAAAGAAGGAATTGGCGCTGGTGAGTTTTGAGCTCTATTCTTGAATTTTGCTCCATAATTGATTATTACGAGGTATTTTTGAATTAGATATACTAAAATACGAATCCTTAGTCTTTGTCTTTTATCTCACTGGATTCGTTTTTTTAAAAAAAATATTTTTCATCATTCTCAGTCCTAAAAGGTGATGTAACTGAATATCTTTGGCCTGTAGAGCAAAGATGAATGATTACTTGATGAATATCTTTGGCCTGTAGAGCAAAGATGAATGATTACCTGATGAATATCTTTGGCCTGTAGTGCAAAGATGACAGGTGTTGAGATGAATATGACCACTGATGATACAAATGAATATCTTTGGCCTGTAGTGCAAAGATGAATATTTGATTCGAGATGTATAGTGATTGATGTTACAGGGTTAAAATATTGATGATGGACTTTTAAATCATAGAAGATAGTAGACTTGATTCTCTGCTTAACTCTTCTAATGAATTGTTATTTCCGCTGCGAATATTGATCTAAGATTGGTTGTCCATTATATTTTATCTTATTTATTGAAGGCTAACGATAATTTATTTTCCATTATCTTAGTCATAATATTCTTTACTGAGCTAGTTGAGCTCACCCTTTTCATCTGTTGTCCTCTTCAGGAAATGAGAATGTTGCGGGAACTAGTCGGGGGACAGAGTGATGGTCCGAGTTAGAGCAGTAGTAGTCCTCACTATTTCTGATAAATAGTGTGATAATAATTGTAATGAGGACTTAGTTTGAATCTTAATATTTTCTACATATTTGTATTGACACTCACAGTTGTGTGGTCGTATTTTGCACGACCGTATGATATAAAGTTTGTATTTGAATTCTGTACCATGTATTTGGCGACTCAGAATAGGTTGGGTTGACTGGACCTATTCTGGGGGCGTCACACTACATGTCCGTAAGACCAGCGTGGTTTGTAGATGAATTTCTATTTAAACCTTTTTAAAAATAAAAAATAAAAGTTCATGGTCCATTGACCGCTCAGTATTTATAGTCACTACATCGTTTCAAAATTTTAAACGATTTGATATGTTATTAAGATATGTTTCGAAAGACTTCACAACTATTGATTTGTTGTAGAAGTATACCTCAAAGAAAATATTTACTTCTTTCAACTAAAGTTTATTAATTGCTATTACTTGCTGGGCAATTGAATGCTCATTCTTGCTTTAAATTAAATGTTTTCAGCTAAGCGTGATCAACCAGAAGGCTCTGGCATAAACGAAGGAAAAGGAAAGCTACAAGAATAGGTTTATGGTATCTTATGTAATAGTTAGACTTTATTAAGACGATAATATTTACTAATTAGCATGTAATGAATATTTTAAAGGTCGTGTACCTGGGATTAGACAACTCTGATATGTATATTAAGTTTATTACAACTCTAATATGTATATTAAGTTTGTTATTTATATTATTCCGCGATATCGTGTAGCACCAAGTTTGGGTTTCAAGTACCTGGATTTGGGGGCGTCACATAACTCTTTTGTCGTTCCTATGCTACTTGTATTCATTGTCGAATCATTTGGATATTTTCTATTGTCATGCGCACCAAATCGGGCCCTAATAATTTTTCTTTTCATACCTTATTCCATCATAATGGAGAGCGACAATTGCGTCCATACAAAGCCTCGAATGGGGAAATGTCTATACTTGCTTGATAAATATTGTTGTAGGAGAATTCAATCAATGGTAAGCATTTGTCCCAACTTCCTTTGAAGTATAGTACGCATAGTCTTAATAGAGCTTCGAAAGTTTGAATTGTCCTTTACGATTGCCCGTTAGTTTGGGGATGATATGCAGAATTGAATTGTAGCTCGATACCCATAGCTTTTTGGAAGTTGATCCAAAATTGTGAAGTGAATCTAAGGTCTCGATCAAAAACTATGGATATCGGTATGTAATGCAATCTCACAATCTCACTTATGTACATACTAGTAAGACGCTCAAGTGGATAGTTTTCTCGTATGGGTAAGAAATGATTGGACTTCGTCAATCTATCTACAATGACCCGAATTTCATCCACGCCTTGAGAAACATTTGGAAGACCCGTCATGAAATCCATATTGATGTGTTTCCACTTCTATTCTGGAACCTCGAGTGGTTGCAATGGACCCTTAGGTACTTGATGCTCTGCCTTGACACGTTGACAAATTAAACACCTTGAGATAAACTTTACGATCTCTCTCTTCATGTTTCTTCACCAAAATATATGTCGAAGGTCATGATACATTTTGGTACTTTTAAGGTGGATTGCAAACTATGTATTTGTGCCTCTATCGTGATATTTTATTTTAATTCAGGGTCGTTAGGGACATAGAGTCAAGAATTAACTCGAAGTATCCATGCGCAATCTGCATATAGGTCCATGGTGTCTTTATCTCTATCTATATCTTTTGTAAGTCGTACAAAATGTGTCTTTGTGTTGTTATTATTGCACTTGTACTCGCATATGATCTTCTACTTAATGTGTCAGCTACAACGTTCGCCTTTCCTAGGTGATACTGAATGGTGTGGTCGTAATTGTTTAACAGCTCAAACCAACGTCGTTGTCGCATATTGAGTTCCTTCTGAGTGAAAAAATATTTGAGGCTTTTGTGATCAGTAAAAATCTCCACTTTCTCTCCGTACAAGTAATGTTTCCAGATCTTCAATATGAAAACGACCGCTGCCAACTCTAGATCATGAGTAAGGTAATTTTTCTCATAATCCTTGAGTTATCGGGAGGCATAAATTATAACTTTTCCATGTTGTATAAGAACGTAACCTAGACCTCTGTCTGAAGCATCACTGTAGATGACAAATCCTCTTGATCCTAACGGTATGGTCAGAACAGGAGCTGAAACAAGTCTCCTATTGATTTCTTGGAAGCTCTTCTCGCATTCTCATTCAAATTTTATACTTTTTTGAGTTAGCTGAGTTAATGGAGTGGCAATTTGAGAAAATCCTTCTATGAATCTCTGATAATATCCAGCTAGGTCCAGAATGCTTCGTACTTCGGTTACTGTCTTAGGTTGCTACCATTTTAAAATTACTTCAATCTTCGCATGATCAACTGATATTCCTTGTTTAGAAATCACATGACCAAGGCATGCTACTTCCTCTAGCAAGAACTCATATTTCATCAACTTGGTATATAACTTATTCTCACATAGCTTTTGGAGTATCAATCTCAAGTGTTGTTCATGATCCTCGCGACTCTTAGAGTATATGAGGATGTCATCGATAAATACAACCACAAAATGATCCAAATATTCCTTGAATATTCGGTTCATCGTGTCTATGAAAGCTGTAAGATCATTGGTTAATCCAAAAGGCATGAATAAGAACTCGTAATGCCCATAGCGAGTTCTGAAGGCATTCTTAGGAATGTCATCATCTTTATCCTTCAACTAATGATACCCAAAATGAAGATTAATCTTTGAAAAATATTGAGCACCTTGTAAATGATCAAGCATATCATCAATTCGAGGTAACGGATACTTATTTTTGATGGTGACATGGTTCAACTCTCGATAATCAATGCACAGTCCCATACTCCCATCTTTCTTCTTCACAAATAGAACAAGAGCACCCCAAGGCATTATACTCAGACGTAAGAAACCAGTATCTAACAATTCCTGAAGTTGGACTTTTAACTCTTAAAGTTCAACGGGAGCCATTCGATATGGGGCTTTGGAAATAAGTTTTGTATTGGGTTCTGCGTTAACATAAAATTCAATTTCACGATTTGGGGGTAAGTTATGTAGTTCTTCAGGGAAAACATCAGGAAATTCATTAACAATAGAAATATCATTCAAGACTGACGTATTTTTATTTAAATCAGTTATATGGGCTATGAAGACTTGACATCTATTTTTCAATAAATGAATGGCTTTATGGCTAGAAATTACGATTATTGATTTCAATGGTTTAGTTGCTTGAATTTTCGTAATAGGTTGATTAGGAATATGAAAACTAATGATCTTCTGAAAGCAATCAATTTTAGCATGATGGGTAGTCAACTAATTAATTCCTAAAATTACATCAAACTCATGCATTTCCAAATAAATAAGATCAATGGGTAATGTGAGGCTGTTGATTTGGACCAAACAGGATTTATAGACAATGTATGTAATGGCTATTTCTCATAATGGGGATTCAACTAATATGCCAAAGTCTAATTTTCAGGAGTTAAAGTTTAAACGTTGAACACATGCAGGGTGAAATAAAAATGTGGGTAGCGTTAGTATCTAACAAGGCATAGACTTCATAAGAGATAATAAGTATTTTACCCGTGATAACTTCATTCGGGTTCCATGCTTTTTGGGACTTCACGACAAAAGCACTTCCCTGAACCATAGACTTTGACTTGTTCGTGTCAGCCTTTAGTGTCATCATTACAACTAGACTTGATTTTTCTACAAGAAAAAATTGAGCTATATGACCTTTATTTCCACAACTGAAACATACCTTGGATGTTTTTGTACAGTTTGGGCTGAATTGTCCCTCATGTCTGCACTTGTTATATTTGACTGGTGGTTGTTCTCTTCCCCTTGAAATTGGTGTTGGTGTTGATGTCGGTGCCTTTCCATGGTCATTGTTGAGTTTCCTTTTCTTGAAGTTATTTCCACTCGACTCAATTCTTCTATTATCTAGGCAAGGATTACCACTAAAGTGGTTACCATCTCTGGCATAATGATTTCCTCCTTGTTGGTTCTCATTGTTTCGATGATTGTTACCACTATTACAATTATTATTGTAATTTCTCTTTTACTGTCGGCCGTTGTCTCTCGGTTACAATGTTTCTTTCTCTCATTCTACTAATTGAGCCATATCCATGATATCTGAATATAAATGATGTTTATGAGAAATAAGATGTTGGCGAATCTCAAATTTCAAACCTCGTAAGAATATTCGAGTCACGCACTCTTCATTGTCCACCAAGTGGGGCCTAAATCGGGATAGCTCAGCAAATTTGGCCTCATGCTGTGAGATAGTTATATTGTTTTACTCAACCTTAATAAATTTCATTTCCTTCATGTATCGAATGCTCTCTAGAAAATAATTTTTCATTAAACAACTCTTAAAACTCCGCCCAAGGCATTTCAAGTGTTGAGTGATGTGTACGTTTCACTGCTTCCCACCAGCGATCTGGTTATTCTCGTAACATAAAGGTGGTGAAGAGAACCTTTTGATCATCAGCGTAACGTAGTACATCAAATATCTTCATCATTTGTTCGAGCCACGCCGCTGCATTGAGTGGGTCCAGTTTTTCGTCAAATTCAGGTGGTCCTAACTCTTTGAACTGCTTGGTAGTGACCCAGAGGCGTACTAGAGATCTAGAATGGGGGGTTGAATAAATCTTTTAACTTCTTCAATTACTTATTTGAGTATTACCAAATAATTAATTAATCAAGATTATCTATGCACAACGGAATATAAGTTTGAAAACTCCCCTTGAAGATTTTGTAAGAAATCTCAACTCTAAAATGAGTTCTACGAATAGACAAACAAATAGCAGATATTACAGTTATAGCCAGCATAATGTAAATGACGTAAATTAAAAGACACCAGAGGTTTAAATGGTTCGGAGACTAAACAATTTCTATTCCACTCTTATACTCAACGTGTAGGATGTCCACTAAGGATATAAGGCCAGCGGACCATTTTATAACTGAACCACTAAGGTTCCTTCAAGACACTAAGTCTCAAAAATTGGGTCACTAAGACCAGGATCCTATAACCCCAATTTGGTCACTTAGACCAGGATCCTCTGACCCCAATTCAGTCACACATACCCAAGATCTAACTACCCCAATTCGGTCACACAGACCAGGATCCTCTGACCCTTCTTCATATTTGTTGAAGTGTGTTAGAGGTGCTACTAAGATGGCTTGTATGCTCTTCATCTTATGATACTTAACAACATTTTTGATCATCTCTTTAGTGTTTGCTGAACTTTGTTGTTGAAGCTCGAACTCTTTTGATTATCAGCAGTAACTCATAATCATGGTTGATGTGCTGCTAAGCTATTTAATTAAGCTCTTTTTCTTTTGTGCTTATCAACCTTGAACACTTTTTGGATCGTAGACTTTTGCTCTACGTCTTCAGTTGGTTGGCTCTTAGTGTTCCTGGTGAAACATAGAGTGGTGCTTGAGATTTGCCTTCTGATCTGCCACTCTCACGTTACCAGCATCAACTGCATGGCTTCTTTATACTTAGACTTTTAGTTCTGTCATGTCCTCCTTTATCTTGGCTCTTTGGCTCTAGCACTTTAGTTTATGGATTTTTACTTTTTGTCTTTGGCTCTACGGCTCTTACTTTTTCAAGTGCTCATTAAATTCTTCTAGTCTGATGAGGTGCTACCAAGATTACATTTTATCTCCTTCTTTTTTTGTACTTCGCAGCATTGAACAAATCTTCAATTGTAGAGTGATACTTACTCTACGTTTTTCATCTTTCAGCACTATATTCTTTTTCTATAATGATCCTCTTCTTGTATTTGTCGTTCAATTGCCCACCATCATCATCTCTTATTTCAAATGATATTTCCTTTTATAATCCGATTAAAATCTTCCCATTGAGAAGTATTCGTTGGAGCATTTAATGCTTAGATACTTTGATATCTCTAATGTTGACTTTATGGAGATATGTGTCAGTGTACTTTCTGAGTTGAGACTTATCACATCAATCAGTAACTTTACTTACTTTTCTGACAAATTGCTTTCGGCAAACTAGCCCGTGGATACACCTTTGATTTTTCCGTAGGGATATTGTTATACACCTTGGGATCTTCTTATCACAACGTTCCATTTGTCAGTCCTCTTGTCAGACCTAACTTGACTATACGATATGGTGATTAATCAATCATAAGGTTGAGATCTACGTTTTGTTGAACTTTTTGTTCTTCTGTCTATAGATAGTAGAGTGATGGAGATCATAGACTTTTGCTCTATATTATCACTACTACTATTACTTCAGCTTCTGTTCTGCTTTTTGATTACTTTATGATGCTTGGATTTGATGTGCAGATTCTTCTTCATTTTCCTAATACTGTAGCTGTTCTGCGAAGTCAAAAACAGCTTAATAAATTAGTTGTCCCTTTTTGCTTTCAAATGTCAGTTGTTGTTCTATGAAATCCTGATTTCTCTGCTAACTGTTACGATCTTTACGATCAGGTAGAATACCTTTGCATTGTGACTTTTATAGATTCCTTCTGGATATCTCTTATGGTGAGAACTATACTAAGATATTATTAGAGTATATACTTCTGCTATATGCTTCATCTTGTGATCTTCACCTTATATCCATGGCACAAAGTAAGCTCTATAATCTCCTTTAGCTCTATGGTCAACTTTAAAAATAAAGCTTTACGATTCTGAGGCTGACTATATGATCTTGACTTCTCTGAACGATCTTAGAGTTATCTTACGATTCAGTGCTTGGTTGAAGTATTCTACGATCAGCCTTTACTGAACAATTCTTACTTGACTTTAAGATTCACTGGTTACTTAGTAAGTTGGTTGTTGCTTTGCTAAGTGATATTTACAATAATTTTGATAGCTTTTGCGACTTTTTCTACAGCTCTCTGATATTTTTGCAGCTTTTATATCATCTGATTATATTACGAGCTTATCTTATCTTATTCGATGAAGTGAGCTTTGCTATTACCCTGAGGCTTTATGAACAAAGTTAACTCTACGAAGTATCTCCATACTATGAGTTGGCATAATAACTTTACGATCAACGACTTCCTATCATCTATAAAATTTAATTATATTATCTTCAAGCACATGTATATTACTCTGTTGACTATACTACTAACATGCAGAGTAACTTTTACAAGTGATCTTGTCTATTACATATGCAGATAGATTAAAGATCAACCTAACAAGTTTGATCATACTATTCTAAGTCATTGAACATAGATATCTCAATTAAAGACTGTACAAAACTTATGCATACCAATATAACTAAAGTGTTTCATCATCAAATCATATACATTTGGAATCTCATGAATGTTCTAATCAATCCCCCCTTAATAAAGTATCCTTCTAATCTATAATTAGATTCCTACCAATCTCTCTCTATTTGAGGATGACAAAAATGCTATGGCAACCCATTCAATCAATTTCATATAGAGCATATGAATGATTATGAATGACTTAATATACAAGAAGTTATTGTATTGCTAAACCAACAGATATGAATACAATGATGTGCATTCAGCATAACATTCATATATATATATATATATATATATATATATATATATATATATATATATATATATCAATTGTAATTAACCATTCATGCATAATTAAAAAATCCATCCATCCACACAAAAAGCAAATAACCATATAGTCTTAAGTCTTTACAACCCCAAAAATAATTAAACCAAAAGTCTTAAGAAACTTCACCAAAATAGTTTCAAATGTACCTTCCATTTCATTTGTCCTTTTGAACTCTTTTTTGCTTATTCTTGTTTGTCTTGCTTTTTTGACTCTGCATAGCTTCTTCTTGTACTCCTTCCTGCTCCTTTGCAATGTCAGCCGTATCATCCTTGTCCTCTTCTTCTTCTTCTTGCTCCCCCTCAGATAATTCCTGCTGCTTATCAGCCTTGGTCAGCTTCTCTTTATGATGTTTCCTCTTTTTCGACGTCGGGAAAAAATCCACGGGTCGGGTCACAATCCAGATCTTTCTCTCTTCTTAAGTTATCTCCACCCTTACTCTTTTTATTGCGAAAAAGGTTTTGTTAACAAAACAGACACAAACACGTGCAAGTATACACGGTCAACAAGTAATATATGATAAGTAAAGATCGTTCCCACGGAGAAAATCAATTACTTCTAATCTATCATGCAACAACTTTATAGCTATTTCTGGCTGCTTAAACTAGTAAATAAGATGTGAATTAATGACTAAAATGATTATCAACTAAAATTAACTAATTAACAAATGATTGATTCAAATTGGGAAGATATAGGATCCAAATTTCACTTAATGCATCATTTATATCATACACCTCTTGTTAAGCCTAATTAATTATTTCGGAATTGCTAGTCGAGAGAACGAAGGTGAGAAATGGCTATCTTTCGATATAACAAGTCCATATCACATAAAATCCACAAAAGAGATAGAATTCATGTGAACATCAATATTACCTAACTCACTATATGTCTATGTGACTTACAAGTAATGTTGATTTATGCACAAGCTCTCAATTGACTACACATGGTAAGCCGGTATATGTCTATCCGGATTACGAATCACAAAATCTATCACATGAAAATTTCATGAAGATATGCTAGCATAGCCAAATCTGAATTAGTACTGTGACGCCCCCAAAATAGGTTCAATACTCAACCCATTCTGAGTCGCCAAATACATGGTACAGAATCCAAATACAATCTTTTATATCAAACGGTTGTGCAAAATACGACCACACAACTGTGAGTGTCAATACAGACATGTAGAAAATATAAACACTCAAACTAAGTTCTCATTACATTTATTATCACACTATTTTACAAAAAAAATAGTGAGGATTTCTACAGCTCTAACTCGGACCATCACTCCATTCCCCGACTAGTACCCACAATATTCTCATTTTCTGAAGAGAACAATGGAAGAAAAGGGTGAGCTCAACTAGAATATTATGAGTAAGATAATGACAAATAATTTATCGTTAGTCTTCAACAAATCAGATAAAATATTATGGACAACAAGTTTTAGATCAACAACTGTAGCGGAATTAATAATTCATTAGAAGAGTTACGTAGAGAATGATGTCTACTATCTTCTATGATTTAAAAGTCCATCATCAATATTTAATCCCTGTAACATCAATCAATATATATCTCAAATCAAATATTCATCTTTGTACTACGGGCCAAAGATATTCATTTGTATCACCAGTGGTTATGTTCATCTCAACACCTATCCATCTTTGCACTACGGGCCAAAGATATTCATTAGGTAATCATTCATCTTTGTTCTACAGGCTGAAGATATTCATCAAGTAATCATTCATCTTCGCACTACAGGCCAAAGATATTCATTTGTATCATCATTTAAGACTGAGGATGATGAAAAATATTTTAAAGAACGAATCTAGTGAGATAAAGAACAAAGATTAGAGATTCGTAATTTAGTTTATCCATGTTCAAGAATACTCCATAATAATCAATTGTGGAGAAAAATTCAAGAATGAAGATCAAAACATAGATACATCAAAGATAATTTGGACAGAAAAAAAATTAATATTAATTTTTTCTCCCGTGAATAGTTACTCGTGAATAGTAACTCATCATGAAAAGATAAAAATTTCATAAAAAGTTCAAACCAATATTCCAATGAAATGATATTAGATAAAGCGCAAAACTCAAAGAAATTCTGATCATTTCAGGAATTATAGAAGCAATACTTACCATGGTAAGTTAAAATTTAGGAATATGAAATGAAATATTATCACTTTCATAATATGGAATATGAAAGAAAATAATATTCTTTATGAATATTGAAAGAAAATAACATCATTTACAAGAAAAATATTATCCTTTACCTCAGTATAATAGTCAATCTGACTGAAATATCGGATATTATGTTGAGAAAAACTTGCACCGTTATCAACACTCAAAGTATCTAAATACTCACAAGAAATACGCTCAATAGTATAGAGAAAGAAATTTCTAATTCTGGTGTGATTTTCATTTCTAACTAAGCACCCTATTTATAGGAAAATGCCAGAACACCAAAGTTGATTAATGAAACCACGGATGAATTTTCAAGCCTTACATTTTTGAAAATGTGCAGCACACCAACAAGGAATTCAAATTCCTCCGCCAACCACATTTTTATATATAATATATATGTGACAACCCCAAATTCGGGTACTTCATTTTCACAAGATTTGGTGTTCACTTTCTAAATAAAACATGCATCTATCCCATAATAAATAATTGAAAATTAGATTACAACTTTCATAATTACTTAAATAAAAATCATCTTCCTTATAAAAGGAATACAACCTTGTCCAAAAAATATCCCAGGGTTATCTAACCTTAACATAACAAATAAGTGCGAAAATAAAATATTATGTACTAAGTCTTATTACAATCAAAATTAAAGACAACAAGTCTTCACTTGCTCATCTTTCCTTTATCTTTACTTGTTGACGGTACGTCAACATTCTCGGCTTTAACTGCATGGGGTTATAAAATGTGCAAGAGTGAGCAAACAAAAGCTCACTTGAAATATAACAATGATATATCACAACTTAATAACTTCAAAAAGGGTTTGAATAACTTTACTTTTGTCAAAATAAAGAATTGAATAATAATTCTTTCATTATATTTAAAATTCGAATATAGAATTTATCTGAGGGTCATACGACCTTGAACTATGTCCTAGGTTATAAATATTTCTATTTAAAACTTTAATAGTCATTGAGACTATGGACTTTTAACTCGTACTTAATGGGATCAGCCCTTCGTACCATGTATTGTGCATAAACATTCAACGCTTTCGCGTAGTAACCTCCCCTAATAAATAAGGTTGTTTATCTCAGTATTTGAATACAAGTCCGCACCAAAGAAAGTTTGGTTTGGATAAGCTAAAAGGAAATTTGGAGTTTCAACTATCATCAAGTAAGGAGTAGTTGAATCGACTCACAATACTTTATCAGTTCGATAATATAAGAACTATGAACCAATTGTAAGATATAACAATAGACTTCATAATAAGTAGGCATGCTTTAGAAATAACTTAAAGCAATTGAAAGATTAAGTAGATCTTGCTTGAACAATTAAGTCAAGATCGCAATACTTCAATAATACTTCAATACTTGTGTATTATGAATATTAGAATACAGCATAACTTGTACAATACATAACAAGTTAAGAATCGGAAATAAATTTGCATGATATAATGAGCAAGGGTTAGAGAACTTGCACAATGAAAATATTCAATGAGAA
Organism: Panax stipuleanatus; assembly: GCA_020205555.1. Taxonomy (NCBI): domain Eukaryota; kingdom Viridiplantae; phylum Streptophyta; class Magnoliopsida; order Apiales; family Araliaceae; genus Panax; species Panax stipuleanatus. The sequence goes on from CM035122.1 coordinate 51,821,080, forward strand.
AGCTCGCATAAACGTAAAAGAATAAAGATTAGAAAACTTGCCTCAAGCGCAAGCTATACTTTATAATTACAAACCACTTCCATAATTACCTTACATATTACATTGTTTTTATAATATCAATTAGTACACGATTGTTACGTTAACAACGTTGAACTTCTTACTTAAGTTCAACTCACAACGTGGTTTACAACATAAGTTGCTAACTAGCCACATATGTGAGTCTATACTCACAACATACACTTCACAAGCTTATTACACTTTAAACTATCAGGCGTACCTTATGAAAGTAATACACACGTACACATATAATATATTCATATAAGAATTCAAGTCATCTTAAACATATCAAAAGTATGTTATCTCATTGTCTATTACACTTAACAAGTCATCAATATACGTTAGCTAAACAAACACTATACAAAAACTTAACGAAGCACAAAACAAAAACCTGGATAGCAGGTTGCTCCGCTGGGGAGGGTCCACTCAGGGTAAAAGCCCGGCTAGGGCGGGGCCCACTACTGGTGGGTTCCTCCAGCTCTCGAACGGCAGAGAAATAAGTCAATTAGGCTTATTTCTTCACACCAAAGTCTGATTTTCTCAACATGATGTACATGAAACTTAATGAAAACAAAATTTTAGACTCTCAACATGATTATACATACAGAATCATTACAACACCTAATCAAAACATAATTTTCATGATTTTTGAAGAAAATGACATTCTTAAGCATTCTTGACGAAAATTGCTACTGCGAATTCATTTTTAAATTAAATCATGAAATTCCAATTGTGTTAACTCTATTTCTTAACATGTTAACATAATCCATGATCAATTTAAACAACAATTGACAAACACATACCAATTTCGATGATTTAAAGACTATTTTCACAATAAGCTCATAGTAAATTACTATGAACATGACTTCTTCATGTTCATCAGTAATTACGTGGATTGAATTGCTAAAATAACTATATAACTCATATATAAGCATATATATACATCACATATATACATCATGATTAAGTAATTTACACACAAAAAAGATTATTAAAGAGAAGTTCTTTTATGAAAAACATGGAATACGTAAAACACAATATAGAAAAGATTTAACATAGAGATTATACCCTTTCTACCTTGGATTAGGAGGAAAGATGAAGATGATGATGGTGTGTTTGCTTCCTTTTGTTTTCTCAAAGCCTTCTTCTTCTCCCTTCTTCCTTTCCTCTCTATCTTTTCTCTGTTCTTTTCTTTTCTCTCTATTTTGTTCTTTCTTTCTCTAACAGACTAACTTTTCTAAACTAACGTATATTATAGATATATAATATATATAACATATATGTAACTTACAATATTAATATAGCTAATAAGTATTATACTAATTACATATACTAACTATTACTTAATTATATAAGTTACAAAATATTGAATTTAAAAAGCCCTAAGGCTATGTTTGGCAAAATAACATTATTTTTAAAATAGATTAATAGTAACTAAGGCCATGTTTGGTAAAACGGGTTTAAAACAAAAGTAAGGGCCTTGTTTGGTAAAATTAATTTAAAACCCTTTTTAATTCTTTTAATAAATCTTTTACCCCATAGTTTAAATGCTACACTTTATTTAATTAAATTGCAACATTCTAATTTAATTAAATACAAGCTAACATTTATTAATTAATTAAAATTACACATAATACTAAATTGCTACACAATTGTAATTCCCTTATTAATCATAATTCATGTAACAAATTAGTAAATCATTATAAACACTTAGCACATAATATTGCTCTGATTTACTTATTCTCAATTAAATTAGAATTATGCTACACCATTACTTACACATCAATTTAATTAATTCTATTGCACTTAATTAAATTACTCCACAACAATCACACAATTTATTTATTTAGCTCAATAAATAAATCAAATAAAATATTTATTTAATTCAATAAATATTTACAATTAATATATAAAATTCTCATTCGTTACAATCTTCCCTCCTTAAATGGATTCTATCCCAGAATCACATAAAAAAATCTCATCTGTTACATTCTTTCCCCCTTAAAAAGATTTTGTTCACATAATCAATATATAAAGGGTTACACAAAGGCTAAGCAAATAATTGAGGATACGATTTCCTCATTACATCTTCGAGTTCCCACGTGGCTTCTTTAGCACTGTGGTTCCTCCAGATTACCTTAACAGAAGGTATCACTTTATTTCTAAGTACTTGTTCCTTCCTATCAACTATTTGAACAGGAACCTCTTCAAAAGTTAAGTCTTTATCAAACTGTAAAGGCTCGTATTCTATTACATGCTTGTAGTCGAGTTTGTACGGTCGTAACTTGAAAATATGGAATACGTTGTGTATATTGTCTAGCTCCGGAGGTAACGCCACCTCGTAAGCCACTTCGCCAACTTTTTGTAGTACCTCAAAAGGTCCAATAAATCGGGGGCTCAACTTCCCCTTCTTACCAAATCGAATCTTCCCCTTCCAGGGAGAAACCTTCAGGAAAACGAAGCTTTCCGGTAAGAATTCCCAATTCTGTCGATGTTGATCGGCATATTTCTTTTGTCTGTCTTGAGCAACAGCCAATCTTGTTCTGATCAGCTTCACGATTTCGGCAGTTTATTGTACCAGTTTCGGTCCCAACAGTTAACGTTCACCGACTTCATCCCAGCACAAAGGCGTTCTGCATTTTCTACCGTATAACACTTCGTAAGGCGGCATGCCAATTCTCGTGTGATAACTATTGTTGTAGGCGTACTCCAGCAATAGTAGATGATCATCCCGGCTTTCCTTGAAGTCCATAACGCAAGCTCTCAGCATATCCTCTAGTGTCTAAATTATTCTCTCGCTCTGGCCGTCAGTCTGAGTTTGGTATGCTGTACTCATTCGCAATTGCGTTCCCAGACATTCTTGTAATCGCTTCCAGAAATTTGACGTGAAACACAGATCTCTTTCGGACACAATCGACACCGGAACACCGTGTCGAGAAATGATTTCCTTAACGTATAGCTTTGCTAAATGATCCAAGTTATACTTAATCCTGATCGGTAGAAATGGGTTGACTTTGTCAGTCTATCCACAATCACCCAAATTGCGTCGAAACCCTTCTGAGTCGCTGGAAGACCCACTACAAAATCCATCGTGATATGCTCCCACTTCCACTCTGGAATTTCCAACGGTTGTAGCATTCTGCTAGGTCTCTGGTGTTCTGCTTTGACTTTCTAGCACGTTAAGCATTTCGTAACGCATTCAGCAACGTCCCTCTTCATATTCAGCCACCAGAAATGGTGTTTGAGATCCTGGTACATCGTCGTACTTCCAGGGTGAATAGAATATCTCGAGCTGTGAGATTCGTTCAACATCTCCTATTTGACTTCTGATACTGGCGGTACCCAGATTCTTCCTTCAAATTATAGCAGACCTTCATTATCGATCTTGAACTTGATTTCTTCACCATCGCCTATTCTTTTTCTGATCGTCTCACACTCCTCATCATTAAGTTGTGCTTCTTTCACTTTGTCTACCAGAGTAGAACCAGTAGTTACTTGAAATAGCTTCTCATTCGATCCCTTCGGATACTTGACTTCCAGCTTTAACTTAGCAATCTCTGCTAACAACTGATCCTGATCAGTCAACATATTCAACTTCTCCCGACCCTTCCTGCTTAAAGCGCCGGCGACGACGTTAACTTTACCCGGATGGTAAAGTATCTCGCAGTCATAGTCCTTGATCAGTTCCAACCATCTCCTTTGGTGCATGTTCAAATCCTTCTAGGTGAAGATATACTTCAAACTCTTATGATCCGTGTATATCTCACACTTTTCTCTATATAAGTAGTGTCTCCAAACCTTAGAAGCAAACACTACTGCCGCCAATTCTAAGTCATGGGTCGGCTACCCTTTCTCGTAATCCTTCAGCTGACGTGATGCTTAGGCAATAACTTTGCCACTCTGCATCAACACGCAGCCTAATCCCTTATGTGAGGCATCGCTGTATACTACAAAATTTCTCATACTATCCGATAAAAACAATACAGGCGCAGTACTCAACCTCTTCTTCAGCTCCTGAAAACTTTCCTCACACTTTTCGTCCAAACAAACTTAACTATTTTACGAGTTAAATTCGTCAACGGAGTTGCGATTCTAGAAAAGTCTTGGATAAATCTTCGGTAATAACCTGCCAATCCCAAGAAACTCCTCACTTTAAAAGGCATCTTTGGCTGATCCCAATTCATTAAAGCTTCAACCGTCGACGGATCTATCAAAATCCCATATTTTTCAATCACGTGGCCAAGAAATTGCACACGTTCTAACCAGAATTCACACTTTGAGAATCTTGCATAAAGCTTCTCTCATCTCAGCGATTCTAAGGTTAGCCTTAGGTGTTCAGTGTGTTCTTCCTCAGTTTTGGAATAAACCAGGATGTCGTCTATGAACACCACCACGAACTTATCTAGGAATGGCTTAAACACTCTAATTATTAAGTCCATAAATGAAGCTGGGGCATTCGTTAGACCAAATGACATCACGAAGAACTCGTAATGACCATACCGAGTCCTAAAAGCTGTCTTCGGCATATCTTCCCTTCTCACCTTCAACTGATGATACCCACTCCTAAAATCGATTTTTGAGAAGTATCTAGCACCCTTTAACTGATCAAACAAGTCATCGATCCTAGGTAAAGGATACCTATTCTTGATCATAACTTTGTTCAACTCCCTATATTCAGTGCAAAACCGTATCATTCCATCCTTTTTTTCACGAATAAAATGGGCGCTCCCCATGACGAAACGCTCGGTTGAATATACTTCTTGTCCAGTAATTCTTGTAGTTGAACCATCAGTTCCTTCATCTCGACCGGAGCCATTCGCTACGGAGCTTTTGAAATCAGAACAGTTCCTGGCGCTAAGTCGATCACGAACACTATCTCCCTATTTGACGGAAGTCCTGGTAAATCATCCGGGAATACGTCCACAAACTCCCTAACCACCGATATCTCTTCTATCTTCTGGCTCTCCTTACGCGTATCTACTATGTAGGCTAGATATACTACACAGCCTTACGTCAAAAGTTTGTTGGCTTGCATAACCGTCAGACAACTCGCTTGTCTAGAAAATTTACTACTATAGAACACTACGTTCGACATAGTCGTAAGGTTTACTGATTTCTTCTGACAGTCGATTACCGCCCCATGGTTGAACAACCAGTCCATACCCAGTATGACATCGAATTCCCCAAGTTTTATCGGAATCAAATCTACCCTTAATTCCTGACCCATAATGTCCAATCTACAGTTCTTGTAAACAAACCTAACTAGAATAATCTCCCTATTCGCAATCTCTATGTTCAAGGGGTAAACTAATTCCTCTTTAGGTAAGTCTAAGGTCTTAGCAAAATTATCAGATATGAATGAACAAGTAGCACCTGAATGAAATAATACATATGCATTTATACTATTGACCAAAATAATACCTGCCACCACATCTTTTGACTGCACAGCGTCCTGCACCGTCATGTTGAATGTGCGGGCAGTGGGTCGAACGGCTTGCAGTGGTCCAGCGATAGTCAAAGTGCTGCCACTGCCATTTCCTCCATTCTCTATTGACCCTGCCGCTGGCTTCCTTGGGCAATTACGAGCCATGTGATCCTTGAATCAACATGTGTAACAAGCTCCTTTCTTTGAGTTTGGGCAATTTAGCGCAATGTGGCCTTCCTGACCACAATTGTAGCACACCCGCTTCCCCTTCATGCACACTCCAGTGTGATTCTTTCCGCATGTAGCACATGCTTCAAACTTCCTCTTTTACTAGCCTCCCTGCTGACTCCCAGCAGAGGTATTGTAGTTTCATTTCCTTTTCTGGTTGAAAGCTCCGCTACCACCAGCCTTGTTCTCCGTCTCGTTCTTCTTCTTCTTGTCTTGATTAAATTTAGTCACGGCGTCACTCCCTCTTTCAGCGAGAATGGACTTTTCCAGCACATCTATAAACGTGTTTAGCTGGAATATGGAGACCTTGCTGTAGAGCCAGGGTTTCAGTCCCCGCTCAAACCTCATCGCCTTCCTAGAGTCAGTGCTGACCTGGTATATAGCGAACCTGGCCAGCTCATTGAATTTTGCGGTGTATTCCGACGCCGTCATCCCTCCCTGCTTTAGCTCTAGAAGTTGGACCTCCATCTGGTCCTGCGAGCTCACGAGAAAGTACATTTCAAAGAACATCTCTTCGAAACGTTCCCATGGTATCACTCCTTCACCCTCTCTGGTCTTATTGGCCCGCCACCAGAAGCTAGCATCCGACTTTAACATAAAAGTCGCAAAAGCTGTCTTCTGGTCTTCAATAACCCTAGTCACGTCGAAGACCTTTTCCATCTCCATTACCCACGTCTGGGCATCTATCGGGTTTACAAATCCCTTGAACTCCGGTGGTACTACTACCTTAAATTCTTTAAACGTCATGCCCTGCACTTGCGGCTGATTCACAAGTGCTCCTGTCAGTAGGTTCACCAACTGCTGAACCGAGTTGGGATTTATCCCATCGTTATTGTTGTTGTTGTTCGTCAAACCCTTGGGGTTTTGACGTGTAGGTCTTCTTCTAGGAGGCATTTTCTGTTAAAAAATACTCCTATTAGATCCTTTACTTAAATCTTTAGTATTCAAGTTTATACTAAAACATTTAAATAACTCAGTTCACATAGCACATCAATAACTTCTTTTATTCATTACTCGCAGTTTTGAGAAACATAGAATATATATCATCTCTGCTATTTACATCATCTTTCCTGAACTAGAACAAGTTGTAGAACTACATCATCACTTTATCCCATTATTATCTCAAATTATCAGATTTACATTTATTTATTATAAAAAGAAAAACATAATTAAGGGCTATACTGCCTAGGCATGTTAAGACGTCGCACAGCCTCTCTGTGTTCTTCCTCCATCACCCGAAACACTGTCCTTCGGTCCACCACATACCATGGTAAACCTTAGAACTGAGCTGGGTAATAGAAGACACGATCCTGGGCCCTATCTATGGTCGTATGGAATGAGTATTCTATTTTCCTTAGTTTGGCCCTCTTGGCTTCAGCCTCGTCTTCAGCTCGATCGGCTCGTTGAGTGGCCCTCAAGCTTGTTTCCTCCGCTCTGGCATGCTTGTTGACTCTTCCTAGATGTTTTGTTTCAGCTTCGCTAGCTCGGCCCGTGCCTCATCTCTATCATTCTCTACGTGGATTAGCTTCCACTGCACTTCTCCTAGCTCACTATCCATCTCCTCGATTGTCTCATCCCGCTGCTGTATAGTAGTCCAACTCTCATCCAACAATTCCTGAAGCTCCACATTGCGGTCGTAGACTACGTCGTACGTCTCAGCACTAGTAGCAGTGAGGTGGGAATTCCTCCTCGGGATCCTCTTCCTCCTCTGACTCATCCTCTTCCTCCTCCTCTAGAATAGGTGTCAGCTCATGCTCCCGAATAGCTACGGTGATCACTGGAGATGGCTCTCTCCTAACCAACTGCTCCTAGACAACATGGATGTCTCGGGTCTCCTCCTCTCTAGGCACCTGAAGTAAATCCTTTCTAGCCTGACTGGACTCTCCAACGTTCGTCATCCTGACAAAAGAATTTTAAAGTTTATTATTACGTGATATCGAGTCATCACTCTTTACATACTTAAACGTAAACACATATCACATAAGGTAGTTTATTATCATTACCTATCACCACTATCTTTTCGATCTTCCTATAAGGCTACTACCTAAGGTTTTCCCCCCCACCTAAGGTTCATAACCTACTGCTTTGATACCAACCAGTGACACCCCCAAATTCGGGTACGTCGTTTCCACAAGATTTGGTGTTCACTTTCTAAATAAAATATGCATCTACCACATAATAAATAATTGCAAAGTATATTACAACCTTCATAAGTACTAAAATAAAAATCATCTTCCTTATAAAAGGAATACAACCTTGTCCAAAATAAATCCCAGGGTTATCTAACCTTAACATAACAATTAAGTGCGGAAATAAAATATTATGAACTAAGTCTTATTACAATCAAAATTTAAGACAACAAGTCTTCACTTGCTCATCTTTCTTTTCCATTTACTTGTTGACGGTACGTCAACATTCTCGGCTTTAACTGCAAGGGGTTATAAAATGTGCAAGAGTGAGCAAACAAAACCTCACTTGAAATATAACAATGATATGACACAACTAAATAACTTCAAAAAGGGTTTGAATAACTTTACTTTCGTCAAAATAAAGATTTGAATAATAATTCTTTCATCATATTTAAAATTTGAATATCGAATTTATCTGAGGGTCATACGACCTTGAACTATGTCCTAGGTTATAAATATTTCTATTTAAAATCTTTAACAGTCATTGAGACTATGGACATTAAACTTGTACTTATGGGGATCAGCCCTTCGTATTATGTATTGTGCACAAACATTCAACGCTTTCGCGTAGTAACCTCCCCTAATAATCAGGGTTGTTCATCTCAGTATTTAAATACAAGTCCGCACCAAAGAAAGTTTGGTTTGGATAAGCTTAAAGGAAATTTGGAGTTTCATCTATCATCAACTAAGTAGTAGTTGAATCGACTCACAATACTTTATCAGCTCGATAATAGATGAACTATGAACCAATTGTAAGATATACCAATAGACTTCATAATAAGTAGGCATACTTTAGAAATAACTTAAAGCAATTGAAAGATTAAGTAGATCTTTCTTGAACAATTAAGTCAAGATCGCAATACTTCAATACTTGTGTATTATGAATATTAGAATATAACATAACTTGTATAATACATAACAAGTTCAGAATCAGAAATAAACTTACATGATATAATGAGCAAGGGTTAGAGAACTTGCACAATGAAAAGATTCAATGAGAAAGCTCGCATAAACGTAAAAGAATAAGGATTAGAAAACTTGTCTCAAGCGCAAGCTACACTTTATAATTACAAACCACTTCCATAATTACCCTACATGTTACATTGTTTTTATAATATCAATTAGTACACGATTGTTACGTTAACATCGTTGAACTTCTTACTTAAGTTCAACTCACAACGTGGTTTACAACATAAGTTGCTAACTAGCCACATATGTGAGTCTATATTCACAACATACACTTCACAAGCTTATAACGCTTTAAACAATCAGGCGTACCTTATGAAAGTAATACACACGTACACATATAATATATTCATATATGACTTTAAGTCTTCTTAAACATATCAAAAGTATGTTATCTCATTGTCTATTACACTTAACAAGTCATCAATATACGTTAGCTAAACAAACACTGCACAAAAACTCAGCGAAGCACAAAACAAAAACCCGGATAGCAAGTTGCCCCGCTGGGGCGGGTCCTCTCAGGCTAAAAGCCCCGTTGAGGCAGGGCCTACTACTTGGGGGTTCCCCCAGCTCACGAATGACAGAGAAATAAGCCAATTTGGCTTATTTCTTCACACCAAAGTCATATTTTCTCAACATGATGTACATGAAACTTAATGAAAACAAAATTTTAGAATCTTAACATGATTATAACATACAAAATTATTACAACACATAATTAAAACACAGTTTTCATGATTTTTGAAGAAAACGACATTCTTAAGCGTTCTTGACAAAAATTGCTACTGCGCATTTTTAAATCAAATCATGAAATTCCAATTGTGTTAACTCTATTTCTTAACATATTCCATGATCAATTTAAACAACAAATAACAAACACATACCAATTTTGATGATTTAAAGACTATTTTCAAAATAAGCTCATAGTAAATTACTATGAACATGATTTCTTCATGTTCATCGTAATTACGTGGATTGAATTACTAAAACAACTATATAACTCATATATAAGCATATATATATATATATATATATATATATATATATATATACATCATGATCAAGTAATTTACACACAAAAAAGATTATTAAAGAGAAGTTCTTTTATGAAAAACATGGAATACGTAAAACACAATATAGAAAAGATTTAACATAGAGATTATACCCTTTGTAGCTTGGATTAGGAGGAAAGATGAAGATGATGATGGTGTGTTTGCTTCCTTTTATTTTTTCAAAACCTTCTTCTTCTTCTCTCTTCTTCCTTTCCTCTCTATCTTTTCTCTGTTCTTTTCTTTTCTCTCTGTTTTGTTCTTTCTTTCTCTAACAGACTAACTTTTCTAAACTAACGTATATTATAGATATATAATATACATATAACATATATGTAACTTACAATATTAATGTAGCTAATAAGTATTATACTAATTACATATACTAACTACTACTTAATTATATAAGTTACAAAATTTTGAATTTAAAAAGCCCTAAGGCCATGTTTGGCAAAATAATATTTTTTTAAAAAACAGATTAATAGTAACTAAGGCCATGTTTGGTAAAACGAGTTTAAAACAAAAGTAAAGGCCTTGTTTGGTAAAATCAATTTAAAACCCTTTTCAATTCATTTAATAAATCTTTTACCCCATAGTTTAAATGCGACACTTTATTTAATTAAATTGCAACCATCTAATTTAATTAAATACAAGCTAACATTTATTAATTAATTAAAATTGCACATAATACTAAATTGCTACACAATTGTAATTCCCTTATTAATCATAATTCATGTAACAAATTAGTAAATCATTATAAACACTTAGCACATAATATTGCTCTAATTTAATTATTCTCAATTAAATTAGAATTATGCTACACCATTACTTCCACATCAATTTAATTAATTCTATTGCTATTAATTAAATTACTCCACAGCAATCACATAATTTATTTATTTAGCTCAATAAATAAATCAAATCAAATATTTATTTAATTCAATAAATATTAACAATTAATTTATAAAATTCTCATTCGTTACAATATATATATATATATATATATATATATATATATATATATAAAACATTATTAAAGAATTCCAATTCCAGTTTTTTTTCTTTTCCACCTCATTTTATTTTTATACCATAAAAATAATGTCATCATTTAAAATATAAAAAAATATTATTATATTATCACATTATACTATTATAATATAATATTATAATAATATATTTGAATAAATATTTTATCAGAGAAAATAAAATGCCAACTTTCAACAAATGTCTCATACTAAAAATTCTTCCCTTTATATCAAAATTGAATAAATATTTACTTATCATTTTATCAATAATTAATTATTTTTCACAAACAATATTACAGAATCATAATAATGACAACCAAGTCGTTCCTAGGAAAGAGAGGGCTTTCCAATAAGTATTTCTTCTCATTGGCGCGCAATTATATAGCCTAACTCATTTCCTCAACAGAACTTTCTGGACATTGTCGATAATGTTATCTAATAATATTATTCAAATAATATGAATTATTAATTTGATAATATAAAATACTATGCAGTGGTTACTGTGACAATTATTGAATCAATAATATAAAATATCAACGTAGCAATTATTGATATAAAATATCAACGTAACAATTATTGAACCAATAAATTATTATGCAATTGTAGCAATTATTGAATCAATAATATAAAATATTGAACAGTAATTACTGTAACAATTATTGAGTGCGTGACTTCTTACGTAAGAACCAATAATTCAAAATACTGTGCAATACCGTGTGCTACTGTGCAACAACGAGTATTACTGTATTTTTATCACCGGGTATTTCAACAGTTTAACGATAACAGTTTTACCATTTTTATAAAAAAGTTACTTCTGTCGCTTTCTATATTCGACATTCATTCTGTTGTGGGGTCCACAAAAGACTGCGCCGTCGTACGAATATTCTCCGACAAAAAGAATATTCCTCGATCAAACAAATATTCCCCGACATAACGAATATTTTATAACCACTTGCTTAATTTATAAAATTCGCACATCTCACCCATAACTTATCATATTTATCAAATCAATACCTTACTATTTCAAAATAATATATAAAAAAATTAAATCTTTATTCATAAAAGTTGGGGTCTTACAACCTCCCCTCTATATAAAATTTCGTCCTCGAAATTGACGTACGTACCTGGTATGTCGAAAAGGTGAAGGATACGTCACTTTCATTTCCGATTCTAACTCCTAGGTCATTTCCTCGATATCATGGTTCCTCCACAAAACTTTACCTTGAGGTATAATCTTTGAGCGTATGACATGTTTCTTCTTATCCAAGATCTTCATAGGTACCTCCTCGTACGTTAAATCTTCGAATATCTCGTCTGGTTCAACTCAATAATGTGGTTTGGGTCTTTCACATAGTTACGTAGCATGAATATGTGAAAAACGTTATGAACACGAGATATGCTTGGAGGTAAGGCAAGTCTATAGGCTATAGTTCCTACTCGGTCAAGGATCTCAAATGGACCGATAAATATAAGGTTGAGCTTTCCTCTCTTTTCGAATCTCATAACTCCTTTCCATGGAGTAACACGTAACAATACATGGTCTCCGACATTAAAATCCACGTCCCTTCGATGAAGATCAGCACAACTCTTTTGTCGATCTTGTGCAGTTTGTATATGTTGCCGGATCATTTGAATTTTTTTCGTAGTCATACGTACTAACTCCAGTCCCAACAATGTTGCTTCACCCACCTCGTCCCAGCATACTGGAGAATGACATTTTCGTCCATACACCGCTTCGAATGGAGCCATGCCTATACTTTCCTGATAACTATTGTTGTAGGAGAATTCCACCAATGGTAAGTACTTATCCCAACTTCCTTTGAAGTCTAGAACACAGAGTCTTAATAGATCTTCAAGAGTTTGAATAGTCCTTTCCGATTGTCCTTTCGTTTGAGGATGATATGCAGAACTAAATCGTAAATCGGTGCCCATAGCTTTTTACAAACTGACCCAAAATCGTGAAGTGAATCTTGGGTCTTGATCCGAAACTATGGATACTAGCATGTCATGCAATCTCATAATCTCATTTATTTATATACGACCAAGACATTCAAGTGAATAAGTATCTCGTATAGGCAAGAAATGAGCAGACTTGGTTAATCTATCGACAATAACCCAAATTATATCTATGCCTTGAGAAACCTTAGGAAGACCTGTAATGAAATCCATGCTGATGTGTTCCCACTTTCATTCTGGAATCTCAAGTGGTTGGAATGGTCCTTTTGGCATTTGATGCTCTGCTTTGACACGTTGACACGTTAAACACCTCGAGATAAACTCTGCGATCTCTTTCTTCATGTTGCTCCACCAAAATGTATGTCGAAGATCACGATACATTTTGGTACTTCCAGGATGGATTGCAAACGGTGTGTTGTGTGCTTCCATCATGATTCTATACTTCAAATCAGAGTCGTTAGGAACACAAAGTATGGAGTTGACTCGAAGTATTCCCTCCTCGTCAATTCTTGCTTCTAGAATAGCACCTTCTTGCACCTTCTTCTTCATATTCATTAGCTTCAGGCCTGTAGCTTGAGCAACTTTAACTTTATCAATTAAAGCTGGTTCTACACGTATACTTGACATCAGCACGTGGGTCCCCGGAATCTTGAACTCTATCTCCATCCTTTGTAAGTCACACAAAATGGGCCTTTGTGTTGACAGCATCGCACTCGGTCCCGCATATGATCTTCTACTCAACGAGTTAGCTACCACGTTTACTTTTTCAAGGATGGTATTGAATGGTATGGTCGTAATCTTTCAATAGCTCAAACCAACGTCGTTGCCGCGTTTTGAGTTCCTTTTGAGTGAAGAAATATTTAAGGCTCTTATGATTCGTATAAATCTCCACTTTCTCCCCATACAGGTAGTGTCTCCAGATCTTCAACGCGAAAACGACTGCTGCCAACTCTAAATCATGAGTAGGATAATTCCTCTCATATTCTTTGAGTTGTCGTGAGGCATAGGCTATGATTTTCCCATGTTACATGAGAACACATCCTAACCCTTTGCCTGAAGCATCGATGTATATGACAAATCCATCAGAACCAGATGGTATTGTCAGAACAAGTGCGGAAATGAGTCTCCTCTTGAGCTCTTGGAAGCTCTTCTCGCATTCCTCGTTCCATACGAATTTTGTATCCTTCCGAGTCAGCTGAGTTAATGGAGTAGCGATTGTGACGCCCCCAAATTCGAATCCCTATTATTACCTCGGATCCGGTGCAATCACGCTACTACTATCGTCAACTATTACATCTTTTATTCATAACTTAAAGAATAAACTTGCTTTATTGCAATTTAGAATATAAATTCTTTTCATTATCAGGATCTCGTATAATGACTTCAAAACTTTTACAAGTTATAATCTTGGTCATTTACCATTCCTGTCTTATATCACATTCGATATTATAAAAATGCGGAATAACTTAAACTTTTTCAATTTTCTTTGAATAAAATCTTTTATTGCTTCCATAACTTGAATCCATTACATTTCCTTGAATCAAACTATATTATGATTCACTCTATTTAAATTTCTGTATAACCGTATACATCTTAACTTGATATCCTCTATATATTAACTAATACATCTTTATAGTACGACAAGCCTTAAACCTCGTAAACAAATATCAAGTACAACTACTAGAACTTAAACATGGTTCAAACGATAATCTAAATATTATTCTTCATTGCGATACTATCTAACTTTATCAATCAAGAAGCACGTAATCTTTACCGTGAATCCTTAGCCTGTAAAAATGGTTATTTGCAAGAGTGAGCTTGACAGCTCAGCAATTCTAGCAGTTTTCATGCATCACATAGCATATAATATCATACTCAGTTCATGCATTTATAATCAATTTAAATTTACTACGCATGTTACTTCTCACATAACAAGTATATCATCAAAGATCAACTTTCAATCTCATACATATCTCATATATAGTTCATATATAAGTTCACATCATCATAGCATAATATAATTCAACTAACAGTTATTGAATTCATATATCAAATAGGAACTGAAAGATTTTCCTGGTTCGTGGGCTATTGATAAGGTTCAGCTTAATGTGTTCTCACAGAGCCCACACAAATTTATTTGCATTTACAAGCATATTAGCCAAATAGCCAAGTCATATAGCTTGTACGTATGTTCACATATCTCATATTCTTATAATCACAGTGATTATATTTTTAGTTCGTAATTCTACTTTTTGATATATTTCTATACATTTTTCAAATACCTCATCTATGCTTTTAAAATAGCCATTTTTCTCTTTAATAGAGTTTGGTATGTTTGTAATAGGAAATCAAACTACAATTATCATTTACATCGTATTTAAGACTTAGAACATAAGCATTTCATGTTTTCTTTATTATACTAACAGTTCCTTAACATTCTTTTATGCTAACAGTCATATATACTTGACTTTATAGAATTCAGTTAGTTTATTGTAGCTTTGGTTGGGCTCAGCCCCAATTGGCTCTAACAAGCTTATACTGCAATGGCAGTTAGCTGAAGCTCTCTGCTACTGCTAATTGTCAGCAATTCTGCCCCTTCTTTGATCAATATTAAATCTTAAGATAGCTTACAAGATATAATATAATATAAATTATACACATCCACAACCTCAGTATGTAAAAGATAAGCCAACGAGGCCCTTGGCTGCTACTATACATGGTCACTGCTGCTGCCGTGGGCAGCAACTCTGTTCTTATTCCATGCACTTTTTGGCTTTCATTAAGGTACGTTATTCACAACGTTTTATTAGTAATGTATGAATAGTACACCCATCATTTAAAATAACTTACAAACTAAAGTAATTACATATGGTATACAACCCAAAATGGATTCCAAACCAGTCTTAAATTTCGGGAATTGAAGAAGGCTGCTGCAATTAGCGACAGTTCTTCACTTTTAGCTTCCACTACTTTAAAGTTTATCTTGCAATTTAGTCACTTTAGTGTGCTAAAATCTTGGGGTCTATATAGGTGATATATTCACCTATTTCAACATATAGGTTAATTTAGTTAGCTCTTTTAATCATATTGACTGAGAACTCAAAAGAGTTCCCAGCCCATGCCGAACTCTGTACCTGCTACCCAAAACAGTGGTCCCAAATGACTTAACATTTAAGTTTGTCATCAAGAGATTTAAGGTGGCTTTAATTGACCTCAGTCTCAACTTGGTGTAACAAGCTCAATACTGCATTAGCAGTTAGTTGAGTTTCCTACTATTGTTAACTGCCAGCAGCCCCTCACTTCTCCTTTGCAAGTTTATATCCTTAAATATTCTTCACTTCATTTATATATTTTTTTGAGTTCAGAGTTTAAGCTATATAAGTACACCTTCAAGCTGCAACGCCACGCCAAACATGGCTCACTAAGGCTACTATAGTAGCTATTCGTTGCTGTGCACTGCTACACATTTTGATCCCTTATGATGTTTTAGATACTTTCCCAACTGATATATACATTTATAATAGTACCACAGTGGCTGGGAATCAAGAGCAACATAAGTGTACTGACTGAAAGCCTAAGGAGAGCTCCAGCCCATGCCACTCATGCTTGCTGCTGCTGCCGAGGCAGTAGCCCTGTCCTCTCTTCTCTTTTCAATTTCAAGCATACATGCTCAATGACAAGTCTATTTACATGTTCATTTTAGGAGTTCAAAATCTAAGCCTTATGATTAATTGTCAATTAACTTGTAAAGCCAAAATAGCTCACCCACACAACCATAGCTGCTGCTGATGACCACTACTTGCTGCTGCCACCGAGCAGCAGCTTCAGCTCTAGCTCCTCATATCACAAATTAATATCTTGCAATATATTAGCCCATTCATGCTGAGGTTATTATATAGATAATATACTTACCTATTTAAATAAAATATTAGCTATGTCATTTAAACATCCTAGCTTTGCCAACTGAGAGCTCAAAAAGAGCCCCCAGCCCAGTCCAGTTCGCTGCTACTGCTGCTACCAAAGGCAGCAGCCTTACACCCTTGTTGCAGTTTAATAACCTTAGATACATAGGTTTATACATGCCCAATTCTAGATATTTTAAACATATTATATTGAAGTATGTTCAGAAGTTATAATACCACCATTTTGGTCCCAAAAGGCTGCTCACAACAGAGCTCATATATAGCTTGTCATACTAAATTTTAATTTTTCATTATAGTTGAAAAATGATTTTCGTTTGCATTTAATATGTTCAAACACTTTACTTAACCTCATGTAGGGAGTATATACATAACCCAAACTGAAATTCTTTCTAGAATTCTGTTTTTAGTCAAAACAGTTAATTGGAGCATTTTAACAAGCACCTTATGTGCACAGTTTAAAACTACTAGTGTCATAGTCATTTGCTTGAGTTTCAAATCCATTTTTATCCTTATTACTCCACAGCCCATCCTATCTCCTTGTGCTTAAATTCAGTACATAACAGAAATAAAGCTTAACAAGAATCATAATGGTTAATATAGAAACAAAAATCAATATAACAGTCCTTCATGACCATCCCAAGCCATCCGGCCATAACAGATCATTGGTGGCACGAAATTGGAATGGAAAAAGGAATTGAATTGCTCACCTTGCTGGTTGATAATTTCCAGACTTCAAGTCAACTGGGGTGGGAGTTATTTAGACTCCTATTCTCCTTCTACACCAGCCGAATCACTGCTCTCTCTCCCAACTGATTTCAGCACTTAGTATATTGGTATTGCTTACTGAATTGGGTTGTAAGGTGTGGTCATATATGGCTGAGCTTTCTCTCTCTCTCAATGCTACTGATTTAAAATTCTCAGATTTTTACCACAATGATATACTCCCTCTAAATTCTTAGTTATCAGAAAACTCCTAGCAGATGAAATTAGAAGGAGAAGTGTTATATTTATAGAAACTCTCTTACACAGACAATTACAGTAACGTAAAACTGAGAAATGAAGCTGCTATTTATATAGTAATGGTGGACTGGCTAATGAATTTACTAGGAAGTTTGAAACTAGAATGTAGAAGAAGAACACACTGGTTAACAGTGGGTTGCTCAACCACCCACCATCAGCCATTGGCATAGCAATGATCACCTATTTTCATAGCCTTTAATCACAGCTTGAAAGTTACGTAAAGAAGAAGTAGGCTACTGTTCATGTACTATGAGGGTCACTGATTTTGGGACATGATTTAAATCCCAGCAATAAGCTTAGCTTGGTTCCTTTAATTCCCAAAACAAAATTTTTATGTACAATTGTTACCATATTAAGAAAATTAGGGATTATTTATATACTCACATCATATAGTCCATGTACATTAGGTACACATAATAAAATAACGTAGATAGGTATTATTGTTCGGGTAACTCCCATAAATATTTTTACTACTCACATAACCATATTATAACATTATTCAATATTAAATGTCCATTTTAAACATTTAATTCCCTTCCCCTAATATCTGGAATACACCGATATTTAATCATTTATGCATTAAAGGTTACATATGATTTCATTGTACTACTTGGTACCTCATATTATTAATATGTATTCTTTTCATATGCTTTTAATAATGTCACACCTTACCATAATGTTCTATTTTATTTCTACAATAATAACCCACTTTTCCCAAACTGGCCACTGGTGTAGCTGCGCCAGTTTGTACTGCTGGGAGGGCGCAGCTGCGCGGTCCCCAGCAGTGCCAAACTGGTTTAGCTCTAATCTAGTTTTGACCTCTATCACCATACTAGTTTTACATGACATGAATTAACTTCCATATTGGTAATATTACTATTCAGGGAGTTTATTCATTCCTTATATGGAATCATATAATTACTCATAAATAAATCTTCCTCTTAATGAACTATTTCTCTTTTAATTCACTTAGTGAATTTTCCTCATTCCACATTATTTCTAATATTCATTTAATATAAAGCTTAGGTGTCACACCTTACCTTAATACTTAATTACCTTAGATGAGTATATACTATGAACTTATACTCATAACATCTTTGTTAAAATAACCATTTCCTTAATAATTATTATGTACTCCACTAATTAATATAATATAATATTCTATAATATCGCTTAATTAACTATATTTATTACTTCATACAAAAATATATAAGGTAATATTATTATTCAAAAATAATATTTCCTCCTTTTATTAAAATAATTCTATAAATTATTTAATATCGATAGGAAATTTTATCCACTTCCTTTATCTGAACTGAATTGTCTCTACGATAAATAACAATATATATTTATTAATCAGATAAGACCAGAATTTATCAAATGCATATACCACCGCTAGAAGCTCCTTCTCTGTAGTAGTTTAGTTCAATTGGGCATCCGTCAGGGTTTTACTGGCATAGTAGATAACATGAAAAACTTTGTCATTGCCCCAAGACGACTCCCACAGCAAAATCCCTCGCATCACACATCAGTTCAAATGGAAGAGACCAGTCAGGAGCTGTGATAATGGGTGTCGTAGTCAATCTTTTCTTCAAGTGATCGAAAGAGGCTAAGCATTCATCATCGAATCTGAACGGGACATCTTTCTCAAGCAAACTGCATAATGGCTTAGTGATCTTTGAGAAGTCCTTTATAAATCGGCGATAGAACCCCGCGTGCCCAAGGAAGCTACGAACTTTCACAGAATTTGGTGGAGGTAAGCTCTCAATAGTCTCCAGCTTCGCTCGGTCCACCTGTAATCCTTTCCCTGAAACTTTATGTCCTAGAATAATGCCTTCCTGTACCATAAAATGGTACTTTTCCCAATTCAGCACTAAATTGGTCTGAACACACCTCTTTAATACCAGAACCAGATTCTCCAAGCATATGTCGAAAGAGTCTCCAAAGACTGAGAAGTCGTCCATGAAAACTTCCACATTTTCTCGACCATATCGGAGAATATTGCCATCTTACATCTCTGGAATGTGGCTGGAGAGTTGCATAATTCGAAAGACATCCTCTTGAATGCAAAAGTACCATATGGGCACGTGAAGGCAGTCTTCTCCTGGTCTTCTGTATCTATAACAATCTGGTTATACCCCGAATAACCATCCAAGAGGCAGTAGTAGTCATGTCCCGCTAACCTATCCAATATTTGGTTAATGAATGGGAGAGGGAAATGGTCCTTTCTTGTCACCTTATTCAATCTGCGATAATCCATGAAGACCCTGTTGGGTTTGTACGTAACGCAATCATGCAATCAAATCACATAAATAGGGCAGAAGCGTAAAAACTAGGTTTTCAAAAATTTATACAAACCCATAACCATGATCATGCTTTGTGCTTGTTATCAATAACAGAAAAGAGAGAACATGGAATTATACCTTTGAAGATTTAAGCTTCCTCAGGTACAAGTTCTACTCCTTTGATTCCTTTGATTTCTCTGTAGTGGCTCCTTCCCTTGATCAATGTCAGCCACCCAAATGTTTGGCCTCTAACGGTGATCCACCAAGGAAGATGAAGAACTCAAGAAGATGGGTTATTGGCTTAACCCTTGTTTCTATCTCTATAGAATATGTGTACTCCCAACTCTTGGAAAATTTCACGTCCCTTATTTCTGATATAAGACTCTCTTATATAGATATTAGGTTAACCCTCCTAATCCAATTAGAATAGGGTTTTATTTAATTAATTTATATCCTAATCTTTATTAGGATTGAGAGAGAGTACTGATATTATATTAATTCCTAAACTTCTTTAGAATTAAAATAATAATAATATTAATAAGACTCCTCTTATTAATTTATATTTAATATTTCTAAAATATTAAATAATAAACATTAAGCTATTTAATTTATTCTATCATCATAGATTAAATTAATTATACTTAATGCGTTATTACTATCATGCCATTTTCTTCTTTAAATAATTCTTCTTCCTTTTATGGTGTGACCCTTTAGGTTCTCCATATTAAACCGATTGTGAATAAATCAATTAGAACAATTCTAATCTTATTTAAATAAACAAATTAAACTAATAATCTATTTAAATAAATAACATTTATTCTACAATAGGGATAAGCCTCCCTAGCGATCAACGACTTTCCAGATAATATAGATTTCAACATTAATCATAAAAGAACCTGTGAGTTAATAGTTACCGTACAATTCAATCCTTCCACCATACAATGTCCCAATTAAATATAAGACATGGATTTACTGTCAAGTCTTAATTTATTTAATCATATGTATTTCGATTAGAAAATGCACAACTCCAAATAATGCAAATTAGAAACCTCTTTCTAATTTCATTCTACCTTGGCCAAGGATTCCTGGGTTGTCATTTAACGAATCACATAGGACATATCTCCTCTTTTACTAGAGGTGGTAGATTCTTTATTGATCATTCATTATCTCCATATGTAACTCATTACACCCAAGCATACCCTATATATGCCTTAAAAGGCCTTAATGCATTAGTCAAAGTATAATTTGTTACATACAAGATACTATGATGATCTCAAGTCCAAGGATCACATGTACTACTATCGCATTAGGAATTCCTATTGACAGGCGAGTAAAACTCCATTAGGTATTCCATAGCGAGTCACGTTTAGTGAACTTATTCTCCAATAAGCACCTACATACTTGCTTTAGTGTCTCCACACAAATGACCATGAGATCAGTCATCCTCATCCAATGAGCAAGCAACATATGTACCAATCTATCCGGATTTACTAATCCCCTTTTTAGTAATCCCACGATTGGGAACTATTTTAGTTTTAAAGCTTTCTAAGAATTTAGATCTCATTAGCATGATCAACATCATGATTCTAAAAGCATTGCTTAAAACTTATGGGTTATTTACATATTATAAAAACAGCACCATGTAGATAATTAAATGCCGTTAATAAATAAATATTTTATTAATAAATAAATAAGATTGTTTACAAAGTATGTGCTTTATCATCATACATGATTGGCTTGTATGCACACAACTATCAATCTCCCACTTGCACTAAAGCCAATCGCCATGGTATCTCATACCCATCTTCTCTAAGTAACGATCAAACTGCTGTTGTGTTAAAGCTTTAGTAAATGGATCTGCAATGTTATCTTGAGAGTCTACACGCTCCAAGGTGACGTCTCCTCTTTCAATGATCTCCCTGATCAAGTGAAATCGCCGCAACACGTGTTTAGATTTCTGATGAGACCTGGGTTCCTTAGCCTGTGCAACCGCTCTGGTGTTGTCACAGTATACGAGAACTGCTTCTCCAATGCTAGGAACCACACCAAGTTCAGTTATGAACTTCTTCATCCAAACAGCTTCCTTTGCAGCTTCACTTGCAGCTATATACTCTGCCTCTGTCACTGAATCAGCAACCGTTTGCTGCTTGGAACTCTTCCAACTCACTGCACCTCCGTTCAAGGTAAACACATACCCTGAAACAGAATTACTGTCATCTTGGTCTGTTTGAAAACTTGAGTCCGTGAATCCCTCGAGTTTTAATTCAGACCCACCGTAGACAAGAAAAATATCTTTAGTCCTTCTCAAGTACTTTAGGATATTTTTCACTGCCTTCCAGTGCTCTTCTCCTGGATTCGACTGGTATCTGCTTGTTACACTAAATGCGTGAGCAACATTCGGTCTAGTACATATCATACCGTACATGATAGATCCTATTGCAGAAGCATAAGGGATCTTACTCATACGGTCTCTCTCCTCAGGTGTCTTTGGGGCCTGTTTCTTGGAGAGATTTATTCCATGGCTCATCGGCATGAGACCTCTTTTGGAATCTTCCATGCTAAACCTCTTTAGCATCGTATCAATGTACGTTCCTTGGGATAAGCCGAGCATCCTTTTAGATCTATCTCTATAGATCTTTATCCCCAAAATATAGGATGCTTCACCCAAGTCCTTCATGGAGAAGTTTTTAGATAACCAGATTTTAATGGATTGTAACATAGGAATGTCATTCCCTATCAGTAATATATCATCAACATATAATACAAGGAATGATACTACGCTCCCACTAACCTTCTTGTATACACATGGTTCATCCTCGTTTTTGATAAAATCAAACTCTTTGATTGTCTCATCAAAACGAATGTTCCATCTACGAGAAGCTTGCTTCAACCCATAAATGGATCATTGTAGCTTACAGACTTGATTTGTTCCAACTTTTGAAATAAATCCCTCTGGCTGTGTCATATACACATCCTCCTCAAGTTTCCCATTGAGGAAGGCCGTTTTCACGTCCATCTGCCAGATCTCATAGTCGTTGTAAGCTGCAATTGCAAGCAAAATCCGAATGGACTTGAGAATGGCTACTGGTGAGAAGGTTTCATCATAGTCAACTCCTTGTCTTTGTTTGAAACCTTTTGCAACCAGTCGGGCCTTATAGGTCTCTACCTTTCCGTCTGCTCCAGTCTTTTTCTTAAAAACCCATTTACACCCAATAGGTTTAATACCTTCAGGTGGTGAAACCAAAGACCATACTTTGTTTTCATACATGGAGTCCATTTCGGATTTCATGGCTTCAAGCCATTTCCCTGAGTCTTTATTACTCATAGCCTGTTCGTAATTCAATGGATCATTCATGATGTGTACCTCATCGTCATCCTCTATAACGAATCCATACCTCTCAGTTATCTTCGGTACTCTTCCAGATTTACGAACATGGTATGGTACAGTAGGTTCTTCTACTTGGTTAGGTACCTGACTTTGGTCCGTGGTAACTTGTGGTTCTTGAACTTCTTCAAGATATATCTTACTCCCACTGACCCCTTTATGGATAAACTCTTTCTCGAAGAAGGTAGCATTTTTCGCAACAAACACCTTTTGATCAGTTGGATGATAGAAATAATACCCTACGGTTTCTTTAGGGTATCCCACAAATCTACACTTCTCGAATTTAGTCTGTAGCTTATCATTTTCAAACTTTTTGACATAAGCTGGACAACCCCAAGTCTTAACATGCTTAAGATTTGGTTTCCTCCCTTTCCACATCTCATATGGAGTCTTTGGGGCGGATTTGGTAGGTACCTTGTTAAGTAGGTATGCAGCCGTTTCTAGGGCATATCCCCAGAAGGAAATTGGAAGGTCGGTAAAACTCATCATGGATCGAACCATGTCCAACAGTGTTCGATTTCTCCTTTCAGATACTCCATTTAACTGTGGTGTACCTGGAGGAGTCCATTGTGAGATTATACCATTTTCTCTGAGATAATTGAGAAACTCACTGCTTAAGTATTCTCCACCTCGATCTGATCGAAGTATCTTAATACTCTTGCCCGTTTGTTTCTCTACTTCACTTCTGAACTCTTTGAACTTTTCAAATGATTCTGATTTGTATTTCATTAAATACACATATCCAAATCTTGAGTGATCATCAGTGAAAGTAATAAAATAAGAATACCCACCCCGTGCACTTGTTGTCATAGGTCCACAAACGTCTGTGTGAATTAATGCCAACAACTCTGTAACTCTCTCTCCTTTTCCACTAAAAGGAGATTTAGTCATTTTACCCATGAGACAAGATTCACAAGTTGGATATGATTCATAATCAGATAGCTCGAGGAGCCCATCTTTATGCAACTTGGATAATCTTGTTTCATTGATATGACCGAGTCTACAGTGCCACATATAGGTATAATTAATATCATCTCTTTTCCTTTTCTTAATTTGTTCAATTTGAAATATATTTTCTTGCAAGTCAAGTGTATAAAGTCCATTTCGCAAATTTCCAATACCATATAAAACATCGTCTTTATAAATAGAACAACCATTGTTCTTTATAATAACGTCAAAACCTTCCATATCCAATACATAAATTGAAATAATGTTTTTAATAATATTCGGAACATAATAACAATTATTAAGATAAATGGATTTGCCCGAAGGCATTGCTAAACAATAAGTTCCTACAGCTAATGCAGCAACTTTTGCTCCATTTCCCACTCGTAGGATCACCTCATCTTTGTTCAGCTTTCTACTTCTGACCAGTCCCTGCACAGTATTACATATGTGAGAACCACAGCTGGTATCCAATACCCAAGTAGAATTATGACTTTCAGAAAAATTAATTTCAATCATAAACAAACCTTGATTGGAAGTCGAAACTTCTCCAAGCTTCTTCTCTGCTAGAAACTTCTTGCAGTTCCTCTTCCAATGTCCCGGCTCATTGCAATGAAAGCACATTCCTTTAGCTGGTTCAGGTTTCTTTTGCTCCTTTTCTTTCCCTTTTCCCTTAGCCTTCTTAGATTTCTTCTTTTCAGAAGACACCTTGGGCCTCTTCCTTTTATTGGAAGAATCCACCATCAAGACATGGTTCTTCTTGGATGAGAAGTGACCTTCTGCAGTTTTCAGCATGTTAAGCAGCTCAGGTAAGCTGACATCTAGCTTATTCATGTGAAAATTAACCACAAACTGTGAGAAGGTCTCAGGGAGTGACTGCAAGACCAAGTCTTGACTCAACTCCCCATCCATGACGAACCCAAGCTGTCCAAGGCGTTCAATCAAATTGATTACCTTCAGAACATGAGTCTGGACGGTAGTGCCCTCGGTCATCCGAGATCGGAAGAGCTCCTTAGATATCTTATATCTAGCAGTCCTACTCTGTTCACCATACAACTCCTTGAGGTGAAGCAGCATAGCAGGAGCATCCATTTTTTCGTGCTGACACTGAAGCTCGTTATTCATGGATGCGAGCATGATGCATTGAGCCACAGATGCATCATCTTGCCACTTATTGAAAGTGGCAATCTCTTCCTCAGAGGCTGTTTCTGAAACAGATTCAGGGATAGTGGAATTTAGGATATAAGAAATCTTTTCAGCAGTGAGAACAATTCTCAGATTTCTTAGCCAGTCCTCATAATTCGAGCCGGTAAGCTTATTTGCATCAAGTATGCTTCGTAGTGAGATTAGTGATTTTGACATTTTTAAAATTCTGCATGTGAAAAGACAACATTTTAGCAAACATTCATTTTATTAACTTTGCATACCAAAATAAATTTAGGTCTTTATTTTAAATTGGTATCTCCCACTATTTTCATCAAACTATATTACCCTCACTCATATAGTTCGGCAACATCTAATTAAAGATTTGCTAGTGAGATTAAAGATCCCATTTCAAATGTATATAACCTTGTGGATAGCACAACAAGCGATATACAAATAAATAGGTAGACAACTCTTGTCAATTACATCACCATGTAACTCCTTTTATTTTGCCTCTTAAATCATAATGGTCATGTGTGTGCACATCCGAACTAAAATGATTTAAGTTAAGTCCATCCTAGCACTTCCATAAATTCAAAAGAAAAATTTTAGTCCTTGTGGATAGCACAACAAGACTAGATCGTTCAATTTTCTTGATAAGCATCAAATGTGATTAATTAACATCTTAAACATTCAATACTCGCCTTGTGGATAGCACAACAAACTCATATTAAATATTTAATACTCTATTAACTAGTCATGCTAGAAGGCGACGTTCGATATTCCAAATATCATTTGAACGCTTCAGACTTACTATTATTTCTTTGAGGGGTTTGTTATTATTTGTCTCATCTTTTAAGCGCGCATGCACATATATATATAAAATACGCGTCATTTTATTAAACATGCGAAGCATGTTTGTATAAAATATAATATATATAATATTTAGCATGCGATATAGAATACTATATTCTACCCGGATTGATTATGGACTTTTATTCTAGTTTGGTTCACTAGAGCCACCAAGTGAACCAAAAGGTCAAACCTAGGAGTGCAAGAATTTAAATTTTAAATGTAACTATTACATTTAAACCCGGGCTCCATACAAACGGGTCTTCACGCGCTCCTTGCTCCTTGGTCTCCAATTTCTTCCAAATAATTCTAACTATCTCTATTACATTAACTATTTTAAAATTAAATAGAAACCTTGATCAGCAGTCAAGGGGAAGTACATAGAAAGGAGATAGAATTTACATCGAGAATAAAACTAGAGAAGACGAGGTACGCAGACCCCATTTTATAAAACCCATACATTCAAGCATTCATCCAAAATAAAATCCAATCACATTGGTCATAGTCCATAATCAACCCCATTTATTATCATACACATCAACATATGCATCAATAAATATCCATTCATCTCATGAATAACAATGCTATTCCATATATGGATTGATGTTATTTAATGGACAAAAGTTTTGCTAAATTTTATTTTTGAAACAAAATAAACTCTTTTATTTTAATCAAAAATAAATCCAAATTAAACTCCTTTAATTTTAGCATTCTGAAATCATATTTCAGATAAAACAAACTTCTTTATTTTAAAACTTTATCAATTAAATAAACAGTTTACTTAATTAATTAAAATCAATTTTCAGGGTCTGTCCAGGTACTGGCGCAGCTGCGCCAGTAATGAACTGGGCATCTGCGCAGCTGCGCAGGTAGACGGAAGCAGCAGTTTTTTTTGCATACCGGCGCAGCTGCGCCAGTAATGAACTGGGAAGCTGCGCAGCTGCGCCGTTCGCCAAAGAAACTTGCAGAAAACAATTTTTCTCCAGAAAAACGATTCAATTCTCACATCAATTCATACATGGAATTATAAAATTGATAATTAGCACAAAGTTAGGCTTTGATACCACTGTTGGGTTTGTACGTAACGCAATCATGCAATCAAATCACATAAATAGGGCGGAAGCGTAAAAACTAGGTTTTCAAAAATTTATACAAACCCATAACCATGATCATGCTTTGTGCTTGTTATCAATAACAGAAAAGAGAGAACATGGAATTATACCTTTAAAGATCTAAGCTTCCTCAGGTACAAGTTCTACTCCTTTGATTCCTTTGATTTCTCTGTAGTAGCTCCTTCCCTTGATCAATGTCAGCCACCCAAATGTTTGGCCTCTAATGGTGATCCACCAAGGAAGATGAAGAACTCAATAAGATGGGTTATTGGCTTAACCCTTGTTTCTATCTCTATAGAATATGTGTACTCCCAACTCTTGGAAAATTTCACGTCCCTTATTTCTTATATAAGACTCTCTTATATAGATATTAGGTTAACCCTCCTAATCCAATTAGAATATGGTTTATTTAATTAATTTATATCCTAATCTTTATTAGGATTGAGAGAGAGAGTACTGATATTATATTAATTCCTAAACTCCTTTAGAATTAAAATAATAATAATAATAATAATAATAATATTAATAAGACTCCTATTATTAATTTATATTTAATATTTCTAAAATATTAAATAATAAACATTAAGCTATTTAATTTATTCTATCATCATAGATTAAATTAATTATACTTAATGCATTATTACTATCATGCCATTTTCTTCTTAAATAATTCTTCTTCCTTTTATGGTGTGACCCTTTAGGTTCTCCATATTAAACCGGTTGTGAATAAATCAATTAGAACAATTCTAATCTTATTTAAATAAACAAATTAAACTAATAATCTATTTAAATAAATAACATTTATTCTACAATAGGGATAAGCCTCCCTAGCGATCAACGACTTTCCAGATAATATAGATTTCAACATTAATCATAAAAGAACCTGTGAGTTAATAGTTACCGTACAATTCAATCCTTCCACCATACAATGTCCCAATTAAATATAAGACATGGATTTACTGTCAAGTCTTAATTTATTTAATCATATGTATTTCGATTAGAAAATGCACAACTCCAAATAATGCAAATTAGAAACCTCTTTCTAATTTCATTCTACCTTGGCCAAGGATTCCTGGGTTGTCATTTAACGAATCACATAGGACATATCTCCTCTTTTACTAGAGGTGGTAGATTCTTTATTGATCATTCATTATCTCCATATGTAACTCATTACACCCAAGCATACCCTATATATGCCTTAAAAGGCCTTAATGAATTAGTCAAAGTATAATTTGTTACATATAAGATACTATGATGATCTCAAGTCCAAGGATCACATGTACTACTATCACATTAGGAATTCCTATTGACAGGCGAGTAAAACTCCATTAGGTATTCCATAGCGAGTCACGTTCAGTGAACTTATTCTCCAATAAGCACCTACATACTTGCTTTAGTGTCTCCACACAAATGACCATGAGATCAGTCATCCTCATCCAATGAGCAAGTAACATATGTACCAATCTATCCGGATTTACTAATCCCCTTTTTAGTAATCCCACGATTGGGAACTATTTTAGTTTTAAAGCTTTCTAAGAATTTAGATCTCATTAGCATGATCAACATCATGATTCTAAAAGCATTGCTTAAAACTTATGGGTTATTTACATATTATAAAAACAGCACCATGTAGATAATTAAATGCCTTTAATAAATAAATATTTTATCAATAAATAAATAAGATTGTTTACAAAGTATGTGCTTTATCATCATACAAGATTGGCTTGTATGCACACTACTATCAGACCCTCCACCCTGTGACTGTTCTGGTAGGTATCAGTTCATTATTTTCATTGGACACTACTGTTATGCCCCCCTTCATTCGGAACACATTGCACCGGGTTCACCCATGAGCTGCCAGAGATTGGATAAATGATTTCAGCATCTAACCACTTTAGGATCTCCTTCTTGACGACCTCTTTCATAATAGGATTTAATCTCCTCTGTTGCTCTACCGTTGGCTTACTGTCATCCTCCAGGAGTATCTTATACATGCAGAATAAGGGGCTGATCTCCTTGATGTCAGCTATGGTCCACCCAATAGCTGATTTAAATTCTCGTAGCACATGCAGCAACTTACTCTCCTGACAAGATGTTAGTGCAGCAACAATTATAATAGGCAACTTTAAAGATTCACCTAGAAATCCATACCTTAGATGATTCGAAAGAGGTTTAAGGTCAAGATTGGGGGGCATCTCAAGAGAAGGCTTAAGTCGCTCCGATGTCTCCCCAGTATGTCCAAGTGGTTCAATGGGAATCTTGAATTTTCTCATCTGTGGCACTTTGTTTAAAATTTGCACATACTCCATAATATCTGTATCCTTCATGTTAGAGTCTCCCAGTAGAGCACTCTCTAATGGATCCATGTTCATCACTTGCTCAGCCTCTTCATGTAGTACCCTATCGACTACATCAACCCAGAAACACTCTTCTTCGTCAATGGGGAACTTTATTGCTTTGAAGACATTAAATGTAACCTCTTGGTCCTGAACTCTCATTGTCAGTTCTCCTTTCTGTACATCTATGAGTGTTCGCCAAGTAGCTAGAAAAGGTCTCCCAAGAATGATTGGTATGTTCTTGTCCTCTTCGAAATCCAAAATGATAAAGTCGGCAGGGAAGATAAACTTGTCCACTTTCACCAAGACATCTTCTACAATACCCCTTGGGTATGTGATGGACCTATCGACAAGCTGCAATGATATGTTTGTCGGCTTAGGAGCCAGCAATCCCAACTGTGTGAATACCGATAGAGGCATCAGATTTATACTTTCTTCCAAGTCACATAAAAACTTATTGAAAGATAATTTTCCAATGGATCAAGGTATAGTAAAACTGCCTGGATCTTTGAGCTTTGGAGGTAGTTTTCGTTGCAATACTGCACTGCATTCATCTGTCAAGGCGATTGCTTCATAATCCTCTAGCTTCTTCTTCCTTGACAATATGCCTTTCATAAACTTCGCATAGCTTGGCATTTGGTCCAAAGCTTCTGCGAAAGGAATGTTAATATGCAATTTTTTAAACACCTCCAAGAACTTAGCGAACTGTTTGTCTAATTTCTATTTCTGAAGTCTCTGAGGGTATGGTGTAGGAGGGTAGATAACTTGTGGTGTAGCATTAGTTTTCTCAGCTTTTTCATGCTTCTCTAACTCCACTACAGACTCCCCATCATTTTTATCATTCAAAACTGTCTCTGGTTTTGCTGCTGATGGGCGAGCCCGCGCCAGGTTCTCTTCATCCTGGGGTGCGGCGGCGCCAGGCTCCAGTCCTGCAGTTTGCTTCCCATACCTCAATGCAATAGATTGACACTGTTCCTTTCCATCCCTTTTTCCTGGATTTGCCTATGTATTGCTTGGTAGAGTCCTTTGCGGTCTGTTAGTCAACATATTGGCCATCTGGCCCATTTGATTCTCCAATGGTTTGATGGCCCACCGCTTGGCTCTTTAGCATCAACATGAGCTCTTCCATTTTAGTTTTCTTCTCTGTTTGTGGAGTAGGAGATGGATGGTGTTGATGTTGTTTTTGATGAAATCCGGGAGGATGTGACGGTCTATGGGCATATTGTTGATGAGACTATTGTGGTTGAGACTGTTGTGGTTGGTATTGTTGATATTTTTGTTGTTGAGGTTGGTGTTGTTGAGTAGTTTGATTATTACTCCAACTGAAGTTTGGATGCTTTTTGGTGCTTGGATGGTACGAGTTCTGAAATTGATTTTGTGGCTTTTGGTAGTTGCTAACGAATTGAACCGACTCTGTAGTGATAGCACATTATTCTATTGGGTGTGATCCCGCACATAACTCACAGACGAAGGCAACTTGTTGAACTCTATTTTCAGCCATAAAGTTAATTTTCTTCGACATCGCCGCTATTTGAGCTGATAATATAGTGATGGCATCCACATCCAATACCCCGACAACCTTTTATTGAGGCATTCTAGCTGTCTGATTCTAAAAGTCATTTTCCGCCATGGTCTCAATCAATGCATAAGCTTCCTCAAATCTCTTTGCCCATAAAGCACCTCCTGCGGCGGCATCAATACACGGCCTCGACTGCCATCCCAAACCATTGTAAAAAGTATTGATTACCATCCAATCTGGCATCCCGTGGAGAGGACACTTCCTTAGCATCTCTTTATACCTTTCCCAAGCCTCATACAGTGATTCTCCTTGTTGTTGCTCAAACTGAGATAGAGCACTCCCTCATCTTCGCTGTTTTAGCCATTAGAAAGAATTTTGCTAGAAACCTTTGTGCGCAGTCCTCCCACATTGTAATTGAGCCGGATGGAGCGAATGAAGCCAGCTCCTCGCTTTGTCCCTCAAAGTAAATGGGAAGAGCCGAAGCTTCACCGCATCATCCGACACATTATTGTACTTAAATGTGTTGCAAATTTCAATAAAGCTCAGAAGGTGTTCGTTCGGATCATCGTTAGGCGAACCCCCAAACTGAACTATGTTTTGAACCATCTGAATCATCCCTGGTTTGATTTTAAAGGTGTTCGTTGCTATCGCTGGCCGGACAATACTCGACTGAAGCTCATTGATTTCTCGCATAGAGTAGTCTCTCAACACTCTATGTTCCTCGGCTGCCATTTGTACCGGTATTTCAGTGTCTTCTTGGGTGTTAGTAGTACATGTATCCTCTCTCCAAACCTTCCCGTTGATATTATCTGTCTAGGTACCAACACAGAATTTGTAGATCGGGTGTGCATATACTAACCACAAGTACCTGAAACACAAATAAAATTAAAATAGAAATGAGATAAGGTGTGAATTGTTCAAGTCAGACAAATTTAACTTAAATTGATGTTAATAGTAATAAAAATAACAACTTATCCCTGACAACGGCGCCAAAAACTTGTTGGCTTGTTTCAGTGTTAACAAAGCAGACACAAACACGTGCAAGTATACACGGTCAAGAAGTAATATATGATAAGTAAAGATCGTTCGCACGGAGAAAAGCAATTACTTCTAATCTATCATGCAACAACTTTATAGCTATTTTTGGCTGCTTAAACGAGTAAATAAGATGTGAATTAATGACTAAAATGATTATCAACTAAAATTAACTAATTAAAAAATGATTGATTCAAATTGGGAAGATATGAGATCCTAATTTCACTTAATGCATCATTCAGATCATACACCTCTTGTTAAGCCTAATTAATTATTTCGGATTGCTAGTCGAGAGTATGAAGGTGAGAAATGGCTATCTTTCGATATACCAAGTCCATATCACATAAAATTCACAAAAGAGATAGAATTCATGTGAACATCAATATTACCTAACTCACTATATGTCTATGTGACTTACAAGTAAAGTTGATTTAAGCGCAAGCTCTCAATTAACTACACATGGTAAGCCGATATATGTCTATCTAGATTACGAATCACAAAATCTATCATATGCAAATTTCATGAATATATGCTAGCATGGCCAAATCTGAATTAGTACTTCCTCTTTTAATTCCATACTAATTTAATAAGGTAGATGGTGATCAAGCATCTAAACAATAAACACAACCATGCTATGCAATCCATACATAATCAATCACACATAACAAAGAGATATTTAGATCTGAACTAAACAATAAGCTCCATTAGAATCCCATAATGGTGATTAGTTCATCTCTGAATCAATACCCATTATGGAAATTTGTCCAAGCATTGAAAGCAAATACGAAAGCAAAGAGAATTAATAGAGTAAACAATTGCAAATCTGATAACTCAGCCTTCAGGTTAAACCTTCAGATCCAAGTTCAAAATCACAATCAAATCCAATTCAAAACCCTAAGTAATTGAAATCTACTAGGAATAAAGAGAGAAGCCAAAATGGTAAACTATAGCTAAGAACTCTCTCTAGCTCTTCAAAAACCCTAGAATGGAAAATAAAACGATTAAAACTCTTTTTCTCGTAACTTGCAAATACGCCCTTATATGGAAAATATGCTACAGTAGATGTTTAAATGAAAAGTCAACATTTTTCAGAAGTTGACTGGCGCGGCCGCTCCAGCCCATAAGTCTTTTGGGGCGCGGGCGCGCTGATCTCCAGAACGAAATCCTCCTGGCGCGGGCGCGCCAGGTTTACTCTTCAAAGCCGCGCGGCCGCGCTATGCTGCATTTTTGCCTTGTGCCTGTTGGTGTAATGCTGATCTTTGCTGCTTCCTTGCTGCTTCTTTTGCCTTCACTTACTACTAATCATAGGCCATTTTCACTTGCCATAAGCCATCTTCAACAATACCAGTTCTACCTTAAATCCATCAAAAGCTCACCATTTTTCATTCCAGCTCTTTCCATGCCAATATCATGCCATTTGCTTGCCATTTGAGTTCCTTAATGTAACCTATAAAAAAAGATATAAAACATAAAAAAAACACTAAAACGCTTGAGATTAAGCCGTAATTCTAGTAAGTAGATAGCCAATAAGTAGGTATAAAACCTACTTATCAATTTTTTAGAAAAAGGCCAATATGTATCATGTCGACGATTTGAACGTTTTACAGAGTCGCCAGTTGGTAGTTTTGAAATGGTTGTACCAATGGGAGCTGTCGTTTAGCACTCCAATATTAACCTTACTCCTATTATACTAACTCAAGAATTAGCATAGTAACAGGCAATGATCGATCCCACAGAGTGTGTATTGTTTTATATTTATCCAATTATTTTCCAATGAATTGGGAGTTTTGTTTTGAATAACAAAATTAACAAAAGTAAAAAAAGAAATATTAATAAGTAAAAATCTTCAATTCTTTAGTTCAGTATCACCCTTTCACAATCATGGATTAATCAAGTTTTACAATATTCATCCTTCAATGAGATTAAAAACACCTAGATAATCGCAATCGCTAATTTTCCAAAATTCTCCTTATGTGTAAATCTAATGCGACGATCGCCAACAAAAGATCCTAATTATCATATAACCCAGAACTATCAGTCTAGATTTAATATAATAGAAGCATGAAGAATGAGAATTAGATTCTTCCAAGCAACAATTGCACAATCATGAATTATTTAACTTGTCTTCTGAAAACCTTAACAACACCCAAAAGCTTGTCCACAATCAAGTATCAATAAGTGCTACTTAGGATTAGACATACATTATTGCTTAATATATATTTTAATCTAGTAGATGATATTTATTAGATTAATATCTAACTGGCCATATCAAATAAATCAAATAGTATAGCATACAAGAAGTTCATGTAGATAATCAGAATAAATCTCACATACGAAGAAATAAATAAAGTAAACTTGATCAAATCATTAGTTATGAATAAGGTTCAACATCCCTTCAGAATTGAATTGAGTAGTTTAGCTTGACATGCTTTGATTTTTTAAAACTAGGGTTTGAATAGCCTCCAAGATTTCCTAGATCCAATCAAAGATGTCCCAAATCCAAGTTATAATCAAGTATTTATAGTCCTAAGAGAAACCCTAACACTTTAAGCATCCCACAATTCTATTACAACTCAACTTGGACACTAAAACAACTAAATAAGTTGTCTCCCCTCCGCCAGGCTTGCCCCGCGCTGTCCCTAGGCCAATTTGGGAGCATCCCGCGCTACCGTGTCAGAAAATCTGGTGTACTGGCGCGCCCCACCCTTGTTTGGGCGCGGTTCACTCTTTTTTTTTTCCTGCTGCGACGTCCTTTGGTAAAACTATCATAACTTTTGATCCGGGAGGATTTATGAGGCCCGCTACCTATCAAATTGAAGCTGTCGACGAGATCTACAACTTTCATTCTTTGAGCATTGACAAATTGTGATTGGATCAATGGTTGAAATCGGCTCCAAGTGACTGCTATGTAATTTGCAACTTCCAAACTTTGAGATTTTAACTTTCACTTGGTAAAAAAGTCATAACTCTTTCATATGAACTCCGATTTGGATGATTCAAGATGTTATAGAAAGCTAAGGAATAGCTCTACAATAAAATCCAAGTCCCAAGCCAAGACCATGAATCAAACTTAGCATTAAAACCAAAAAATCTTCCCGTTTTCCTTGTTTCATCTCTATTTTGACCTGAAACCCATAAACAAACCTATTAAGCCTTTGTTAACAACCAAACATGCAATAGACTACACATAAAGGAATCAAAATAAATGAATATCATGCACTCGTCAAATTCCCCCACACTTAGCTTTTGCACGTCCTCGTGTAAACCAAACGTTTGATTTTTAAAAAACTCTACTCAACCATAACGTCAAAAGATTTCAAGATCAAATCATGATTATCAACACTAAATCCACAAAAACATAATTAATGCTTCATCAATTAACTCAAAATAATAACCATGCTTTTTCACCATTGAATTTTATTAAGTCAACTTGTATTCACATAAGCACTCTTTTATGATCCACACACTTACTCAACTTAGTTACCATGGAGCAAAAACCGTGCACACCACTCAAGACTCATTTCATACTTTTTCTGCTTTATTTTTTTTACCAAAACCCTTTCATGTTACTCTTTGTTTTCGGAGAATGCATTTTATGCTTCGTTTCACCTTCCTCAATCTTTCTTTTGTAAGTGAGTGCATTTTATGCTCCATCTTACTTATTCGCACGTGTTTATGGGAGAGTGCGTTTTACGCTCCATCTCATCCCACCACATGATTTCTCTTTTGCTTCTTTTTCTCTTTTCCAACAATTTCCTTGATTTTTAACTTTTCTGATATTATTTTTTTTCATATGGTCCTGCAAAAAACATAAGCAGTTCAATAGTTCTAAAGCATGAGATTAGTGCACATAGACAACTCCACAGATAACTAAGCCAAATGAGCATATATCACATGTTTAATTACTCATGCGACATAAATTTAATTAAAATCAATTACTATGGATCCTGACTTAGTTTTTCTCAATCATTAACTAATTAAGCTTCAAACAGATTTTAAAATTTAGCATTGATTTTTAATTTTTGACTTTAACCTTCGAACACATAGGCAAATAGAATTATGAAACTCAAATTTTTCAAAAGGTATCAAAATTTTAAATTTTCTATCAAAATCGGATCAATATCCCTAAATAAAATAATAACCTAAATCTTTCCCCCCACACTAAAACCTTATATTGTCCCCAATATAAGAAAATCATGCAAAGAAGAAAGAACTACAACTAACAAATTAAAAAGAAAAGGGATAGAAAGATCAAATCTGAATTCTTGGGTTGCCTCCCAAGCAGCTGCCCATTTTTGTTGTCATTGGCTTAACATCTTCCCTCTCATTCTATGTAATTGGACTTGTGAACTTCAAGTGGACTGGTAACAGTTTCAGCTCTAAATTAGGAACATTTTGTACTTCATGATCCTGCTCCTTTTCAGCCATCAAATCCTCCTTGTATAATTGTATTCGATCAAAAGATTCTTGCACTAAATAATCCACAACATCAATAGCAAAAATAGATTTAACATTACCAAGATACCTTTTAGCCTCATATGCGCTGAACTGGAACTTTGCATTGTCTAATTCTATAGTAAAAGTTCGATGGTGTGTATCACTCATTATTTTTGTTGGTTGTATTGATGGAGATGAATCCACGTCTTTCATGTAGAGATCTGCAGAATTTATCAAATCATTCCCCTCTTCCTCTTGTTCCTTCTCTTCATCAAATTCTATATTATTTTCTGTTCCTGAAGTAAGCACTGAATCCTCCTGCTCCTCTTCTTCACATCCCATTGCACTTAAGTTCTCAACAAACTGAGGAGTTAACTTCTCTAAGCCTTGAGATTCCATACTGCTAATGGTGGTAGCAAGCTGACTCATCTGATTCTCCAACATATGGATAAAAGTCCTTGTCTCTTCCTGGAACTGTTGCGTCTGATTCATGAAAGATTTGAACATATCCTTCACAGACGTTCCAGAATTAGTAGGTACTTCGTAGCTCAAGTCGGGATGATCTCTTCATCCGGGAATGTGAGTTTCTGCCCAAGGATCATATTGATGATGATGATGTCCTAAGAATGTTCCCACAGCATTGACATGTTGCACAGTTTCATCCTCATGCAATATTGGACAAACATCACTGGTATGTCCTGACTTTGAGCAAATTCCACAGTCTTTTGTAACTTGCATATTCCCTGTAGCCATTTGACGAACCAAAGCAGTTAATTCAGAAATTTATTGTTCAATATTACTTGTACTTACCCCATTTACCCTTTGAGATGTATGATCCATCCTAGTTCCATACTGCTGCAACTTAGCTGCTATGTTTGCAATTAAGTTCCTTGCAACATCTAGCGTCTTGTCAACCAGTGCTCCTCCACTTGCTACATCAATCATGCTTCTATCCATTGGTAGCAACCCCTCATAGAAGTAATGAATCAAGTGATAGTCATCAATTCCGTGAGGTGGACAGCTGGAACACAACTTCTTGAACCTTTCCCAATTCTCATAGAGATTCTCTCCGTTAAACTGCCTGATTTGACATATCTCCTTCCTTATGTTAGCAGCTCTCGAAGCAGGAAAGTACTTCTCCAAGAATAACTTTTGCATCTCAGGCCATGATCGTATTGATCCTGAAGGAAGATAGTATAACCAGTCCTTAGCCAAATTTGCTAATGAGAACGGAAAAAGTCTAAGCTTTATCTGCTCCTCTGTCACTCCTTGTGATTTCATTGTGGAACACACCACATGGAACTCCTTTAGATGCTTATATGGATTTTCACTTGTAAGACCACGAAAAATAGGCAAAAGACGAATTAGTCCAGAGTTAAGTTCAAAAGCAACATCTAAAGTAGGATATTCAATACACAAGGATGATTGATCAAGGTCAGGAGTAGCCAGTTCTTTTAAAGTTATGTTGTTTCTTGGCACCTTCATCTTTTCCTTTTTAAGTGTTAGAACAAGAGTTTCTTCTATATCTGCATTTTTCACTATCTCTTGATCAAAATTTAAGTCAATAGAGTGAGGGGATTGAATATAAAACAAAAATATAAAAAATATAAAAAATGAAAAACGAAAAACAAAGAATAAACAAAAACAAATAACACTTGCCGGTAACGGCGCCAAAATTTGGGAGATGTCGTTTAGCACTCAAAAATTAACCTTACTCCTATTCTACTAACTCAAGAATTAGTATAGTAACAAGCAATGATCGATCCCATAGAGAGTGTATTGTTTTATATTTATCCAATAATTTTCCAATGAAATGGGAGTTTTTATTTTGAATAACTAAATTAACAAAAGTAAAAGAAGAAATATCAATAAGTAAAAATTTTTAATTCATTAGTTCAGTATCACCCTTTCAACATCATGGATTAATCAAGTTTTATAATATTTATCCTTCAATGAGATTAACAACCCTAGATAACCGCGATCGCTAATTATCCGAAATTCTCCTTATGTGTAAATCTAATGTGACGATCGCCAACAAAACATCCTAACTATCATATAACCTAGAACTATCAGTCTAGATTTAATACAATAGAAGCATGAAGAATGAGAATTAGATTCTTCCAAGAAATAATTGCACAATCAGGAATTATTAAACTTGTCTTTTGAAAACCTTAATAATACCCAAAAGCTTGTCCACAATCAAGTATCATTAAGTGCTACTTATGATTAGACATACATCGTTTGCTTAATATATATCTTAATCTAGTAGATGATATTTATTAGATTAATCTAACTGGCCATATCAAATAAATCAAATAGTATAGTATACAAGAAGTGATAGTAGTGTGCATACAAGCCAATCATGTATGATGATAAAGCACGTACTTTGTAAATAATCTTATTTATTTATTAATAAAATATTCATTTATTAAAGGCATTTAGTTATCTACATGTTGCTGTTTTTATAATATGTAAATAACCCATAGTTTTAAGCAAAGCTTTTAGAATCATGATGATGATCATGCTAATGAGATCTAAATTCTTAGAAAGTTTTAAAACTAAAATAGTTCCCAATCGTGGGATTACTAAAAAGGGGATTAGTAAATCCGGATAGATTGGTACATATGTTGCTTGCTCATTGGATGAGGATGATTGATCTCATGATCATTTGTGTGGAGACACTAAAGCAAGTATGTAGGTGCTTATTGGAGAATAAGTTCACTGAACGTGATTCGCTATGGAATACCTAATGGAGTTTTACTCGCATGTCAATAGGAATTCCTAATGTGATAGTAGTACAAGTGATCCTTGGACTTGAGATCATCATAGTATCTTATATGTAACAAATTATACTTTGACTTATTCCTTAAGACCTTTTAAGGCATATATAGGGTATGCTTGGGTATAATGAGTTACATATGGAGATAATGAATGATCAATAAAGAATCTACCACCTCTAGTAAAAGAGGAGATATGTCCTATGTGATTCGTTAAATGACAACCCAGGAATCCTTGGCCAAGGTGAAATGAAATTAGAAAGGAGTTTCTAATTTGCATTATTTGGAGTTGTGCATTTTCTAATCGAAATATATATAATTAAATAAAATAAGACTTGACAGTAAATCCATGTCTTATATTTAATTGGGACATTGAATGGTGGAAGGATTGAATTGTACAGAACTATTAACTCACAGGTTCTTTTATGATTAATGTTGAAATCTATATTATCTGGAAAGTCGTTGATCGCTAGGGAGGCTTATCCCTATTGTAGAATAAATATTATTTATTTAAATAGATTATTAGTTTAATTTATTTATTTAAATAAGATTAAAATTGTTTTAATTGATTTATTCACAACCGGTTTAATATGGAGAACCTAAAGGGTCACACCATAAAAGGAAGAATAAATATTTAAGAAGGTAATGGCATAATCGTAATAATGCATTAAGTATAATTAATTTAATCATTAAATATAAATTAATAAGAGGAGTCTTATTAATATTATTACAATTATTATTATTTTAATTTCTAAAGGAGTTTAGTAATTAATTTAATATTTAGTACTCTCATTTATTCCTAATAAGATTAGGAGACAAATTAATTAAATGAATTTAATTAATTATTCCCATGTGGTGGGAAGCCTAAATTAATTAAAGGAGTTTAATTAATTAAAAGAAATCCCATGTCTAATAGGATTAGAAGGATTGACCAATGTCTATATAAGAGAAGTCTTATAATAGATATTAGATTGATGCAATTCCAATTGTTGGAGAGTACTCCTTTTCTATAGAGGATAGAAAACTAAGGTTAAGCCAAACACCCTCCTTCTTGATAATTCATCTTCCTTGGTGGATCACCTCTAGAGGCCAAACACTTGGGTGGCTAACGTTGATCAAAGGAAGGAATCTAACCCGGAAATTCAAGGAGATCACGAAGAACAAGGTGTTGAACTAGTACCTGTGGAAGCTTCGTTCTACAAGGGTATGATTCCATAACTTCTTATTTATCGTTTTAAATTAATAATTTGCATAAAGGATGATCCGGGTAATGGTTTTGTAGAAATTTTTTAAACTCTGATATACCATGCTTCCGCTAATTTTTGCAATTTGATTGCGTCACGATTTCGTACAAACCCAACAGTGGCATCAGAGCCAAATCTTTATGCAATTATTAATTTATTTTTGATTTCATATACATACGGGTATGTATTTAAAATAATTTATTGGGCATAATTTTATTGTATAAAATTATATTTTTTAAGGAAAAAAAAAAGAAAAAAAAAAGAGACTTTTTTTGGGACGAATCACAATTTTTTTTGGTGCTAATCTTGAATTCTGCAAAGAAAAGGTGTTGTCTCTTTCTTACTCCAAAAAGAAGGTGACCCATCAGGAAAGGACTTTTTTAATAAACCTGCAGGACTCTTTTAATAAAAGAAGGTGACTTCCTTTTAAAAAATAAATATGATATATTTATATATTATA
This sequence comes from Panax stipuleanatus, assembly GCA_020205555.1. NCBI lineage: Eukaryota > Viridiplantae > Streptophyta > Magnoliopsida > Apiales > Araliaceae > Panax > Panax stipuleanatus. The sequence continues at coordinate 51,862,448 of CM035122.1, forward strand.
TTCTAAATAATTTTATAATTAAAATAAAGAGTTTATTTTAATCTTGAAATTGGATTTCATGCAATTTAAAATTGCCCATTAAATGATACTCATATATATATGGAATGTTTTAATTCATGAGATGAATATTTATTTATTGATATATATGGTGATATGTATGAAAATAAATGGGGATTGATTATGGACTATTTGACCAATGTGATTGGATTTTATTTTAGTTGAATGCTTGAATGAATGGGTTTTATTAAATGGGGTCTGCGTACCTCGTCTTCTCTAATTTTTTTTTCTTGATGTAAAATTCTATCTCCCTCCTATGTACTTCCCCTTGACTGTTGATCAAGGTTTCTATTTAAATTAAATAGTTTAATGTAATAAGAATAGTTAGAATTATCTTGAAGAAATTGGAGACCAAGGAGCAAGGAGCGCGTGAAGACCTGTTTGTATGGAGCCCGGGTTTAAATGTAATAGTTATATTTAAATTTAAATTCTTGCACTCCTAGGTTTGACCTTTTGGTTCACTTGGTGGCTCTAGTGAACCAAACTAGAATAAAAGTCCATAATCAATCCGGGTAGAATATAATATTCTATATTGCATGCTAAATATTATATATATTATATTTTATGTAAACATGCTTCGCATGTTTAATAAAATGACGCGTATTTTATATATATATGTGCATGCGCGCTAAACAAAATGAGACAAATAATAACAAACCCCTCAAAGAAATAATATTAAGTCCGAAGCGTTCAAATGATATTTGGAATATCGAACGTCGCCTTCTAGCATGATAAATTAATAGAGTATTAAATATTTAATATGAGCTTGTTGTGCTATCCACAAGGCGAGTATTGCGTATTTAAGATGTTAATTAATCACATTTGATGCTTATCAAGAAAATTGAACGATCTAGTCTTGTTGTGCTATCCACAAGGACGAACATTTTTCTTTTTTGAATTTATGGAAGTGCTAGGCTGGACTTAACTTAAATCATTTTAGTTCGGATGTGCACACACTTGACCATTATGATTTAAGAGGCAAAATAAAAGGAGTTATATAGTGTTGTAATTGACAAGAGTTGTCTACCTATTTATTTGTATATCGCTTGTTGTGCTATCCACAAGGTTATATACATTTGAAATGGGATCCTTATTCTCACTAGCAAATCTTTAATTAGATGTTGCTGAACTATATAAGTGAGGGTAATATAGTTTGATAAAAATAGTGGGAGATACCAATTTAAAATAAAGACCTAAATTTATTTTGGTATGCAAAATTAATAAAATGAATGTTTGCTAAAATGTTGTTTTTCACATGCAGAATTTTAAAAATGTCAAAATCACTAATTTCACTGCGAAGCATACTTAATGCTAATAAGCTTACCGGGCCGAATTATACGGACTGGCTAAGAAATCTGAGAATAGTTCTCACTGCTGAAAAGATTTCTTATGTCCTAAACTCACCTGTCCCTGGAACTGTTCCAGAAACAGTCTCTGAGGAAGAGATTGCCACCATTGTAAAGTGGCAAGATGATGCATCTGTGGCTCAATGCATCATGCTCGCATCCATGAATAACGAGCTTCAGCGTCAGCACGAAAATATGGATGCTCCTACTATGTTGATTCACCTCAAGGAGTTGTATGGTGAACAAAGTAGGACTGCTAGATATGAGATATCTAAGGAGCTCTTCCGATCTCGGATGACCAAGGGCAAAGTGAACATAAAGGAACAAAAGAAATCTGATCCAGCTAGCAAAGGAATGTGCTTCCATTGCAACGAGCCGGGTCATTGGAAGAGGAACTGCAAGAAGTTTCTGGCAAAGAAGAAGCTTGGAGAAGCTTCGACTTCCAATCAAGGTTTGTTCATGATTGAAATTAATTTTTCAGAAAGTCAAAATTCTACTTGGGTATTAGATACCGGCTGTGGTTCTCACATATGTAATAATGTGAAGGGACTGGTCAGAAGTAGAAAGCTGAACAATGATGAGGTGATCCTACGAGTGGGGAATGGAGCAAAGGTTGCTCCATTAGCTGTAGGAACTTATTATTTAGCAATGTCTTCGGGCAAGTTCATTTATCTTAATAATTGTTATTATGTTCCGAATATTATTAAAAATATTATTTCAATTTCTGTATTGGATATGGAAGGATTTAACGTTGTTATAAAGAACAATAGTTGTTCTATTTATAAAGACGATGTTTTATATGGTATTGGAAATTTGCGAAATGGACTTTATACATTTGACTTACAAGAAAATATTTTTCAAATTGAACAAACTAAGAAAAGGAAAAGAGATGATATTAATTATACTTACATGTGGCACTGTAGACTCGGTCATATCAATGAAACAAGATTATCCAAGTTGCATAAAGATGGGCTCCTTGAGTTATCTGATTATGAATCATATCCAACTTGTGAATCTTATTTCATGGGTAAAATGACTAAATCTCCTTTTAGTGGAAAAGGAGAAAGAGTTACAGAGTTGTTGGCATTGATTCACACAGACGTTTGTGGACCTATGACAACAAGTGCACGGGGTGGGTATTCTTATTTTATTACTTTCACTGATGATCACTCAAGATTTGGATATGTGTATTTAATGAAATACAAGTCAGAATCATTTGAAAAGTTCAAAGAGTTCAGAAGTGAAGTAGAGAAACAAACGGGCAAGAGTATAAAGATACTTCGATCAGATCGAGGTGGAGAATACTTAAGCGGTGAGTTTCTCTATTGTCTCAATGAAAATAGTATAATCTCACAATGGACTCCTCCAGGTACACCACAGTTAAATGGAGTATCTGAAAGGAGAAATCGAACACTGTTAGACATGGTTCGATCCATGATGAGTTTTACCGACCTTCTAATTTCCTTCTGGGGATATGCCCTAGAAACGGCTGTATACCTACTTAACAAGGTACCTACCAAATCCGCCCCAAAGACTCCATATGAGATGTGGAAGGGGAGGAAACCAAATCTTAAGCATGTTAAGACTTGGGGTTGTCCAGCTTATGTCAAAAAGTTTGAACATGATAAGCTATAGACTAAATTCGAAAAGTGTAGATTTGTGGGATACCCTAAAGAAACTGTAGGGTATTATTTCTATCATCCAACTGATCAAAAGGTGTTTGTTGCGAAACATGCTGCCTTCTTGAAAAAGGAGTTTATCCATGAAGGGGTCAGTGGGAGTAAGATATATCTTGAAGAAGTTCAAGAACCACAAATTACCACGGATCAAAGTCAGGTACCTGACCAAGTAGAAGAACCTACTATGCCACACCCTGTTCGTAAATCTGGGAGAGTACCGAAGATACCTGAGAGGTATGGATTCGTTATAAAGGATGACGATGAGGTACACATCATGAATGATGATGATCCATTGAATTACGAACAGGCTATGAGTAATAAAGACTCAGGGAAATGGCTAGAAGCCATGAAATCCGAAATGGACTCCATGTATGAAAACAAAGTATGGACTTTGGTTTCACCACCTGAAGGCATTAAGCCTATTGGGTGTAAATGGGTCTTTAAAAGAAAGACTGGAGCGGACGGCAAGGTAGAGACCTATAAGGCCCGACTGGTTGCAAAAGGTTTCAAACAAAGACAAGGAGTTGACTATGATGAAACCTTTTCACCAGTAGCTATGCTCAAGTCCATTCGGATTTTGCTTGCGATTGCAGCTTATAACGACTATGAGATCTGGCAGATGGACGTGAAAACGGCCTTCCTCAATGGAAAACTTGAGGAGGATGTGTATATGACACAGCCAGAGGGATTTGTTTCAAAGGTTGGAATAAATCAAGTCTGTAAGCTGCAACGATCCATTTATGGATTGAAGCAAGCTTCTCGTAGATGGAACATTCGTTTTGATGAGACAATCAAAGAGTTTGATTTTATCAAAAATGACGATGAACCATGTGTGTACAAAAAGGTTAGTGGGAGCGCAGTTTCATTCCTTGTATTATATGTTGATTATATAGTACTGATAGGGAATGAAATTTCTATGCTAAAATCGATCAAAATAAAGTTGTCTAAACATTCCTCCATGAATGATTTGGGTAGAACATCCCACATTGGGGATATAAATCTGTATTAATAGATTTAAAAGGATGTTCGGCTTAACCCATGGAAACGTATATTCATTAGATGCTAAAGGCGTTTAGCATGGTAACTCCAAAAGGTGCCTCATGATGATGAGCCATGGAGTGTATCTCTCTAAAATTATCCTCAGTAAAAGAGAGATCGCATAAGTAACTATTATGTATGCAATGAAATATACAAGACTTGATGTTGATCAGTCATATTCTGGAGAAGATCTCTGTGAGACAGTGATAAACATCTCAAAGTATTTAACTGACACTAAGGATGTCATCATGACACATGATGGGTCTGAATTAAACTAGAAGACTAAACAGACTCAAGTTTTCAGACTGACCAAGACGACAGCAAAATCCACTTTATGGTAAGTCGTTACCTTAAAAGATGGTGCAGTAAATTGGAAAGGTTTCAAACAGCAAAAGTTGCTGGGTTAGTGACAAAGACAAAGTATATAACTGTAAGTGAAGCTGCAAGTTGATGTTTCGGATGAAAAATTTATTACAGAACTAGGAATAGTTCCTAAGTCTCATCTTGAATCTAAACATGTGTTGCGGCACTTTGATTAAAAAAAAAAATCATTGAAAAAGGAGAGTGTAGACTCTCAAGACAACATTGCAGATCCATTTACTAAAGCTTTAACACAACAGCAGTTTGATCGTCACTTAGAGAAGATGGGTATGAGATACCATGGCGATTGGCTTTAGTGCAAGTGGGAGATTGATAGTAGTGTGCATACAAGCCAATCATGTATGATGATAAAGCACGTACTTTGTAAATAATCTTATTTATTTATTAATAAAATATTCATTTATTAAAGGCATTTAATTATCTACATGTTGCTGTTTTTATAATATGTAAATAACCCATAGTTTTAAGCAAAGCTTTTAGAATCATGATGATGATCATGCTAATGAGATCTAAATTCTTAGAAAGTTTTAAAACTAAAATAGTTCCCAATCGTGGGATTACTAAAAAGGGGATTAGTAAATCCGGATAGATTGGTACATATGTTGCTTGCTCATTGGATGAGGATGATTGATCTCATGATCATTTGTGTGGAGACACTAAAGCAAGTATGTAGGTGCTTATTGGAGAATAAGTTCACTGAACGTGATTCGCTATGGAATACCTAATGGAGTTTTACTCGCATGTCAATAGGAATTCCTAATGTGATAGTAGTACAAGTGATCCTTGGACTTGAGATCATCATAGTATCTTATATGTAACAAATTATACTTTGACTTATTCCTTAAGACCTTTTAAGGCATATATAGGGTATGCTTGGGTATAATGAGTTACATATGGAGATAATGAATGATCAATAAAGAATCTACCACCTCTAGTAAAAGAGGAGATATGTCCTATGTGATTCGTTAAATGACAACCCAGGAATCCTTGGCCAAGGTGAAATGAAATTAGAAAGGAGTTTCTAATTTGCATTATTTGGAGTTGTGCATTTTCTAATCGAAATATATATAATTAAATAAAATAAGACTTGACAGTAAATCCATGTCTTATATTTAATTGGGACATTGAATGGTGGAAGGATTGAATTGTACGGAACTATTAACTCACAGGTTCTTTTATGATTAATGTTGAAATCTATATTATCTGGAAAGTCGTTGATCGCTAGGGAGGCTTATCCCTATTGTAGAATAAATATTATTTATTTAAATAGATTATTAGTTTAATTTATTTATTTAAATAAGATTAAAATTGTTTTAATTGATTTATTCACAACCGGTTTAATATGGAGAACCTAAAGGGTCACACCATAAAAGGAAGAATAAATATTTAAGAAGGTAATGGCATAATCGTAATAATGCATTAAGTATAATTAATTTAATCTATGGTGATAGAATAAATTAAATAGCTTAATGTTTATTATTTAATATTTTGGAAATATTAAATATAAATTAATAAGAGGAGTCTTATTAATATTATTACAATTATTATTATTTTAATTTCTAAAGGAGTTTAGTAATTAATTTAATATTTAGTACTCTCATTTATTCCTAATAAGATTAGGAGACAAATTAATTAAATGAATTTAATTAATTATTCCCATGTGGTGGGAAGCCTAAATTAATTAAAGGAGTTTAATTAATTAAAAGAAATCCCATGTCTAATAGGATTAGAAGGATTGACCAATGTCTATATAAGAGAAGTCTTATAATAGATATTAGATTGATGCAATTCCAATTGTTGGAGAGTACTCCTTTTCTATAGAGGATAGAAAACTAAGGTTAAGCCAAACACCCTCCTTCTTGATAATTCATCTTCCTTGGTGGATCACCTCTAGAGGCCAAACACTTGGGTGGCTAACGTTGATCAAAGGAAGGAATCTAACCCGAAAATTCAAGGAGATCACGAAGAACAAGGAGTTGAACTAGTACCTGTGGAAGCTTCGTTCTACAAGGGTATGATTCCATAACTTCTTATTTATCGTTTTAAATTAATAATTTGCATAAAGGATGATCCGGGTAATGGTTTTGTAGAAATTTTTTAAACTCTGATATACCATGCTTCCGCTAATTTTTGCAATTTGATTGCGTCACGATTTCGTACAAACCCAACAAGAAGTTCATGTAGATAATCAGAATAAATCTCACATACGAAGAAATAAATAAAGTAACCTTGATCAAATCATTAGTTATGAATAAGGTTCAACAACCCTTCAGAATTGAATTGAGTAGTTTAGCTTGACATGCTTTGATTTTTCAAAACTAGGGTTTGAATAGCCTCCAAGAATTCCTAGATCCAATCAAAGATGTCCCAAATCCAAGTTATAATCAAGTATTTATAGTCCTAAGAGAAACCCTAACACTTTAAGCATCCCATAATTCTATTACAACTCAACTTGGACACTAAAACAACTAAATAAGTTATCTCCCCTCCGCCAGGCTTGCCCCGCGTTGTCCCTAGGCCAATTTGGGATCATCCCGCGCTACAGTGTCAGAAAATCTAGTGTACTGGCGCACTCCACGCTTGTTTGGGTGCGCTCCGCGCTTGTTTGTTTCTGCTGCGACGTCCTTTGGTAAAACTATCATAACAGTTTGATCCGAAAGGATTTACGGGGCCCACTACCTATCAAATTGAAGCTGTTGACGTGATCTACTACTTTTATTCTTTAAGTATTAGCAGATTCTGATTGGATCATGGTTGAAATCGGCTCCAAGTGACTACTATATAATTTGCAACTTCCAAACTCTGAGGTTTTAACTTTTGCTTGGTAAAAAGGTCATAATGTTTTCATATGAACTCCGATTTGGACGATTCAAGATATTACGGAAAGCTAAGGAATAGCTCTACAATAAAATTAAAGTCCTAAGCCAAGACCATGAATCAAACTTAGCATTAAAACCAAACAATCTTCCCGTTTTCCACGTTCAATCTCCATTTTGACCTGAAACCCATAAACAAACCTATTAAGCCATTGTTAACAACCAAACATGCAATAGACTGCACATAAAGGAATCAAAATAAATGAATATCATGCACTCGTCAGCCAACTCATTTGAGTTTTTTTGAAAGAGGCCCAAATTGTTGGACATTGTCGAAACTTGATCTTTGAAAACAAAATTTTGAGTTCGGCAGCTTGGTTAAGTGTGGGGAAGGTTTTAGGCACCCCACAACTCCCATGTAAACACGGTACCACATCTTTTCAATATTTTCCTTTTAAATCTGCAATGTGTGTGTGAATGTTGGAAGAAAATTGGGCTTATGTTTGATTGGAAGCATGTTAACGTATCGTTGAACCTATATACGAAGGGTTCGATTTGATTTGCAAAAAGTCTTTGATTTTATTTGCAAAAGTGTTTGATTTGATTTGCAAAAACTTCTCTTTTAGATAAGATTTATTGAAATGATGTTTTAAAAGAAGGTTTTCAAACCCTTACGCTAACATAGGAATTGAAGCATATCGAAACTTCAGTTTTATCTTTTCAGCCTTAAGGCTCAATTTGAATGGTGATTGTCAGGTTGCGAAGTATCCTCGACCACAACATATATACAAATGTCGGTCTCCTCATGGGCATTATAGCCATCGGAGGGACTCTGACACGACAAACTATATTTTCACTATGTTGAGACATTAAATCCGGATAACCATTTTAAGGTCTTTTGTATATACATTTTTATAGAAAAACTGGCAAGGTAGATCTGTAAAGTGCAGTTTGTCCGTCGTGGGAATCAAATTCTGATCAGTTTGATCATTAATTCCACGATTCCTAGGCTCACATAGGGAGGCCAATTAACCTGCACAGCTCAAATTTGTACAGAAATATATCCAAATATCGCTAGAACCAACGATTCATCAATAAATCCTGGCTCACGCATGGCCGAAGCATCTCGTTCCCACTAGATAGCGATCTAAGGGCTGCGAGATAGCTTTTATAACTGAAACTAGAAAAATGCTAGATTTAAATAAATCTCAGCCATTCTAGCTTCACGGTTCTGTCTGGACCTATTTTGAACCGTTTAAAAGCTAAAGTTGGCGAGATTTAAATAAATCTATTTCGCTCGCAGAAATGTCAGTGGCAATTCATATCAAATGTATATTTAAAGCAACAATTTAATAAAATAGAGTAAAGCAATATATATAAATATATATATATATATATATATATATACAAAATCTATAAAGGTCGATGGGTATTTACGCCGGTGCCTGGACTGGAATTGAAATATATATATATATATATATATATATATATATATATATATATATAGGAGCCGAATCAGGTGCACAACCTTAAAAGAGCACTTTTCACTTAAACAGCACTACCCTTCAAAAAACTCTGTGTTTTTTAAGTTTTTAGCCTTCTCTACTCAAAGGCTCCCGCGACCTTCAGGCTCTCTCCACCTCGACCTTCAGACTCTCTCTCCGCGACCTTTAGACTCTCTCTCCTTCGAACGATTTCGTCACAAAATTTCATAACGGAGGAGAAATCTTCCCAAATCCTTTGATCCAATCGCTAAAATCTCCACAGCGTCCGTAAGTCCATATAATCGTGCCCTAGAATCGAAAGAAATTGAACTTCAAACTCTTCACAAATCGATAATTAATTGATTATTTTTGCGAAGTTTGGTCATTCTACACTTTTTTATATGTATATAAGTATCAAATTGGTGAAGATTTGGCTTAATTTTACTTTGTTACTAGCATTTGTGTATTTTTAAACAAAAGCTTCATAAAGTGTTTTTTGGTTAACTTATTGGGTTTAACCACTGAGTTTCGTAGATTGGGTTTACTCTGTTTCTTCATTCATGCTTTAATTTTACTTAATTGGATTTGGCTTAATTTTACTCTGTTACTCTGTTTCTTCATTCACCTGTGGCCTTGTATATTTGTTATAGTTATCCTCGCGCAGAAGTTCAATGATAATAGAAAAAGCTGCAATGATAGTTATTTAATTTGCTCCAGCTGAAAATGTACCCATGGACCAAAAAGCGATTAAAATCTCTTTCTGCAGTATATAAATATAGAGATTTTTAAATAAATTATAAATTCTTAATAGGAGAGAAATTAATAAAACAATTTACATACTGAGGCTGATGGTATGGGCATATTATCTACAGAAATTTGGTGAGTGATTCTTATAACTAACATCTTAATGCAATTTTATGTGTTAATAAAAATTACTTAAATTAGAGAAGCTTCAGATTCTTTCATGGTGCTTAGAAGCCTTTTGTTCCTCCTCCCTATTGCTGTTGGAATCTAGGGTTTCCTTTGACATCACTTAAAATTGTTATATGCTTCCGCTGTATTTGTGAGATTGTGAGGTTCACTTTATCTAAGAAAAGATAGCGGGTTAGCTAGATGTTGCTGTCATCTGGGAATATGACTCATAACAGCTATAATGGATGGTTATTTCTATCTGCTAAATATTTTAGCTTATCATGCATTCACAAGTTAAGTGAGTTTCTTTGCAAAGTTATTCCTCTATTTGCAACAAATAGTTGGTTGGAGTTGGACACTTCCCTTATACATATATTTTTTTGTTCATTTGATTTATTTTGTTTATGTTGCATGCACCACATCCCCAACACTGGAAAGAGTCAACTTAAATGGCCGCAGTTAATCACTGCCATTGTCATCGCCCGACTATGTTGATAACTTCTTGGACTGATTTGAATCCTAGTCGTCGATACTATGGATGTCAAACTGCAAGAGCAAGTAGTTTTTAGTCAATTTCCTTTGATATTAAGTTTGTTCTGAAAAAACAATTCTTTTTTGATAGCCTCATAGTTGTGGATATTTCATGTGGTATGATCCTCCAATGCAGCCGAGAGCCATTCAAGTGATTCCTGATTTGTTGAGGAAGTTGAGGGCTCTTGAAAATGAAGCTCAAAATGTTAGACGCAAACAGAGGATTTACTTGATAATCACATGGGTTTTCGTGATTTTGCTACTTTAGAATTTCTTTGGATCCATCTTTGTGAAAGAAGATGCCTAAATAGGAAAAAATTGTAACTTGGATGTGTGAAGTCCCTATTTTAAATGTAATGAATTAATTGTAATGAAGCAAAGATATTGCACTTTGTTTTTCTACTCTGTTTTAGAACTCTGTTTTAGTAGTTGTGCGGTTCTGGAATGAAGTTATCCGAGATTGTGAGCACAGATAGCTATAGTATTTATGCATTTGTACAGTTGTATATTTGTTAATGCTGTTTTTTGCCAAGCCCAGGATTTTCCTTGGGTTGAAAGGGGAGTGGTTAGCATGAAGTTCAAAAATTGGTAAATTAGTAAATTGGCCAATAGAGTACTGACACACAGGCGGGGAGATGTTCTCTCTCCTTATGTGTCATCGCTCTATTGACCAATTAACCAACTTACTAATTTTTGAACTTCATACTAACCGGATCCGGTTGAAAGTATTTTGATCACCCTATGTCCTGCAATTTTTGTTTACAAAAAACATATCACATTATTGACATCATAATTTTAAAAAATACAGACACCAAAAGGAGGAAAAAATTGCTACTCTCCCAAATAAGATCAAACCTTCCAACATTTTAAAAACAAAATGAATTAGAAAGAATACCACAATGATAGACCTTGAATCACAACAGTTGACATTGAAATTTTGTAAAATAGTAATATTGCTTGCCAACGAACAAAAATAAATAACACAATGAAACTGTATATGAATTGTCTACGAGCTGACATTAAGGATAACACCACACCAGAAAGAAGTAACATCTCAGACAATTGCTAAAGGGTTGCTTGATACAAATACAATACTGATATTTTGAGTTCTTAGCATCCAAAGTCATTTAGTGCACTAAGTAATCATCTGCAGCTTTAACTTGGATGTGTGAAGTCCTTTGAGCTCTGGTCCATTAATTAGTCTGTTGTTCTCAAAACTGTGAGCAAAAAACACCTGAACATGACAACACATTTCATTGTCCATTCGTCAACACCAAGTCACCCAACAGGAAGACACGGAACTATGCAAGTCACCAAGCAAATTAAATAACTATCATTGCAGCTTTTTCCATTATCATTGAACTTCCTCCGTGAGGATAACTGTAACAAATATACAAGGCCACAGGTGAATGAAGAAACAGAGTAACAGAGTAAAATTAAGCCAAATCCAATTAAGTAAAATTAAAGCAAAAATGAAGAAACAGAGTAAACCCAATCTATAAAACTCTGTGGTTAAACCCAATAAGTTAACCAAAAAACACTTTATGAAACTTTTGTTTAAAAATACACAAATACTAGTAACAGAGTAAAATTAAGCCAAATCTTCACCAATCTGATACTTATATACATATAAAACAGAGTAAAATGACCAGACTACGCAAAAATAATCAATTAATTATCGATTTGTGAAGAGTTTGAAGTCCGATTTCTTCCGATTCTAGGACACGATTATATGGACTTACGAAAGCTGTGAAGATTTTAGGGCTTGGATCGAAGGATTTGGGAAGATTTCTCCTCCATTCTAAAATTTTGTGACAAAATCGTTCGAAAGAGAGAGAGTCTGAATGTCGCGGAGAGAGAGTCTGCAGGTCGAGGTGGAGAGAGTCTGAAGGTCGCGGGAGCCTTTGAGTAGAGAAGGCTAAAAACTTAAAAAACACGGAGCTTTTTGAAGAGTAGTGCTGTTTAAGCGAAAAGTGCTCTTTAAGGTAGTGCTTCTGATCCGGCTCCGATATATATATGTATATTTATAAAAGCTGTATAAAAGCCACGGAATGATCCAGGCTGGACAGAATTGAAATATATATAAAAAAAACAGTAAAAATGGCAATGGGTTTTAACGCCTGTGCTCGGACTGGAAAGTAAATATAGACAGAAAAGTAGTCAACCAGGACTGGGAAGATAACCCTGTATGGTGAATAGTGCAAAAATAGTAAAAAGGCCACAGAATGATCCAGGCCAAACTAGAATGTAAATATATATATATATATATATATATATAAAATATCAGAAAAGTAGTCAACCAAGACTTGAAAGATAACCTAGTGTGGTGAATGTTTCTTATATATGCATATATATATATATATATATATAAGTAGTAAAAAGGCCACAGAATGAATCAGGCCGAACTGGAATGTAAATATATATATATATATATATATATATATATATATATAAAGAAAAGTAGTCAACCAAGACTGGGAAGATAATCCAGTGTGGTGAATGTTGCTTATATATGCATATATATATATATATATAAAAGTAGTAAAATGGCCACAGAATGATCCTGGCCGAACTAGAATGTAAAATATATATATATATATATGCATATATATATACATATATATATATATATATATATATATGCATATATATATATATAAGTAGTAAACTATCGCAGATTTGACATCCGGGCTTGACAGAACTGAAAAGTTAGTATATATACAGTTAAATATATACAAAAAAAGTCAAACCCGGACTAGAAAGATAACCTAGTCTGGCAAAGTTGCTTAATACTAAGATGCAAGTATATAAAATCTGTTGTAAGCGATGGATCTTAAATTCGAGCTGTAGAAATGCCAGAAAATGCGTTTGGGTACTAAAATGTACCAAAAGTTAACAAAAACAGCCACAGAACTGAGTTCCGGGCATATTTAGAAAATAAAAATTGATATGCAAGTGTATAAAAGTGCGAAGAAGTAATAATAACTTTCTGATCGTAAAAATACTCACAATAGAATGCTACACGGGCTTTTTTCCAAATTGTAGGCTTTAAACTTCCAAATCTACCGGTTATTTTCTGATATGTGGTTGTATGTGGGTAAATCTACGTGTTAGAGTGAAAAAATTTGGGTTTGGAAGTAAAGAAAATGGCTGAAAAACCAAACGGGCAAGGGTTCAGAGCGTTTCTGAATTCTTAAAATGAGCTGGGGGTCACCTCATATATATAGACTAGGGATCCTCCATTCTACCTGCTGCTGCCATAGGTAGAGGTGCTGCTCCATGTGGTCGGGCCCATGTGGCAGGGTCCTGTTGCATTAAAGTACGTGCACTGCGAGCAACGCGAGGTCTGATTCGAAACTTTTTAACTTTTGATCGAATCGTCCATTTGAGGTGTGCTATACCTTTTCGAAAAGCCCTCGCCGAGAGTGTCACAATTGCATGGGATAAAACATTTTTTGGTTCTAAAAAGACGGGTTCATAACCAAGTCTTTGATTACCCGCAGTTTGTCCGTTGAGTTGTCTTACGTTGTTTGCACTCGTGATCATTGTTATGGTTCGTTCTAACCTTGTTGGCATTAATTCAGCTTGAGTTTGATCGAATTGGCTTAGAGTTAGTAAAATAACAGTTTTGCCCTTCTCGGGGTTGCCCTTAGTGTCGGCATGGCCTTCGGCTGACATCCCAGGGTTATTTCCAAGACTTGGATCCCATTTGAGTTTGTTTGTCCTCAGTGTTGTCTCTGAGGCTGACCTGGTCGCTCCAGGTTTTCCTATGGAGATTTTATGATGCTTCAAAATTATTTCTGAAGTTGACCTAACCTATCGGGTTGAGACCGAGGATGACCTATACCTCCCGGGTTGAGACCGGGGTTGACTTGTACCTCCCGGGTTGAGACTGCGGCTGATCTGTACCTCTCGAGTTGAGACTGGGGCTGACCTGTACCTTTCGGGTTGAGACCGGGGCTGATTTGTACCTTTTGGGTGAGATCGGGGCTGACCTGTACTTCCCAGGTTGAGACCGGGGATGACCTGTACCTCCCGGGTTGAGACGGGGGCTAATTTGTACCTCCCGGATTGAGACCGGGGCTGATTTGTACCTCTTAGGTTGAGACCGGTGCTGATTTAACAGCCCGATATTGAGACCAGGGCTGACCTGTACCTCCCAGATTGAGACCAAGGCTGACCTACACTTCCCGGGTTGAGACCGGGGTTGATCTGTACCTCCTGGGTTAGGACCGGGGTTGATTTGATTGCCCAGTATTGAGATCGGGGTTGATTTAATGGCCCGATATTGAGACCAGGATTGACTTGATGGCCCAATATTGAGACCGGGGTTGATCTGATGGCCCGGTATTGAGACCGGGGTTGATTTGATTGCCCGGTATTGAGACCGGGGTTGGTTTGATTGCCCGATATTGAGACCGGGGTTGATTCAAAGGCTCGGTATTGAGAAAGGGGTTGATTTGATGGCCTGGTATTGAGATCGAGGTTGATTGGATGGCCCGGTATTGAGACCGTGGTTGATTTAATTGACCGGTATTGAGACCGGGGTTGATTCGATTACCCGATATTGAGATCAGGGTTGATTTGGCGGCCCGGTATTAAGACTGGGGTTGAGTTGACCGCCCGGTATTGAGATCGGGGTTTAGTTGATGGCCCGATATTGAGATCGGGGTTGATTTGAGTGCCCGGTATTGAGATCGGGGTTGATTGAATGGCCCGGTATTGAGACCGGGGTTGATTTGACTGCCCAGTATTGAGATCGGGGTTGATTTGACTGTCCGGTATTGAGACCGGGGTTGAGTTGACAGCCCGGTATTGAGACCGGGGTTAAGCTGATGGCCCTATATTGAGACCGGGGTTGATTTGAAAAGATAATTTTGCCCTCATACAGTGTTAGTAATAGGGAAAGAAAATTTTGAGTGTCTACAGATGCCCTTCTTTATCATGTTCATGCAATGCAATGGAATGAACAGGATAAAGATTGCTAGACATTAGAAATACAAATGCAAAGGGGAGGCAATGCATGATAGGGTATGTCATAAATGTCAAATGCCTTCGAGTGGGTAGGGTTATCACTGATTTATTACGTTATCTTCTACTGGGGATAACGTTATTCATGATATCCCTTAAGGAGGCACTGTTAGACGATTACTGGTAGGATAACCATTGACAAGTTATCAGAGTTAAGCTATTATAGATTGTTCTTGTCTCGTTCTGCTGGGGATGACGTTATCCGTGATGAGACTGCCAACTCTGATGAAGATGATATTATTGATGCTACCTTGGTTGGCGACTAATGGTTTCCCATGTCTGTCGAGACTCTTTACAGGGTATATTTTGCTTCCCGTTTGATGTCGTTGTACCTTTCTACCGATTTCTCAGTTGGGGATATATCTCGGTTATCGAGTACCTCAGCGTGTGCTTCCGATGCCTATCTTGATGATAACTTACACCGGTAGTTTGAAACAGGGGGTTTCAATCACCAATCCTTCTCGGTGCTCCCTTTGAGGATGTGTATAACAGATTCCATCATTCGGGATGGATTATTATACTGCTTCCGTCACCAGATCACTTCCGATGCTTCGTGGGGGTTACGCCAACGACTAAGACATTGCTGGGGTTGAGCCAACGGCTGATACTTTATTGGGGTAGAGCCAACGACTGATACTATCCCCGGTCTATACCCGACGCTTTGATGGGGTTGAGCCAACGGCTGAGACATCGCTGGGGTTGAGCCAATGGCTGAACTGTCACCGGTATGTACCCGACGCTTCGCTGGAGTTGTGCCAACGGTTGAACTATCACCAGTCTGTACCCGACGCTTTGCTGGGGTTGTGCCAATGGCTAAACTGTCACTGATTTGTACCCGACGCTTCACTGGGGTTATGCCAATGGCTGAACTGGTCTCGGTCTATACCGGACACTTCGTTGGAGTTGTGCCAACGGCTGAACTATCACCGATCTATACCCGACACTTCGTTGGGGTTGTGCTAATGGCTGAACTGATCTCGGTCTGTACCCGACGCTTCGCTGGGGTTGTGCCAACGGCTGAACTGATCTCGGTCTATACCTGACGCTTCGCTGGGGTTATGCCAATGGCTGAACTGTCACCGATCTATACCCGACGCTTTGCTGGGGTTGTGCCAATGGCTGAGACATCACTGGGGTTGAGCCAATGATAAATACTTTGTTGAGGTAGAGCCAACGACTGATACTGTCCTCGGTCTATACCCGATGCCTCACTAGGGTTGTGCAAACTACTGAGACATCGCTGGGGTTGAGCCAGGGCTGATACTTTGTTGGGGTAGAGCCAACGGCTGATACCATCTTTGGTCTATACCCGATGCTTCACTGGGGTTTAGCCAAAGGCTGGGACATCGCTGGGGTTGAGCCAACGGCTGAACTGTCACCGGTCTGTACCCAATGCTTCGCTGGGGTTGTGCCAACGATTCAACTGTCACCATTCTATACCCGACGCTTCGCTGGGGTTAAGCCAATGGCGGAACTGTCACCAGGTCTGTACTCGATGCTTTGAAAATGGCAGTTTTTGTCCGTTTTACGTAGTTTTTTGGCAATCTTCATCATTGGTTCTCGAACATTACTTCAGGATGAATACCAAGGGTTTTCAGGGAGTTCCCCTTTCCGTCAAGATTCAGCCGTATCGAGCACTCGCTACCATCTGTTGTGGCATCATCCTTGAGATCGTGGTATGACAGTCTGCCCTTCCCAGCTAGAGGGGCAGTGGATCAGATGTTGGGGCATTCATTGGCCCTCGTAGATTTTTAGGTGCCATACGGGTTCATAGATGGCATCTTATCCTGTTGGATACCCGATAGACAGGTCTTTCACTTTGGGCATGAGCTGACTCCGACCCTTGAGGAGTACCAGCGATTTACTGGCTTAGCTTTAGAGGTGCCATGCGCTCGTACGACGATCAATGATATGAGGAGATCGTTTATACGGATGTCAGGTCTTCGCCAGAGCGTAGTTATGGATGAGATCATCTCTGGAAGTGTGATCTCCATCGACTTTTTGATCGATCAGTTTGGTGAGCTTGATAGTTACGATCGACATTCCTGGGATTTTATTGTATCAGCAAAGGCGTTGTGTTTGGCCAGGAAAGACGTTTTGCTGATGTGCATCGTAGCCTACGTCTATATGCTACTACGCTTGGACCATTTGAATGTGGGATTGATAGTTGTGGTTCGGGCCCTTAGACAGGGTTGCACCATCATACCGATAATATTGGCCGAGACGTTGAGAGCAGCCACCTACTGCAGTACCAACCCGGAGGGGTTTTTTAGAGGCAGTTCGGTCTTACTGTACGTATGGCTCATGTCCTATCAACGACAGATTGGATTTTTTCAACCCCAAGGGTATTGCTTCACCCGTGAGGTAGCCACATCTTACTCATTCCAGCCCACGAAGTGCTCCGATGCGGGGTTATGGTCAGCATTTATGTCTGACATTGCGCATCCGTTCTCAATTCTACCGTGTGCATGACTAGTCTCCCCCTATAGCTTCATCACCCATGCATCTGGCATGGACTATTTGCCCGTAGCGGGATTGAGGGGAGTGAGTACTTACCATCCTCTGGCTGTTATGAGCCAGTTTGATCAGTTTCAGAGCCTGCATCAGTTTGAGGGGGATATTGATCAGAGGATGTCAGCTTCGTCTATGTCATCTGCTGATTTGATTAGGGTGTATGAGTGCTGGACTCATAGGGAGATGGCTAATTTCTCTAGTAACCATCCAGAACGTTCTCCAAAGTACTCAGCATGGTTGGAGGTGGATATAGCATCAGCTGCATTCATCCAGTTAGCTCCGATAGTGGACTCAGACAAGGAGGAGCCTATAGAGGATCCTGATTCTTCTATTGAGGATGAGTTGTTTATGGGTCTGACAGCCACATTAGTTAGTGATCCGCAGATCATTCCTGCAGGGATAGATCTAGCTTTGGCAGACTCACTAGCTAGGATGACCTTTAAGAGAGATAAGGCTATAGCCCTGATGTTAACTGCCCTGTCTGGTAGAGACATAGCTTTTGCTGAGAAGGATGCGGCTCGAGCCGCTCAGGATATGATATTGATTGAGAGAGACGAGGCTCAGTCTTCTCGCGATGCTGCTTTTGTCTATATTGAGGAGTCTTTGATCGCCAGAGACGCAGATTTTACAGAGAGGGATGAGATTCGATATGCTAGAGATGCAGCCTTTGAGGAGATTGAGGAGGTTTTGATTGCTAGGGATGCTGCTTTTGTGGAGAGGGATAAGTCTATAGCTTCCCGGGATATCCACATTGCTGACAGAACTGTTCTTTGGTCTTATACTCATGGTCTGGTTATTGAAATGATTGCATACATTGATGATCACAGTGCCACACTATAGATGACTGTGGCTGTTTTGAACCGTATGGAGGCTGAGGGTATTGAACTTGCAGCTGCTCCTCCATCTTCAGAGAGAGATTCCATGTTGGCACTGTTGGCCCGCTTATCCATGGGTCCATAAACTAGCTTTATTTTTCCTGCACATACTAGATCAGCCATTTTTGTTATGTACAAGCCACTATGTATATATCAAACAGTATTATATATCAGAGAAATATATTTTGATTCACTTCCCTGTTTGGATATGTATTGTCATTGCTGAGTGATTACCACTTCTTTCATGACTTGCTGTTGTTGATGTATCTTGAGCTTCTCCTTAATGGACTGACAGTGTCATGTCAGAGAGGATCTTAAATAGGCCTGCTGATCAAGGAGGCTTGATAGATTTTAGGTTTCATATGGCTTTGGTGTCTTGGATTTGGTTTTTTATCTATTTTTATTTTTTCTTGAAGGTCAAATCGCACCATGAATGGCTGCCTATATACTCCCGGGTGTAGGAGATCAGGTCATTTGTAGTTTAATTTTTTGTGTGAGAGAGGTTTGAAAAGTATTTGTCTTGAGTTTGTTGAGTTTTTGAGTTTTTTGTTTGAATTGATAGCACCAGAAATGGCTGCCTACGTACTTCCAGGTGGAGGGAGATCTGGTCATTCGTAGTTCCGGCTACTAATGAAAATCGAACCTGATTTGATTTGTAGGACATGGATGCGGGTATGCATACGTTTCAGACATAATACCTTTTCACGGTGTCTGAATTGATGAGTTGGGGAAATTCTCTCCCATCCATCTCTTGTAGTTTGATAGCTCCTCCCGTCAACACCTCTTTGACAATGAAAGGGCCTTCCTAATTTGGGGCGAACTTATTGGCCAAAACTTTTTTTAGCACCAAGTCGTTTTCTTTGAATTGCCGTATTCGAACTTTCTTGTTGTAGGATCAAGCAATCATTTGCTGATATAACTACCCGTGGAAAATGGCTGTAGCCCTCTTTTCATTTATCAGGGACAGTTGGTGGTACCGGTCTTGCAACCACTGATCTTCATCCATCTGAGCGTCGATTATCACTCGCAAGGACTCCATCTCTACTTTTATGGGAAGGACTGTTTCCATGCCATAGACCAATGAATAGGGGGTAGCCCCATTAGAGGTGCACATTGACGTTCTGTATGCTAACAGGGTTAGAGGCAGCAGGTCAGGCTATTCTTTATTATTGGCAGACATTTTCTGCATGATCTTTTTGATGTTCTTGTTGGCCGCTTCGATAGAACCATTCATCTTGGGCCGATAGATAACGAAATTGAGATGCTTAATGTGGAACTTGATGCATAGTTCTCTCATCATTTGATTGTTCAAGTTCTTGGCGTTGTCTGATAGGATCACCTCCGGTTGTCCATATCGATAGACGACATTATTTCTGATGAACCCAATGATGACCTCTTTGGTGACTTTGGGAAAAAAAGGCAGCTTCAACCCATTTGGTGAAGTAATCGATCATGGTGAAGATGAATTGATGACCATTGTTGGCTTTTGGATCTACTGGACCGATCACATCCAATCCCCACATAGAGAAAGGCCATGGTGAACTTATATTGTGTAGCTCATTTGGAGGAGCGTGTATGGCATTTCCATGTATTTGGCATTGAAAGCATCTCCTGACATGATCATCATAGTCAGCGTTGAGAGAGATCCAGTAATGTCATGTTCTTAATATCTTCTTGGCCAGCAGATGATCGCTCATGTGTGGACCACAAACTCCACCGTGGG
Organism: Panax stipuleanatus; assembly: GCA_020205555.1. Classification (NCBI taxonomy): domain Eukaryota; kingdom Viridiplantae; phylum Streptophyta; class Magnoliopsida; order Apiales; family Araliaceae; genus Panax; species Panax stipuleanatus. The sequence continues at coordinate 51,882,835 of CM035122.1, forward strand.
CTTTATCCATCAATCTCTGGGCTTGCTCTTTGTCAAGGCATCTTAACAGGCCTATTCCAGCATCCCTTTTGTATAGTGCATCTACGCTCAGATAGAACTTCATAGCCATTTTGTGAATCCGCTTTCGTTCATATTGGCTTGCTCTAGTAGGAGTAGATCCATCTCAGAGATATTCCTTGATGTCTTGATACCAAGGTTGTTTGATAGGAGGTATTTCATCTGATATATCTCCAATGTAATTCCCTTATATCGGGGCCTTCTGACTTGTGAATTTGATGCAGGGAATCCCACTCCTATTGGATATGTGGATTAAGGAAGCTAACGTCGCCAATGCAGCAATGAAGTCATTCCTACCCCAAGGAATATGGATGAAGGTTATGTCTTCAAACTCCATAGATATTTTGACGACCTGCTGATGATAGGGCAGCAAATGCAGCTCTTTGGTGTGATATGCCTCAGTAGTTTGTCTGATAACCAATTCAGAGTCTCCGAAGACTGGTAAATGTTTGATACCCATGGATTGGGCTAACTTCAACCCCATTATGAAGACTTCATACTCGGTTGTGTTGTTGGTGTTGCCAAATTACAGCTTGGTAGCCACATGATATTGTTCTCATGTACCAGAGATAAGGAGAGCCCCAGCTCCAGCACCTTCCATGTTTACCACTCCATCAAAATACATTTTCCATGGTTGGACTGTATTCTCTTATTGGAGTTATTGAATTGTCATGATCCCATCATCCGGGAAAAAAGTCTCTAGGGGCTCGAACCCTCCTGATGGTTCTTCGGCTAGTTGATCTGCAATGCCTTAACCTTTGATGGACTTCTGAGTCACGTAGACAATGTCAAACTGCTGTAGGATCAACTGCCATTTGGAAAGTCGATAATTCAACATTGTCTTGTTGAATACGTATTTTAGTGGATCCATGCGGGATATGAGGTAGGTCGTGTGCCCATAGAGGTAATGTTGTAACCTCATCGCGGCCCATGTTAACGCATAACATATCTTTTCAATCAGAGTGTACTTTTGCTCACCACTGCTGAACCTTTTGCTGATGTAGTAGATAGCTCTCTCCTTGCTACTATCATCTTTCTGTCCCAGCAAGCAGCCCATTGCATTGGCATTGACGGATAGGTACATAAATAGGGGAATTTCGTCCCTTGGGGGTACCAAGACTGGTGCTTTGATCAGCTGCTTCTTGATGGCAAGGAAGGATTTCTTACAATCCTCATTTCATTTGGTGGAGGAATTCTTCCTTAGTAGCTTGAAGATGGGTTCACAGGTTGCTGTGAGCTGGGAAATGAATCGGCTTATGAAGTTGATCCTTCCCAGGAACCCGAGTATCTCCTTCTCTGATCGAGGTACTGGCATCTCAATGATGACTTTGATCTTGGCAAGGTCTAGCTCGATGCCTCGATTACTCACCAAGAATCCCAACAACTTGCCTGATTTGACGCCAAAAGCACATTTGGCTGGATTCAGTTTGTGGTTGTACTTACGCAACCTGTTGAATAGCTTCCTGTGATGGTCTAGGTGATCATCCTCCCTCCAGGATTTGATGATGATGTCATCCACATAGACCTCTATTTCCTTGTGCATCATGTCATGAAACAGGGCCATTATGGCTCGCTAATATGTGGCTCCTGCATTAATGAGGCCGAAGGATAGTCTTCTATAGCAGAAAGTTCCCCAGGGAGTGATAAAAGATGTTTTTTCCCTGTCTTCTTCAGCAACCATGATTTGATGGTAACCAACAAAGCAGTCTAAGAAGGAATATATGCCATATTGTGCTGTATTGTCGATCGGGGTGTGGATAAAAGGGACCGGGAAATTATCCTTAAGACAGGATTTGTTCAAATCCCGGTAATCTATGCATACTCAAACTTTCCCTCTGGGCTTTGGCACGGGGACTATGTTTGACAGCCACTCTGGGTATGTTGATACCATGATGATTCTGGCTTTGAATTATTTAAGGACCTCTTCTTTGACTTTCAGACTCCATTCAAGTTTCAATCGCCTGAGCTTCTATTTGACTGGCTTGAATCCCTCTTTGATGGGCATTCGATGGATGATAATATCAGTAGATAGGCCAATCAAGTCCTCATGTGACCATGCAAACACATCTTAGAACTGTGTTATGAGTTCGATCAGATCATTTTTTTGGGCTTGGGTGAGGTCTAAGTTTATCTAGATTTCTTTGATGTTTTCGGAGGTTCCTATGTTTACAGTGGTGGTATGGTCGAGGTTCAGTTTGGGTTTGTCTTCAACGCATTCTTTGATCTCCTCGGGCACCTCATAGTCATCTTTCTCCTCTTGATCAATATCCATCAAGTCGAAGTTCAATTCTACATCAAAGTCGTAGTCATTGTGACAGGTTGGCATCTCATCAGCAGTGACAAACAAATCTAACTCTGGAGTCCTAAAAACAAAAATGCTTTCACTTTAATATATGCAACTTCTTGAATATACAAATCATTTGGAAAAGCATGACAAAAGTTACTGCTATAGCTGTGCAATCAAAAGTAAGCAATAAATGAAAGTATGTTACATGGCAAACGGATTCTCTGCCCCTTTACCCTTTTTGACTGAGGCACGGGAAGCTATTCCAATTATCCAGGTTAGATCCCCATGAACAGGGAGGATCAAGGAGTTGAACAGGGAGGATCAAGGAGTTGTGCTCGTCTGCCTCGTCTTGGATAATGATTGAGACATCCTCTATAATAGGGCCGGGATTTTTCTTTGAACTGGCCCTGCCATATGGATTCATGGCCTGCCTAGCAACAAGTTGTATCCAGTGGCGATGTTGAGCACCTGAAAGGACACATAGAAAGTGTGTGGACCAATCTTCAGAGGAAGCTCTATTTCTCCCATAGCTTGTCTGCAAGATCCATCGAAAGCCCGAATGACCACATGACTGGTTTTGATCCGGTTCGGGTCAATATTCATTCTCTCCAAGGTATCGTAGGGATAGATGTTGAGGGATGATCCTCCATCTATAAGCACACATCTGATCACATACCCGAATAACATTACATCTATATATAGGGACTTACGATGGCCCGTCCCTTCTGCAGGGATATCATCGTCAGTGAAAGATATCACATTGCTGTTGAAAATGTGTTCTACCACGTGACAGAATTTCTCGGCATCCACTATCTTTGGCAAATGGGCTTCTTCTAATACCTTTACTAGAATGTCACGATGCTCCACCAATGATAGAACTAGATCTAGGATAGACATCTGCTTGGGTGCGTCTTTCAGACTTTATACTACCTTGATTTCATTGTGTCCCATTTTGTTGAGGAACTCTTCGATTTTTTCTTTAGCCACATTTTCTTTGGCTTTGATGATTGGCTTGATCACCCGCTAAGGCAGGTACAATGGATTATCCTTTGGTACTATGGCAATGTTGTTTGAGGTGGAACCTTCGTCATTCCCGTAGTTCCATGGGACCCTCTTCAAACTGATAACTGGATACTGAGGTCTGAAGGGCAAGATTAAAGGCTCAGGTGCGGCCACCTTCAAAGGATTTTGTGTTTCTTGGACCCCTTTCCCTGGCAGTACTAAGGGTGTGAGGGTTGGATCATTATCACAGGAAATAACAACCACTGTATCATGATTCCACGCAGTAGGAATAAAGAGAGTGTCTTCATCTGGGAGGCCATAATCCTGATTCCCTTTTATCAATTCACCGCTTTCAATCATGTTCTGAATCAGGTTACGAAGTGCCCAGCAACCCTCAGTATCATGGTCAGGTGCATTGGAGTGGTACTGACAAATTTGGTCAGGCTTGAATTTCTTGGAGCGAGGGTTTTGTGGAGGTAGTAAATCTGTAACCAGTCCCTCGTTGATTAACATTTGGAGGATTTCCTCCATTGGCTGGTTCAGGTTAGTGAAATTCCTTTGAAATAAGAATTTCCTATCAGCTTGGAAATTCTCATCTTTGGTCATCTTGTCGGCCCAGGGTTTATGCTCATGAGGTCGGTAGTGATCCCTCGTGGGAATGTGACTGATCTCTGGTGTGGGAGGATTTGCATCAAATTGGTTGATCCGGTTCATCATATGTCTGGTGATTTGATGTTGGTATACAACCAACTCTGCTAACTATTCAATCTGCTCTTTGATAGACTTAATCTCTTATTATATCGGGAATCGCCTTTCCGAGACTTCTCAACTGTCTGGGCTGTTGTTGCTGGATGGAGTTGATTACCCCACATAACGAAGGTACTTGGATCCTTCTCCATTTTTGGTGCTGATCATGTTGACATTTTCCTTTTTGTGCTGAGGGAGGGGATTATCTTGCACGTGTGGTTGCTTCGGTTTGGTTACAACAATCTCTCCATTGTCAATCAAGTCTTGAATTTTGTGCTTGAGAGACCAACAGCCTTGGGTGCCATGGCCCGGAGATCCATAATGGTAGGCTCACTTCTTGCTTGGGTTAAAATTCCATCCACCAGTATTGGTTGGTGAAAGGAGTTGCACAATCTTTTTCTGTACGGTTAACAATTTCAGCACATTCTCTAGTGAATCCACTAATGGGGTGAATGTTCTCTGACGTTTGGCCTCCATAGTCTTCTGAAATGGAGGGTTCGAAGGCTGTCCGGGAGCTTGAAAAGGGGTATAATTCCTCCTTTGGATGGGCATATTGTATACATCAGCCCTTTGATTCTGTCCTTGCAACACTAAGGACACTTTTTCATCTTTCTTCTTATGTACCCTCCGGGGATTACTCCTGTAATTTTAGGACTGGATATGTTCAGCAACGACATCCAAGGCAGTCAGGTCCTTTATCTTCCAAGACTTCAGCCCCATTTCGGCTATCTCATAGTGCTTGATCATTTTAGAGAATGGTTTTTCTATGCCTGTTAGGACCCTCTCGTAATATGGAGCTTCTTGAATGTCGATGAAGGTTATGACTATCTCAGTCTCATTCATAGATGGAATGACTTGTGCCACGACCTGCCTCCACTGTTGAGCATATTCTCTGAATGACTCAGAACTTTGTTTCTTGATTTTGCTTATCTGGTATCTGTCCGGAGCCAGCTGAGATTGGAAACTGTATTGACTGAGGAAGGTATGAGCTAACTTTTCCCAACTGTGAATTTTGAAGTTGTCTAGACGAGCGTACCAGGATCTAGCCTCTCCGGTCAGACTCTTTTAAAATATCTGCATTCAAAGTTTCTCGCCCTCTGCATAGGATCTGAGTTCTCCAATGAACACCTTCAGGTGAGTGTAGGGGTCTTTCAATCCATCGTACTTCTCAAAATCAAAAATTCTAAATTTTTTGGGATAACGAGCCCTAAGGAAAACACAGAGGTCTAAATAATTGACACTGCAAAATGCCCCAGTCCCTTTGATAGACCGGAGAGTTTCTTCCATCAATTGTACTTTCTTTAGAATGTCACCAACTTCCTGTTCTTTGTTGAGGGTGGTGATTTCAGGTGTTTTGTTGGTTGTGTCCTTGTTTTGTGGTCCAGGAATCTGAGTTTCGACTTTTTCGGTCTCTTGACTGCCACCATTACCACCAGGTGTTCCCGATTCTATGTGAGCTTGGTCTTGCTTCCCTTTAAGAGCTTTACTTTGCTCTCTTAGGAAACTGGCCAATTCGGCTATCTGATTCTTCAGTCTTTCAAACTCTTCCTTAGAGACAGGGGTAGATTCTGGCTGAGCACTGGAAGTCATGTCCGTGGATGGACTTAGTGCTTTCTTAGACTTAGATCTAGTGACAGTACCAATTTTTCACCTACAAGAAAATTTAGGCGTGTCAATTTCCTGAGGTAGGTAAGGATAGGATGCATGCCATGATGTATTTTTGTGGTTTTTTAATTTTATCCTACAACACAGAGGTCAGTTGTTTTGATGACAAGATGACAATATGTTTATAACAAGGAATGTAAATTTTTATTATGACATTTACATTGTGCTTCTTTACATTGGAATAGAAAACTTGACATTGAATTGAAAGAGGAAGTCATGAAGAAGCTTCCCATCGAATTTGGTTAATCAAAAGCTGACCTATATTAGGCTACTCTCGCGGCTTTTGGGCATGAAGGTCCTCAAATCATCGCAATCTACTATAGGGGAAATTAATCCGATCTTTCAATTGGAGCGAATCTGGGTGTTGCATTTTCATAAGCCTCAGAGACTTAGCCGTCCCTAGAGACATTACTTATCACCGACTAGTTTGCCTCCCAGAGGAGGGATCACAACATACATTCACATACATCGCGTCTCACCGTTATGCATATGATGACATTGGTGCGATGCACTAATATGGGTGCGAAGCACTAAAAAAGCAAGAAAACATTCATTCAATGTAAAGACGCAGCATTCATGCATTCATTCAATGTAAAGACGCAGCATTCACACATACGTAGTTTTAAAAGGGAAACCTTTGAAAAGATTTAAACGCGGCCTAAGTCCTCTACTGTCCCCAGCAGAGTCGCCACCTATCGACGTCGGGAAAAAATTCGCGGGTCAGGTCACGACCCGGATCTTTCTCTCTTCCTAAGTTATCTCTACCCTTACTCCTTTTGTTGGGAAAAAGGTTTTGAAGGGTTTTTAAGGAAAAGGCCAACATGTATCACGTCGATGATTTGAACGTTTTACAAAATCACCAGTTGGTAGATTTGAAATGGTTGTACCAACTCAACCGAGTTTTGTTTGAAGGAGGCCCAATTGCTGGACACTGTCGAAACTTGATCTTCAAAAATAAAGTTTTGAGTTCGGCGGCTTGGTTAAGTGTGGGGAAGGTTTTAGGCACCCCACAACACCCGTGTAAACATGGTACCACATATTTTTAATATTTTTCTTTTAAATCTGCAATGTGTGTGTGAATGTTGGAAGAAAATTGGGCTTATGTTTGATTGGAAGTATGTTTACGTATTGTTGAACCTATATACGAAGGGTTTGATTTGATTTGCAAAAAGTCTTTAATTTGATTTGCACAAGTGTTTGACTTGATTTGCAAAAGTTTCTCTTTTAGATAAGATTTATTGAAATGAAGTTTTGAAAGAAGGTTTTCAAACCCTTACGCTAACATAGGAATTGAAGCATATCGATACTTCAGTTTTATCTTTTCAGCATTAAGGCTCAATTTGAATGGTGATTGTTGGGCTGCGAAGCATCCTCGACCACAACATACATACAAGTGTCTGTCTCCTCATAGGCATGATAGCCATCGGAGGGACTCTGACACGACAAACTATATTTTGACTATGTTGAGACCTTAAATCCGGATAACCGTTTTAAGGTCTTTTGTATGTACATTTTTATAGAAAAACTGGCAGGGTAGATCTGTAAAGTGGAGTTATCCATCGTGGGAATCAGATTCTGATCAGTTTGATCATGAATCTCACGATTCCTAGGCTCACATAGGGAGGCCAATAAACCTGCACAGCTCAAATTTGTAGAGAAATATATCCAAATATCGCCAGAACCAAGGATTAATCAGTAAATCCTGGCTCGCACATGGCCGAAGCATCTCGTTCCCACTAGATAGCGATCTAAAGGCCGCGAGGTAGGTTTTATGACTAAAACTAGAAAAATACTAGATTTAAATAAATCTCAGCCATTCTAGTTTCCTGGTTCTTTCTAGACCTATTTTGAACCGTTTGAAAGCTAGAGTTGGCGAGATTTAAATAAATCTAGTTCGCCCGCAGAAATGTCAGTGCCAATTCATATCAAATGAATATTTAAAGTAATAATTTAATAAAAATGAGTAAAGCAATATATATATATATATATATATATAATTATACAGTCCGGATCTTAAGCTCACCCAACTAAAAGCTCACCTAACTCACCCCGCTTTAGCGACGGACCGGGCGACAGTTTGGTCCGTCGCTATATATACAACCGTCGTCTTTGCTTTTAGTGACGGACAACATATAGACGACGGTTGTATATATAGCGACGGATGAACCGTTGCCTGGTCCATCGCTAAAGTAGGGTGAGTATGGGTGGGCTTTTAGTTAGGGTGAGCCTAAGATCCTTATCGTATAATTATATATACAAAAGCTGTAAAGGGCGATGGGTTTTCACGCTGGTGCTCGGACTGGAATTGAAATATATATATATATATATATATATATATATATATATTTATAAAAGCTGTATAAAAGCCACGGAATGATCCAGGTTGGACAGAATTAAAATATATATAGAAAAACAATAAAAAGGGCGATGGGTTTTCGCGCTAGTGCCTGGACTAGAAAGTAAATATAGACAGAAAAGTAGTCAACCATGACTGTGAAGATAACCCAGTATGGTGAATGGTGCAAAAATAGTAAAAAGGCCACAGAATGATCCAGGCCAAACTAGAATGTAAATATTTATATATTGACAGAAAAGTAGTCAACCAAGACTGGAAAGATAACCCAGTGTGGTGAATGTTGCTTACATATGCATATATATATATAAGCAGTAAAAAAGCCACAGAATGATCCAGGCCGAACTGGAATGTAAATATATATATATATATATATATATATAGACAGAAAAGTAGTCAACCAAGACTGGGAAGATAACCCAGTGTGGAGAATGTTGCTTATATATGCATATATATATATATAAGCAGTAAAAATGCCACATAATGATCCAGGCCGAACTGGAATGTAAATATATATATATATATATATATATATATATATCTAAAAGCAGTAAACTACCGCGAATTCGACATCCGGGCTTGACATAATTGAAAAGTTAATATATATACAGTTAAATATATACAAAAAAAAGTCCAACCCGGACTAGGAATATAACCCAGTCCGGCGAAGTTACTCAAGACGAAGATGCAAGTATATAAAAGCTGCTAGAAGTGATGGACCACCAATCTGAGTTGTAGAAATGCTAGAAAATGCGTTTGGGTACTAAAATGTACCAAACGTTAACAAAAACGGCCACGAAACTGAGTTACAGGCATATTTAACAAACAAAAATTGATATGCAAGTGTATAAAAGTGCGAAGAAGTAATAATAACTTTTTGATTGTAAAAATACTCACAATGGACTGCTACACGGGCTTTTTGCCAAATCGTAGGCTTTAAACGTCCAAATCTACCTGTTATTTTCTTATATGTGTTAGTATGTGGGTATATCTACGTGTTAAAGTGAAACAATTTGGGTTGGAAGACAAGAAAATGGCGGGAAAACCAAACAGGCAATGGTTCAGAGCATTTCTGAATTCTTGAAATGAGCTGGGGGCCACCTCATATATATAGACCAGGGAGCCTCCACTCTACCTACTGCTGTAACAGGTAGAGATGCGGCTCAAAGTGGTCGGGCCCACGTGGCGGGTCCCATTACATCAAAGTACGTGCACTCTGAGGAACGCGAGGTCTGATTTGAAACTTTCTAACTTTTGATCGGAGCGTCCGTTTGAGGCGTGCTGTAACTTTTCAAAAAATTCTCGCCGAGAGTGTCACAATGTCATGGGATAAAACATTTTTCGGGTCAAAAAAATGGGTTCTTAACCAGGTCTTTGATTCCCCGTAGTTTGTCCGTTGAGATGCCATGCGCTGTTTGCACTCGGGATCATTGTTATGGTTCGTTCTAACCTTGGTGGCATCAATTCAACTTTAGTTTGACCAAATCGGCTTAGAGTTGGTAAAATGACCATTTTGCCCCTCCCGGGGTTGCCCTTAGTATCGGCATGGCCTTCGGCTGACTTCCCGAGTTATTTCCAAAACTTGGATCCCATTCGAGTTTGTTTATCCACAGTGTTGTCTCTGAGGCTGACTTGGTCACTCTAGGATTTCCTCTGGAGATGTTGTGATGCCTCAGGATTGTTTCTGAAGTTGACCTGACCTCTCGGGTTGAGACCGGGGATGATCTGTACCTCCCGGGTTAAGACCAGGGTTAACCTGTACCTACCGGGTTGAGATCGGGGCTGATCTGTACCTCCCGGGTTGATACCGGGGCTGACCTGTACCTCCCAAGTTGAGACCGGGGCTGACTTGTACTTCCCGGGTTGAGATCGGGGTCGACCTGTACCTCCCGGGTTGAGACCGGGGCTGATCTGTACCTCCCGAGTTTAGACCGGGTCTGATTTGACGGCCCGATATTAAGATCGGGGCTGACCTATACCTCCCGGGTTGAGACCGGGGATGACCTGCACTTCTCGGGTTGAGACTAGGGTTGATCTGTACCTCCCAGGGATGAGATTGGGATTGATTTGATTGCCGGGTATTGAGACCGGGGTTTATTTAATAGCCCGGTGTCGACGCCGGAAAAAAATCCGCGGGTCGGGTCACAACCTGGATCTTTCTCTCTTCCTAAGTTATCTCTACTCTCACTCTTTTTATTACAATAAAAGGTTTTGAAGGGTTTTTTTAGGAAAAGGCCAGCATGTATCATGTCGACAATTTGAACGTTTTAAAGAGTCGCCAATTGATAGATTTGAAATGGTTGTACCAACTCAACCGAGTTTTGTTTAAAAGAGGCCCAATTGCTGGACACTGTCGAAAATTGATCTTTGAAACTGATGTTTTGAGTTTGGGGGCTTGGTTAAGTGTGGGGAAGGTGTTAGGCACCGCACAACTATTGTGTAAACACGGTACCATATTTTTTCAATATTTCCCTTAAAACTGAAATGTGTGTGTGAATGCTATTGAAAATTGGGCCTATGTTTGATTGATTGATTGAAAGTAGTGCTTTGCTTCGTTGAACCTATATACGAAGGGTTTGATTTGATTTGCAAAAGTGTTTGATTTAATTTGCAAAAGCTTTTCTTTTGTTTGAATTGAAAATGATGTTTAGGAAGCTGGTTATCAAACCATTACGCTAACATAGGAATTGAAGCCTGTTGATACTTCCATTTTTTATCTTTTAAGCCTTAAGGCACAATTTAAATGGTGATTTGTCGGGCTGCGAAGCATCCTCGACCACAAAATATATATACAAGTGTCGGTCTCCTCATGGGCATGAAAACCATCGGAGGGACTCTAACACGGCAATCCATTTTTTCACTATGTTGAGACCATAAATTTGGATAATCATTTTGAGGTCTTCTTGTATATATATTTTTACAGGAAAAACTAGCAGGGTACATTTATAAAGTGGAGTTTGTCCATCGTGGGAGTCAGATTCTGATCATTTTGATAATGAATCCCATAATTCCTAGGCTCACATAGGGAGGCCGAGAAACCTGCATAGCTCAAATTTGCACAAAAATATATATATACATCCTAATGTCGTAATGAAACCAAGGATTCATTAGTAAATCCTGGTTGCGCATGGCCAAAGCACCTCGTTCCCACTAGATAGCGATCTAAGGGCCGCGAGTTTGCTTTTACAGCTGAAACTAGAAAGAAAGCTAGATTTAAGGAAATCTCAGCCATTCTAGCTTCCCGGTTCTGTCTGGATATGTTTTGAACCGTTTGAAAGCTAGAATTGGCGAGATTTAAAAAAATAATGGACTGCTACACGGGCTTTTTGCCAAATTATAGGCCTTAAACGTCCAAATCTACCAGTTAATTTTTGATATGTGGTAGTATGTGGGTATATCTACGAGTTAGAATAAAAAAATTTGGGTTTGGAAGACAAAAGTTTGGTCCAGAAACAAAACGGACAGGGCTCCAAACAATTTCTAACTTAAAATGAGAGGGGGGAGCACTCATACATATAAACTAGAGTGCCTCCACTCTATCTGCGAAAGCAACAGGTCTACCTGCGACGCAACATGGCAGGCCCCGGGTGGTGGGCCCCATCATCTCAAAGTACATGCACGTCGAACAATGTGATGTCAGGTTCAAAACTTTATAACTTTTGATCGGAGTGTCCGTTTAAGGCGTGCTATATCTTTTCGAAAAGCCCTCGCCGAGAGTGTCACAATGACATAGGTTTTAACCTTTTTTAAGTCCAAAAAGATGGGTTCATAACCGGGTCTTTGTTTTCCTGCAGTTTATCCGTCGAGCAGTCTTGCGCTGTTTTCACTCGGGATCACCGTTATGGTTCTTTCTGACCTTGGTGACATCAATTTGAATTAAGTTTGATTGAATCGGCTTCAAGTTGATAAAAAGACTATTTTGGCCCTCCCGGGGTTGCCTTCAATGTCGGCATGGCCTTCGTCTGACTTCCTGGGGTTGTTTCCAAGGTTTGGATCCCATTTGAGTCTGTTTATCCTCAATGTTGTTCTCCGAGGTTGACTTGGTCTATCCAGGTTTTTCTTTGGAGATGTTGTTATGCTTCAGGACTATTTTCGAAGTTAACCTGACTTCCCGGGTTGAAATCGGGGCTGGCCTGTACCTCCCGGGTTGAGATTGGGGGCTGACCTGTACCTCCCGGGTTGAGACCGGGGCTGATGTGATGCTTCGAGTTTGTCTCTAAAGGTTGGATTGGCTTCCCAGGGTTATCTCTGGGCTGAACTGGACCTCCTAGTTATGACCGGGGCTTAACTGTACCCCCCGGGTTGTGACCAGGGCTGAATTGATATCCCGGTATTAAGACCGGGGTTTATTTGATGGCCCGGTATTGTGACCGGAGTTGTGCTGACATTCTGGTATTGGTGACCGGGGTCGAGTTTGACATCCCGATATTGGTGATTAGGGTTGAGTTGACATCCCGGTATTGGTGACCGGAGCTGAGAAGATAATTTTGCCCTCCTGCAGGGTTTGTAAAAGGAAAACAAAATTTTGAGTGTCTATAGATACCTCTCTTTATCATGTTTATGTATTGCAATGGAATGAACAGGATAAAGATTGCAAGACACTTGAAATATGACAAGATATTAATGATGCAAATCGCAATGCAGTGAATGTTAACATGTTTTCATAAATCGCACTTCGCATATCACATATCGTATCGCAAATCGCATCGCAAATCGAATATCACATCGTAAATCGCTTACTCTAACCGGTCATGGATGATGCCTATGTTGGGGCTGATCTCAATGGTTGACTTTCATCAGTGCTGGTGTTAACTCAAACGGTTTGATGAAGATAAACTAAAATGTTTTCTACATTTCTGCTGGGGGACGATGTCCTTTATGATATCCTTTGCTGTTGGTAGGATGCCATTGGTAGGCTATCATAGTTAAGCTATCACAGATTATTCTTGTCACTTTTTGCTGGGGATGACATCATCCGTGGTAGCCCTTGGTGTTACCTTGGTTTAAGCCCAATGGTTTCTCACATCTGTCGATACTATCAGGGGGCAAATTTTCTCTTGGCTGATGCCGTTGTACAGTTTTGAAGGCTCCTCTGCTGGGGATATATCTTTTTTGCCGAGTTACCTCAGTGGGTGCTCCCGATGCCTATCCTGATGATAACTTACACCGGTAGTTTGCAACATTGCCTACCTTAATGGTTGGGACAATGGTTGATCATTGGACTGTCCCGATGCCTACTCGAATGATAGAAGACTTTTCATCGAGTTTGTGTATTTAATTTGTATGCATATTTAACTCTACTAGGTATGTATGCCTAACTTTTTAATGGAGATGTGCGCTAATGTAGCGCTTGTTGCACATGTGCAGACCAGACATGATATGAGATCTTAACTTATCCTAGGTTGATGCATATGCTTAATTGAATCGACGTAGAACCATACCTCACCCTTTCTGAGGTAATTTGGAGTTTCTTTTCATACAGTGAATTTTGATAGGCTTAGCAGCTTCAACTCCCAGATGGCTCCTTTTGTCATTTGCTGAGCAGATTTGGATGTTCCCCTTTTATATGCCATCTTTGGTGAGGATCTCACAGAGGCTGCTATTTTTCTTGATCTGGATCTGGTACTAGTCCCCTGGTGGTCCAGACATTGATGGCTTTACTAGTGAGATATCCTGACATAGTCGTTGAAGTAGAATTTAACGGCTTACATCACTGGATTCTTCTCAACGCCCCTTATAAGTATTTGTATAACATATTCCATTATCTGTCCTTTTTGGGGATGGATTGATATACTATTTCTGCTATCGGACCATTCCTGATGTTTTGCTGGGGTTGAGCCAACGGCTGATAGTGTTAAGCAATCTGACCTTCGCTGAAGTGACCTTCAATGGCTAAATATCACCGGATCCTTTTTGATGCTTCGCTAGGTTGTGCCAATGGTTGATCATTGAGTGTGAAAAGGGGCAAGCTCTTTACTTGTGACCTTGCTGGGTTAAATGCTGGCTTGGCTTATGACTCGGGTGTTGCTGACTTCCTGGAAAGTGTAGCTCATTCTTCTATTGCCTAGATTTGAACTTCGGTGTAGAGGACTCGGCTAGTGAGGACTTAGTGCATGTTGATATGTTTAATGGTGTAGATTTCACTCGCTAGATCTTCTCTAGTCGAGCGTCTGTTTTTTTCTAGTTAAGGACTCTCTTGAGAATTTTTCCCTTTTTGTGGAGGGACAGCTTATGTCGCCTTGATTTCTTTCTATTTCTAAGAATCGGCAATGCCCCAGCCCTTTCGCAGGTTGTTACTGGGGTTCACATAAGCAACTCGCTTTGTTAACCACATCCAGAGTGAGCCATATCCTACACGAGATAAATGACAAAATTGCGCCAAAAGCTTGATGGCTCGGGCCGTATGGATTAGTATGATCTTATGAATGAGGCATTTGAAATTAAAGTTTATGAAATTGAATGCTTGTATTCATCGAGCTCTTATCTTATCGCTAAAGATCTTGAAATTAATCAAAAAAATGAATTTTTTTCTAAGGAAATTGAAATTTTCATTTGACAAGTTATGAAACTGCAAGAATACTTTTAAGCGTCCATAGTCATTTTTCATGGGTAGTATCAGATTCAAAAGACTCATCTCCCTTCATCAAAGATACCTCATCTTCGCTCTAGACACTGCTCTTCACAATATCAACATCATATGACATGTGCACTATATGTGACGCAACCCTTAGCAGGGGTTTCTCTTCTATAACTCTAGATGATCTTATTTTCTTGCAAGATTTTCTACTTCCCTCGCTTAACTTTGTCTCATTTTCTTAGGCTATTCAGGGTTACCCATGTAACGAGTTTTGGACCAATGACACCTAAACCAGACGGTTTTAGGGCACTAGGTGTTAAGACACCCCTTCGGGTTGAATGGCTCGAGTAACAAAGGCCACACTTTGAGACAGGTCAGGCAGTCTCCTCTTTTTGATCCTTGCCTGAGCTTGTACAAGATTCATTTTCTTAGGCTCTAAATTACCCATGTAGCGAGTGTTGGGTCGGTGACTCCCAAACCAGACGGCTTTTAGGGCACCAGGCTGTAGGGACACCCTTCGGGCTTAATTACTCGAGTAACCTAGGCCATGATTCGGATATGCTCAGGTTTTGCCTTCTTCTTCTTATAATGCTTATTTTCTTAGGCGCTAAGTTACCCATGTAATGAGCGTTGGGCCGGTGGCTCCCAAACTAGATGGCTCTAGGGCACCAGGTGTAAAGACACCCTTCAAGCTTAATAACTTGAGTGTCCCAGACAACGATTTGAGACATTAGGCTGGCTACTAATTGTCATCTTTGTCGTCATAGTTTCATTCCCCACAACTAAGAGTTAGGGTGATTGCAAAGTGCAAACATGCATATGAGGTTAAGTTTGTTCCAAAAAGCACTTTAAACTAGGATGTCGTGCCTAATCAAAAGATTGAATAGTCGTAATTCTCTAATCGTTCTCGTAATTCTTGCTCCATGGATGCTTATTAGAGTTAATCCAAATCATAACAAAAAAATCTTTTTTCGTTTCCTCTTTTTTCTGAGATTCTAATGCAAGATTTATCTATACTTAACATGTATACCCTTGCTAATGCATATAACTCGAAGTTGAAAGCACATAAAGAGATGAAAGAGGTGTACCTTCTCAGTGGATCGCAACATTCTAAGAAAATCATGATTTAGAAAAGTCCAATTGATCATACCGGATCTTCAATAATGGAAGCTTTGATGATAATAGACCATGCTGATGGTGCTGACTGGTGCATTTTCATTGGATGGTTGATAAATGCCCCAGTGTTGAGTTGTCAGAATTTTTGAAATTGATCCAGTCTTGTTGTAAGGGTCCCCACATCGGGTAGTCGTTGATTATAAACTTGCCCCAGTCTTGTTTGTCATCTGGGATGATTGCTTTGTTGTATATTTGACCGATGGGCTGATAAGATGCCGAGATCGCAATTGTTTTTTTATCGCATGACCCCCATGGTGAACAAGTGGTGGATTTTAGCTTTAATGCTTGGATGCCCCAGTCATTGTTTTTGATTTCTTTGAACAATTGGCTTTGATAACTTTTCTTCTGATTTGATGAAGGTTTCAGATTGAGGGTGTCAGCTCTTCGAAGGTCCTTGCTAATGATTATGCTTGATATATCGTTGTGTTGTTGTTTCAACTTTGATGATTGATGTCGAGATGCCTTTGAACTCCAATGAATTGGACCTAAGAGCTCAGCTTGGTTGGGGGTGTGATGGCTTCAACCGGATTTGCCTTGATCTGTGAGGTTTAATCCGTGGCCTTTTGTTCAAGGAACAGGTCATCGGATATGAGATAGACTTTTCCAATAATGTAGCCTATGTGCTTCTATTGATCAAATGAGATCAAGTCTTCTCTCATATCAGGAGTGATGAGTTTCTAACAGGTTGCATCCTATGATAATTGCCATTTCATCCCTGTGACTGGTCGTCTTGATGTATCGATGTCTCTTCCTTTCACCTGCTCCAGATTTGATGGAACAACATTGAGGTGCCGTTGGGTCCTCTCAACATGGGTCACTGACTCTGAGGGTTTATCGTGGATGTAGGCTTTTCAGGTTTGGCCTTTATGATTTGACTCCTATGCTAGAGGAGTATGAGTGCCTCACGGGTTTGGCATTAGATCTGCCATATGCCTGGACAACCAGTAGTGACAATAAGATAACTGTTCATGACCATGACTGATCTGAGACGTAGATTCATCACTGCTGAGGTTATTGCAGAACAGGTAGTGTCTATGGACTTTTTGATTAATTGTTTTGGTAGGTTGGAAAGCTACGAGCGATTCTCTGGGGATCTTATTATTCCAACAGATGAGTGGAAGTTCTGTTGATGTGCATTAATGCTTATTTGTACATGCCCCTGTATATGGACCACCTATATACTGGCTTGATGTTAGTGGTTCGTGCCCTCAGACAGGCTTGTACGATTTTTGTCGATGATATTTGTTGGGACTCTAAGGTCGGCTACTTTCTGCAATACCTATCCGGGGGATTTATAAGAGGTAGCGTCGTTCTGCTGTATGAATGGTTCATGAAGGATTTGAGTCTGATCGGCACCTTCAGACACCATGGGTACTGCTTTACCCATGAGATAGCCATGTCCTACTCTTCCTAGCCAGCGGAGTGTTCAAAAATGGCAACATGGTCGGATTTTTTTCAGATATTGCGCATCCCTTTCCGATCTTACCATGCTCAGGGCTGAGTTCCCCCTATAACTTCATCACTTATGCAATTGGCATTGACTATCTGCCCCTGGTGGGTTTAAGAGGGGTGGCCACATATCGCCCGCTGGCATTCATAAGCCAGTTTGATCAGTTTTAGAGCATTCAACACTTTGAGGGAGCTATGGATAAGCGGATATCAGATTCGTCATTGTCGTCAGCTGACCTTACCAGGACTTATGAGTGTTGGACTCGTAAAGAGAGTGATAAATTCTCTACTATCCATCCAAATTATTCTCCAAAGTATTATGCATGGTTGGAGGCCTATATCGCATTGGCTGCAGTTATCCAGTTAGCTCCGAGCATTGATTCAGATGAGGAGGAGCCTATGGAGGATCCTAATTCTCCCACGGAGGATGATTTATTTATGGGTCTGACTGCGGCTTTAGTTAGTTATCCTCCCAGCGTTCCTGTTGGGACTGATCCAGCTATTGTTGATTCACTAGCTCGGATGACTCTCGAGACGGATTAGGCTAGGGCACTGACGTTGACAACCCTTTCTAGCAGGGACACAGCTTTTGCTGCTTGAGACTAGGCTCGAGCTACTCAGGATGTAGCATTGGTTGAGAGAGACGAGGCTCGATCCACCCGTGATGCAGCTTTTGAGGAGATTGAGGAGGTATTAGTTGCCCGGGACACTGCTTATGCTGCGAGGGTTGATGTCGTAGCTACCCGGGATGTCTATATTGCAGACAACACAGTCCTTAGATCATATACATGCAGTCTGGTTGGAGAGATGAATGCTTTCATATATGCCCATAGTAGCACCATGCAAACGGCAGTGGATGTTCTAGCCCGTATAGAGGCTGAGGGTATTTCATTTGCAGCCGCTTCTCCATCTTCAAAGAGAGATGTCATGTTGGCATTGTCGTCTCGTCTATTATCGGGTCCATAGACTAGCTTTGTTTTTCCTCAACAGGGCCTGTTGGCCAGGGAGACTTGATAGCATTTGAATTTTAGAGGGTTTTGGTGTCTTGGGACTGGTTTTTATTTATTTTTTGTTTTTCTTTGATGATCAAATCACACCATGAATGGCTGCCTACTCCCAGGGTGAGGGAGATCAGGTCATTCGTAGTTCGAGTTTTGTGTGAGAGGTTTGAGAAGTGTTTCTTTTATGTTTGAGTTTGGTTTGATGGGTTTTTTAATTTTTTGTTTGGTTAGATGCGTTTTTGAATTTTTTTTTTGGTTTGACCGCACCAGAAATGGCTGCCTATGTACTCCCAGGTGGAGGGAGATCAAGTCATTCGTAGTTAAGGCTCTCCTAAAAGAGTCAATTTTTTGATTTTTTGATTTTGTGATTTTTTTTATTTTTTGATTTTTTGATTATCTACATACATGGAAATAAAAGGCATAATGCTAAGAAAGTGATAATGTCCCAACATCTCCTTGAACTCGCAACCTTCCTCTGGATCTACGTCTTCTTGGCTAGCTGAGGCCTGATAGTCCAGTTGTCGGGGGTTATGTTGCCTTCGAGGACTATGATAGAGATTACCTCCTGGTTCAAAATATCTACAATCATGGTCGTAATTTGATCGTCTTCTGATTCAACATATCCCTTAAGGAGGCTCAAACTGGACTTGTCGCAGAAAGGGAGGAACTCTAGATTCCTCGATGGGTTGGCTTCCACGAGGACTTCACCACCTTTTTCTTCATCTGTTCCTTCACCTTTCTCGTGGGCTTGAGAGGGTTCGAGTATGAAATCCATCTCGCACTGTTGTTGTATTTCTCGCAAGGAACTTTTCTTTTGGGCTTTTTCCACACGGGGAAGGATCAGTATCTCCTCCTCATCATCCAGAAGAGTAACATCAGGAATGTGGTTGCTGGCTTTGGGCAACAAGATATTTGATGGTGGAGGATTAATTTCCTTGGAGGACTTTCTTATCTCCTCTGTTACTCCCGACATTAAGATCAGTCCACCTTGTGTTCTTCCAGGATTGGTGCTCATAGTAGTCGCATCCTTTGAACTGCCTGTCTCGAGTGGAAATCTTAAGCTCTTTATTTCCCTCTCGCCTTTTCTATTCATGGGGACTTCTATCTTCAGTTCTCCATTTTTAATGAGATCCTGGATTTTGTGTATTAGAGACCAGCATTCCTCAGTTGCATGTCCAGGTGATTTAGAATGGTACAGACATAACTTCGTGGCATCATAACTTTTTATCTCGGGTTTTGTAGGAGGCAGAAACTCAGTAATCTTTTCCTGCACAACCAACAATGCTAACACATTTTCCAATGAGTCCCCTAAAGGTGTGAATACCCTTCTTCGCTTACTCTCCCAGACTCTCGGTGCCGTGGGATTTCGAGGGTTGGCCAATGTTTGGAATGTTGCTTGATATTTCCTATTTGGGAATTCGCATTCCTCCGAACGATTTTTCCTTTGGCAAGATCTTCTAGCAATTCTATCATTCCCCCTCTCTCGTCTACTCAGCATGCTCTGATCTTCTTCATTTTGCTGGCTGATCTTGGAGGGAGATAAGCTTATATTCTGAATAACCTCCTCTTTTTCTTGGCTTTCTGATAGTTGAGTGAAAAGCCATCTTGTATCCTGATGCTGGTGCACTATCAGATTAGCCAATGGAGTTACTTGATGTTGGATTGTATCCAATTTTTGCATCACTGTCATACCCTCCTCTGCATTTTCCAGCTCTAGGACATTTGTTCTATTCCTTTGGGGGTATTCCTCCATCCTTCGTATGTATTTACGATTTAGATGCATTTCATCGCTTCCTGACCCGATCATGTTTACTCCCTCTGTATTATGCGGCATCAGAAGGTTGGTGGTGACATTTGGATGGTCAGGTTATTGGACCACAATATCACCGTTTTCGATCAGGTTTTGGATTTTATGCTTCAAGGACCAACATTCTTATATATTGTGTCCTGGAGATCCCGAATGGTAAGCATATCTCTGGCTAGAATTGTATCTTTTGATTTTTGGATCCAAAGGTGGAGCCAGTTCGGTAATTTTCTTGTGATCTATTAACATCACCAACATGTTTTCAAGGGAATCGCCTAGTGGAGTGAACACCCGATTTTCCGTTCTTTCAAATTTTCTCTTTCTGTCCTGGCATTGGTTTAATACTTCCTGTTGTTGAAATGACTAAATTGTCTTCCCTCTTCCAAATAGGGGAACTATGGTTGGGTTTCCTATATTGCCCCTGTACAATGAGGGATACTTCTGCATCGCCTTTCATGGGTACCTTATTTGGAGCGTTCACATAGTTACCCGTCTGTATATGCTCTGCGACTACTTTTAAAACATTGAGATCTTTAATCTTGCCTGCTTTCAGGCCCATCTCTGTCATTTCACCGTGTTTAATCATCTCTGAGAATGGCTTTCCTATTCTAGCTAGGATCCTCTCATAGTAAGGTGCCTCTTGGATGTCTATGAAGGTCATTACCATTTCAATTTCTGTCATAGGCAGGCTGACCTGCGCTGCCAGACGTCTCCATCTCTGGGCATACTCACAGAAAGACTCAGTACTCTGGTTTTTGACCTTGGACACTTGATACCGATCCGGAGCCATCTGAGACTGAAAACTGTACTGATTTAGGAAGGCGTGGGCTAACTCTTCCCAGCTGTGAATTTTGGCATTGTCAAGTCGAGCATACCATGTCCTAGCCTCTCCAGTGAGACTCTTTCAGAAAATCTGCATTCGGAGGCTTTCATCTTTAGCATAAGACCCTAGCTCGCCAATGTATACCTTCAAGTGCGTATAAGGATCGCCTGCCCCATTGTACTTTTCAAACTATGGGACTTGGAATTTGTCAGGATATCTAGCCTCTAGGAATATGCAGAGATCTGAATAGGTGACACTTCCAAGGTTTCTAGTCCCTTTGATTGCTCAGATGATTTTTTCCATTTGTTGGACTTTCCTTGGAATATCGCCAGTTTCCCGATCTTCCCTGAGATTTGTAATTTCAGGGGTTTTGTTAGTTCTTTGACTAGATCGAGGTTCATGGATCTGCATTTTTCCCCTTTTTGTCAGCACTTCGATTGCCACCCGGTGAGGAGGACTGTTTGCTTGAGCGTTGTCTGGCCCTGAGTGTTTTTACTTTGTTCCTTTACGAGGATAGCTAACTCTGCTATTTAATTCTTAAGTCCCTCAAACTCCTTTCGAGATACGGAACCTGATTCGTACTGGCCACTTTCAGCCATGTTGGTGGATAGGCTTTGTGCCTTTTTATATTGTGATCTTGTAATGAGACCACTCTTACCTATGAGACGGGTAGGTAGTTTAGTCTTGATAGACACTAACCATATACATGTTTATGCAATGCGTCATGTTTAGGGGGTTTTTAAATTTTTTCCTGCAAAACAGAGGTCAGTTGTTTTGATGACAGGATGACAAGATATACAAAATAGGAAATGTACATTTATGATATTTACATTGTGCTATTTATATTGGAATTGAAAACTTGACATTGAATTTGAAAGCGGAAGGCAAAAAGAAACTTCCCGTCGGATTTGGTTAATCAGAGGCTTACCTATCTTAGGTTACACTCGCGCGGCTTTTTGACATGAAGGTCCCCAAATCATCGCAATCTACTAGATGGGAAATTAATCCAATCTTTCAACTGGAGCGAATCTAGGTGGTGCATTTTCATGAGCCCCAGAGACTTAGCCGATACCCAGAGACATTACTTATTACCGACGGGTTTTGCCTCCTTGAGAGAGGAATCACACAACATACATTCACATACATCGTGCCTCACCGGTATGCGTATGATAATTAGGTGCGAAGCACTAAATATGGTTGCGAAGCACTAAAAAAAGTAGGAAAGCTTTCATTCACGTATTTATTCAATGTAAAGACGCAGCATTCACGCATTCATTCAATGTAAACACGCAGAATTTCACGCATTCATAGTTTTGAAATGGGAAATGTTTGAAAAGATTTGAAAGCGGCCTAAGCCCTCTACTGTACCTAGTAGAGTCGCCACCTGTCGACGTCAGGAAAAAATCCGCGGCTCGGGTCACAACCTGATCTTTCTCTCTTCCTAAGTTATCTCTACCCTCACTCTTTTTATTGCAAAAAAAGGTTTTGAAGGGTTTTTTTTAGGAAAAGGCCAACATGTATCATGTCGACGATTTGAACATTTTACAGAGTCGCCTGTTGGTAGATTTGAAATGGTTGTACCAACTCAACCGAGTTTTATTTGAAAGAGGCCCAATTGTTGAACACTGTCGAAACTTTATCTTTAAAATTGAAGTTTTGAGTTCGGGGGATTGGTTAAGTGTGGGGAAAGTGTTAGGCACCCCACAACTCCCGTGTAAACACGGTACCGTATTTTTTCAAAATTTCCCTTAAAACTGAAATGCGTGTGTGAATGTTGTTTAAAAATTGGGCCTATGTTTGATTGATTGATTGAAAGTAGTTCTTTGCTTCGTTGAACCTATATACGAAGGGTTTGATTTGATTTGTAAAAAAAAAGTGTTTGATTTGATTTGCAAAAGCTTTTCTTTTGTTTGAATTGAAAATAATGTTTTGAAAGCTAGTTATCAAACCTTTTACCCTAACATAGGAATTGAAGCCTGTTGATACTTCCATTTTTTATCTTTTTAGCCTTAAGGCACAATTTGAATGGTGATTTGTCGGGCTGCGAAGCATCCTCGACCACAAAATATATATACAAGTGTCGGTCTCCTCATGGGCATGAAAACCATCGGACGGACTCTGACACGGCAATCCATTTTTTCACTATATTGAGACCTTAAATTCGGATAATCGTTTTAAGGTCTTTTTGTATGTACATTTTTACAGAAAAACTGGCAAGGTACATTCGTAAAGTGGAGTTTGTCCATCGTGGGATTTAAATTCTGATCATTTTGATCATGAATCTCACGATTCCTAGGCTCACATAAGGAGGCCGAGAAACCTGCACAGCTCAAATTTGCACAGAAATATATATATACATCCTCACGTCGCAATGGAACCAAGGAGTCTTCAGTAAATCCTGGCTGCGCGTGGCTAAAGCACCTCATTTCCACTAGATAGCGATCTAAGGGCCTCGTGTTTACTTTTACAACTGAAACTAGAAAGAAAGCTAGATTTAAGGAAATCTCAATCATTCTAGCTTCCCGGTTCTGTCTGCATATGTTTTGAACCGTTTGAAAGTTAGAATTGGCGAGATTTAAATAAATAATAGACTGCTACACGAGCGTTTTGCCAAATTGTAGGCCTTAAACGTCCAAATCTACCGGTTAATTTTTGATATGTGGTAGTATGTGGGTATATCTACGTGTTAGGGTAAAAAAAATTGGGTTTGGAAGACAAAAGTTTAGTCGAGAAACGAAGCGGGCAAGGCTCCAAAACGATTTCTAACTTGAAAATGAGAGGGGGGAGCACTCATATATATAGATCGGAGTGCCTCCACCCTATCCGCGGCAGTAGCGGGTCTACCCGCGGCGCCACATGGCATGCCCTGTATGGCGGGCCCCATCGTCTCGAAGTACGTGCACGCCGAGTAATGCGATGTAATGTTCAAAACTTCTTAACTTTTGATCGGAGCGTCCGTTTGAGGCGTGCTATATCTTTCAAGAAAGACCTCGCCGAGAGTGTCAAAATGACCTAGGTTTTCCCCTTTTAAAGTCCAAAAAGATGGGTTCATAACTGGGTATTCGTTTCCCCGCAGTTTGTCCGTCGAGCCGTCTTGCACTGTTTTCACTCAGGATCATCGTTATGGTTCTTTCTGACCTTGGTGACATCAATTTGAATTGAGTTGGACCAAATTGGCTTTAAGTTGATAAAAAGACCATTTTTCCCCTCTTGGGGTTGCCTTCAATGTCGGCATGGCCTTTGGCTGACTTCCTAGGGTTGTTTCCAAGGTTTGGATCTCATTTGAGTCTGTTTGTCCTCAATGTTATTCTCTGAGGTTGACTTGGTTGCTCCAAGTTTTCTTCTAGAGATGTTATTAGGCTTCAGAACTATTTTTGAAGTTGACCTAACTTCTCGGGTCGAAATCGAGGCTGACCTGTACCTCCCAGGTTGAGACCAGGGCTGACCTGTACCTCCCGGGTTGAGGCTGGGCTGACTTGTACCTCATGGGTTGAGATCGGGGCTGATGTGATGCTTCAGGTTTGTCTCTGAAGGTTGGATTGGCTTCCCAAGGTTATCTCTGGGCTGAACTGGACCTCCTGGTTGTGACCGGGGCTTAACTGTACCTCCCAGGTTGTGACCAGGGCTGAATTGATATCCCGGTATTAAGACCGGGGTTGATTTGATGGCCCGATATTTAGACCAGTGTTGTGCTAATATTCTGGTATTGGTGACCGGGGTTGAGTTTGACATCCCGATATTGGTGATCGGGGTTGAGTTTACATCCCAGTATTAGTGACCGGGGCTGAGAAGACGATTTTACTCTTCTGTAGGGTTAGTATTAGGGAACAAAATTTTGAGTGTCTACACCCGGTATCGAGACCGGGATTGACTTGATGGCCCAGTATTGAGATCGAGGTTGATCTGATGGCCCGGTATTGAGACCGGGGTTGATTTGATTGCCCAGTATTGAGATCGGGATTGATTTGACGGCCCGGTATTGAGACCGGGGTTCAGTTAACGGCCCGCTATTGAGATCGGGGTTTAGTTGATGGCCCGCTATTAAGACCGGGGTTGATTTGAAGGCCCGGTATTGAGACCGGGGTTGATTTGACGGCCCGATATTGAGATCGATGTTGTGTTGACGGCCCAATATTAAGACCGGGGTTAAGTTGATGGCCCGGTATTAAGATCGGGGTTGATTTAACAGTCTGATATTGATACCGAGGTTGATTGGATGGCCCGGTGTTGAGACCGGGGTTGATTTGACTACCCGATATTGAGACCGGGGTTGATTTGACTGCCCAGTATTGAGACCAGGGTTGAGGTGACGGCTCGGTATTGAGACTAGGGTTGGATGGCCCGGTATTGAGATCAGGGTTGATTTGACTGCCCGGTATTGAGGTCGAGGTTGATTTGACTGCCTGGTATTGAGACCGGGGTTGAGTTGATGGATCGGTATTGAGACCGGGGTTGATTTGATTGCTCGGTATTGAGACCGGAGTTGAATTGATGGCCCATATTGAGACCGGTGTTGAATTGATGGCCCGGTATTGAGATCGGGGTTGATTTGATGGCCCGATATTGAGATCGAGGTTGAGTTGATGGCCCAGTATTGAGACCGGGGTTGATTTAAAAAGACAATTTTTCCCACCTACAGTGTTAGTATTAGGAAAAGAAAATTTTGAGTGTCTACACTCTTCCTGAGTTTTCTAGCACGTCTTCTCTTTTTCTGCCTCTGTTTGTCATCAATCAATTTGGAGAGATGTTGAACATGAACAATAAGTTGGTCAATCAAGAATGAGGAGCTTTTAACCTCTGTATGAACTTCCTGCTTACTCAGCTCGATTTTTATTGAGAGACTGGGTTAGTTTGCCACTTTCTTGGTGAGAGATGTGATGCTTTGCTGAGTTCTTTGATGCAGCTCAAATGAAGCTTTGCGAGTTTGCTCAATGGCTTGCTGATGAATAAGATCTCGATGATTGAGTTGGAGAGACATTTCTGTAACAGATGCTTTCAGATCCTTGTAAAGTGAACTGTCTTCATATCTAGGAGTAGGTTGTGTTTCAGTTATTACTAAGGAATCCTTTTAATAATATTCAGAGTTTCTTAACAATTCTGAAGTAGGGGTGAAATTGACAGTTAACTAAGCAGAGGGTTGTTGTTTCACGTTATTATGAATGTTTTGAGAGCGGTAAGGACATCGAAGAATTCATGGTGAGATGTGGATGGAATGTCAGATGGAATAACAAATGGTATGAGAGATTTGAAGTGACAGTTGCTGACTGGTTTGAGTGGTAGAATTGAATTAAAGGAGTTATTTAGACTCATTCATAGAGTGATGATGCTTTACGATCATGTTCTTGGAGATATGTGGCTGAGATGATAAGTTGTTAATCAAATAGTGAGGAATATAAGCACCTTCAGAGTGTATTTATACTCTGAAGTGCCTGGTATCCTTTACCAACTTCTTTGGATAAGATTGTACCCTTGGAAAGTTTTGGGAGATTACCATTAGGTTGGGAAATTTTGATAAGCACTAACCAAGAAAAAATTCATCTCCATTAGAGATAGCCTTTAGCCAGGGCATCCAGGGATAAAATGATGTCAACTGATGTCCTTCAAGATCGTACAGCACAGTAGTTCGATCCAGTTCGGCATCTTGAAATCTGTTCAACAGATCCTCCATAGTTATTGGAATCATTCGGATCTGGGCGTTACCATGTTCTATCCATTTTTCATATTCGTCTTCATTCGAATCTTCAAAGGCTTCCAGAACTATTCTCCTTTAGATCCTTTTAGAGGGTTGTGACACTCCCAAATCTGGGTACTTCAATCCCACAGATTTGGTGCTCATTATCCATCACATTCACATCTAACTACCCACAATAAAAGATAGTAATAAACTTCATAAACCATTATCCCATTAAAGGGTTACATCTCAAAGAAAATCCCAGGTCTAACTTTTATTACATCATTTGCGAAATAAAACATAATAATAATTAAGTCTCGAATACATAAGCTTCATAAAATAAATTTAAACTTCATCATTTGTTCATTTTACCATTGCCCTTACTTATAGAGGGTTCCTCCACCTTGGCTGCAATGTTTTATGCAAGAGTGAGCAAAACAATTACTCACAAGGAAAATAATTACAAAATAACATATGAATAACCAATGAATAGATGTGACGCCCCCAGAATAGGTCCAGTCAACCCAACCCATTCAAGTCGCCAAATACATGGTACAGAATTCAAATACAAACTTTATATCATACGGTTGTGCAAAATACGACCACACAACTGTGAGTGTCAATACAAATATGTAAAAAATATTAAGATTCAAACTAAGTCCTCATTACAATTATTATCACACTATTTATCAGAAATAGTGAGGACTACTACTGCTCTAACTCGGACCATCACTCTGTCCCCCGACTAGTTCCCGCAACATTCTCATTTCCTGAAGAGGACAACAGATGAAAAGGGTGAGCTCAACTAGCTCAGTAAAGAATATTATGACTAAGATAATGGGAAATAAATTATCGTTAGCCTTTAATAAATCAGATAAAATATAATGGACAACCAATCTTAGATCAATATTCGCAGCGGAAATAACAATTCATTAGAAGAGTTAAGCAGAGAATCAAGTCTACTATCTTCTATGATTTAAAAGTCCATCATCAATATTTTATCCCTGTAACATCAATCAATATACATCTCGAATCAAATATTAATCTTTGCACTACAGGCCAAAGATATTCATTTGTATCATCAGTGGTCATATTCATCTCAACACCTGTCATCTTTGCACTACAGGCCAAAGATATTCATCAGGTAATCATTCATCTTTGCTCTACAGGCCAAAGATATTCATCAAGTAATCATTCATCTTTGCTCTACAAGCCAAAGATATTCAGTTACATCACCTTTTAGGACTGAGAATGATGAAAAACATTTTTAAAAAAACGAATCCAGTGAGATAAAAGACAAAGACTAAGGATTCGTATTTTAGTATATCCAATTCAAAAATATCTCGTAATAATCAATTATGGAGCAAAATTCAAGAATAGAGCTCAAAACTTGGATACAATCAAAGATAAGAACTTTAACAAGTAATTTGGATAAATAGAAGAAAATTTAATTTTTCTGTGAATAGTGCCATATACGTGAATAGTGCCGTATACGTGAATAGTAACCCCGACAGAAAAAGTAAGAATTTCAACATAAAATCCATGACAATATTTCTGTATAATGATATTGAAAAGAATAACATCATTTACGAAAGAAAATAACATCCCTTACCTCAAAAAGATAGTACCTCTGACTGGAATATCGGATATAATATTGAAGGAAACTTGCGCTGAATACTAATACTCAAAGTATAGAAATACTCACAAAAATACGCTCGATATTATAGAGAGAGAAAACTTATGATTCTGGTGTGATTTTCAATTCTAACCTAAGCACCCTATTTATAGGAAAAGCTTAGGATGCCAAAGGAGACTAAATGAATAAAATAATATATTTTTTTCAAAATTTTCGCCGCCTGGCGGCTAAAAAAATTTCCAACAAAAGTGGGGCCCGCCCATAAAAAATATATATATTTTCCGAAACTTCAATAATTCATAACAAATAGCCCCCTTAGTCAGAAAAATACAAATTCTATGTCCTTCCATAGAAAATTTAATTCTCTACAACTTTGCAGAAGGAAGTTTTTCCAAATTCCAAACATAAATTATCCGAAATCCAAAAACAGATGATTTCTCACACCAAAATATTGATAAAAACTCACCAGCGCCAATTCCTTCTTTAATATCCACAAAATAAATATTTCCTTATCATATAAATCAATAATTAATTATTAACAAATAATATTATAGAACTACAATATTAACAACCAGGTCGTTCCCAGGACAGAGGGGGCCTTCCGATAAGGACTTCTCCTTACTGGCGCGCAATTAAATAACCCCTCCTAGACAGAACTTCCTTAGACATTGTCAATAATGCTATCTAATAATATTATTCAAATAATATGAATTATTGAGTTGATAACGTGAAATACTGTGCAACGGCAATTATTGAATCAATACTACAAAATATCAACTGTAGCCATTATTGAATCAATTATATAAAATGGCAACGTAGCAATTATTGAGTCAATAAAATATCAATGTAACAATTATTGAGTCAATAATGTAAAATATCAACGTAGCAATTATTGAGTCAATAATATAAAATATTGAACAGTAATTACTGTAACAATAATTGAATAAGTTCCTTCTCACGTAAGACTCAATAATTCGAAATACTGTGCAATACCGTGTGCTACTGTGCAACACCGCGTATCACTGTATTTTAACCACCGGGTATTTCAACAGTACTAACGGTAACAACCACGCCGTTATTTTGTAAAAAAGTTATTTCTGTCGCTTTCTATATCCGACAGTTATTCCATTGTGGGGGCCCACAAATAGCTGCGCCGTTGTACGAATATTCCCCGACAACAAGAATATTCCACGACCAAACGAATATTCCCCGACAACCAGAATAATTTATAACCACTTGCTCATTTTAAAAATGTTTGCACATTTCACCCATAACTTTCATATTTATCAAATCAACACCTTACTATTTCGAAATAATATAAAGAAAATTAAATCTTTATTCATAAAAGTTGGGGTCTTACAATAGATTTCCAATTGAGTAATATAATCTTTCTTGAAATCAGTCAACAATAATCAAGAATTGAAAGCTCAATAGATAACTCGGCTTTTGAATCAAGATTAGAAAGCAAGATCAAAAGTATATCTGAGGGCCACAAGACCACGAACTATGTCCTAGGTTAGCAAGTATATCTCTACCGTAACCTTTAACAGTCCTATAGACTATATAGACCATCCATCTCGTACTCCGGGGGATCAGCCCTTCGTACAATGTATTGTGCACAAATATTTTAACGATATTGCTTAATATAATCCCTTATTCTAGGGTTGTTCATCTTAGCTTTGGCATTAGAGTCAGCACCAAAAAAAGTTTGGTTTGGATTAGCTTCAAGGG
This sequence comes from Panax stipuleanatus, assembly GCA_020205555.1. NCBI lineage: Eukaryota > Viridiplantae > Streptophyta > Magnoliopsida > Apiales > Araliaceae > Panax > Panax stipuleanatus. Next base: position 51,912,814 of record CM035122.1, read on the forward strand.
AAATTTGAATTTTTAGAACGTTCATCAACTAAGAATTAGTTGAATCATAAATGATTCAATAACAATCAAAAGTTCGATAACAACACAATAATGTTAAGGGGTACTTTAGCAATGATAGGATAACAATGAATCATAAGTGAATAAACATCATATATTGAAGTCATGCTTTCAGAAAGAATTAGAAAACTTTAATCAAAACATAATACTATCATAACCATTCTTAAACAATAAAAAGCCTGATATTAGTGTGCATACAAGCCAATCATGTATGATGATAAAGCACATACTTTGTAAACAATCTTATTTATTTATTAATAAAAGTTTTCATTAAAGGCATTTAATTATCTACATGATGTTGTTTTTATAATATGTAATAACCCATAGTTTTAAGGAATGCTTTTAGAATCATGATGTTGATCATGCTAATAAGATTTAAATTCTTAGAAAGCTTAAAACTAAAATTGTTCCCAATCGTGGGATTACTAAAAAGGGGATTAGTAAATCTGGATAGATTTGTACATATGTTGCTTGCTCATTGGATAAGGATGATTGATCTCATGATCATTTGTGTAAAGAAACTAAAGCAAGTATGTGACGCCCCCAAATTTGGACCGCCACGGGTCTCTTGAATTCGATTCGTCACGTTCTATAATCTAACACCATGATAATAATATTACGACTAAATGTCGCATCGCACATCAGAATAATACACAACACTACTCCCGAATAGATTACATTTGATTAATATAATTTATTCACGTCCCAAGGTCTCGTAACTTAAACATCGCTTACATAGCCTAAAAATATTTTAAGCATATGTAAACCTAACTAATACATCATAGCATAAGTTCTTATTACAATCATAAAGTTCTATATAAATAAAAGCTACTCTGTAGCCTTTCCCTTGCCCTTGTCGGCGCCCGAAGGTCCACCCTTCTCTGCCTTAACTGAAATATTTTAGGGAAAGCAAGAATGAGCAACAAGTTTGCTCAGCAAGTAATATAACAACAAGGGTGAGTAATATAGTTCTCGAATCCAAAAAGGATATATAAAGGTATGATAGTTCAAGGATAACAAAATATCAACAGTTCTCAATAACAGTTGCCAAGGACAGTAGAATATCAATAAGATTCAATACTAAATTAATTCAAGATTTCAAGATAATTGACTACTGAGCAGTCACTAAGAACTATGAACTTCTACTAGAATTAACAGTAATATATTGATAATCCAACAAAAACAAGTACAACAGGTGATCAGCCTAAAGTACCCTATATTATGCATAACATTCCATCGTACTCAAGTGCGCACGTCGGTCTCCCGACAAATTATATTTTCCCTTCAAAGAAGGTTGTTCATCTCAGTCAATATAAGACTCCGCACTAATCAATTGGTTTGGATAGCTTTCTAATCATGATATCAGTCTAGCAGAATCAAATGGCATAGACCACTCTTTCAAGGTATATAAGAACAATCATAAGTTCAAACTCAAGATTTAAAGCTCGAAGAATATAAATAGACTTTTATCTTATCCATGAAGTATATAGTTATAATACATGAATTACAACTTAAAAAGTTTACTTGTATGACAATAATAGCACAAGCTTAATGAACGCTCAATAAAGAGTAGGGTTAGGAACTTGCCTTGAGCGTAGTCTATCCACGTAAGGTTAATCACACTTTTGAATCCTATTTATAATGTATTACATATATAGGATGTTCATTAGTTAAACACGTTTGGTACACAGCTCAATAGGAAAGTTAACTATACATAAGGTTCTTCTTTAGTCATATAATCTCTTATACATTTGTCATCACGTACTTGCACATAATACTTGCACAAAATCAGTATATAAGTCGCTACGAAATAAAGTAACATAGTTTATATTATGTATAGCGATATAGCAATTCATAACACTATATTGATTATGTCTTTCTTTATTCATGGAGTTTTGTTTATAATGTAAGTATCATCAAGCTTCACTACCAATACTTGTAAATATACATCAGTAGAGTGCAGACCACAATTAGTAGTCCAAGCATCAATATAAGCTAACTATCACAATCAGAAACCCAGCAAAAGCATCAACTCTGTTTCCAGACCAGCGCAGCTGCGCCATGGCTAAGCCTAGGGGCGGCGCAGCTTCGCTGCCCCCTGGCCAGGCAATGGTTGGGCTGTTTCCTGCAGATTCTGTCTGGCACGTACACAACCATTCGCACATAGAATATACATATCTAAGGGTCTTTTCATGCTTACCAAGTCAATCAAAATTCCTTCTTTCATGATATGGTTCAAAGTTTAACATCTCAAATAATTTAAGGCCATTCAAGGTTATGAAGCCACATAGTCTATCATGTTCGCCTTTTAAACACATAAGGTATTCATATAACTCGTGTTAGGCATGCTCATGAGTATCCACATCACATACATGTAACTAGCATCGTTATTTGTTTGAAAACATTCTTCATTTGTGCTTATCTAGTTTTCATGGCATCTAGCATGGTATGTATACATGTATGATATGTTGTGAGGCTAAGAACACTATAAAACATGTCTATAAATATAAGAATTTAACTCTCGACATAACATATCAAAGTTCACGTTCAAAGCTTATACTTCGTTAGTATCGTTCACTAATGAGATTCAATATGTTCATGCTACCTCATGAAACCTATATCCTCATGTTAACATGCATTTTTAAATTGCACAAACATGCTTACAAGGTTAGAATATCAACATGACTTATATATGTTAAAGTTGGATTATAAAACCTTAAGTTCATTTTCAAACTATAAGCCTTTTCGTCAAAATGTATACCATCATAGTCAAACATGCTTACGTTAGGTCTATGTACTCATACATACATGTTACTCATGCTTAGCATTCTTGTCTAAGTTATAAAAGTATACTAACATTTAACAGTTTAAGGCTGAAATTAGAATTTAGTACAGGGGCCTGGCGCAGATACGCTGCGCCCTAGTATAAAACTGGCGCAGCTGCGCCGGGCTTCGGCCAACTCCAGTATATCTTCTGCTACGGCAGAAAGCAAGGTTAAACACAAAAATTCTCTACGAAATTGATTCTAATCAACCTACATTATCTTCCTGACATAATTGAAAGCTAGTACGACCACTAACAATCATTCCTTAATCAATTCAATCATGAAATGCAAGTATAATCAAAGATTATAAATTCAAGATATGAAGAACTTGAGATGGGAATGTACCTCTGCTAAGGAATTTAGCTTGATTATCACTCCCTCAACTGATATCTTAGAATGGTATCACTGCTAACAATTCTTAACTTAGGAAAATCTCAGCAATTTGATTTTTGAAGAGAAGGGGCTATATATATAGAGATAATATTACACAGACAATGCTTCTAACTCCCAAATTAAATTAACGGTTTACAGGAATGTTTGATGGCTAATGAAGGGTTGGTGATCAGTTGGTGAAATCAATGATGAAAGCCACTCCTTTGTTCATCATTTGCTAGAACATTGCTGAGTTTAAGGAGCAGAGTAGGCTTAGGCCTTATGGCTATGCACGTGAATGAGAATGAGAGGTGACTCTTATTATGGGACAAGAGAATACAGCTCAACCATTGGGTAATATGGGTATATACAACACTTACATATACATCATATATATACTTAGGTTATAATTTAATGTCACCATGTAATTCACATGATGTAGTAAATATAATTTGCACACATATAATCCATGTACATTTTATCATACCGGTATAATTTAATCGAATATTATCACTTCACATTATCTCATTTATTATTCAATAAAATATTGAAACCATCATCCATATATTCAAGAGATATTAATTTAATGTTCACACACTCACATTTTTCCACATAAGCATTGATATGTAACTTATATAATTTAATCAATCTTAATATATAGTTTCTATATATAATATAGTCACATTGATCGTCACATTACACTATATAGTATAGTCGTAGCTACGATATCTAATTATCGCATACTCTGCACAAAACAATTAGTTGAGCAAATATAATCATAATAATTTACTCGCTTATGCGTTATTAATCACAATGTCAATTAATCAATAATAATTTATCTTATCAATTAATTAACAATAATATTAATTAATCCTCCCCTCATTAATCTATTCTTTTAATCAAGTATCATTATACGATAAATTATCACCCTCCTCAACATTTTAATAAATATAAATCTTATTATATTTATAAATAATTTACTTATTATTATACTATTACTTGCAATAACAATAAATCAACATACTATTATTATATTTCTCATCATAACAATTAACAATTAATATAGATTAATTGCTCACTTAATAATTCCTTCATCCTCGAATTAATTAACTCATTATCGAATCTATTCTTGTGCCACCCAAGGCATTTCAACGAGCTTATCATAAACTCCACATTCTTCTCAATTATTATAATTTCACTTTGAATTCATTCAAATTAACTCATCTCATAACACATAAATATTTATATTTAAATAAATATTCATTTTCATTAATATATTCATTTAATAATATTCAGAAATTCTCGAGTATTACATCCTCCCCCCTTATAAAAATTTCGTCCGCGGAATTGCTATAAGGTTACACAAATAGATGGGGATAATCCCTCATCATCCTATCTTCTAACTCCCACGTAGCCTCCTCGACATCGTGGTTACGCCAAAGTACTTTTACAGATGAAATAACTTTATTTCTTAAGGTTTGCTCTTTCCTATCTAATATTTAGACAGGAATTTCTTCATACGCTAGGTTCTTCTCCACTTGAATGGGCTCGTAAGAAATCACGTGCTTTTAGTCGGCCTTGTATGGTCGCAACACGGAGATGTGGAACACATTGTGGATGTGCTCTAACTCGAGTGGTAATGCAACTTTGTATGCTACTTCGCCCACTCGCTTCAGTATCTCGAATGGTCCTATGAATCTTGGACTCAGTTTTCCTTTCTTGTCGAAACGGATTTTTCCCTTCTATAGAGATACCTTCAAGAATACAAAACTGCCGACTTTAAAGTCCCGATATTGTCGATGCAAGTCTGCATAATTTTTCTGGTGATCTTGAGCTGCTACTAGTCTGGCTCTTATCACTGTCACCACGTTTGTGGTTTGTTGTACTAACTCTGGTCTGAGTATTCGTCGCTCTTCGAATTCATAGCAACATAATGGCGTTCTGCACTTCCTTCCGTAAAGAGCTTCGTATGGTGGCATGCCGATACTCGCATGATAACTATTGTTATACGCAAACTCTACTAAGGGTAGGTGGTCGTCCCAATTCCCCTTAAAGTCCATCACATAAGTCCTGAGCATATCCTCCAGCATTTGTATAGTTCGCTCACTCTATCCGTCTGTCTGAGGATGGTAAGTGGTACTCAATCTCAACTGTGTTCCCATTTTCTCTTATAAGCTCTTCCAAAAGTTTGACGTGAAGCGCGAATCTCGATCAGAGACAATTGATACCGACACTCCATGTCGTGAAACAATCTCCTTTACGTAAAGACTCACTAACTCGTTCAAACTTTATCGAATCTTGATTGGTAGAAAATGTGCGGTCTTCATTAGTCAATCCACGATAACCCAAATGGCATCATAACCTTTCTACGTGACTGGAAGTCCCACCACGAAGTCCATCGTAATGTGCTCCAATTTCTACTCTGGTATTTTCAATGGTTGTAGTAAACCACCCGGCAGCTGGTGCTCTGCTTTGACGCGTTGGCAAGTCAGACATCTGCTAACACACTCTGCGACTTCACGTTTCAGATTGGGCTACCAAAAATATTGCCTCAAACCTCGGTACATCTTTGTGCCTCTCGGATGAATGGAATCCATCGTATTGTGTGCCTCGTGCAAAATCTCTTCTCTTAACTCGGTTACCGCTGGTACCCACACTCTTCCTTCAAATCTTAAAATGTCGTCTTTGTCCATTCGAAATCTTTCTTCTTCATTCTCTGTGATCTTCTTTCTGATTTTCTAGCACTCTTCATCCTTTTCTTGTGATTCCTTTACTCTATCCAACAATGTTGGATGAGCTTCCATTGCGAATAACTTTTCTTCAGACCTCTCTGGTTCTTTCACTTCTATCTCCAATTCCTCCATCTCTCTTATCAACTCTTCATGAGTCGTCAAATGAAATAATTTCTCCCTTCCTTTTTTGCTCAGAGCGTCGGCAACCACGTTTGCCTTACCCGGGTGATAAAGAATATCATAGTCATAATCTTTGATCAATTCTAACCACCTTCTCTGACGCATATTCAACTCCTTCTGTGTGAAGACATACTTCAGACTCTTGTGGTCCATGTATATCTCACATTCCTCTCCGTACAAATAATGCCTCCAAATCTTCAACGCAAAAACTACTGCCGCTAACTCTAAGTCGTGAGTAGGGTATCATTTTTTGTAGTCCTTTAATTTTCATGATGCAAACGCAATGACCTTATCGTGCTGCATAAGCACACAGCCAAGTCCCTTGTGTGATGCATCACTATACACCACAAAATTTCCCACATCGTCTGGTAGTGATAACACAGGCGCTTCGCTTAATCTCTTCTTCAATTCTTGGAAACTCTCCTTGCATTTGTCGGTCCATACAAATTTCACCGTCTTCCTTGTTAGATTGGTCAATGGGGTTGCTATCTTAGAAAAATCCTGGATGAATCTTCGATAGTACCCAGCTAACCCTAAGAAATTTCTCACCTTCGTTGGTGTTCTCGGCTGCTCCCAATTAATCACTGCTTCGACCTTTACAGGGTCTACTGAGATTCTATTCTTATCCACCACGTGACCTAAGAATTGAACCTTCTCCGTCCAAAATTCACACTTAGAAAATTTCACAAACATCTTCTCCTTCCTTAGTGCCACCAAAACAATCTTCAGATGTTCGGCGTGCACTTCCTCTGTCTTCGAGTAGATCAGGATGTGGTCGATGAAGAATACTACAAATTTATCCAAGTATGGCTTGAAAACTCAGTTCATCAAGTCCATGAATGCTGCCAGAGCATTAGTCAATCCAAATGACATTACCAAAAACTCGTAATGTCCATAACGGGTTCGAAACGCAGTCTTTGGTATGTCCTCATCCCGTACCTTCAGTTGGTGATAACATGTCCGTAGGCCTATTTTTGAAAAACACTTCGCTCTCTTCAGTTGATCAAAAAGGTCGTCTATCCTTGGTAACGGATATCTGTTCTTGATCGTTACTCTGTTCAATTCTTAATAATCGATACAGAGCCTCATCGATCCGTCCTTTTTCTTAACGAATAACACTGGTGCTCCCCAAGGGGACACACTCGGTCGTACGTAACCTTTATCCAATAACTCTTGTAATTGTATCATCAATTCTTTTATTTCTAATAGCGCCATACGGTATGGAGCTTTCAAAATCGGTGCAGTTCTCGGTGCTAAGTCTATTACGAATTCGATTTCTTTGTCTCGTGGAAGACTAGGCAGATAGTCCGAAAATACATCTTGGAATTCGTTTACTATGAATATATCCTTAATTTCTACTCCCTTTTTCCGAGTATCAACAATGTAAGCTAAGTAACCTACACATCCTTTCCTTAACAATTTATTGGCCTGCATCATCATAAGGCAACACGATTGCTTAAGCGATGAGCTACCATAAAACACTACCTTAGACTTACTCAGAGTCTGAAGGTTCACACATTTGTTCTGACAGTCAATTATCGCAACATGGTTATACAACCAATCCATTCCCAGTATATTACGTCAAATTCTCCCAATCTAATTGGAATCAAGTCTACGCTCAGTTCATGTTTTCTAATGTTTGCGCGATAATTTTGGTAAACGTATTCTACAGGGATTACTTCCTTATTCGTAACTTCTATGTTCAAGGGATCTGCTAATCATTCTCGAGGTGTATTAAGTCTACTAGTAAATTCCTCAGATACAAAAGAATAGGTGGCACCCAAATCAAATAATACATATGCATTTATATCATTGATTGGGATTATACCTGACACCACGTCCTTCGCAACCACTGCGTCCTGGACGGTCAAGTTAAAGGCCCTAGCGATTGGGCGGTTGGATTGAGCCGATCCGTTAATCATCAGTTTGTTTCCCCCTTGTTGGCTGCTACCTCCGCCATTTCCCTTCTTCGGGTAGTCCTTAATCCGGTGCTCCGTCGAGCCACATGCAAAGCATCCTTGTATCTTTTTCGATTTTGGGCAGTTGGGTGAAATGTGCCCCTCCTGACCGCAGTTGTAGCACCCTTCCAGCACTCGCCCTGATGATTCTTCCCATATTTTGGGCATCCTTCTGTCCTCTTCTTAAATCCCCCACGAAAATTCCCCGATTGATTGTTGTTATTTTTATTGTTGTTGTTGTTGTTCTCCCACTTCCTTTTACCCAAGTTACTTCCTCCACTACTGCTTCCCCTCTGCGATTCTCTCCTCCGGTATTCTTTCCTTTCTTCTCCTTGTTGTACAAACTTAAGGCCTCACTGCCACCTTACACAATGATCGCCTTCTCTAGCAACGTCACAAAGGAATCAATTTGAAGAACTGAGACCTTATTAAACAACCAAGGTTTTAGTCCTTGTTCAAAACGTCTCGCCTTCCTCTCTTAATCTCCTACTTGGTGCTTCGCAAATCACGCTAGTTCATTGAACTTAGCCGCGTACTACGCCACCGTCATATCACCTTGTTTTAACTCTAAGAACTTGACCTCCATTCTATTTTTCATGCTCTTCAGGAAGTAGTTCTCCAAGAACAGCGTCTTAAACTTATCCCATGTTATCGTCCCTTCTCCAGCTCTATGCTGATTCGCCTCCCACCAGTAATTTTCTTCTCCTCTCATCATGTATGTAGCAAATACCGTCTTCTGGCATTCACCCACACGAGCGATAGTGAAAGCCTTCTCGATCTCCTTGATCCAGGTCTGCGAGATGATTGGATCGGTAGTACCTTCGAACTCTGGGGGTCCTACACTCCTAAAGTCTTTAAAGTTGGTCACTAGAATAGCTTGAGGGTTGGGGCGAACGGGTTCGTTGTTCCTCCCCCTAAGAGATTCTCCTAACAGATCAACTAGCTTCTGGATCGGGTCTACTTGTTCCCTCTTATTATTCACTGACTCCTCAGGTGCAGTCAATCTACTTCTTGGTGCCATTATCTACATCACAATTTTCATTTTATTATCACTCAGTCATATTACTTAAGTATTTCTTTTAATACTAAAAAAAATAAAATTATAACACGTTTCTGAAATAAGCTTCATTTATATTCATATGCCAATTCGTTTCATTACATGATTTTCCCTAGCATATTTCTATAAATGTTATCACATATATCCCCTAATATCACAAAAGACGGGGAACCTACTAACATACTACCATACTACCCCTCTAACAAAAGCTTACTCGGGGTTTACATAACTATCCCACACTTTACACAAAAAGTTGGGATTACAACATAACATGTACATCACAAAAGAAACCCACTAAAGCTACTGCTAGTCTAGCTAAGGGTCTCATCCCATCATCCCACGCTCCACAGCGCTCTTGTACTCCATCTGTGGTATGTACGCCACTAACTCTAGGCTCATAGTATGTAGGGTTTGTCCCTGCTCCGCTGGGTAGTGGTATACACCATCGATCACCCTCTCGAAAGCCGAACAAAACACATGCCCCATCTTGTTCATCTTCCTCTTCTTGCATTTGACCTCATCCTCTAGGTCGTCGGCCCTCTCATTAGTCGCTTCCCACTTCTCCTCGAAGTGTATACTATCCATAACCTCCAACTCTAGCTGAGTACGGAGTGCTTCCTACTCAGTCTTCTCACTCAGCTCCCTCTGTTCTACCTCTTTCAGCTTTCCTGCCAGATCCACATTTCTAGCCACCGACCTGTTAAACAAGTTCCCCATCTGGATCCCTGCCTCCCTGCGGTATGCAATCTCTACCTCTAGCTCCTGCATGGCCAGCTTCCTCTGGTGGTCCTCGCCCCGCAACTTTTGGAGCTCAGAATCTCTCTCCTGGGCCTCAGCCTCTAACTCCTAGACTCTGCAGTCCAACTCTAGAATACGCTCCTCGTACTCTCCCAGCATATGTTCCTCCAGGTTAGGCTCGTATGAGTCCTCCATGGGCTCGCTCTCCGTAGGCTCGTCCTCCATCGGCTCCTCCTCTGGATCGGACTCTACCTCAATCTTGTCCTCGTCGTCAAACTCGGACGATGCAACAGCCTGCACTGGCACAGCCTCTAAAGGTGCCTCGTATACTACGTGTATATCTCTGGGCTCCTCCTCGGCCACTCTACTAGGTACTCCTGTGTCTGCCATCCTACAATCACAAACACAAGATAAACAAACAGCAACTCCATTAGAATGTTAAATAAAACAGAAGTTCATTGTATAGAATGAAGTTACATTTCACAACACACTAAGTCTCTCAAGGAAAACTCTACATGAGTTTTATCTCCTTCTAACTTCTAAGTTCTCCTAAGTTATAATCTAAGGACACTCGTTCCTAAGGTTTAAAACTATAGCTCTTATACCAACCTGTGATGCACCCAAATTCGGACCGCCACTGGTCTCTCGAATTCGGTTCGTCACGTTTTATAATCTAACATCATGATAATAATATTACGACTAAATGTCACATCGCACAGCGGAATAATACACAACACTACTCCCGAATAGATTACATTTGATTAATATAATTTATTCACGTCCCAAGGTCTCGTAACTTAACCATTGCTTACATAGCTTAAACATATCTTAAGCATATATAAACCTAACTAATACATAACAGCATAAGTTCTTATTATAATCATAAAGTTCTACATAAATAAATGCTACTCTGTAGCCTTTCCCTTGCCCTTGTCGGCGCCCGAAGGTCCACCCTGCTCTGCCTTAACTGAAATATTTTAGGGAAAGTAAGAATGAGAAACAAGTTTGTTCAGCAAGTAATATAACAACAAAGGTGAGTAATATAGTTCTCGAATCCAAAAAGGATATAGCAAGGTATGATAGTTCAAGGATAACAAGAATATCAACAGTTTTCAATAACAGTTGCTAAGGACAGCAGAATATCAATAAGATCCAATACTAAATCAATTCAAGATTTCAAGATAATTGAATATTGAGCAGTCACTAAGGACTATGAACTTCTACTAGAATTAACAGTAATATATTGATAATCCAACAAAAACAAGTACAACAGGTGATCAGCCTAAAGTACCCTATATTATGCATAACATTTAATCGTACTCAAGTGCGCACGTCGGTCTCCTGACAAATTATATTTTCCCTTCAAAGAAGGTTGTACATCTCAGTCAATATAAGACTCCGCACCAATTAATTGGTTTGGATAGCTTTCTAATCATGATATCAGTCTAGCCAAATCAAATGGCATAGACAACTCTTTCAAGGTATATAAGAACAATCATAAGTTCAAACTCAAGATTTAAAGCTCGAAGAATATAAATGAACTTTTATCTTATCCATGAAGTATATAGTTATAATACATGAATTGCAACTTCAAAAGTTTACTTGTACGACAATAATAGCACAAGCTTAATGAACGCTTAATAAAGAATAGGGTTAGGAACTTGCCTTGAGCGTAGTCTATCCACGTAAGGATAATCACACTTTTGAATCCTATTTATAATGTATTACATGTATAGGATGTTCATTAGTTAAACACAATCGGTACACAACTCAATAGGAAAATTAACTATACATAAGGTTCTTCTTTAGTCATATAATCTCTTATAAGTTTGTCATCACGTACTTGCACATAATACTTACACAAAATCAGTATATAAGTCGCTACAAAATCAAGTAATACAGTTTACATTATGTATGGCGTTATAGCAATTCATAATACTATATTGATTATGTCTTTCTTTATTCATGGAGTTCCGTTTATAATATAAGTATCATCATGCTTCACTACCAATACTTGTAAATATACATCAGTAGAGTGCAGACCATATAGTCCAAGCATCAATATAAGCTAACTATTACAATCAAAAACCCAGCAGAAGCATCAACTCTGTTTCCAGGCTGGCGCAGCTGCGCCATGGCTAAGCCTAGGGGCGGCGCAGCTGCGCTGCCCCCTAGCCAGGCCAAGGTTGGGCTGCTGCCTGCAGATTCTGTCCGGCACGTACACAACCATACACACATAGCATATACATATCTAAGGGTCTTTTCATGCTTACCAAGTCAATCAAAGTTCCTTCTTTCATGATATGGTTCTAAGTTTAACATCTCAAATAATTTAAGGCCATTCAAGGTCATGAAGTCACATAGTCTATCATGTTTGCCTTTTAAACACATAAGGTATTCATATAACTCGTGTTAGGCATGCTCATGAGTATCCACATCACATACATATAACTAGCATCGTTATTGGTTTGAAAACATGCTTCATTTGTGCTTATCTAGTTTTCATGGCATCTAGCATGATATGTATACATGTATAATATGTTAGTGAGGCTAAGAACACTATTAAACATGTCTATAAATATCAAAATTTAACTCTCGACATAACATATCAAAGTTCACGTTCCAAGCTTATACTTCGTTAGTATCGTTCACTAATGAGATTCAATATGTTCATGCTACTTCATGAAACCTATATACTCATGTTAACATGCATTTCTAAATTACACAAACATGCTTACAAGCCTAGAATATCAACATGACTTATATATGTTAAAGTTGGATTATAAAACCTTAAGTTTATTTTTAAACTATAAGCCTTTTCGTCAAAATGTATACCATCATAGTCAAAAATGCTTACGTTAGGTCTATGTACTCATACATACGTGTTACTCATGCTTAGCATGCTTGTCGAAGTTATACAAGTAAACTAACATCTAACAGTTTAAGGCTGAAATTAGAATCTGGTACAGGGGCCTGGCGCAGCTGTGCTGCGCCCTAGTATAAAACTGGCGCAGCTGCGCCGGGCTTCGGCCAGCTCCAGTATATCTTCTGCTACGGTAGAAAGCAAGGCCAAACACAAAAAATCTCTACGAAATTGATTCTAATCAACCTACATTGTCTTCCTAACATAATTGAAAGCTAGTACGACCACTAACAATCATTCCTTAATCAATTCAATCATGAAATGCAAGTATTATCAAAGATTAGAAATTCAAGATATGAAGAACTTGAGATGGGAATGTACCTGTGCTAAGGAATTTACGTTGATGCTATATCACTCCCTCAAATGATATCTCAGAATGATATCACTGCTCTCAATTCTTAACTTAGGAAAATCTCAGCAATTTGATTTGTGAAGAGAAGGGGCTATATATAGAGAGATAATATTACACAGACAATGCTTCTAACTCCCAAATTAAACTAACGGTTTACAGGAATGTTTAATGGCTAATGAAGGGTTGGTGATCAGTTGGTGAAATCAATGATGACAGCTACTCCTTTTGTAACGATTGTGATTTTATATAATAATTTTAAATATTTATTAAGTTAAATAAATATTTTATGTGAATTATTTATTGAGTTAAATAAATAAATTATGTAATTTATGGAGTGATTTAATTAAGTGTTATATATTAATTAAATGAATGTGTAATATTTATTTAATTAATGTATATTAATTTTATATTATAGTTCTAGTTTAATTGAGATAATTGAATTAGATGAATTATGTGATGAAGTGTTACATGAATTATAATTAGCGAGTAATTATAATTATGTGGAAAATTTTATGTGATTTATTGATGTTAGATTTTAATTGATTAAATTAGTTGTTTAATATTTAATTGATTAAAATATGACATTAAAGTATGTGTTAAAATGATTTGTTAAAATAAAAGAAAAAGGATTTTAAATGATTTAAAAAAAACAAGGCCTTGCATTTGTTTTTAAATCTATTTTCCAAACAGGGCCTTAGCTAATAATCTGTGTTTAAATAATGGGTGTGCCAAACATGACCTTAAGTTTTAAATTCAAAATTTTGTAACTGATATTAGACTTAATATAGTTATAATACTTTGTCAGTTATATTATATATAATTAATCCTATATCTATTACTACGTATTATATTATACGTTAGTTTAGTTTATGCTAAGTTAGTCTAAGCTAAAGAACATATAGAGAAAAAGAGAGCAGAGAAAAGAAAAGAGAGAAGAAGAAGCAAGAAGAAGGAGGAGAAAATTGTTAATCAAGAATACAATCATCACCATCTTCACCTTTCTCTACTAAATCAACAAGGTACAATTTCTAGAACTTATTATTTTGAAGTTGAATTTCATGTTCTTCGTATTTTCATTCTCTGTAAATATGAAATTTGTGAAAATTGTATGAACATGAATGGTGTATGTAATATATGTTATAAACATACTTATATATGAATTATATGTCATGTACGAGTTTTAGAAAATTAAAATGTGGTAGCAACGAGTTTTCATGAAAAAAGTTTCGTTTACATGAGTTATATATTATGGTTGATTATAGAGTATAAATTGGTGGGTTATATATGTGAATTGTGCAAATTGATAGTTGTTTATGTTACTAGCTTATATAACAGAAATAATGTATGTATATAAAGTTGAATTGCTTGAGAAATTTATTACAGTTACTTATTTTGTTAAAATATGAGTTTTTATGAAAATAGCCAAATTGGACTTTTAAAACCATTGATTCTTGTTGTTTAGATGGTTTTGTGTTTTAGAAGCATGTTATATATATATATATATATATATATATATATATATATATATATATATATATATATATATATATTATTGCATATGTATGATTTACAATGTCTATGTTGCTTGTAATTTCTGTTTGTTAGCTTTTTTGGGTTTGTTCGGTGAAACAGGGAGGCTGCACTGCCTGCTTCTGTCTGCGTACAAGTGCAGCTGCGCTGGTAGCACAGCCAGAAGCAAGCGCAGCTGCGCCACTGGGGTTTCTCAATTTTGACACCTGCGCAGCTGCGCCGGTGCTAAGGCTGCGCAGCTGCACCGCTGGCTGTGCAGATGCAGTGAGCTGGGTTTATTGTGCAGTTTGTTTTTATGTTTCCATTACATTATTGCTAAGATAATGAGCATGTATCTAGCTGTTATAACATGTGTTAACATGAAGTTGATAATTTCATAATTTGAGAAAAATGAAGTTTTGAAAACCTAATATAGTATTTAAATTATAAGCTATAATTGTGTAATTGTAAAATAAGTTAGTTAATTATAATTTGATTAATTAAAATTAAGAGTAAATATTTAATTTAAATTATAATTCTGTGAAATTATAATGTATAGAAGTTGATTTATTTTAATCAATTAGATGTTAATTTAAATTATAATTTATGTAATTATAATTTAATAAATGCATGTTTAATTATAGATTATAATTGGGTGATTTCATGATTAACTATAATTTGTGTAATTATAATGCATGATATAGTTTAATTGATTATAAATTATAATTGTTTATAATTTAAGAGATAATTATAATTTAAGTAATTATAATTAGATTAAGTATTTAAATTATAATTATTTAATTATAATTTAGTTAAACACATAATTGATTTAGTTATGTGAACATGTATATGTGACGCTTAATTGTTATTTAATTAGAATGAGTTAACCATGAGGGTTGACCAATTATGTGAGTTAGTTATGTGTTAACTAATTTAGGTTATTGTGATTAAATATATATGTGTAGGAAGTGTTAAGAACGTGATTGAGTTAAGTAGCTTGCGCTTAAAGCAAGTCTTTTAAACCCTAAACTCGCTATTTCAACGCAAGTTTCTTTGAGTTCATATATTCATTGTTGAGAATGTCCTTTTCATTTCTGTACTTGGACAATTATTTACTTAACCGAAGAGATCTTGACTTATTGTTCAAGTAAGATCCAGTTTATTATTTTAAATGCTTTAAGTTTACTTCTAAAGCATATGTTAATTCATAATTCGTTTATTTATGAATTATTGAAAGTCGATTCAACTAATCCTTAGTTGATGAACGTGAATTCTAAATTACTCTTATAAGCTTATCCAAACCAAACTTTCTTTGGTGCGGACTTGAATTCAAATTACTGAGTTGAACAATCCTAATTATTAGGGGAGGTTACTACGCATAGCGTTAAGATGTTTGTGCACAATACATGGTACAAAGGGCTGATCCCCCTAAGTACGAGTTAAGGTCCATAGTCTTATTGACTGTTAAAGGTTTAAATAGAAATATTTATAACCTAGGACAAGAGTTCAAAGGTCTTATGACCCTCAGATAATTTTTATAGTCGAATTTTAATGTTGATAGAGAATTATTATTCAATTCTTTATTGTTGAAGTAAGGTAAGTTATTCAGATCTTTTTAAAGATATCCTTTCATGTATTTATTATTGTTAAACTCCAGTGAGCTGTTGTTTGTTCACTCTTGCATTAAATAACAATTGCAGTTAAGGTAGATAACATTGATGCCCCGTCTACGAGTAAAGGCAAGGGAAAGATGAACAAGTGAAGACTTGTTTAATTATTTTGAAATGATTGTAATAAGACTTTTATGTCATGTTTTTATTTTGCACTTTATTGTTTATGTCAAGGTTAGAGTAACCCTGTGATTATTTTTTTTAAGGTTGTAACCCTTATTTTAAGGGAGATTTTATATAAAGATTGTAATTTATTTTGAGATATATTGGGTAGATGTTTGTTATAGTTAGAAAGTGAACACCAAATCATGTGGAAACAAAGTACCCGGATTTGGGGGTGTCACACCTTTGTTCATCATTTGCTAGAACATTGCTGAGTTTAAGGAGAAGAGTAGGCGTAGGCCTTATGGCTATGTACGTGAAGGAGAATGAGAGGTGACTCTTATTATGGGACAAGAGAATGCAGCTCAGCCATTGGGCAATATGGGTATATACGACACTTACATATACATCATATATATACTTAGGTTATAATTTAATGTCACCATATAATTCACATAATGTAGTAAATATAATCTGCACACATAATCCATGTACATTTTATTATACCGATATAATTTAATCGGATATTATCACATCACATTATCTCATTTATTATTCAATTAATTATTGAAATCATCATCCATATATTCAAGAGATATTAATTTAATATTCACACACTCACATTTTTCCACATAAGCATTGATATGTAACTTACATAATTTAATCAATCTTAATATATGGTTTCTATATATAATATAGTCACATTGATCGTCACATTATACTATATAATATAGTCGTAACTACGATATCTAATTATCGCATGCTCTACACATAACAATTAGTTGAGCAAATATAATCTTAATAATTTACTCGCTTATGCATTATTAATCACAATGTCAATTAATCAATAATAATTTATTTTATCAATTAATTAACAATAATATAATTAATCCTCCCCTCATTAATCTATTCTTTTAATCAAGTATCATTATAAGATAAATTATCACCCTCCTCAACATTTTAGTAAATATAAATCTTATTATATTTATAAACAATTTACTTATTATTATACTATCACTTAGCAATAATAATAAATCAACATACTATTATTATATTTCTCATCATAACAATTAACAATTAATATAGATTAATTGCTCACTTAATAATTCCTTCATCCTCGAATTAATTAACTCATCATCGAATCTATTCTTGTGCCACACAAGGCATTTCAACGAGCTTATCATAAACTCCACATTCTTCTCAATTATTATAAGTTCACTTTGAATTCATTCGAATTAACTCATCTCATAACATATAAATATTTATATTCAAATAAATATTCATTTTCATTAATATATTCATTTAATAATATTTAAAAATTCTCGGGTATTACAAACTATGTAGGTACTTATTGGAGAATAAGTTCACTAAACAGTGAGTCGCTATGAAATACTTAATGGAGTTTTACTCGTCTGTCAATAGGAATTCCTAATGTGATAGTAGTACAAGTGATCCTTGGACTTGAGATCATCATAGTATCTTGTATGTAATGAATTATACTTTGACTTATTCCTTAAGGCCCTTTAGGGTATATATGTAGGGTTTTCGGCACATAAACGCAGCGGAAATTAAAAATTTTCGAAACCCTAAAAGAGGATCCATGCGAAAACCTATTAATTCAGAGGTTAAGATATGTTTTACCGATTATTCAAGCCTGAAAGGAGACGATGGAGATTCTAGGAACTGCTTCGAATCCTCAACGCAATCCAACGGAACTGCGCCTCTACGGTATCCACACGAACGTCCCGCGAATCGTCACACGATCTGCAGCAAGGAAAGCTGCGGTACTAGCCGCCAAGGATCTGGACTTTTCGAAATTTTTCTCTCTAGTCTCTCTCTAAGAGCGGCTAGGGTTTTGATATAGATAATACCCTAAACGGCTGATATATCATATATATAGCAGTTAAAGGAATTAACCAAAACCTAATCCAATTAGAAATATAAAATCCGAATTTATATATATATATATATATATATATATATTATATCTTAATTAAGTCTTACTTAATTAATATACATATATATATATATACAAATTATCCTATTAATTTAAATTCATAATTTAAATACTATCAATCATATTGATATATTTAAATCCATACAATTTAAATTAATTCCCTTTTAATTATGTTCTAAGTGTGTGACCCTATAGGTTATTATTATGTTGGCAATAATTTTAAAATCATATTATAAAATTATAAACAGTGAGCGGCATCTAGTAATGCATCACTGCTACCCAAATAATAATAAGATCGGTGATTCGATACAACCTTTTCGTGATCAATGTTTCAATGTAATTTAATCCTTTTAACCTTGACATCCTAGATTAAACTCGAGGCATGGAATGTGTCATCCTCTTCATAATTTAATCTGAGTTTTCTTGATCGATGAGTAGACTATATGAAACAAATCACTATTTGAGCATGGCCATGCATTTCATAGTCCTACTCAATCAAGAGGCCTATGGATATCATCCCTAATATATAGGAGAGTTAAATTCCATCTAGATCACTCATATTCCTCACACGATTCATGATATACCCAATAATCACCTTTATCGTCCACCTATTAAAGGTGGCCTTTGATGATATCAAAGTACATAAATTCTCGTGTAGTAATATAGTGATTTCAGGTCGGAGGATCATTACATTATTGTCACTATGAGAATTGCTTATGACACTTTGCATAATGCTCCACGTAGAATTCTCATGGTGGGTCTGCCCAGTACATTGTTCTCTAACATGTTCCTATGCATTGACTCAATATCTCATATATTTATGACCAATGAGATTTGGCCATCAGTCAATCCACATACTAGTCTCAATGTATCATTGTTGTCCCATTAACAATGACACTCGACTAGGGACATTTAAGAGTAATGATACTAATTGTAACTATATGATCTCATGTTCAAGTCACATACTTGAAGCCATATAATTTGTATCACTATTCTAAGGACTTTTATTATGCTAACATTTATATAACGCAGAAAAATAAAACCATAATAAAATAATTTATTTATTCAATCAAATATAATATCAAAAAATGTTTAAACAATTACATCAAAGAATTAGCCTCTAGGGCATAAACTCTAACAGTCTCCCACTTGCACTAGAGCCAATCACTCATGTATCTAATACCCATGAAACTAGTGTGACCTTCATACTTATGCCTGCGACAAAGCTTTGGTCAGTGGATCTGCAACATTATCATCTGTTGGCACTCTGCTTATATGTACATCTCCTCTATCAATGATTTCACGGATGAGATGGTACCGCCTAAGTATATGCTTGGATCGTTGGTGAGATCTGGGTTCCTTAACCTGTGCAATGGCTCCATTATTATCACAGTATAGCTCAATCGGATCAACAATGGTTGGAACAACACCAAGTTCAGTGACGAACTTTTTAATCCATACAGCCTCCTTGGCCGCACTAGAAGCAGCAATATACTCAGCCTCTGTTGTAGAATCGGCTACTGTCTCTTGCTTCGAACTTTTCCAGCTAACAGCACCACCATTAAGGCAAAACACAAAACCTGACTGAGACTTATCGTCATCTGTGTCAGTCTGGAAACTAGCATCTGTGTAACCCTTTACTGTCAGTTCGTCTTCACCTCCATATACCAAGAATGAATCCTTAGTCCTTTTCAGGTACTTGAGGATATTCTTGACTGCTGTCCAGTGACCTTCACCTGGATTCGACTGGTATCTGCTCGTCATGCTCAAAGCATACGAGACATCCGGACGAGTACATATCATTGCATACATGATAGATCCAATTGCCGAAGCATAAAGGATCTTTCTCATACGCTCCTCATCATCATGTGATTTAGGACATTGGGCCTTAGAGATCTTAACACCATGAGACATGGGTAAGTGTCCTCTTTTTGCCTCTTGCATGCTGAACCGTTTCAGCACTTTATCAATATATGTACTTTGACTTAGGCCGAGCATTTTTCTCGATCTATCTCGATAGATCTTGATACCTAGAATGTAGGTTGCATCGCCCAAATCTTTCATGGAGAAACATTTTCCTAACCATGTTTTTACAGCCTGTAAGGAAGGAATGTCATTCCCAATAATTAATATATCGTCAACATATAATACCAGGAATACAATGTGACTCCCACTAACCTTCTTATATACACAAGGTTCATCTTCATTTTTTATGAAGCCAAACTCTTTGACTGCTTCATCAAATCGAAGATTCCAACTCCGAGAGGCTTGCTTCAATCCATAAATGGATCGCTGCAGCTTACATACCTTTCCAGCATCCTTTGGATTGGCAAAACCCTCAGGTTGTGTCATATACACATCCTCAAGGAGATTTCCGTTAAGGAAGGCAGTTTTGACATCCATCTGCCAGATTTCGTAATCATAAAAGGCTGCAATAGCAAGTAAGATCCTGATGGATTTAACCATTGCCACTGGAGAGAAGGTTTCATCATAGTCAACACCTTGAACTTGTTTGAAACCTTTTGCTACCAGTCGACCTTTATAGGTTTGTACATTACCATCCATGTCAGTTTTCTTCTTGAAAACCCACTTGCACCCGATTGGTTTTACCCCTTCGGGTGGATCAACCAAAGTCCATACTTGGTTAGTATACATGGAGTCCATCTCAGATTTCATGGCTTCAAGCCATCTCTCAGAATCTGGTCCATTCATAGCTTCTTGGTAGGAAGCAGGTTCATCATGATTTATGAGCATCACATCGCCGTTTTGAGTCACAAGAAATCCATAATATCTCTCGGGCTCTTGGCGTGTCCTACCAGATCTACGAATGCCTCGTGTAATTTGAGCAGGTTCACTTTCCACAATATCTTGTGGTTCTTGCTCATGTTCCAACTCAGGTTCAATGATATTTTGTGGTTCTCGAACTTCTTCGAGTTCTACTTTCCTCCTACTATTTTCTTTAGAGACAAATTCTCTTTCTAGAAAAATACCAGTTCGAGCAACAAATACTTTGTTCTCAGAAGGTTTGTAGAAATAATACCCTTTTGTTTCCTTTGGGTATCCCACAAAATTACATTTGTCAGATTTGGGTCCGAGCTTGTCAGAAGCCAGACGTTTTACAAACCCCTCGCAACCCCAAATCTTCATGAACGACATACTAGGACGTTTCCCAGTCCACATCTCATATGGTGTCTTATGAACCGTCTTTGTAGGAACACGGTTAAGTGTGAATGCAGCTGTCTCTAGGGCATGACCCCAGAAGCTTATTGGAAGATCTGCATGACTCATCATCGATCGTACCATGTCCAACAAGGTGCGATTCCTCCTCTCAGACACACCATTCCATTGTGGTGTTCCAGGTGGAGTGAGCTGTGATATAATACCACACTCCTTTAGAAGGTCATCAAAGTCTTGGCTTAAGTATTCACCTCCTCGATCTGATCGAAGGGCTTTTATGCTTTTGCCAAATTGGTTTTGAACTTCATTCTTGAATTCCTTGAACTTTTCAAAGGATTCGGATTTATGTCTCATAAGATACACATATCCATATCTACTGAAGTCGTCAGTAAATGTAATGAAGTAATAAAACCCACCTCTTGCTAACGAACTCATGGGTCCGCATACATCACTATGTATAAGTCCCAATACATCGCTAGCCCGTTCACTGTGTCCAGTGAAAGGGGCATCTTGCCTAATAAACAAGACTCGCATGTCTCATATGATTCAAAATCAAATGAATCCAAAAACCCATCTTTATGGAGTTTGGATATGCGTTTCTCATTTATATGGCCTAAACGACAGTGCCAAAGATATGTCGGATTTGAATCATTTGATTTAAATCATTTTGTATTTATGTTATAGATAGGCATTTCTAAATTAAGAATATAAAGACCATTAAACAATTGTGCAACACCATAACATATTTCATTTAAGTAAAATGAACAACTGTTGTTCTTTATTAAAAATGAAAAACCTTTCTTGTCCAAACAAGAAACAGAAATAATGTTTTTGCTCATAGCAGGCACATAATAACAATCCTCTAATTCTAATACCAGCCCAGTGGGCAAAAATAAATGATAAGTTCCTACGGCTAGTGCAGCAACTTTTGCTCCATTCCCAACTCGTAGGTCAACCTCGCCTTTCGCCAAAGTCCTACTCCTTCGAAGTTCCTGCACATTAACACAAATGTGAGAACCACATCCAGTATCTAATACCCATGATGTAGAAGTGGACAAATTGACTTCTATAACATATATACCTGAATCAGAAGTCATACTTCCTTTCTTTTTCTTCAGTTCTTCCAAATAAGCATGACAATTCCTCTTCCAGTGTCCAGATTTTCCACAGAAGTGACAATCACCTTCTTTAGCCACCCCACCTTTAGGTTTTAAAGCCTGTTTGGTTTTGGGATTGGGTTTGGCAGATTTAGATCCTATCTTCTTCTTGCCTTTTCCCATTCCCTTAGCATTCCCCTTTTGCACCATCATTATGGGAGCGGGTCCTGTCTTTTTCATGTTGTTCTCGGCAGTTCTTAACATGCTCAACAACTCAGTAAGTGGTTTCTCAATTTCATTCATGAGGTAATTCATAACAAATTGAGAGTAGCTGTTGTTCAAAGATTGCAAAACAAGATCAGTTTGGGCTTCCGGAGTAATCGGAAAAACCCAACCTACCAAGGTACTCAATATACCCAATCATTTTCAGCACATGTGGACCAACTGGATCACGTTCACCCATCTTGCAGTGATATAACGCCTTGCTTGTATCATACCTCTCCTGTCGAGCATGCCCTTCGAATAATTTCTTGAGATGCTCGATCATCTCATAAGCATCCATTAACTCATGTTGCTTCTGAAGCTCAGAGTTCATAGTTGCTAGCATGAGACAACTCACGTCCAGAGCATCATCTTGATGCTTCTTGTAAGCATTATGCTCTACACGTGGTGCAGTGTTAGCTGTTGCTGCAGGAATGGGCCCATCAAGGATATATAGCTTGCGCTCCTGTTTGAGGACAATCCTCAAGTTCCTATGCCAGTCTAGGAAATTAACTCCACTCAGCTTTTCCTTCTCAAGGATTGATCGTAGTGAAAGACTATTTGTGTTGTTGTTTGCCATTGATATCTACAATTTATAAGTGCAAAAATAATAAGTCAAATTGCAAAATTTTGATATTATGTAATTGATAATAGTACATTCAAAATATACCTCCCACTATTTTATTCAAATTAATAGCCCTCACCATTAATTCGGAAAGCATTTTTCAATTAAATCTTTCTAGTGAGCTAAGATCCATATTTCATTATGCCTTAAGTTAGCTTTGGCTATTCTCTCAAAACATAATTATTTAGGTAGACAACCCTTTGTCAATTATATCATATATAACTCTTAGATAGTTTGGTGAACAACATTTGTTTCTAGTCCATCTAATGGTACCTACCAAACTCTATGCCTCTAAGTCCACAATCCTATTGTGATAACTTAGTTAAGTCTGGCCCAATGATTTTAACAGTTTGGATATCACAATTATCCTATCGCATCTTACCAAGATAAATGGGGTACTTTACTTTGGCAAACCTACATCCATCGGTCAAGGTCTTGATGAGTGTTATTCATTGGAAGACATCTGATTTAGACTTAATAATTTTATGAGGGATTTTAATAATTAATTTAGATCTCACCAATTTTAATCTTATTAAACATGCACATTATTTATCATATCATATCGTATACAAGCATAAATAAAGTGCAAAATTAAATGTGTCACAGTTATGGCCCCAACCCTATGCCAATCTTTTCAAGCTAATGAAAAGATTGAAGGTCAGTCTAAGGTGGTAAAAGGTCTTCAAAATAGTAGCTTCCTTGGACCTTCCTCATGCATGTGTCTCCTCTCCATCATCATCTTGTCATCTTGATAGGTTACAATTGTACATTACATGACATAAAGAAACCTCGAGTTACATTCGAGGGGATTTAGATGAGAAGAGAATATTACATCAGAATTTATAGAAAGGCACGACATGCAAGCCGTATTTCAAAACCAAAACCACTAACCTATGGGTCAAAAGGGCCATAACTGTGCACCATGTATATCACAATAAGCACATGACACAATTTATATAATTAAAGAAAACTATATACAAAATATTGGGGTCACGACCATCGTGCGCTACGACGGGGGGGTCCAAGGGGGGGGCTCCCCCCCTGGCGGTGGTCCGGCGGACCGATCAGCCGGCGGGTGGTCTCGTTGCCCGGTCAGCTAGCGGGGCTGGGGGCAGCGCCCTGGGAAATTTTTTTTTGAACTATAATCTATATTGTAGAATTTTTCATACAAATCTCTGAAACAATTCCAGAATCATATACAATCCGCTAACACACTCATACTAACAATACACCCACAACATATCATATATGTCCAGTTTCGATTAATCATATTAAATCGAATCTTCATGTTTCTAATCCAATTAGAATAGAAGTTGAATTGTTATTCCACCTTCTAGGATACAAATATCAGAACATCATATACATCCATATATATTACAGATTTCCAGAATACGCATACATGCAGAATATCATATATTCAATATAACGAATACAATTAAAACACGTAATCTGAATTAATCGTTTCACAACCTGGCTCTGATACCACTGTAGGGTTTCCGGCACATAAACGCAGCGGAAATTAAAATTTTCGAAACCCTAAAACAGGATCCATGCGAAAACATATTAATTCAGAGGTTAAGATATGTTTTACCGATTATTCAAGCCTGAAAGGAGACGATGGAGATTCTGGAACTGCTTCGAATCCTCAACGTAATCCAACGGAACTGCGCCTCTACGGTATCCACACGAACGTCCCGCGAATCGTCACACGATCTGCAACAAGGAAAGCTGCGGTACTAGCCGCCAAGAATCTGGACTTTTCGAAATTTTTCTCTCTAGTCTCTCTCTAAGAGCGGCTAGGGTTTTGATATCGATAATACCCTAAACGGCTGATATATCATATATATAGCAGTTAAAGGAATTAACCAAAATCTAATCCAATTAGAAATATAAAATTCGAATTTATATATATATATATATATATATATATATATTATATCTTAATTAAGTCTTACTTAATTAATATACATATATATATATATATATATATATAAATTATCCTATTAATTTAAATTCATAATTTAAATACTATCAATCATATTGATATATTTAAATCCATACAATTTAAATTAATTCCCTTTTAATTACGTTCTAAGTGTGTGACCCTATAGGTTATTATTATGTTGGCAATAATTTTAAAATCATATTATAAAATTATAAACAGTGAGCGGCATCTAGTAATGCATCACTGCTACCCAAATAATAATAAGATCGGTGATTCGATACAACCTTTTCGTGACCAATGTTTCAATGTAATTTAATCCTTTTAACCTTGACATCCTAGATTAAACTCGAGGCATGGAATGTGTCATCCTCTTCATAATTTAATCTGAGTTTTCTTGATCGATGAGTAGACTATATGAAACAAATCACTATTTGAGCATGGCCATGCATTTCATAGTCCTACTCAATCAAGAGGCCTATGGATATCACCCCTAATATATAGGATGGTTAAATTCCATCTAGATCACTCATATTCCTCACACGATTCATGATATACCCAATAATCACCTTTATCGTCCACCTATTAAAGGTGGCCTTTGATGATATCAAAGTACATAAATTCTCGTGTAGTAATATAGTGATTTCAGGTCAGAGGATCATTACATTATTGTCACTATGAGAATTGCTTATGACACTTTGCATAATGCTCCACGTAGAATTCTCATGGTGGGTCTGCCCAGTACATTGTTCTCTAACATGTACCTATGCATTGACTCAATATCTCATATATTTATGACCAATGAGATTTGGCCATCAGTCAATCCACATACTAGTATCAATGTATCATTGTTGTCCCATTAACAATGACACTCGACTAGGGACATTTAAGAGTAATGATACTAATTGTAACTATATGATCTCATGTTCAAGTCACATACTTGAAGCCATATAATTTGTATCACTATTCTAAGGACTTTTATTATGTTAACATTTATATAACTAAGTAAATAAAACCATAATAAAATAATTCATTTATTCAATCAAATATAATATCAAAAAATGTTTAAACAATTACATCAAAGAATTAGCCTCTAAGGCATAAACTCTAACAAGCTTGATAGCTACAATCGACACCTCGGGGACTTCATTATTTCAGGAGAGGCGTGGAATCTGGCCAGGGTAGATATCATGCTGATGTGCATTGTGGCATACGTCTACATACCGCTGTGTTTGGATCACCTAGATGTGGGATTGGTAGTTGTTGTTCGGGCCCTTAGATAAGGTAGTACCATTATCCCGATGATATTAGCTGAGACGTTGCGATCAACCACCGATTGTAGTACCCACCCAGAGGGGTTCTTTAGAGGTAGTTCGGTCTTGCTGTATGTATGGCTGCTGTCCCACATACGACCGATTGGATCTTTCAGATCACATGGATATTGCTTTATTTTTTTTTGCTAAATTTGTTTGTGTATAATAAAAGCAAAAAGCTTTAGACAATACAATGAAGATCAGATCATAGTCCTCTTCTCCCGAGAAGACTAAAACACCTAGAAAAGTCTAGGGAAACAATTTACCTAACCTTATAGCATTTTACCTCACAACCCAAGGCTAGATAAATGAAACATTAAAAATACAAAGGTAAAGACACCACAGATTAGGTCCACATCCTATCCGTAATGGCAGGTGAACTAAAGCAATTATCTGACCAAAAAGTAACCCGGCCCACGTGGGCAATCCGATAAGCAAAAAAATCACATAGTTCAAAGGGCAAGGTAATCAGCTGAAATGAAAACAAGAGCCCAACCAAATCAGCAATCAAAGGGCGCCCCCACAACCCTCAAAAAAATGATAAGTCTGCAGGTCCTGCCCGAACCAACCCACCAATCCCAAAGCTCAAAAAAATGAAATTGAAAACATCCGTGGGCCCCAAACCCAAATAAAACCCACGAAACCTGCCAGAGGAGCAATAAGAATTGTGGGACCCATCACACAGCCCAAGGAACAACACACTACCCGGAATTCCCCACAGTCCGAGAAAGCCACCGGCAAAGAGCAGCACCAAAACTCCGGTGAAAGCAAAACAGAGGCATCCAGGACAAACACACCCATAACTGATTGAATGGATACATAAAATCAGTAGGGACAAAACCATTCTTGCAAAAGTCGGGAGACCATAATTCCCGATAAGACTCCGACGAAACCCCTACACAAAGCCAAAATGAACTGAAAATAGAAAATGGGTAGAATCAACCCATATTCAGAACAGAGAAGAACACGGGTAACAAAGCCAGAATCAACCCATATACAAATCCGGCAGAGGAAGAACACCCCGAGATCAAAAAATGAAATAAAAGGTCAAAAATGGGGAAAAAAATCTTCAAACCCTAGCCAAACCAATTCAATTCAAAAAAATCAACCATGCTAGGCGCCGGAGAAACTGGAGAGCAACGGTCAGAAATCAAATCTAATCCATCAGTTTCTAAGCAATAACAACAAAATCTAATAAGGAGGATCACGACCACACCATAAGCAAAACAAACCCCACTCAAATCCAGAACCCACAACATCCATGAAAACCATCCAAAAAGATGACCAATCAACACACGGAACCAAGGATAATATGAAAACATCAAAACGTCCCAAGAACCAGCCAAACAAGTAAAGGAATACCTAAACCGTGAATCCCATCCCACATGAACAATCTGGAATAAGGAGCCCAAATGAAAACCCAACAGAAGTGGGCCCCATGAACCAGCTGGCCAATACAAAAACATCAGAACCAAAAAAATGCAGCCCAACAAGCCAAAGAGCAGCACATCTGATGAAAAACAAAAAGTAATTAGCAAAACGTGGGGCCCGATCCAGCAGAGACGCCATTTCCTCGAGAAATAATCCGGCCGGTCCACAAACACAAGAAATCAAATCAAAAAGAGAAAATGATAGAGCTTTTGGCTAACTCGGCCGGTCCACATAGATATTGCTTTACCCGCGAGGTAGCCACATCATACTCCTTTCAGCCTGCGGAGTGTACCGATGCAGTGATGTGGTCGGCATTTTTGGTGGATATTGACCATCCGTTCATGATTTTGCCATGCTCAGGGCTAGCCTCCCCATATAGCTTCATTATTCATGCACCTGGCATGGATTACTTGCCCCTAGCGGGTTTGAGGGGAGTGACTACTTATCATCCCCTGGCTGTTATGAGCCAATTTTGATAAGTTCCAGAGCTTGCACCAATTTGAGGGGTCTGCTGATCAGAGGATGACGGCTTCATCCATGTCATCTGCCTACTTGGTTTGAGTGTATGAGTGTTGCACTCATAGAGAGAGAGCTGAGCTCTACCGTAGCCATTCGGACAGTTCTCCAGAGTACTTGGCATGGTTGGAGGCAGATATGGCAGTAGCTGCATTTATTCCTTCAGCTCCTATTGTAGATTCAGATGAGGAGGAGCCTATGGACGACCCTGATTCTCCTACTGAGGATGAGCTATTCATAGGTTTGATAACTGCTTTAGTTAGCGACCCACCGACTATCCCTACAGACACAGATCCAACTTTGGCGGATTCATTGTTCAGGATGACCTTTGAGCGGGATTTGGCTAGAGCGCAGATGTTGACCGCCTTATCTGGCAGAGATATAGCTTTAGCTGAGAGAGACGCACTTCGAGTCGCTCATGATGCTGGCTCGATAGAGAGAGAGGAGCTCCGATCTGCCAGAGATGCAGTGGTTATGGAGAGTGATGAGATCCGCTCAGCCAGAGATGCAGCTTTTGCTGAGATCGAGGACACTTTGATTGCTAGGGATGCAACTTTTGTAGAGAGGGATAAAGCCATAGCTTCCCGTGATTTCCACATTACTGATAGTATTGCCCTTCGATCTTAGACTAACGGCCTGATTACCGAGATGAGTGCATATATGGATGACCACAGTGCCATATTGCAGATGACTGTGGAGGTTTGGAGCCGTATGGAGGCTGAGGGTATTGCACTTGCAGCTGCTCCTCCATCTTCAGAGAGAGATGTCATGGTGGCATTGCTGGCCCGCTTATCCTTGGGTCCATAGACTAGCTTTATTTTTCCTGCACAGACTAGATCAACCATCTTTTTTCAGGTACAGGGCATTATGTATACATCAAACAGTTTTATATCAGAGAAATATATTTTTGATTCACTTCTCTGTTTGGAAATGTATCGTCATTACTGAGTGATTACCACTTCTTTCATGACTCGCTATTGTTGATATATCTTGAGCTCCTCCTTGATGGACTGACAGTTGAGATGTTAGGGAGTATCTCAGATGGGCCTATTGACCAGGAAGATTCGATATAGCTTCTGTATGGCTTTCGGTGTCTTGGAACTGGTTTTTTTATTTGTTTTTTGTTTTTTCTTGAAGGTCAAACCGCACCGTAAATGGCTGCCTACGTACTCCCGGGTGGAGGGAGATCAGGTCATTCGTAGTTCCGGCTTCTATTAAAGAGGGTTTGAAAAGTGTTTGTCTTTGGTTTTGAGTTTGGTTTGATGAGTTTTTGAATTTTTATTTGGTTTGACCGAACCAGAAATGGCTGCCTACGTACTCTCGGGTTGAGGGAGATCAGGTCTGTAATAGACGAGAATTTTTTTATGTGTGATTCTGGGGACAGAATCCTTTTAAGAAGGGAAGATTGTAACGATTGAGATTTTATATTTAATTTTAAATATTTATTGAGTTAAATAAATATTTTATGTGATTTATTTATTTATTGAGTTAAATAAATAAATTATGTGATTTATGGAATAATTTAATTAAGTGTTATATATTGATTAAATGAATGTGTAATATTTAATTTAATTGATGTATATTAATTTTATACTATAGTTCTAATTTAATTGAGATAATTAAATTAGATGAGATATGTGATGAGGTGTTACATGAATTATAATTAGTGAGTAATTATAATTATGTGGCAGTTTTATGTGATTAATTGATGTTAGATTTTAATTGATTAAATTAGATGATTAATAATTAATTAAAGTGTGACATTAAAGTGTATGTATTAAAATAGTTTTTAAATAATTTTACCAAACAAGGCCCTTGCTTTTATTTTAAAGGACTATTGCCAAACAGGGCCCTTACACTAGCTAAACCTAAATTACCTAAACCATGTTTGGAGTTAATAAAAACTAGTTCTAATTTTTCTTGTAGCAAAACAAGCCAAGTTGGCTTTTGAATTTTGTAACTTACGTTGTAATTAGTAGTTAGTGCATATATTTATTATATGGGAGTTACATATATTATATATTACTTGTGTTATATATTATATGTATATACTATCAGTACGTTAGTTTTTCTAAAGCCTAAGTCTAAACTAGAAGAAAACAAATGAGAAAGAAGAGCAGAGAAGAGAGAATACAAAGAAGAGAACTTTGAGAAAAATAAGAGAAAAACTCTACATCATCATCTCCATCTCTTCTTCCAATTCAAGCTAGTAAGATTATACTCTTAACCATAGAATCAATTCTTATGTGTTGTATTTCTTCTTGTCAAATTATGCTTTCATGAAGTTGTATAATTATGACTATGTATATATGATGTTCATATATTTTCATATATAATTGTATGCCATGGAAAAATTTTCAAAATACAATTGTTGTAAAAACCAGTGTTAAAGTTATGATCCTTATATTTTCATTATCTGTAAAACATGTTTTGAAAGTTGTATAGCATGATGGATATATATATATATATATATATATATATATATATGTAATTATGTTCATATCATGTCTATATGTGATGGTATGCTTAATTAGTTATTTAATTCATGAATATATATGATATAAATGGAGAATTTATGTTTTCAAAAGTCACAGTGAAGTGTCTGGGAAAAATAAAGTTTCTCATAGAAATCAAAATATATGTTGAATGTTGACTTTTGTATAAATTAATTGTGGAATATGTTATTATGTTTAGAAATTAGTTGATTGGGATTGGAGTCGTGAGAATTGGTTTTAAAATAAATTCACAGTGTTCAATTTCATCTAGAACACTGACATTGGTATTTTCTTTAAATTTTTGTAAAAATTAAGCATTGTAATCTTGTTAATTGATGTATTAGTGTGTTCAAAATATGTTAGAAGCTTTGCACTTTGTTTCTGTAAAGTTTTATATGAAAATTATTTGCTGAATTGTGAACTCATTGTAGAGAATTAAGCCAATTTGGCTTTTCTCTACACTGTTCGCGAAGCTGCTCTGTTTCTGTCCTCTGCCGGCACAGCTACGCAGGCAGTAAGGGTAGAAGCGGCGCAGCTGCGCCGCTAGATTTTCTCAGGTTTGACCCCTGCGCAGCTGCGCCGGTGTCAAGGCTAAAGGTGGCGCAGCTGCGCCGTGTCCTGGGCAGAGGCAGTGACTTTAGTTTCTTGTGCAGTTTATTTTTAAAGCCCTAGTTTAATTATTCATTTATAGTAGATATATATTTAAATGATATAACATGTTATATGATTGTGACAAATTCATATTGGGGAATAAAAGAAATTTTGAAAACCTAACATAGTATTTAAATTATAAACTATAATTGTTTAATTGTACAATAAGTTACTTAATTATAATTAAGAGTAAATGTTTAATTTAAATTATAATTCTATGAAATTATAATGTATAGAAGTTGATTTATTTTAATCAATTAGATGTTAATTTAAATTATAATTTATGTAATTATAATTTAATAAACGCATGTTTAATTATGGATTATAAATTGATAATTGCAAGATTAATTATAATTTGTGTAATTATAATGCATGATATAGTTTAATTGATTATAAATTATAATTTGTTTATAATTTAAAAGGTAAATATAATTTAAGTAATTATAATTTGATTAAGTGTTTGAATTATAATTGTTTAATTATAATTTAGTTAAATACATAATTAATTTAATTATGTGAATATGTGTGTGATGTAATTAACTATGTGATAGTTAATTATCATTATTTATTTAATTAGAGTGAGTTAACCATGAGGGTTAACCACTTATGGGAATTAGTTACGAGTTAACTGATTTGGATTATTATAATTGAATGTATATAGGAAGTGTTTAAGTACGTGGTTGAGTTAAGTAGCTTGCGCGTAAGGCAAGTTTTCTAAACCCTAATCTTGTATTAATTTTATGCAAGCCTTCTAACCCTAAACTTGTTAATTCTATACAAATTCCTTGATTTCATATATTCATTGTTGAGAATGCCCTTTCCATTTCTGTATTGAACAATTGTTATTTAATTGAAATGATCTTACCTTATTGTTCAAGTAAGATCCAGTTATTATTTTAAATGCTTTAAGTTGATTCTAAAGCATATGTTAGTTCATAATTCTATTATTTATGAATTGTTGAAAGTCGATTCAACTAATCCTTAGTTGATGAACGTGAATTCTAAATTACCCTTATAAACTTATCCAAACCAAATTTTCTTTGGTGCGGACTCGAATTCAAATTACTGAGTTGAACAACCCTATTTACTAGGGGAGGTTACTACGCATAGCGTTAAGATGTTTGTGCACAATACATGATACAAAGGGCTGATCCCCCTAAGTACGAGTTAAGGTCCATAGTCTTATTGACTGGTAAAGGTTTAAATAGAAATATTTATAACCTAGGACAAGAGTTCAAAGGTCTTATAACACTCAGATAAATTCTGTTTTTGAATTGTAATTGTGATGAAAGAATTATTATTAAATTCTTTATTGTTGAAGCGAATCATATTATTCATATTCTTTGAAAGATATCATTTCATGTATATATTATTGTTAAACTCCAGTGAGCTGTGGTTTGCTCACTTTTGCATTAAATAACAATTTCAGTTAAGGTTGATAACGCTAATGCTCCGTCTACAAGTAAGGGTAATGGAAAGCAAAGCAAGTGAAGACTTGTTTTATTTAATTGAGAATGATTATAATAAGACTCGAATGTTATGTTTTTATTTCCGCACTTTATTATATTCATGTCAGGGTTAGAGTAACCTAGGATTATTTTAAAAAGGTTGTAACCCTTGTTATAAGGGAGATTTAATTATTTTAATTTAAGTTGTAGTTTATTTTTGCATTATTCATTGGGTAGATGTATGTTATATTAGAAAGTGAACACCAAATCATGTGGAAATAAAGTACCCGGACTTGGGGATGTCACAAGGTCATTCGTAGTTTCTACTTTCTAGTGAAAAACCGAACCTGATTTGATTTCGTAGGACCCGGATGCGGGCATGCATGTGCTTCAAACATAGTACCTCTTTATGGTGTCTGAGTTGATGAGTTGGGGAAATTCATTCCCGTCCATTTCTTGTTGTCTGACAGCTCCTCCCGTCAACACTTCCTTGACAATGAAAGGGCCTTCCCAATTAGGGGCGAACTTTCCTTTAGCTTCGTCTTGATTGGCTAAAACTTTCTTCAGCACCAAGTTATTTTCTTTGAATTGCCGTATTCGGACCTTCTTATTGTAGGATCGAGCGATCCATTGCTGATATAACTGTCCGTGGAAATGGTTGCATCCCTTTTTTCATCTATCAGGGACAATTGGTGATATCGGTCTTGCAACCATTGATCTTCATCCATTTGAGCATCGATCAACACTCGCAAGGACTCCATCTCTACTTCTATGGGGAGGATTGCTTCCATGCCATAGACCAACGAATAAGGGGTAGCCCCAGTAGAGGTGCGCATTGACGTCCTGTATGCTAACAGGGTTAAAGGCAGCAAGTCAGGCCATTCCTTGTGATTGGCGGACATTTTTTGCATGATCTTTTTGATGTTCTTGATGGCCGCATCGACATCACCATTCATCTTGGGCCGATAGATGACGGAGTTGAGATGCTTGATGTGGAACTTACTGCATAGTTCTTTCATCATTTGATTGTTCAGGTTTTTGGCGTTGTCTGATATGATCACCTTCGGTTGTCTATATCGACAAACGACATTATTTCTGATGAAACTAATGATGACCTCTTTCGTGACTTTGGGAAAAGAGGTTGCTTCAACCCATTTGGTGAAGTAATTGATCATGGTGAAGATGAATCAATGACCATTCCTAGCTTTTAGTTTTACTGGACCAATCACATCCATTCCCCACATAGAAAAGGCCATGGTGAACTCCTGTTATGCAGCTCATTTAGAGGAACGTGGATGGCATTTCCATGTATTTGGCATTGAAAACATCTTTTGACGTGATCATCGCAGTCAGCTTTGAGAGAGATCCAGTAATGACCTATTCTTAATATCTTTTTGGCCAACAGATGACCGCTCATGTGTGGAGCACAGACTCCACCTTGTACTTCATCCATCAGCCTCTGGGCTTGACCTTTATCAAGGCATCTTAACAAGCCTATTCTAGTATCCCTTTTGTAGAGGGCATCTCCGCTTAGATAGAACTTCATAGTGTGAATTTGCTTTCGCGCGGATTGGTTTGCTCCAGCGAGTGTAGATCCATCTCATAGATATTCCTTGATGTCTTGGTACCAAGGCTGCTTGACAGGAGGTATTTCATCTGATACTTCTCCAATATAATTCCCGTATGTCGGAGCTTTCTGAATTGTGAATTTGATGTTGGGAAACCCACTCCTATCGGATATGCTGATTAATGAAGCCAACATTGCCAATGCATCAGCAAAATCATTCCTACTCCAAGGAATATGGTTGAAGGTTATGTCTTCAAACTCCAAGGATATTCTGACGAGTTGCCGATGGTAGGGCAGTAAATGTAGTTCTTTGGTGTGATATGCCCCAGTGGATTGTCTAATGACCAACTCAGAGTCTCCAAATACTAGTAGGTGTTTAATACCCATGGATTAGGCTAGTTTCAACCCCATTATACAGCCTTCAGACTTGGCCATGTTGTTGGTGTTGCCAAATTAAAGTTTGGTAGCCACAGGATATTGTTTTCCTATACCAGAGATAAGTACTGCCCCAGCTCCGGCACCTTCTATGTTTACTGCTCTGTCGAAATACATTTTCATAGTTGGACTATATTCTCTTGGTGGAGTTGTTGAATTATCATGATTTCATTGTCTGGGAAATAGGTCTCTAGGGGCTCGAATCCTCCTTAAGGTGCTTCAGCTAATTGATCTGCAATGCTTTGACCCTTGATTGATTTCTGAGTCACGTAGACAATGTTAAATTGTTGTAGGATCAACTGCCATTTGGACAGTCGACAGTTTAACATTGGCTTATTGAATACGTACTTGAGTGGATCCATGCGGAATATGAGGTAAGTCGTGTGCCCATGGAGGTAATGCTATAACCTCATTGCGGCCCATGCTAATGCATAGCATGTTTTCTCAATCAGAGTGTATTTCTGTTCACCACTGCTGAATCTTTTACTGATGTAGTAGAGGGCTCTTTCTTTGCTATTATCATCTTTCTGTCCTAGCATGCAGCCCATTGCATTGGCATTGACAGACAAGTACGTGAACAAGGGAACTCCATCCCTCGGAGGTACCATTACTGGTGCTTCGATCAGCCGTTTTTTGATGGCAAAGAAGGCTTGTTGTCAATCCTCGTTCCATTTAGTGGATGAATTCTTCCTTAGTAGCTTGAATATAGGTTCACAGGTTGTTGTGAGCTGGGAAATGAATCGTCTTATGAAGTTGATCCTTCCCAAAAACCCACGTATCTCCTTCTCTGTTTGGGGTACTGGCATCTCAGTGATGGCTTTGATCTTGGCAGGATCTAGTTCGATGCCTCAATTACTCACCAGGAATCCTAGCAATTTGCCTGATTTGACGCCAAAAACACATTTAGGGAGATTTAGCTTGAGGTTGTACTTGCGTAACCTGTTGAACAACTTCCTGAGATGGTCAATGTGATCATCCTTTCTCTGGGATTTGATGATAATGTCCATCCACATAGACTTCTATTTCTTTGTGCATCATATCATAAAATAGGGCCATCATGGCTCGCTGATACGTGGCTCCGGTATTGATGAGGCCGAATGATAGTCGCCTATAGCAGAAGGTTCCCCAGGGAGTGATGAAAGCTGTTTTCTCCCGATCTTCTTCAGTAACCATGATTTGATGGTAACCAGCAAAGCAATCCACGAAGGAATACATGTCGTACTACGCTGTATTGTCGATCGGGATGTGGATGAAAGGCACCGAAAAGTTATCCTTGAGGCAGGCTTTGTTCAAATCATGGTAATCCACGCATACTCGTACCTTCCCTTCGGGCTTAGGCACGGGGACTATGTTGGAAATCCACTCTGGGTAGGTCGATACCATGATAATCCCGACTTTGAATTGCTTAATGACTTCTTCTTTGACTTTCAGACTCCATTCAGGTTTCAATCGCCTGAGCTTTTGTTTGACTGGCTTGAACCCCTCTTTGATGGGCATTTGATGGATGGCAATGTCAGTGGACAAGCCAATCATGTCTTTATGTGACCATGCAAATACATCCTGGAACTGTGTTAGGAGTTCGATCAGGTCGACTTTTTGGTCTTGGGTGAGGTCTAACCCTATCTGGATTTCTTTGATGTTTTCGGAGGTTTCTATGTTGATAATGGTGGTTTGGTTGAGGTTTGGTTTGGGTTTATCTTTGACCCATTCTTTGATCTCCTCGGGCACCTCATAGTCATCTTCCTCCTCTTGATCAATATCCATCAAGTCGAAGTTCAGTTCTACATCAAAGTCGTAGTCACATTAACAGGTTGGCATCTCATCAACAGAGACAAACACATCCAATGCTTGAGTCCTGAAAACAAAAAGGCTTTCATCTTAGATATATACAACTGCTTAAATATACATAGCATTATGCAAAGCACGACAAAGTTGGTGCTATAGCTGTGCAATCGAAAGTAAGCAGTAAATGAAAGCATGATTAAAGGGCAGATTGACTCTCTTCACCCCTTTACCCTTTTCGACTGAGGCAATGGACGCTGCTCCAGTTAGCCAAGGTCAGATCCTCATAAACAGGGAGGATCGAGGCTTTGTGATTATCTGTCTCGTCTTGGATGATGACCGAAACATCCTTTATAATAGGGTTGGGGTTTTTCTTTGAACTGCCCCTTTTTTTCCTTCTTGATGCGAGGAATTTGAATCTGATCCTCGTCTTCACTGTCTAGGGTCTCATTATTCATACCCTCGTAGTTTATGATGACCCGCATGTTAGCGAATGGGTCTCGTCCTTCGTACATGATCTTTTCTTTTCCCTTTTCGCTATCTGCCTTATGCTTGAGGGCTTTTCTTTCATTGACGGGTATAATTGGAGGAAACAGCATGGCTGATACCACAGTAAGGATCTTCCTCATTGGCTTTACCCGTTCAGCATTAGTGAGGTTTGGCAGCAATATTATGGAAGCATGAGCCTTGGGATGCTTATGCGGGTTCCGATAATTTACCCTGGATGAAAATCCCAATCCTGCTCTCCCAGTTTGACTCGGGATTTGTATCGGGCTCTTGATACCTTGTTGATTCTTTCCTAACCCTTCTCCAGGTTGGAAACCCAAGGATACCATTTCTTGGCCCACTGTCATTACTTCGGTGGAGACCTTGGGTTTTAAGGCCGGTGTTCTGATAGGTAGATACTGCGTATCACTCACCTCCAAGGCTTGAAAGCTTGCAGGTTCAATCCCTACATCCAGGATGATCACTGACATGTCTCGCTGTGTGTAGACTGGGTATTCTGGTTCGGCATTGACCGTGATAATGTACTTGAGCTGTTGATGGAGGGTGGATGGCACTGCTCCTGCCATATGCATCCAGGGCCTGCCTAACAACAGGTTGTATCTAGTGGCGATGTTGAGCACCTGAAAGGATACGTAGAAAGTGTGTGGACCAAATCTCCAAGGTAGTTCTATTTCTTCCATAACTTGGCGTCGCGACCCATCAAAAGCCTGGATAACCACATGACTGGTTTTGATCCGGTTCGGGTTAATCTTCATTCTTTCGAAGGTGTCGTAGGGACAGATGTTGAGTGATGATCCTCCATTTATGAGCACCCCTCCGATCATATACCCGGAAGACATCACAACTATGTGCAAGGACTTATGATGGCCCGTTCCTTCTGCAGGGATATCATCATCAGTAAAGGAGATCACATTGTTGTTGAAAATGTGTTCGACCACATGACAGAATTTCTTGGCATCTACGGTATGTGGCAGATGGGCTTCTTCCAGTACTTTTACTAGAATGTTGCGATGATCTACTTAGGATAAGACCAGATCAAAGATGGACATTTGCTTGGGTGCATCCTTCAAGTTTTGCACTATCTTGATTTCATTACGTCCCATCTTGTTGAGGAATTCTTCGATTTTCTATTCAGCCATCTTTGCTTTGGCTTTGATGATTAGTTTGATCACCCGCTGAGGCAGGCATAATGGATTGTCCCTTGGCACAATAGCAATGTTATTTGAAGTGGAACCTTCATTGTTCCCGTAGTTCCATGGGACTCTCTTCAGACTGATAATGGGATACTGTGGTCTGAAGGGAAAGATCAAAGGCTCGGGTGCGGCTACCTTGACAGGATTTTGTATTTCTTGGACCCCTTTCCATGGCAGTACTAAGGGTTTGAGAGTCGACTCCCTATCGCAGGATATGACAGCCACTGTGTTCTGGTTCCATACAGTGGGGATCCATAGAGTTTCTTCATCCAGGAGGTCGAGAAGTTGACTTCCCCTTATCAGGTCACCATTTTCAATCATGTCTTGAATTAGGTTACGGAGCACCCAACAATCCTCAGTATCATGGCTGGGTGAA
This sequence comes from Panax stipuleanatus, assembly GCA_020205555.1. Taxonomy (NCBI): domain Eukaryota; kingdom Viridiplantae; phylum Streptophyta; class Magnoliopsida; order Apiales; family Araliaceae; genus Panax; species Panax stipuleanatus. The sequence goes on from CM035122.1 coordinate 51,952,062, forward strand.
TTGGAGTGGTACTGACATATTTGATCAGATTTGAATTTTTTGGCCCGAGGGTTCAATGGTGGTAACAAGTCTACAACTATTCCCTCGTTGATTAACATCTGGAGGATTTCTTCCATTGACTAGTTTAGATTGGTGAAATTCCTTTGAAATAGGAATTTTCCACTAGTTTGGATGCTTGCTTCTTCAACCCCTTTGTCAGTCCAGGATTCATGCTCCTGAGACCGGTTATGATCCCTCATGGGATTGATCTCGGGTGTGGGAGGACGTTCGATATCAGACCGGTTGTCCCGTTTGATCATTTTCCTGGTAATCTAATGCTGGTAGAAAACCAGTTCTGTTAAGTGTTCGATTTGTTCCTTGATAGAGTTTATTTCTTGCTCTATCAGGACCTTTTTTTTGAAACTTCCAAACTATCTAGGTTGTTGTTATTGATGGATGGAGTTGATTCTCCCACATAACGGAGGTACTTGGATCCTTCTCCATTTGTGGAGCTGATCATATTGATACTCTCCTCTTTATGTTGTGGTAAAGGATTGTCCTGTCCATGGGGTTGCTCAGGCTTTGTGACCACAATATCTCCGTTCTCGATCAAATCTTGGATCTTGTGCTTGAGAGACCAACAGTCTTGTGTGTAATGGCCTAAAGATCCGGAGTGGTAAGCACACTTCTTGGCTGAGTCAAAATTTTGTCCACCAGTGTTGGTGGGTGGAAGGAGTTGGACAATCTTCTTCTGAGCTGTCAGAAGCTTGAACACGTTCTCGAGTGAATCCCCTAGAGGGGTGAAAGTTCTTCGACGCCTGACCTGTTGGGTTTGTACGAAATCGTGACGCAATCAAATTGCAAAAATTAGCGGAAGCATGGTATATCAGAGTTTAAAAAATTTCTACAAAACCATTACCCGGATCATCCTTTATGCAAATTATTAATTTAAAACGATAAATAAGAAGTTATGGAATCATACCTTTGTAGAACGAAGCTTCCACAGGTACGAGTTCAACTCCTTGTTCTTCGTGATCTCCTTGAATTTCCGGGTTAGATTCCTTCCTTTGATCAACGTTAGCCACCCAAGTGTTTGGCCTCTAGAGGTGATCCACCAAGGAAGAAGAATTATCAAGAAGGAGGATGTTTGGCTTAGTTTTCTATCCTCTATAGAAAAGGAGTACTCTCCAACAATTGGAATTGCATCAAGTAATATCTATTATAAGAATCCTCTTATATAGATATTGGTCAACCCTTCTAATCCTATTAGACATGGGATTTCTTTTAATTAATTAAACTCCTTTAATTAATTTAGGCTTCCCACCACATGGGAAATAATTAATTAAATTCATTTAATTAATTTGTCTCCTAATCTTATTAGGAATAAATGAGAGTACTAATATTAAATTAATTGCTAAACTTCTTTAGAAATTAAAATAATAATAATTATAATAATATTAATAAGACTCCTCTTATTAATTTATATTTAATATTTCCAAAATATTAAATAATAAATATTAAGCTATTTAATTTATTCTATCACCATAGATTAAATTAATTTCACTTAATGCATTATTACGATTATGCCATTACCTTCTTAAATAATTATTCTTCCTTTTATGGTGTGACCCTTTAGGTTCTCCATATTAAACCGGTTGTGAATAAATCAATTAGAACAATTCTAATCTTATTTAAATAAATAAATTAAACTAATAATCTATTTAAATAAATAATATTTATTCTACAATAGGGATAAGCCTCCCTAGCGATCAACGACTTTCCAGATAATATAGATTTCAACATTAATCATAAAAGAACCTGTGAGTAAATAGTTACCATACAATTCGATCCCTCCACCATACAATGTCCCAATTAAATATAAGACATGGATTTACTGTCAAGTCTTATTTTATTTAATTATATGTATTTCGATTAGAAAATGCACAACTCCAAATAATGCAAATTAAAAACTCCTTTCTAATTTCATTTCACCTTGGCCAAGGATTTCTGGGTTGTCATTTAACGAATCACATAGGACATATCTCCTCTTTTACTAGAGGTGGTAGATTCTTTATTGATCATTCATTATCTCCATATGTAACTCATTATACCCAAGCATACCCTATATTTGCCTTAAAAGGTCTTAAGGAATAAGTCAAAGTATAATTTGTTACATACAAGATACTATGATGATCTCAAGTCCAAGGATCACTTGTACTACTATCACATTAGGAATTCCTATTGACATGCAAGTAAAACTCCATTAGGTATTCCATAGCGAATCACGTTCAGTGAACTTATTCTCCAATAAGCACCTACATACTTGCTTTAGTGTCTCCACACAAATGATCATGAGATCAATCATCCTCATCCAATGAGCAAGCAACATATGTACCAATCTATCCAGATTTACTAATCCCCTTTTTAGTAATCCCACGATTGGGAACTATTTTAGTTTTAAAACTTTCTAAGAATTTAGATCTCATTAGCATGATCATCATCATGATTCTAAAAGCATTGCTTAAAACTATGGGTTATTTACATATTATAAAAACAGCAACATGTAGATAATTAAATGCCTTTAATAAATGAATATTTTATTAATAAATAAATAAGATTATTTACAAAGTACGTGCTTTATCATCATACATGATTGGCTTGTATGCACACTACTATCAATCTCCCACTTGCACTAAAGCCAATCGCCATGGTATCGCATACCCATCTTCTCTAAGTGACGATCAAACTGCTGTTGTGTTAAAGCTTTAGTAAATGGATCTGCAATGTTGTCTTGAGAGTCTACACGCTCCAAGGTGACGTCTCCTCTTTCAATGATTTCCCTGATCAAATGAAATCGCCGCAACACGTGTTTAGATTTCTGATGAGACCTCGGTTCCTTAGCCTATGCAACTGCTCCTGTGTTGTCACAGTAAACGGGAACTGCTTCTCCAATGCTAGGAACCACACCAAGTTCAGTTATGAACTTCTTCATCCAAATAGCTTCCTTTGCAGCTTCACTTGCAGCTATATACTCTGCCTCTGTCACTGAATCAGCAACTGTTTGCTGTTTGGAACTCTTCCAACTCACTGCGCCTCCGTTCAAGGTAAAAACATACCCCGAAACAGATTTACTGTCATCTTGGTCCGTTTGAAAACTTGAGTCTGTGAAGCCCTCGAGTTTTAATTCAGACACACCGTAGACAAGAAAAATATCTTTAGTCCTTCTCAAGTATTTTAGGATATTCTTCACTGCCTTCCAGTGCTCTTCTTCTGGATTCGACTGGTATCTGCTCGTTACACTAAGTGCATGAGCAACATCCGGTCTAGTACATATCATACCGTACATGATAGATCCTATTACAGAAGCATAAGGGATCTTACTCATACGGTCTCTCTCCTCAGGTTTCTTTGGGGCCTGTTTCTTGGAGAGATGTATTCCATGGCTCATCGGCATGAGACCTCTTTTGGAATCTTCCATGCTAAATCTCTTTAGCATTACATCAATGTACGTTCCTTGGGATAAACCAAGCATCCTTTTAGATCTATCTCTATAGATTTTGATCCCCAAAATATAGGATGCTTCTCCCAAGTCCTTCATGGAGAAGTGTTTAGATAACCAGATTTTAATCGATTGTAGCATAGGAATGTCATTCCCTATCAGTAATATATCATCAACATATAATACAAGGAATGAAACTGCGCTCCCACTAACCTTCTTGTTCACACATGGTTCATCGTCGTTTTTGACAAAATCAAACTCTTTGATTGTCTCATCAAAACGAATGTTCCATCTACGAGAAGCTTGCTTCAATCCATAAATGGATCGTTGCAGCTTACAGACTTGATTTGTTCCAACCTTTGAAACAAATCCCTCTGACTGTGTCATATACACATCCTCCTCAAGTTTCCCATTGAGGAAGGCCGTTTTCACGTCCATCTGCCAGATCTCATAGTCGTTATAAGCTGCAATCGCAAGCAAAATCCGAATGGACTTGAGCATAGCTACTAGTGAGAAGGTTTCATCATAGTCAACTCCTTGTCTTTGTTTGAAACCTTTTGCAACCAGTCGGGCCTTATAGGTCTCTACCTTGCCGTCCGCTCCAGTCTTTCTTTTAAAGACCCATTTACACCCAATAGGCTTAATGCCTTCAGGTGGTGAAATCAAAGTCCATACTTTGTTTTCATACATGGAGTCCATTTCGAATTTCATAGCTTCAAGCCATTTCCCTGAGTCTTTATTACTCATAGCCTGTTCGTAATTCAATGGATCATCATCATTCATGATGTGTACCTCATCGTCATCCTCTATAACGAATCTATATCTCTCAGGTATCTTCGGTACTCTTCCAGATTTACGAACAGGGTGTGGTATAGTAGGTTCTTCTACTTTGTCAGGTACCTGACTTTGATCCGTGGTAATTTGTGGGTCTTGAACTTCTTCAAGATATATCTTACTCCCACTGACCCCTTCATGGATAAAATCCTTTTCCAAGAAGGCAGTATGTTTCGCAACAAACACCTTTTGATCAGTTGGATGATAGAAATAATACCCTAAAGTTTCTTTAGGGAATCCCACAAATCTACACTTATCGGATTTAGTCTGTAGCTTATCGTTTTCAAATTTTTTGACATAAACTGGACAACCCCAAGTCTTAACATGCTTAAGATTTGATTTCCTCCCCTTCCATATCTCATATAGAGTCTTTGGGGCGGATTTGGTAGGTACCTTGTTAAGTAGGTATGCAGCCGTTTCTAGGGCATATCCCCATAAGGAAATTGGAAGGTCGGTAAAACTCATCATAGATCGAACCATGTCCAACAGTGTTCGATTTCTCCTTTCAGATACTTCATTTAACTGTGGTGTACCTGGAGGAGTCCATTGTGAGATTATACCATTTTCTTTGAGACAATTGAGAAACTCACCGGTTAAGTATTCTCCACCTCGATCTGATCGAAGTATCTTTATACTCTTGCCCGTTTGTTTCTCTACTTCACTTCTGAACTCTTTGAACTTTTCAAATGATTCTGACTTGTATTTCATTAAATACACATATCCAAATCTTGAGTGATCATCAGTGAAAGTAATAAAATAAGAATACCCACCCCGTGCACTTGTTGTATAGGTCCACAAAAGTCTGTGTGAATCAATGCCAACAACTCTGTAACTCTTTCTCCTTTTCCACTAAAAGGAGATTTAGTCATTTTACCCATGAGACAAGATTCACAAGTTGGATATGATTCATAATCAGATAACTCAAAGAGCCCATCTTTATGCAACTTGAATAATCTTGTTTCATTGATATGACCGAGTCTACAGTGCCACATGTAGGTATAATTAATATCATCTCTTTTTTTTTCTTAGTTTGTTCAATTTGAAAAATATTTTCTTGTAAGTCAAGTGTATAAAGTCCATTTCGCAAATTTTCAACACCATATAAAATATCGTCTTTATAAATAGAACAACTATTGTTCTTTATAACAACGTTAAATCCTTCCATATCCAATACAGAAATTGAAATAATATTTTTAATAATATTCGGAACATAATAACAATTATTAAGATAAATGGACTTGCCCGAAGGCATTGCTAAATAATAAGTTCCTACAGCTAATGCAGCAACCTTTGCTCCATTCCCCACTCGTAGGATCACCTCATCATTGTTCAGCTTTCTACTTCTGACCAGTCCCTTCACATTATTACATATGTGAGAACCACAGCCGGTATCCAATACCCAAGTAGAATTTTGACTTTCTGAAAAATTAATTTCAATCATGAACAAACCTTGATTGAAAGTCGAAGCTTCTCCAAGCTTCTTCTTTGCCAGAAACTTCTTGCAGTTCCTCTTCCAATGACCCGGCTCGTTGCAATGGAAGCACATTCCTTTGCTAGCTGGATCAGATTTCTTTTGTTCCTTTATGTTCACTTTGCCCTTGGTCATCCGAGATCGGAAAAGCTCCTTAGATATCTCATATCTAGCAGTCCTACTTTGTTCACCATACAACTCCTTGAGGTGAATCAACATAGTAGGAGCTTCCATGTTTTCGTGCTGACGCTGAAGCTCGTTATTCATGGATGCGAGCATGATGCATTGAGCCACAGATGCATCATCTTGCCACTTTACAATTGTGGCAATCTCTTCCTCAGAGGCTGTTTCTGGAACAGTTCCAGGGACAGGTGAGTTTAGGACATAAGAAATCTTTTCAGCAGTGAGAACTATTCTCAGATTTCTTAGCCAGTCCGTATAATTCGGCCCGGTAAGCTTATTAGCATCAAGTATGCTTCGCAGTGAAATTAGTGATTTTGACATTTTTAAAATTTTGCATGTGAAAAACAACATTTTAGCAAACATTCATTTTATTAATTTTGCATACCAAAATAAATTTAGGTCTTTATTTTAAATTGGTATCTCCCACTATTTTTATCAGACTATATTACCCTCACTTATATAGTTCGGCAACATCTAATTAAAGATTTGCTAGTGAGAATAAGGATCCCATTTCAAATGTATATAACCTTGTGGATAGCACAACAAGCGATATACAAATAAATAGGTAGACTACTCTTGTCAATTACATCATTATATAACTCCTTTTATTTTGCCTCTTAAATCATAATGGTCAAGTGTGTGCACATCCGAACTAAAACAATTTAAGTTAAGTCCAGCCTAGCACTTCTATAAATTCAAAAAAGAAAAATGTTCGTCCTTGTGGATAGCACAACAAGACTAGATCGTTCAATTTTCTTGATAAGCATCAAATGTGATTAATTAACATCTTAAATATGCAATACTCGCCTTGTGGATAGCACAACAAGCTCATATTAAATATTTAATACTCTATTAATTTATCATGCTAGAAGGCGACGTTCGATATTCCAAATATCATTTGAACGCTTCGGACTTAATATTATTTCTTTGAGGAATTTGTTATTATTTGTCTCATCTTGTTTAGCGTGCATGCACATATATATATAAAATACGCGTCATTTTATTAAACATGCGAAGCATGTTTGCATAAAATATAATATATATAATATTTAGCATGCAATATAGAATACTATATTCTACCCAGATTGATTATGGACTTTTATTCTAGTTTGGTTCACTAGAGCCACCAAGTGAACCAAAATGTCAAACCTAGGAGTGCAAGAATTTAAATTTAAATATTACTATTACATTTAAACCCGGGCTCCATACAAACGGGTCTTCACGCGCTCCTTGCTCCTTGGTCTCTAATTTTTTCAAGATAATTCTAACTATTTCTATTACATTAAACTATTTAATTTAAATAGAAACCTTGATCAGCAGTCAAGGGGAAGTACATAGGAGTGAGATAGAATTTTACATCACGAAAAAAAAATTTAGAGAAGACGAGGTACACAGACCCCATTTAATAAAACCCATTCATTCAAGCATTCAACTAAAATAAAATCCAATCACATTGGTCAAATAGTCCATAATCAATCCCCATTTATTATCATAAATATCACCATATATATCAATAAATAAATATTCATCTCATGAATTAAAACATTCCATATATATATGAGTATCATTTAATGGGCAATTTTAAATTGCATGAAATCCAATTTCAAGATTAAAATAAACTCTTTATTTTAATTATAAAATTATTTAGAATATAATATATAAATATATCATATTTATTTTTTAAAAAAGAAGTCACCTTCTTTTATTAAAAGAGTCCTGCATGTTTATTAAAAGAGTCCTTTCCTGATGGGTCACATTCTTTTTGGAGTAAGAAAGAGACAACACATTTTCTTTGCAGAATTCAAGATTAGCACCAAAAAAAAAAAAATTGTGATTCGTCCAAAAAAAAAAAACGTCATTTTTTTTTTCTTAAAAAAATAATAATTTTATACAATAAAATTATGCCCAATAAATTATTTTAAATATATACCCATATGTATATGAAATCAAAAATAAATTAATAATTGCATAAAAGTTTGGCTCTGATGCCACTGTTGGGTTTGTACGAAATCGTGACGCAATCAAATTGCAAAAATTAGCGGAAGCATGGTATATCAGAGTTTAAAAAATTTCTACAAAACCATTACCCGGATCATCCTTTATGCAAATTATTAATTTAAAACGATAAATAAGAAGTTATGGAATCATACCTTTGTAGAACGAAGCTTCCACAGGTACGAGTTCAACTCCTTGTTCTTCGTGATCTCCTTGAATTTCCGGGTTAGATTCCTTCCTTTGATCAACGTTAGCCACCCAAGTGTTTGGCCTCTAGAGGTGATCCACCAAGGAAGAAGAATTATCAAGAAGGAGGATGTTTGGCTTAGTTTTCTATCCTCTATAGAAAAGGAGTACTCTCCAACAATTGGAATTGCATCAAGTAATATCTATTATAAGAATCCTCTTATATAGATATTGGTCAACCCTTCTAATCCTATTAGACATGGGATTTCTTTTAATTAATTAAACTCCTTTAATTAATTTAGGCTTCCCACCACATGGGAAATAATTAATTAAATTCATTTAATTAATTTGTCTCCTAATCTTATTAGGAATAAATGAGAGTACTAATATTAAATTAATTGCTAAACTTCTTTAGAAATTAAAATAATAATAATTATAATAATATTAATAAGACTCCTCTTATTAATTTATATTTAATATTTCCAAAATATTAAATAATAAATATTAAGCTATTTAATTTATTCTATCACCATAGATTAAATTAATTTCACTTAATGCATTATTACGATTATGCCATTACCTTCTTAAATAATTATTCTTCCTTTTATGGTGTGACCCTTTAGGTTCTCCATATTAAACCGGTTGTGAATAAATCAATTAGAACAATTCTAATCTTATTTAAATAAATAAATTAAACTAATAATCTATTTAAATAAATAATATTTATTCTACAATAGGGATAAGCCTCCCTAGCGATCAACGACTTTCCAGATAATATAGATTTCAACATTAATCATAAAAGAACCTGTGAGTAAATAGTTACCATACAATTCGATCCCTCCACCATACAATGTCCCAATTAAATATAAGACATGGATTTACTGTCAAGTCTTATTTTATTTAATTATATGTATTTCGATTAGAAAATGCACAACTCCAAATAATGCAAATTAAAAACTCCTTTCTAATTTCATTTCACCTTGGCCAAGGATTTCTGGGTTGTCATTTAACGAATCACATAGGACATATCTCCTCTTTTACTAGAGGTGGTAGATTCTTTATTGATTATTCATTATCTCCATATGTAACTCATTATACCCAAGCATACCCTATATTTGCCTTAAAAGGTCTTAAGGAATAAGTCAAAGTATAATTTGTTACATACAAGATACTATGATGATCTCAAGTCCAAGGATCACTTGTACTACTATCACATTAGGAATTCCTATTGACATGCAAGTAAAACTCCATTAGGTATTCCATAGCGAATCACGTTCAGTGAACTTATTCTCCAATAAGCACCTACATACTTGCTTTAGTGTCTCCACACAAATGATCATGAGATCAATCATCCTCATCCAATGAGCAAGCAACATATGTACCAATCTATCCAGATTTACTAATCCCCTTTTTAGTAATCCCACGATTGGGAACTATTTTAGTTTTAAAACTTTCTAAGAATTTAGATCTCATTAGCATGATCATCATCATGATTCTAAAAGCATTGCTTAAAACTATGGGTTATTTACATATTATAAAAACAGCAACATGTAGATAATTAAATGCCTTTAATAAATGAATATTTTATTAATAAATAAATAAGATTGTTTACAAAGTACGTGCTTTATCATCATACATGATTGGCTTGTATGCACACTACTATCATGACCTCCATATTTTTCTGAAATGGAGGGTTTGAAGGTTGTGCTGGATTTTGAAAAGGGGTATAATTCCTCCTTTAAATGGGCATACTATTTGACTCGCCCCTTGGATTTTGTCCTTGTAATTCTAAGGACACTTATTCATCTTTCTTTTTATGTACTCTCCGGGGATTACTCCGGTAATTTTTAGACTGGATATGTTTAGCGACAGCTTCGAGGGCGGTCATATCTTTTATCTTCCTAGGTTTGAGCCCCATTTCTACCATTTTACCGTGTTTGATCATTTCAGAGAATGGTTTTCCTATGCCTGCTAGGACCCTCTCATAATATGGCGCTTCTTGAATGTCGATGAAAATCATAACTATCTCAGACTCAGTCATGGCTGGGACAACTTGTGTTGCAACCCGTCTCCATCGCTGGGCATATTCTCTGAATGATACAGTGTTCTTTTTCTTGATTTTGGTTATCTGGTATCTGTCTGGAGCTAGCTGAGATTGGAAGCTGTACTGATTGAGGAAGGCATGGTCCAATTCTTCCCAGCTGTGAGTTTTAGAGTCATCCAGACGGGCATACCAGGCTCTGGCTTCTCCAGTCAGACTCTTCTGGAATATTTGCATTCGAAGCTTCTCGTCCTCTACATAGGATCCGAGTTCTTCGATGAATACCTTTAGATGTGTATAAGGGTCTCTCAATCCATCATATTTCTCAAAATTGGGAGTTCTAAACTTCTCGGGATAACGAGCTCCGGGGAAAATATAGAGGTCGGAGTAATTAACACTGTCGAATGCCCCAGTCCCTTTGATAGATCGGAGAGATTCCTCCATTTGTTGTACTTTCTTCATGACGTCATCGACCTCCTGTTCTTTGTTGAGGGCGGTGATTTCAGGGGTTTTGTTGGTTGTGTCTTGGTTCTGTGGTCCAAGAATCTGAGTCTCAACTTTTTTAGTCTCTTGACTGCCACTACCACCAGGTACCTCTGGTTCTGTATGAACTTATGATTGCTTCCCTTTAAGGGCCTTGCTTTGTTCTCTTAGAAAACTAGCTAGTTCAGCTATCTGATTTTGTAGTCCTTCGAACTCTTCCCTAGACACAGGGGGAGATTCTGGTTGACCACTCGAAGTCATGTCCGTGGATGGACCTAGTGCTTTCTTAGACTTAGATCTAGTGATAGGACCAATTTTTCTCCTACACCAAAACGTAGGCGTGTCAATTTCCTGAGGTAGGTAGAGATAGGATGCATGATGTGTTTTTTATTCTTATCCTGCGAAACCGAGGTTAGTTATTTTGATGACAGGATGACAAGAGTTAAATATTGAAAACTAGACATTGAATTGAAAGAGGAAGGCATGAAGAGACGTCCCGTCGGATTTGGTTAATCAGAGGCTGACCTATCTTAGGTTATTCTCGCGTTTGGCTTTTTGGCATAAAGGTCCCCAGATCATCGCAATCTATTAGAGGGGAAATTAATTCGATCTTTCAACTGGAGCGAATCTGGGTGGTACATTTTCATGAGCCCCAGAGACTTAGCCAATCCCCAGAGACATTACTTATCACCGACGTGTTTTGCCTCCTTATGAGAGGAACACAACATACATTCACATACATCGTGCCTTACCGTATGCATATGATGACAGTTGGTGCGAAGCACTAAAAAAGCAGTAAAGCATTCATTCACATTTATTCAATGCAAAGATGCAACATTCACGCATTCATTTAATGTGGAGATGCAGAATTCACGCATTCATAATTTTGAAAGGGAAATGTTTGAAAAGATTGGTAAGCGGCCTAAGCCCTCTACTGTCATCCCCAACAGAGTCGCCACCTGTTGATGTTGGTTAAAAAATCCGCGGGTCGAGTCACAACCCGGATCTTTTATCTCTTTTCCTAAGTTATCTCTACCCTCACTCTTTTTATTTAAGAAAAAGGTTTTGAAGGGTTTTTTTAGGAAAAAGGCCAACATGTATCATGTCGATGATTTGACATTTTACAGAGTCGCCAGTTGGTAGATTTAAAATGGTTGTACCAACTCAACCGATTTTTTTTGAAAGAGACCCAATTGCTAGACATTATCGAAACTTGATCTTTAAAAATAAAGTTTTAAGCTTGGGGGCTTGGTTAAGTGTGGGGAAGGTGTTAGGCACCCCACGACTCCCGTGTAAACAAGGTACCACATCTTTTTAATATTTCCCTTAAAAACTGAATGTGTGTGTGAATGCTGTTTGGAAGATTGGGCCTATGATTGATTGATTCAAAGTAGTGCTTTCCTTCGTTGAACCTATATACGAAGGGTTTGATTTGATTTGAAAAAGTCTTTGATTTGATTTAAAAAAGTGTTTGATTTGATTTTGCAAAGGTTTTCTTTTGATTGAATTGAAAATGATATTTTGAAAGCTGGTTATCAAACCCTTACGCTAACATAGGAATTGAAGCCTATTGATACTTCCATTTTTTATCTTTTTAGCCTTAAGGCTTGCAGTTGAATGGTGATTTATCGGGCTGCGAAGCATCCTCGACCACAAAATATATACAAGTGTCGGTCTCCTCATGGGAATGAAAACCATCGGAGGGACTCTGACACGATAAACCATATTTTTTCACTATGTTGAGACCTTAAATTTGGAACACCGTTTTAAGGTCTTTTGTATGTACATTTTATAGAAAAATTGGCAGGGTACATCTATAAAGCAGAGTTTGTCCATCGTGGGAATCAAATTATGATCGATTTGATCAGGAATCCCCCGATTCCTAGGCTCACATATGAGTGGCCAATAAACCTGCATAGTTCAAATTTGCACAGAAATCCGGGTTCGCACGGCCGAAGCGTCTCGTTCCCACTAGATAGCAATCTAAGGGAAGCGAGGTTGCTTTTGTAAAATGGACTGCTACACGGGCTTTTTGCCAAATCGTAGGCTTTATACGTCCAAATCTATCGGTTATTTCCTGATATGTGGTAGTATGTGGGTATATCTACGTGTTAGAGTGAAAATTTTTGATTCAGAAGAGGTGAAAAAGTCAGAAAATCAAACAGGCAGAGGTTCGCTGCGTTTCAGAATTTTTATAAAATGAGGGGGGTGGCCTCATATTTATAGACCAGGGAGCCTTGGCTCTACCTACTGCTATTACAGGTAGAGGTGCGGCTCCTCTGGTGGGGCCCACCTGTCCGTCTTGGTCGTATTGAAGTACGTACACTCCGAAAAACGCGAGGTCGAAGTCGAAACTTTCTAACTTTTGATCAGAGCGTCCGTTTGAGGCGTGCTATACCTTTTTGGAAAGCCTTTGCCGAGAGTGTCACAATGACATGGGATAAAATATTTTTCGAGTCCAAGAAGATGGGTTCATAACCAGGTCTTTGATTCTCCGCAGTTTGTCCGTTGAGCTGTCTTGTGCTGTTTGCACTCGGGATCATTGTTATGATTTGTTTTGACCTTGGTGGCATCAATTCGACTTGAATTTGATGGAATTGGCTTAGGTTTGGTAAAATAACCATTTTCCCCCTCCTGGGGTTGCCTTTAGTGTCGGCATGGCCTTCGGTTGACTTCCGGGAGTTGTTTCCAAGACTTGGATCCCATTCGAGCCTGATTGTCCACAGTTTAGTCTCTGAAGTTGAATTGGTCATACCAGGTGTTCCTCTGGAGATGTTGTAAAGCTTTAGGACTGTTTCTAAAGTTGACTTAACTTTTTGGGTTACGAACGGGGCTGACCTGTACTTCCCGGGTTGAGACCGGGGCTGAGTTGACGTCTCAAGACTGGTGTTCGAGGCTGTGGTTGTCCCGGTATTGGTGACCGGGGTTGAATTAAAAGGCCCAATATTGAGATCAGGGTTGATCTGACGGTCCGATTGGAGATCGGAGTTGATTTGATGGCCCGATATTGAGATTGGGGATGATCTGACTGTTCGATTGGAGATCGAAGATGGATTGACGGTCCGATTGGAGATCAGTGCTGGATTGAAGGTCCGATTAGAGATCGGAGCTGGATTGACAGTTCGATTGGAGATCAGAGCTGGATTGACGGTGCGATTGCAGATCGGAGCTGGATTGACTGTCTGATTAGAGATCGGAGCTGGATTGACTATCCGATTGGAGATCGGAATTGGATTGACAGTTCGATTGGAGATCGGAGCTGGATTGACGGTCCGATTGGAGATCGAAGATGGATTGACGGTCCAATTAGAGATCGGAGCTGGATTGACGGTCCGATTGGAGATCGAAGCTGATTGGAGTACCGATATTAGGTGATCAGATTTGACTTGAGTACCAATATTGGTGATCGAATTTAACTGGAGTATCGATATTGGTGATCAGATTTAACTGGAGTACCGATATTGGAGATCGAATTTGACTGGAATACCGATATTGGTGATCGGATTTGACTGGAGTACCAATATTGGTGATCGGATTTAACTGGAGTACCGATATTAGTGATCGAATTTGACTTGGGTACCGATATTGGTGATCAGATTTAATTAGCGTACTGATATTGGTGATCGAATTTAACTGGAGTACCGATATTGGTGATCGGATTTGACTTGATTGACCTGCATTGCCTTCCTATAGTATTAGTAGTAGAGGCAAGAAATTTTGAGTGTCTACAATACCAATGTATATGCTTGATTCGGATAAAACCTATTTTCCTTATATACCGTGAGGTTGTTAATTAAGATAAATACATTTACCTTTATGAACGTTAGGAACTCTTGAGTATAAACATACGAAAGATAATTTTAGGAAAAGATATATATTATAATAGTAACTCGCTAATAAAAGGATTTTGAAGGAGGAATTTGAGTTCCGTTGGGAACTACCATAATTGGTTGAAGTAGACTTCAAGCAATGGATCAAGACGCGAAACAGTTTCGGACTCGTAATACGGAACTTATAAGGTGGAGAGAATGTATTAATTCAATAATTTTTTTTTTAATAAAATCTAAGGATAGACATGAAATTAAGCGTAAGGTAATTGTGACAACCCGAAAATTTATAAAATCTTAAATGATTAAATAAAGGTTAAATAATAAGACCTAGACTAGAAATAGAGTATGGATTTAAAAATTTTGTGAAGGACTTATATAATTTTGTGTATTATTTATATATAAAGAGAATTAAGAATAAATTCTTGTAACCTAATATATATATTAGGTATGGAAATTAAATAACTTAAGGGTTATAATATGTAAGGATGTTAGTATTTAAAATTTTTACTAACCTGAGTGATTAATTTTATTATCTCTATTTGTTAATTTTATAACCTAATTAAAGCAAGTCTAATTGGGTTAAAATATTAAAGGTACATGAGTAAGAATTTGAAGTACAAATTGAGTGAATAAAAACCCTAATTAATTGATTAGGGTAGGGTATACTTAAAATTAGTGGACTATATTAATTTACATGACCCATTTATTTTATTAGCAAGCCCAAAGTAATATATAAGGAAGCCCAAACATTAACTAAAATGGCCAAAGCTTAACCATTTGAGGAGGGACATTTTGGGCATTTTATAAAGCAAAATAAGTAAATAAAATAAGATAAAAAATGGGCAATTTGGGAAGGGGATGAATCCGCTCATTTAGGGGCCAAATAAGAGCATATGATATTTTGGATTTTGTCAAAGGAGTAGTTCACCAACTACACCTATATGTCACTCTAATTATTACTTCCGTTTATTTTGTTTAAGTGTGCAAGTTATGTGAAAGGTAAGAGAGAGAAGATGGAAGAGATATGGAGGATATGTATAGATATAGAAGTAGTATATTTATACATTCTATTAATTATTACACCACTCTCACCATTAGAAATAAAGTTAATTTCTCATTCTTCATTTCTCTTCAAAAAGCTTAAAAAAATAGAAAAGAGAGAGAGAGGAGTGAGCTTCGGATATTCAAGGAGAAAAGAGGAATAATTTTGATCTTCATACTACCAAAGTTCCTTGGCTACTTTGAAGAAAAAGAAAAGGAAAGATGCTCTCAAATCAAAGGTATAAACACCTTTTATCAAAGTTATTTTTAGTTGTTTGAATCAAAACTTGGAGTTATGGTTCAAAACTCCAAAATCTTAGATCTATATGTTAATAAGTATTATATGTTTGAATCTATCACTTTTAAGTGTCAAAACTTAGATCAAAAGCAAGAAAAAGGAAACTATATTTTAAAAGTTAAAAAACCTTAATTTTCGTAGCCTAAATTAGGTTTTGCTTGGATTTAGTGTATGTTTGGTGTAATAGATCCTTTGATCATGGTATATCCTTGATCTTAAGGTGTATTAGTATGTATTATGATAGTTTCTGGTGTCTAATGGTAGATTAATCAAGAGATAATGAAAGTTTTCTTACAAAACACAAAGATTAGAAAAACTATTTTTGGGAAAAATGTAACTTGAAATTCAAAAGACCATATCTCCCATTCTATTTCAAATTTTTGAGTGTGGTTAATTTCTAGAGTTAGATCTATGAGTCTTCTAACGGGTCCAAGTGGAATCACTGAAAAATTCCTTGTAGATTTCTGTCTGGACAGTTTTTAGCAAAGGACGCGAAAACTAAAAAGTTAAAAAAGCAATCTGTCCAAAAATTTCAAGGGCAGTTTCGGCCACTTAATTAATGTAATAAATTCCTTGGGACATTAAAATATATGTTATAAAGTAGCTTGTGTCCAAAAATGAGCTCATTCCGACTTAAATTGAGCAAGTTATGACTATTTTAATATTTGCGTTTTTCTAACAAAAATCGCTATAATCGGAGTTATATAACTCCGATGGCCACAAAATTTAAACCGGAGGCTCACAATAACATGTGTAAGATCCTGCCAAGAGTTGGGAATTTCTGGAGTTAAGCGTGATGTAGCAAATTTCTTAAGGAATTAACTAGAAATGGATTTTTGAAAAATACTAAAGGAAATTGAAAAATTCCTGAAAAATTATTTTTGTATATGAAATACATGTATTTATGTATGAAAAAAAGATAAAAAAAATAATAAGATTATTTGGTTAAAAAGGGGAATCTAGCTTGCTGGATTGCAATCTAGTTTTTTGGTTGGCCATCGGGTTGCTGGATTGAAAGATAAATGAATCCAGGCTTGCTGGATGAGATGTTTGGATAATCTAGGATACTGGATTGGTCTGTTTAGATAATCTAGGTTCCTGGATTGAATGATTGATGAATCCAGGCATGCTGGATTTGAGGTTAGTTGAATCCAAGCTTGCTGGATTGGTTGTCAGTTTGAATCCAGGCTTGCTGGATTGAAGGTCAGTTGTATCCAGTCTGCTGGATTGAAAATTAGTTACTAAATTGAAATTTAATATGAATCCAGGTTGTTGGATTAGGTATTCGGTTTACTTAATTATAAATGACTTATAAAATGAAAGACTAAGTGTTAATTCACAAGTTATATGATAAAGTAGTGTTAAATCTAAGGTAGTACAGTTGTATTCTTTAATGGTTGATGTATAGTAGCTGGGCTAAACGACTCCTTCATATGGGGAAGGTATCTACGAATTAGTAACCGATCTAACTCACTGTAAAAATAGTGTAGACGAGACGGAAGCTAATTTATTAGTTGTTTGTGGGAAACCACTCAGTATACTATATTGAATACTATTAAAAACTCGATGTGTGCTAGCTTTAGACTTGTAAATAAGTATGGTGTTAAGGATATCTAATATTTGACTATGTGTTTAAATGTTAGATAGTTTACTTATAATATATGTTATGCTAATTGAAAGATCAATCTTATAACTGATAGGTCTTTACAATAAAGCGATTAGTTTATATTGCGTAGCAATTATGACGAACGAGAATTTTGTAAAGATATTTGAATATTTATTGAAATAAATAAATATTTTTAATGATTTAATTCATGAATTAAATAATTAATTCATGAATTTGTGGTAGATTAAATTAATTATATGTGTGACATTAATTAAATTAATATGTAGTAATTTAATAGTTCAAAGAATATATTTAATTGAGTTTATTTGATTAATTGAATTAATTAAATAAGCAGATGTTACTTTAGTTAATTTAATAATTAATTAATGAATTAATGAATTGACATAATTAATAAATAAAAATATTAATTATGTGACACTGTGATTTAATGTGAATTATCTTATTTTATTTAATTGATTTAAATAAAATTAATTAATCAATAAGTAAGGTGACAATTAACTATATAGTAAATTAGTTTATTAAAATAAATGAGAAAAGAAAAGAAGAGGAAGGAAAACAAGGCCCTAAGAGAGGTTAATTCGTTTATTATATAACGGTATAATATATATACATATACGTATATGATTGTCAGACATAAGTTTGTTTTCAAAGTCAGAGGAAAAAAAATTAAAAAAGTTCAGAGAAGAAAATAGAGAGATCGGGAAGAATAAATTGAGAGTAAAAGGGAGAAAGAGATTTGAGAAAATCTTAAGTGTTGTCTTTGATTATCATTCATACTAACAAAGGGTAATCTTCTTTCAAAGTTTTTAAAATTATATTTTCTAAAGTTTTCATATACGAGTTTAGAGTTTTCTGTGAAATTGGGTTTCCTAATTGGGTTACGATATGGCTTTATCTATATGGGTATGGGATCATAACGTGTTTTTCTAACATATAAACATGTTTTAAAGGATCAATTTTATATAATTTGGCCTTAATTGGTTTTTCGAAAAGTTACAGAGTTTTCGACGATATTGTAAAATTTCTCTGTCAGTACTTGTTTTTAGAAAATTAAAGTGTGAGGTTATTATATATGTGACCGTATATGTTAGTATTATGTGTTGGATCATGTATCCATGATTTACACTGATCACACCAAGTAATTTTGTTAATAATTGGGTTTATGAAATTACAGAGTATTGAATATGGGTGAATAACCCATATGGGTTAAATTAATGATTAAATCATATGTTTATATTTAAATTGATACATGAATATGATTGTATATGCTAAAACAAAGAAAATGGAATTGAAATGAATGGATTCGGTGTAGTAACGAATCCGTAAGGAAATTTTTTTTATGTTTTTCATTAAACTCTTGAAAGTTTTGAAGAACAGTGAAAATTTATGTTTTGATTTGTGTAATTACATGACTTGGAATGTTAAGAACATGTTATAAGTGATATATAATGTTCCTGTGAAGTTTATATTTCATGGGTAACATTATAAATCAGTGTATTGGTGTAAAATTTGAGAAAGTGGCCGAATTTCTGTGTTCTTCGCGAACTGAAAATTCTGAGAAACGTAGCCGCGCGGCCGCGCCGGGTACAAGGCTAAATGGCTCGCGGCCGCGCCCGTCTGAAATTTTTGAAAAATTTGCTAAGTGTTGAAATTTGAGAAAAATGTTTTTAATCTAATGAACATGAAAACATGTTGTAAATATGATAGGATGTTGATATGAGTTTAATAAAGTATGTTACGTGATTAATTAATGAATTAATTATGTGACTTAAATTATTATTTATAAACTTTAAATAATGTGATATAAATATGAAGACATTATTTTAAGTCTAATAAACATGAAGACATGTTATGTATGTAATAAGTTGTTAATACAAGTTAATAACTTAAGTTATGTGATTAATTAACAAGTTAATTAATCAACGTGAACCATTATTTAAAAAACCTAATAATGAGTTCAAAGAATACTAATTGTAAATCAATAATCATATCGAACCTGTGATTAATTGATATTGTAAATGTGTGATAGGTAAGAGTAATTAAAGAAGTGAGTAATAACTATAGCTTGCGCACGAGGTAAGTTTTCTATCCCTAACTTATTATTATTGTTGGGCAGGTTTTCTAAACTAAACTCTTTAAATTAAGCAATTGCTATGCTTAATTACTATTGTTGAGCAAATTCTTACTCTTGAATATCCAAGTTTAGAATTTCACATGAGATGCCATGATTCTTTTAAAAGTATCATTTAAGTGTACAATACTTATTCAATTGTATACCTTGAGAAGTTAATATTCAATTTGAATATCATTTATTGAGTTATCCAAACCAACTTTATTTGGTGCGGATTCTGATATCACACTGCGATGAACAACCCTAATATAGGGGATTAATGAAGATGCTTTAAGCGCTAAGATAGTGTGCACAGTATCAGTACGAAGGGCTGATCTCCCTAAGTACGAGAAGTAAAGTCTATAGTCTTATGACTGTTAAAGGTTGGAAAGGTTAATATACTTGGCAACCTAAGACTCGGTTCAAGGTCTTAATGACCCTCAGAAGTAATTTGACTCTCGATTAATATTCTTAATTCAAAAGTTGAGAAGTAATTTGATTATCGATTAATATTCTTGATTAAAAAGTTGAGCTTTTTGTTATTCATAATTCTTTCACTTGCATGTTATTATTCTATCATATTTTTATACTTGCGGGCATAATTTCCTTATAGGACATATTGGTCATAATCAATTTTTTTTAAGGACAAAATTGTCATCTTACTATAATTAGGAAATTTCCTAGAAATTTCCTTCAAGGATTCCATGGTCATTAACAAATTTTTCTTAGGGCAAAATTGTTATTTTCCTATTATTAGGAAACTTCCTAGCAATTTCCTTCTTAGGACACAAAAGTCATTAATAGTTTTCTGTTAGGGCAAAATAGTCTTTTGCCACTTCAAGAAAATTTCGTAG
Source organism: Panax stipuleanatus (assembly GCA_020205555.1). Taxonomy (NCBI): domain Eukaryota; kingdom Viridiplantae; phylum Streptophyta; class Magnoliopsida; order Apiales; family Araliaceae; genus Panax; species Panax stipuleanatus. The sequence continues at coordinate 51,972,493 of CM035122.1, forward strand.
AAAATTTCTTAACAATCATCACCCATCATTACTAGTGGGGTCCACCTTATATACCAACACTTTCCTACATTTAACTCAAGTATGGTTAGTTTCTAACCATAGTTATTCTGCTAGCACATATCTCATTATTTTGGGTTACTAAATAAATTCTCATTGGGCTACCTAATAATTCTTTTGGACATGATAATAAAATAAATTGGCTATGTAAATTAACATAGTCCACTAATTTTAATTATATCCTACCCTAATTATTTAATTAGGATTTCTATTCACTCAATTTGTACATTAAATTCTTATTCATGTACATTTAATTACTTAACCCAATTAGACTTGCTTTCATTAGATTATTTAATTATCATTCCTAATATATATATTAGGTTACATAACTTATATTCTTAATTCTCTTTTGTATACAAAAAAAATGTATACACATTATATAATGTATATTTATTCAATCTATTTCATTATTCACATAAGTCAACACATATATCACTTTTAATTTTAAATTTTGATTTTTCTCCATTAAAGTCCACTATTGACTTTGACCAAAAAATCAACCTTTACACATTTTGTGTTTATTGTCTTTTCTGACTAAACTTGACGTTCCGGACGCAACCGAGCAGTCCGTGCTTCAAAATTCTATCTCTAACTCGAATTTTGAGTTTTAACGTACTCCATTTTTATTGCTAATCATATTAGCTATTAGCTTTATACTTATTCCTCTTCTTATTTGCCAATCAAGGCCAACATTCCAGCTATGCTAATTACTAACATAGTTTTATCTTGATTTTCATGTCCCTAACGTAATTCATCATTCCTCTTGCTAAAATATATAGCACCTTACTAAGTATATATATATTTCTATACATATACTCATCTTCGTTTAACTTCATAGCTTTTCTTCATGTTAAATTTTATTTTCTTAATAAAATTTCCACATGTATCATTATAACATTTCTTACACCATTTAGTTCACAATAATTTTTATAAGTATCGTAATACCTTATTCTTAACATTCCTTCACACCCTTTCTATGGTTTTAAAATTTTGTAACTCATATTTTTGTTATTCTCATTCAAATAGCAAACCCTATAGGTTTTACTTAATTTTTTTTAATAAATTCTAAAATTCTCATCTAGGTTTTATTCTTTAACCTTTATTTTAATCATTTAAGATTTTATAAATTCTCGGGTTGTCACAAAATATATGTATAGAAATATATATATATATATATACTTAGTAAGGTGCTATATATTTTAGTAAGAGGAATGATGAATTACGTTAGAGATATGAAAATCAAGATAAAACTATGTTAGTAATTAGCATAGCTAGAATGTTGGCCTTGATTGGCAAATAAGCAGAGGAATAAGTATAAAGCTAATAGCTAATATGATTAGCAATAAAAATGGAGTACGTTAAAACTCAAAATTTGAGTTAAAGATAGAATTTTGAAGCATGGACTGCTCAATTTTGAAGCACGGACTGCTCGGTTGCGTTCGGAACGTCAAGTTTAGTCAGAAAAGACAATAAACACAAAATATGTAAAGGTTGACATTTTGGTCAAAGTCAACAGTGGACTTTTATGCAGAAAAGTCAAAATTGGAATTAAAAGTGGTATATGTGATGACTTATGTGAATAATAAAATAGATTGAATAAATATACATTATATAATGTGTATACATTTTTTTTGTATACAAAAGAGAATTAAGAATATAAGTTATGTAACCTAATATATATATTAGGAATGATAATTAAATAATCTAAGGAAAGCAAGTTTAATTGGGTTAAGTAATTAAATATACATGAGTAAGAATTTGATGTACAAATTGAGTGAATAGAAATTCTAATTAAATAATTAGGGTAGGATATAATTAAAATTAGTGGACTATGTTAGTTTACATAGCCCATTTATTTTATTATCAAGTCTAAAAGAATTATTAGGTAGCACAATGAGGATTTATTTAGTAACCCAAAATAATGGGATATGTGCTAGTAGAATAACTATGGTTAGGAACTAACCATACTTGAGTTAAATGTAGAAAAGTGTTGGTATATAAGGTGGACCCCACTAGTAATGATGGGTGATGATTGTTAAGAAATTTTCTAGAAAATTTTCTTGAAGTGGCAAAAGACTATTTTGCCCTAACAGAAAATTATTAATGACTTTTGTGTCCTAAGAAGGAAATTGCTAGGAAGTTTCCTAGTAATATGGAAATGACAATTTTTCCCTAAGAGAAATTTGTTAATGACCATGACATCCTTGAAGGAAATTTCTAGGAAATTTCCTAATTGAAGTAAGATGACAATTTTGTCCTTAAAGAAAATTATTTATGACCAATATGTCCTTTAAAGAAATTTTCAGGAAATTTCCTTGAGAGGACTTAAGGACCATTTTGCCCACTCCTAGTAATGGTTAAAGACTACTTTGCCCTTAGTCTTAATTTTTATACTAACTAAACAAAACAAAAATTTGTTGGAAGAAGGGGTAGAATCTTGGCCCACTAATGGAGGGGTATTTTGGTCATTTCATAAAGCAAATAAAGAAATAGAAACAAAACAAAAATGGAAAGGATAATAAGGCCACTTGGCCGATTTTGTAGAGAAATGAGAAAAGGGGGGGGGGGGGTGAATGTAATTATTACACACTTTAGTTGTTAACCTACTACGCTAGGTGTCATCCTCCCATTCGTCCACTGTTTTTATTTACTCTTGCAAGTTAACTAAGCTGATAAGGAAGAGATAGGAAGCAAGATTGTGTGGGATGTTGTTGATAGATATACAATGTATATCTATTCATATTTACTAAATACTTAAACAATTTTCATAATTAGTAAAATACTTTTACAAAGTTTATTTCTTACTTCCAAGATTATTTAACAAAACAAAAGGAGAGAGAGAGTATAGAGAGAGAGTCTCGGTTAAGGAAGGAGAAAAGGGGGAGAAGAACTTGAAGCTTATGCATCCAAAGTTCATTAACTTCTTTGGTAAAATAAGAAGAGTAGCCATAAGAACAAGGTGAAACATCTAAATTAACATATTCCTTTTGTTATGATTTGTTTCTAAAGAAATAAAGGGTTAATGTTCTAAAAGTTCATAACCTTAGATGTATATGTTTTTTATGATTTTATGTTTAAATCTAACCTATGTAAGTGTTAGAGAGATGATAAAAAGGAAGCAAAAGAATCTATGTTCAAAAAGTTAAGGAAAAAAAAATCCTAATCTAGTGTGTTTGATATATTTTTATGTAAGATCTATGGGATTCAAGATCTAATTGGTTAGAAGCATGCTAGAATGATATATATAGAGTTTAATAAGTTTAACTTGTTAGTTGATATGAGTTTATGTTAAAAAGTTTGGTAAAACACATGAAAGGGAGTTTTTCCATAAGTATTAATTTTTAAGGTGTGATATATGTTTTTTATTTTGAAACCTACAAAGAGTTTTTGTGGTTTTCTTTCTTGGTATGATAGATATATAAGTTAAGGACAAAATTCCTTTGGAATAACTCAAAAATGGTTTAAAATGAGAGAGATACGAATTTTGTACCAAAACACTCTAAAGGTTGAAACCCTTGAAAAATCAGTCCACTTCCGACCACTTTTCAGTGAGCAAAACGTGTCCAAATTTAATGTTTGATAACTGAAAACTGTAGTTCGGGAAGATACGAATCCAACGAGTCTGATTGGGCCTCAATTGGAATTGTAGATTTTGTTTAATGAAAGTTTTAGTAAAGGACCCCAAAATTGAAAATAAAACCAAAAAGTTAGAAAAATTAAAGATTATTGACCGGTTCAGTTTTTCCGGCGAACCGACGGAACTTTCCAGCGGCCGGTTCACCACTTTTTCGGCCGGTTCTTGGGGTGGTTCTTGGACAGAAAATTTTCTAAAATTGTGAAGAACATTAAGATATTTTATTCAGAATTATTCGGGACAGTTATGTAACTATTAGGTAATTAATGGTTTAAACTCATTTAAATCATTTAAAACTTACTAATTAATAATTATTGATACTATTAAATGATTATTAAACTAATTAAATACTATGTAAGTATGATTAATTATTTAATTAACATTAAATGATAATTAAGTAAAGTTAATATTAATAAGCTAACTATTGGTTATTTAATTAAGATTAAATAATAAATAGAGTTAATTTTTTATAATTATTGTTTAATTAATATTAAATAATGATTAGATAATGTTTAATTAAGATTAAGTAATAATAATATAATTAATTACTTACATTGACATAATAACTTATAAAATAATTATTTATTATTTAATTAATATTAAATAATAAATAAAAGTAAATAATAATTAATTATTCTTAAAGTAAGAAAGAATAATTAAAGATTTATGAAGTGAATTAATTATTTATTATTCAAGGATAATAAATAAATAATTAATATTTAATTGATATTAAATAATAATTGAAGGCAACTAAGATAAATAATTTAATTATTTATTATTTAATTAACATTAAATAATAAATAGATTTTATTAGTTTTTATTTATTATTAAATAATAACTAAAGGTAATTAATTAATTACTATTTAACTAATATTAAATAGTAATTAAATGAAGATAGAGTTAATAAATAAAGAGAATTTAAGTAACTCATTAATTAAACAATTATAATAAATTGTTTAAAGCATCTAATGAGTGTTTATCACTTAAGAAAAATATTATAAATGAATTAAATCATTAACCTAATGTCAATTAAATGTCTTATAGGATTAATGATAGTACAATATATTATGTATACTTTGTGATTGAATTATTTGTTAAATAATAGCATAAGTAAGAGTATAAGCATACAATTATACGCAGTACTAATTAATAGACCAACATTGTCATTGCTAAGTCGTTCAAAGAGTTCTAACTAAAGCTAGATAGCAGTAATCAACGGTGCAGGCAAGTTCCTATAACTCTTTTATTGAGCAAGTTCTCTAACTTGAACTCGAGTTGTATTTTTGTAAAGTATACTTGTGGCTAATCATTGCTGATTATATCACGTCCATTGATTATTGATTCGCACGTTGTGCATGTTGCATATGTTCATCAGGTATGAAAGGCTGATCACCTTCATTACCATAAGGTTCAGTTAAATTTGTTTATGGTCATTATTGACATCCCAGTATTATTGATTCAGTCATTCAATTATTGAAATTTTGATTCATGTTCTTTCACCATTATTATACATTGTTGAAAACTTGAAAGCTTATTCCTTTTCAATCGTGATATATCCATTTTATATTTAAACTTGCTGAGCAAACTTGTTGCTCACTCTTGCTATATCATGAAAACATTTTCAGATTAAAGCGAAGGCTCGAAGAAAGACAAAGACAAGGATAGAATCCAATAGTAGATGATTATGCACGTTAACTATTTGGTTATCTGATGCAAATTATTATGTAAACTTTAAGTAATTAAGGTATGTATCAAGATAAAGGTTGTAGACCTTGGGATTATGTTGTTAAAACTTATTGTATAAACAATTTAAGTTTATATCTTCCACATTAGTTATAGAATATGTTTCAAGATGAAGTACCGTAATGTACCAGGTCCGAGGTTCTGGGGACTCGGATTTGGGGGCGCTAAACTAACCCCATTTCATATCTTATAATGTTCATTTCATTTGACTTAAAACACTTTTTACACTAATTAATACTTGTCACGGCGTTCATTCGTCACCCGCCCAAATTGTCTCTCTTGTGCATGCTTAGTGTGCTTATGCAACTAATCTAATACATCATTTATTAATGTTAACTATCATTATATTTATTAACATTAATGTTTCATAACTTATAACAACATCTATTATCGTCGACAGCACTATACTTGCTTATGTGCATGTCTGACACCGTCCGATTGCCTCCGAATACGCATCAGTCACAAAGATGACCATTTTGACCCTAGCTAACGACCTCAAATTGAAAAAGTTAAAGAACGAAAGTTGTAGGTCTACTCGTGCTCGTTCCGGTTCATCTTGAATCACCTCAATCCGAGTCCGTAAGAGAAAGTTATGGCTGTTCTACCACAGCAGGTCAAAACAGTGTTTGTTTTTTTATTTTTTTCTGACCATGACTGGCGCAGCTGCGCCCCAAATGGCCTTGGGGGCTGCGCAGCTGTGCCACAAGGGCCGGAGGGAGGTTCCAGGCTTGGTTCTTCGCAAATTTCTGACCCTTTATTCCTTCTAATCTTCATAAATCAAGCTACGCACATTCGATTGAATCCGTTTTCGACTCTATGGATTCGTAATTCATAGAACTACACATCTACATGATAATTATAACACTTCAAAAACATTAGCGATTCATTGTAAGCATTCCAATTTAGTGTTCATGGTACTTTTTTATGTTTTACACATATTTAGCGAATTCATTCACCACGGATTCGTTTCTTAACCAAATTGATTCATTTAAACTTCGTTGTTTTCGTCTTTTAACATACTAACAACATCTATTATCAATTTCAGATTATATACATGATCTAACCATCAATTTAAGCCTTAAAATGGACCAAAATATATATACTAAGCCATAAAACCAAATTTCTTCTTCCAACACATGTTTCCACGAATATGATTACACGAAAAACTGTTATAGATTACATATAACAAATTATGCATACCAATTAACATATATGATCAATCTCTTAACAATCTCAAAACTAATTACAAAAAAGAACTTTTAGAAAATAAAATCAAAGCTAGAAACTCCAAAAATTTACCTTTGATTCTTCTTTAAATTTAGAATAGATGATTGGAAGTCCTTGTTTAATCCTCTTTTTCATCTTGATTCTCAGAGTTTCTCTTCCCTCTTCTCAATTTCTCTGTAAGCTCCATCTTTCTCTCTGTGTTTTCTCTACTCATGTGAAGGAGGAATAAACTGATGAAAGTTACGTAATTTTAATTTGTATCGGTTATACAAATGGAAAGTTTCCAACCGTTAAAAATATGGAGAGTCTCTAAGCCTTGCTTGGCTAACTCCATTAGATTTTCTTCTTGATTATTTAAATATTCCTTTTACTATATGATACCTATGTCACGCTACACTTTATTGCTAAATTATTTAGCTAGCTATATTGAATAATTATACAATTATAATATGTATAACTATTACTCCACACATTACAAAATTATATTCATAACACCTCAAATTAAATCAAACCTTTTCATTAAAATAATTAATATTTATTCCATTAATTATTTTAATACATTATACAATTTTATGTATAATTATACCGTTTCCTTCCTTTTATAAATTGTCTCAAGATAATTTATTTAATCTATACTTTTAATCACAATTTAGATATTTATTTAATTCATTAATCCTAACACCAATATTTATTTATAGTTATATTGGTTCTTCTCATTCTCATACTCCATTTACATTCACTTGGCTAAATATAATATATTAAGCCATTACATAACCGTATTACTCTTACTGTAATATATTACCTTCCTATCTTATTAAAACAATCATATTTATATTAATTCACTAGTTTAATTATGTGAATACTCACATTATTTATGAGATTTAATTCATAATAATTCCACTGCCAACAAGAAATAATAACCAAATTATATTATTTCATAATATAATCTTTAACTTAATTAAATTAACTAATAATATTCAGTTAATTTCCTTTTCGTAATAACTTCATTTAATTTCTTCAATAGTTAAATTAACTATTAAACCTCATCATCTCAATATATATATATATATATATATATATATATATATATATACACTTACACGCAAAACACGTCATAATAAGAATTTCATTCATTAAATTTTTATTTTAACAATTTCTTAAAATTCAGGTTATCACATCCTTCCCTCTTTATAAGGATTCCGTCCTCGGAATCACCGAAACCTACCTTACTCAGGTTTCCATCAAATCTCTTTAAAAACATTTATCGTTGAATAACTTCAACACATTACCTTAATATAGGTTATATATATATATATATATATATATATTCTACTACATTCTGTTCTTCAACAATTTTAGGTTTTATTTCATAACCTTTAATTAAACACAATTATGTTTCAAATATTATATATTATCTAACTCGTTCATTTCTTTTCTAAGGATCATTACCATATACTTTACTCGTCGAAGACATATACTTCATAATTCACTATCTTATAAGTATTCGGGTTATCACATTCACCCATTCTTCTAAGAATTTCGTCCTCAAAATTTTTATTAATATTCATTCATTCAATCTATCAAAGTAGATTTTACGTTAATCTTATTCACTAACTTGTTGTGTTCTACAACTATTTTTTTCTAAGGAATATCATTCTTGCCACTTTCACCTTCAGAATAATAAGAATCTTCCACATTTGCTCAATAATTGGGAAGCGATATGAATAACAGGAATTTAAAAGATTCCAATTCATACTGAGGGGTCATAAGACCTTGAACTCTTCTCCAGGTTTAATAGTGCATCACCACTATAAACCATCTTTAACAGAATGTTTAGCAACCATACAAACTGAAAACACCCTCTGCAAGTACTCTAGGTGATCAGCCTATCGTACCCCTACGTCGTGCACAACGTATTACATCTTAATATTGTAATGACTATATGCGTTACTTTCGGAACCATTGTCTCCGATAACATGCCTCCTTTTACAGGGTTGTTCATCTCAACTTCTTAACATTTGAATCCACACCAAAACAATTGAATTTGGTATAGTTTGACAAAGAACGCTTGAATTTCATGAACATCTTTCAATATTCGTCTAGCTGAATGAAGTAGCATAGACTTCTAGCAATAACTCGGACATCAATCGAGATATATATATATATATATATATATATATATATATATCTTTAACCAACTCAAAAAAAATTTCATTTAAAGAAACTAAAAGTAAATAAATCCCCCTTTTCTTATAGTTTAAGGAAACTAAAAATAAATGAATCTTTTCATAATATCCTGATACCCGTACTGTAATAATGGTACGTTGAGGATTTCGTCATTACATGACGTCGTTATACTACATTATACCATAGTGGGCTGACGATCATATGATCACATCCAACACTAGGTTTAACTGCATTGATAACTTCCTCGATTATTGTCTGTACACCATATCAAATGATGCATAGAACACATAAAATACATTTTGAAAATTTAAAATTATTTTTGTCTCGCTGAAGTAATTAGCATAGACATGTGAATAATAGCACTATTTTTTAAAAAATTCATTGATTCCATCATTTGATCCAATATTTTTCAAGAAAACAAAAGTGCAACATCAGCATGAAGTCAATAAATTTTAAAAATCTAGCAAAGCTAGGAGATTTAGAATATAACACTTTCTCCATCAATTAAATCTTTACTCCATCATTACTTAATCATTCTATCAACCTTAAACAACATCAATGCTTCCTACACCATAACCTTTCTATTCCTAGTATAGTTCATCAAACTTTCCACCCTTTGGAAGTCAGGAACTTTCCACAATAATGAGTTTAAGAACTTCCTAGTCAGACCATAGGCGTCCATTCGCTGAGGAATTCCAAACATACCATATGATTATGTCATGAACTTACCATATGCATGAGTTTTAAGAACTCGCACTTAATCCTAATAACATCTTACTAATCTTAATAGTCTCTAACTATCAAATATACACATGAGAAAAGAATCACCTTTTCACCACATATACATTGATAGCGCGACACCAATATTCCAATGATTATCAATGTGATAAACTAAGTGCAAGCACAAAACCCTCGCCCATACAAAGGTTTGTACAACTTAGCTATCACATGATTCTTCAATTAAAATCCCACCTAACTCTATCTTGCTCATAACTTGCTCTTTACTCGATAAGAATTTTTCGCATCTCATCATTTATAACTCCTCGTGAGTTAACCTCGTACTATATCATAGTACATTCTCGTTATAGCATCAAACTATAACTATTCAATCATTACTGGCCACCTGTCTTTCAACTTTAAAAGATCACGTCGTGACCTTATTCTATAATCATCTCCCATATGATTCTTTCTTATCTCATTATCGTTTTGTTTTAAAGCTTCTTATCTTTTCCTTTCATCAAGTTATATCAGGACCTCATTATGATTTAATCCTATAGACTTCGTCTATTCATCGTTATTCGTCATCTTTATTATTGGAGTTAGGTAACTCATGATTCTTATCTTCATATCTCTTCAAGATTCTTCTTTGAATCTTCTTGTTTATTTACTAACTCTTATTTTAAGAATTTCTAACTTCGTTCATAAAGTTCAACATTTTATTCGAGTTTTATTCCTCGTTATTCTCACCTTCTTCTTATAACATTTCTAGGACTTAACTCATCTTATACTTCTACGTATGTGAAAGAAATCACCTTTTCGTTATACGTAACCTAACTTCTCATTCTCTAACGTCATAGCCTAAGGTACTCTTACCTAAGGTGTATAACCTATCAGCACTAATACCAACTGTAACGACCCCAAAATTCATACAATACAACTCTCGACAACAGTCGTTAACAATGCATCCTTATTCAGACTTTACATCATTAATCAATGATACAATCACTAAAAATACGGAATATTTAAAACTTTTATATTATTTCTTCTTTATTTTCCTGAATCTCAACCTTTATCATTACATAACTTTGATTCAAATTTATTTCATGAATCGCTTCATCAGAGTTATTATAAACTAAAACTTACAACCAGGTTCAATAACCTTTATACATCGGATAAAATTTAAACTTTATAACTCCACATCGGTTAACCATCATACATTCTCAAATACATTATCTGAAACCTTAAACAGGTTCTAAATTAATAACAATTCAGCCAAAATATATAAATCTTCATGCATTACATCTGATTCATTTCTTTCAAGTAGCACATAGCGTTACCTTGAATCCTTAACCTGCAAAAGTGATTATTTGCAAGAATGAGCTCGACAGCTCAGCAAGATCTAACAGTTTTCATGCATCGCATAGCACATAAATACATGCTCAACATACATCTCATAATAATTAAAGTAACATGGCATACATGTTTTACTTCACATAACAAATATAAAGATTGAGTTCCTTACTCAATCAACATACTTTAATCAATCAATGTAGTCATAAATTGATTTTAACATTTCATGCTTACAACATTTATACAACATATCATGCCCTTTGCAAAATAATTTAAAAATAGTTCATCATCAAGTTCACGTAGAAAATAAGAACTGAAAGACTTTCCTTGATCGTTATTTACCAATAACAGTTTAACAGCTTACAGATAACTGCACTTCACTGTGCCCTACACAATTATATAATCATGCACATCAACTATCAGTCACATAACAAAGCATATTAGTTGTAATATAAACTTTACTCTACATCTCATAAACCTTCCTATTATCTATACACAATGTTCAATTTGATTGTGTTAACTATCGACTTATATTTCACTATAATTATTTTTTGTAATATTCAAAATTCATTCAAATGTTTAAGTCTTGCTAGGACTACTTATTGATTTTATACTAACCCCATTTCATATCTTAGAATGTTCATTTCATTTAACTTAAAACACTTTTTACATTAATTAATACTTGTCACGGCGTTTCGGCGTTCATTCGTCATCCGCCCGAATTGTCTCTCTCGTGCATGCTTAGTGTGCTTATGCAATTAATCTAATACATCATTTATTAATGTTAAATATCATTATATTTATTAACATTCATGTTTCATAACTTATAACAACATCTATTATCGTCGACAGCACTATACTTGCTTATGTGCATGTCTGACGCCCTTCGATTTCCTCCGAATACGCATCAGTCACAAAGATGGCCATTTTGACCCTAGCTAACGACCTCAAATTGAAAAAGTTAAAGAACAAAAGTTGTAGGTCTACTCGTGCACGTTCCAGATCATCTTGAATCACCTCAATCCGAGTCCGTATGAGAAAGTTATGGCTGTTCTACCACAGCAGGTCAAAATAGTATTTGTTTGTTTATTTTTTTCTGACCATGACCGGCGCAGCTAAGCCCCAAATGGCCTTGGGGGCTGCGCAGCTACGCCACAAGGGCCAGAGGGAGGTTCCAGGCTTGGTTCTTCGCAAATTTCTGACCCTTTCCTCCTCCTAATCTTCATAAATCAAGCTACGCACATCCGATTGAGTCCGTTTTTGACTTTATCGATTCGTAATTTATAAAACTACACATCTACATGATAATTATAACACTTCAAAAATATTAGCGATTCATTATAAGCATTCCAATTTAGTGTTCATGCTATTTTTTTATGTTTTACACATATTTAGCGAATTCATTCACCACGGATTCGTTTCTTAACCAAATTGATTCATTTAAACTTCGTTGTGTTCTTCTTTCAACATACTAATAACATCTATTATTAATTTCGGATTATATACATGATCTAACCATCAATTTAAGCTTTAAAATGGACCAAAATATATATACTAAGCCATAAAACCAAATTTCTTCTTCCGACATATGTTTCCACGAATATGATTACATGAAAACCTGTTATAGATTACATATAACAAATTATACATACCAATTAACATATATGATCAATCTCTTAACAATCTCAAAGCTAATTACAAAGAAGAACTTTTAAAAAATAAAACCAAAGCTAGAAACTCCAAAAATTTACCTTTGATTCTTCTTTAAATTTAGAATAGATGATTGGAAGTCCTTGTTTAATCTTCTTTTTCATCTTGATTCTCAGAGTTTCTCTTCCCTCTTCTCAATTTCTCTCTAAGCTCCATCTTTCTCTCTGTGTTTTCTCTACTCATGTGAAGGAGGAATAAACTGATGAAAGTTACGTAATTTTAATTTGTATCGGTTATACAAAGGAAAAGTTTCCAGCCGTTAAAAATATGGAGAGTCTCTAAGCCTTGTTTAGCTAACTCCATTAGACTCTCTTCTTGATTATTTAAATATTCCTTTTACTATATGATACCTATGTCACGCTACACTTTATTGCTAAATTATTTAGCTAGTTACATTGAATAATTATACAATTATAATATGTATAACTATTACTCCACACATTACAAAATTATATTCATAACACCTCAACTTAAATCAAACCTTTCTATTAAAATAATTAATATTTTTTCCATTAATTATTTTAATACATTATACAATTTTTATATATAATTATACCGTTTCCTTCCTTTTATAAATTGTCTCAAGACAATTTATTTAATCTATACTTTTAATCACAATTTAGATATTTATTTAATTCAGTAATCCTAACACCAATATTTATTTATAGTTATATTGGTTCTTCTCATTCTCATACTCCATTTACATTCACTTGGCTAAATATAATATATTAAGCCATTACATAACCGTATTACTCTTACATGTAATATATTACCTTCCTATCTTATTAAAACAATTATAGTTATATTAATTCACTATTTTAATTAAGTGAATACTCACATTATTTATGAGATTTAATTTATAATAATTCCACTGCCAACAAGGAATAATAACCAAATTATATTATTTCATAATATAATCTTTAACTTAATTAAATTAACTAATAATATTCAATTAATTTCCTTTTCGTAATAACTTCATTTAATTTCTTCAATAGTTAAATTAACTATTAAACCTCATCATCCCAATATATGAATATATATAAATATATATATATATATTTACTTACACGTAAAACAAGTTATAATAAGAATTTCATTCATTAAATTCTTATTTTAACAATTTCTTAAAATTCGGTTGTCACAAGGGGAGCTAGGATTATGTGGGATTTCAATTGAGGACTCATGTGATAGCTGAGTTGTACAAACCTTTGTATGAGCGGGGGTTTTGTGCTTGGTCTAACGACTACTTAGTTTATCACATTGATAATCATTGAAATGTCGGTGTCGCGCTATTCGCTATATGTATGATGAGAATGTGATTCTTTTCAAATGTGTATAACGGATAGGTAGAGAATATAAGATGCGAGTTCTTTAAACTCATACGTATGGTAAGTTCGTGACTCATAATCGTATGGTGGAACCCCTCAGCGAATGGACGACTTTGGTTTGACTACGATAAGTTCCTAAACCCATATGATTGTGGTAAGTTCCTGAACTCATAACGTGTGGTATGTTTGATGAACTATACGGGGGTATAGGAAAATTGTGAATGAAGGAGTGAGGATTTTGAATAGATAGAATTATTAAGCAATTGATCATTAGAAGAATTGATGTTGATGGTGGAAGCATAGGTATTCCAAATCTTTTATCTGTGCTACACTTCAAAATTGTTTACATCAAGCTAAATTCGTACTGATGTGCCTTTAAAAATATAAATGAATTTTTGTTATCAGCAGCATATGGTTACAATTGTGTAGAAATGGGCTTCGTACCACTAACACATCGTTACCGGTTGCGGTATGATAACATCAAAAATGATTTTCAATAGTTTTGAACTGTTTAAAAAAGAGTCTACGCTAATTGTTTTGGCTAGACAAAAATAATTTGAGATATCAAAATGTATTTTATATATCATTAATGCATCATTGAACCTGGTGCAGAGATGATAAAATGATAGAGTTATAAATGCAAAATTACTTAGTTGGATGCGATCTAAAGATCGTTAGCCACTATGGAATGATGTAGTATGACAAAGTCACACAATGACGGAATTTCTCAAACAGACTGTAAATACAGTGCGGTATCATGATGTCATAAAATGATTTTTAGAATTTTAAAGGTAAATTATTGCCAACTAAATTTGGACAGACACATATTTCGATTAATATTCGAATTATTGATATACGTCTAAGCTATTTAATTCAGCTAGACAAATGTTTATGAAAATTCAAAGTATTCTTTCAGAATTTATCCCGAACCAAATTATTTTGGTGCGGAATCCTATGATAAGACTGAGGTGAATTATTTCGATTGGATAAAATAATCCAATCTATTTGTAGCGTAAATATTCGCGAGACATGATTGATACGTCGTACATGACGTAAGCGTACGATTGGTTGATAACCTAAAGTACTAGCAGAGGTAGTTTACCTTCTTAGTGACTGTAAACATACCTAGTAATTTACTATTTTGCTATATAAATATCGTTAAAACTATGTGTTCATGGTCTATATGACCCCTCAGCATGACATAAATTTTTTTTAACTCTTTAGAGTGATGTGTAGGTAGTATGTTATAATGGATATGAAATAGTATGAACTAGTTGCGTATGGGTAAATTCTGATATGATTGTATAAAGGTTAAATTAAAAACCTAGTTTTGATGAATAAATAGAGTAATGATTAGTAGGCTGTAATTTCGAGGACGAAATTCTAAGAAGAAGGGGTGAATGTGACACCCCAAAAATTTATAAAATCTTAAATGATTAAATAAAGATTAAATAATAAGACCTAGACTGGAAATAGAGTATGAATTTAAAAATTTTGTGAATGACTTATATGGTTTTGTGTATTATTTATATATAAAGAGAATTAAGAATAAATTCTTGTAACATAATATATATATATTAGGTATGGAAATTAAATAACTTAAGGGTTATAATATGTAAGAATGTTAGTATTTAAAATTTTTACTAACCTAAGAGATTAATTTAATTATCTCTATTTGTTAATTTTATAACCTAATTAAAGAAAGTCTAATTGGGTTTAGAAATTAAAGGTACATAAGTAAGAATTTGAAGTACAAATTGAGTGAATAGAAACCCTAATTAATTGATTAGGGTAGGGTATACTTAAAATTAGTGGACTATATTAATTTACATAGTCCATTTATTTTATTAGCAAGCCCAAAGTAATAACTAAGGAAGCCCAAACATTAAATAAAATGGCCCAAGCTTAACCTTTTGAGGAGGGACATTTTGGGCATTTTATAAAGCAAAATAAGTAAATAAAACAAGACAAAATTGGGCAATTTAGGAAGGGGATGAATCTGCTCATTTAGGGGCCAAATAAGAGAACATGATGTGGATTTTGTCAAAGGAGTAGTTCACCAACTACACTTATATGTCACTCTAATCATTACTTTCATTTATTTTGTTTAAGTGTGCAAGTTATGTGAAAGGTAAGAGAGAGAAGATGAAAGAGATATGGAGGATATGTATAGATATAGAAGTAGTATATTTATACATTCTATTAATTATTACACCTCTCTCTCACCATTAGAAATAAAGTTAATTTCTCTTTCTTCATTTCTCTTCAAAAAGCTTTAAAAAAATAGAAAAGAGAGAGAGTGGAGTGAGGTTCGGATATTCAAGGAGAAAAGAGGAAGAATTCTGATCTTCATACTACCAAACTTCCTTGGGTACTTTGGAGAAAAAGAAAAGGAAAGATGCTCTCAAATCAAAGGTATAAACACCTTTTATCAAAGTTATTTTTAGTTGTTTGAATCAAAACTTGAATTTATGGTTCAAAATTGCAAAACCTTAGATTTATATGTTAATAAGTATTATATGTTTAGATCTATAACTTTTAAGTGTCAAAACTTAGATCAAAAGCAAGAAAAAGGAAACTATATTTTAAAAGTTAGAAAATCTTAATTTTCGTAGCCTAAATTAGGTTTTGCTTGGATTTAGTGTATGTTTGGTGTAATAGATCATGGATCATGGTAGATCCTTGATCTTAAGGTGTATTAGTAGGTATTATAATAGTTTATGGTGGCTAATGGTAGATTAATCAAGAGATAATGAAAGTTTTCTTTCAAAACACAAAGATTAAAAAAATAATTTTTGGGGAAAATATAACCTGAAATTCAAAAGACCATATCTCCCATTCTATTTCAAATTTTTTAGTTTGGTTAATTTTTAGAGTTAGATCTATGAGTCTTCTAACGGGTCCAAGTGGAATCATTAAAAAATTCATTGTAGATTTCCGTCTGGGCAGTTTTTAGCAAAGGACGCAAAAACTGAAAAGTCAAAAAAGCAATCTGTCCTGAAATTTCAAGGGCAGTTTTGGCCACTTAATTAATGTAATAAATTCCAATCTTTTGGAAAATTAAAATATATGTTATAAAGTAGCTTGTGTCCAAAAATGAGCTCATTCCGACTTAAATTGAGCAAGTTATGACTATTTTAATATTTGTATTTATTTGACAAAAATTGCTATAATCGGAGTTGTATAACTCCGATGGCCACGAAATTTAAACTGGAGGTTCACGATAATATGTGTAAGATCCTGCCAAGAGTTTGGAATTTTTGGAGTTAAGCGTGATGTAGCAAATTTATTAAGGAATTAACTAGAAATGGATTTTTGAAAAATACTAAAGGAAATTGAAAAATTCCTGAAAAATTATTTTTGTGTATGAAATATATGTATTTATGTATGAAAAAAAGATAAAAAATAATAATAATAAGATTATTTGGTTAAAAAGGGGAATCCAGCTTGCTGGATTGCAATCTAGTTTTTTGGTTGGCCATCGGGTTGCTGGATTGAAAGATAAATGAATCCAGGCTTGCTGGATGAGATGTTTGGATAATCCAGGATACTGGATTGGTCTGTTTAGATAATCTAGGTTCCTGGATTGAATGATTGATGAATCCAGGCTTGCTGGATTTGAGGTTAGTTGAATCCAGGCTTGTTGGATTGGATGTCAGTTTGAATCCAGGCTTGCTGGATTGAAGGTCAGTTGTATCCAGTCTGCTGGATTGGGAATTAGTTACTAATTGAAATTTAATATGAATCCAGGTTGCTAGAGTAGGTATTCGGTTTACTTAATTATAAATGACTTATAAAATGAAAGACTAAGTGTTAATTCACAAGTTATATGATAAAGTAGTGTTAAGTCTAAGGTAGTACAGTCGTACTCTTTAATGGTTGATGTATAGTAGTTGGGCTAAACGACTCCTTCATATGGGGAAGGTATCTAAGAATTAGTAACCGATCTAACTCACTGTGAAAATAGTGTAGACGAGACGGAAGCTAATTTGTTAGTTGTTTTTGGGAAACCACTCAGTATACTATATTGAATACTATTAAAGACTAGATTTGTGCTAGGTTTATACTTGTAAATAAGTATGGTGTTAAGGATATCTAATATTTGACTATGTGTTTAAATGTTAGATAGTTTACTTATAATATATGTTATGCTAATTGAAAGATCAATCTTATAACTGATAGGTCTTTACAATAAAGCGATTAGTTTATATTGCTTAGCAATAACCGACGGTACATGCAAGTTTTCATTAACTCAACCTTGAGTTATATTTCAAAGCATGTTAATGAATAATTATTTTTAATTATTCACATCTATATTGATTATTAATTCGCACCTTGTGCATATTGGATATGTTCATCAGGTATGAAAGGCTGATCACCTTCATTATCATATCTTTCAATTGAATTTGTTCATGTTCATTGCTGACCATTCATCATTATTAATTATGTCATTCAGTTTTGAAATTGGTTCAACACTTTCACAATCACTATATTGTTGAAAGTTTGACAATTTATTCTGATAAATCTTCTTTTGAACTTAAACTTGTTAGGCAAACTTGTTGCTCACCCTTGCTACATCATGATAAATATTTTAGATTAAGACAAAACTTCGGACATATGCAAAGACAAAGAAAAGTTCAAGGATGGAATTATTATACGGTTAAAATGGTAATAGTATAGGATACAAATGACATTGTATGTCGTGTAGGATATTGAATGCAGGTGTTAAGTTAAGATTGCAGACCTTGGGAGTTATGTTGTAAAAGTTATTGTATAAACAATTTATGTTTATATCTTCCTCAATAGTTATAGAAATGATGTATCGTAACGTACCAGGTCCGAGGTTCTTGGGACCCGAATTTGGGGGCGCTACAGTTGGTATCAGAGCTGTAGGTTATAAACCTTAGGTAGTGTTACCTTAGGCTATAACCGCAGAAATGAGGAATAGGAATAAGCTCAAATAGAGTTTAAATTCTAAGCGATGAATTTGGGAAAGGTATTAATAAGTCAATAAGATTCAAAGAAGAATCCTAACAAGCAATAAAGATCCAGAGTTACCTAACTCTGATAATAAAGTTGAACAGTAGTAATGAATTGATAGAGTCTAAAAGACTAAAAGTATAAAGGGAAAGAAGATCGTAAAACAAAACAATCATAACATAGAAAAGAATCGTAATATAATACAATTATAATATGAGATCACAACGTGATTTGATAAGGACATAAGAGGACAGATGATCAATCATTTGATTGAAAACTTTATAGCAGAATTGCTGTATGATAGTTGTACTAAAAAATTGTACTATTAAAACTCAAGAAAGAGTTGTGAAGTGTAGATACGAATTAAATGAAATTTGTATCGAGTATTAGGGGAGCTAGGATTATGTGGGATTTCAATTGAGGACTCGTGTAATAGCTGAGTTGTACAAACCTTTGTATGGGCGGGGGTTTTGTGCTTGGTCTAACGACTACTTAGTTTATCACATTGATAATCATTGAAATGTCGGTGTCGCGCTATTCGCTATATGTATGATGAGAATGTGATTCTTTTCACATGTGTATAACGGATAGGTAGAGAATATAAGATTAGGTGCGAGTTCTTTAAACTCATACGTATGGTAAGTTCGTGACTCATAATCGTATGGTGGAACCCCTCAGCGAATGGACGACTTTGGTCTGACTACGATAAGTTCCTAAACCCATATAATTGTGGTAAGTTCCTGAACTCATAACGTGTGGTATGTTTGATGAACTATACGGGGGTATAGAAAAATTGTGAATGAAGGAGTGAGGATTTTGAATAGATAGAATTATTAAGCAATTGATCATTAGAAGAATTGATGTTGATAGTGGAAGCATAGGTATTCCAAATCTTCTAGCTGTGCTACACTTCAAAATTATTTACATCAAGCTAAATTCGTACTGATGTGCCTTTAAAAATATAAATGAACTTTTGTTATCAGCAGCACATGGTTACAATTGTGTAGAAATGGGCTTCGTACCACTAACACACCGTTATCGGTTGCGGTATGATAACATCAAAAATGATTTCAATAGTTTTGAACTGTTTAAAGAAGAGTCTACGCTAATTGTTTCGGCTAGACAAAAATAATTTGAGATATCAAAATGTATTTTATATATCATTAATGCATCATTGAACCTGGTGCAGAGATGATAAAATGATAGAGTTATCAATGCAAAATTACTTAGTTGGATGCAATCTAAAGATCGTTAGCCACTATGGAATGATGTAGTATGACAAAGTCACACAATGACGGAATTTCTCAAACAGACTGTAAATACAGTGCCGTATCATGATGTCATAAAATGATTTTCAGAATTTTAAAGGTAAATTATTGCCAACTGAATTTGGACAGACACATATTTCGATTAATATTCAAATTATTGGTATACGTCTAAGCTATTTGATTCAGCTAGACAAATGTTTATGAAAATTCAAAGTATTCTTTGAGAATTTATCCCGAACCAAATTATTTTGGTGCAGAATTCTATGATAAGACTGAGGTGAACTATGTCGATTGGATAAAATAATCAAATCTATTTGTAGCGTAAATATTCGCGAGACATGATTGATACGTCGTACATGACGTAAGCGTACGATAGGTTGATAACCTAAAGTACTAGCAGAGGTAGTTTACTTTCTTAGTGATTGTAAACATACCTAGTAATTTACTATTTTGCTATATAAATATCGTTAAAACTATGTGTTCATGGTCTATATGACCCTTCAGCATGACATAAATTTTTTTAACTCTTTAGAATGATGTGTAGGTAGTATGTTATAATGGGTATGAAATAGTATGAACTCGTTGCGTACGGGTAAAATCTGATATGATTGGATAAAGGTTAAATTAAAAACCTAGTTTTGATGAATAAATAGAGTAAGGATTAGTAGGCTATAATTTCGAGGACGAAATTCTAAGAAGAAGGGGTGAATGTGACAGCCCGAAAATTTATAAAATCTTAAATGATTAAATAAAGGTTAAATAATAAGACCTAGACTAGAAATAGAGTATGGATTTAAAAATTTTGTGAAGGACTTATATGATTTTGTGTATTATTTATATATAAAGAGAATTAAGAATAAATTCTTGTATATATATTAGGTATGGAAATTAAATAATTTAAGGGTTATAATATGTAAGGATGTTAGTATTTAAAATTTTTACTAACCTAAGAAATTAATTTTATTATCTCTATTTGTTAATTTTATAACCTAATTAAAGCAAGTCTAATTGGGTTAAGAAATTAAAGGTACATGAGTAAGAATTTGAAGTACAACTGAGTGAATAGAAATTCTAATTAATTGATTAGGGTAGGGTATACTTAAAATTAGTGGACTATATTAATTTACATATCCCATTTATTTTATTAACAAGCCAAAAGTAATAAATAAGGAAGCCCAAACATTAAATAAAATGGTCCAAGCTTAACCATTTGAGGAGGGACATTTTGGGCATTTTATAAAGCAAAATAAGTAAATAAAATAAGATAAAAATTGGGCAATTTGGGAAGGGGATGAATCCGCTCATTTAGGTACCAAATAAGAGCACATGATGTTTCGGATTTTATCAAAGGAGTAGTTCACCAACTACACCTATATGTCACTCTAATCATTACTTTCATTTATTTTGTTTAAGTGTGCAAGTTATGTGAAAGGTAAGAGAAAGAAGATGGAAGATATATGGAGGATATGTATAGATATAGAAGTAGTATATTTATACATTCTATTAATTATTACACCTCTCTCTCACTATTAGAAATAAAGTTAATTTCTCTTTCTTCATTTCTCTTCAAAAAGCTTAAAAAAATAGAAAAGAGAGAGAGGGGAGTGAGGTTTGGATATTGAAGGAGAAAAGAGGAAGAATTTTGATCTTCATACTACCAAAGTTCCTTGGCTACTTTGGAGAAAAAGAAAAGGAAAGATGCTCTCAAATCAAAGGTATAAACACCTTTTATCAAAGTTATTTTTAGTTGTTTGAATCAAAACTTGGATTTATGGTTCAAAACTCCAAAATCTTAGATCTATATGTTAATAAGTAGTATATGTTTGGATCTATCACTTTTAAGTGTCAAAACTTAGATCAAAAACAAGAAAAAGGAAACTATGTTTTAAAAGTTAGAAAACCTTAATTTTCGTAGCCTAAATTAGGTTTTGCTTGGATTTAGTGTATGTTTGGTGTAATAGATCATGGATCATGGTAGATCCTTGATCTTAAGGTGTATTAGTAGGTATTATGATAGTTTATGGTGGCTAATGGTAGATTAATCAAGAGATAATGAAAGTTTTCTTACAAAACACAGATTAGAAAAACTATTTTTGGGAAAAATGTAACCTGAAATTCAAAAGACCATATCTCCCATTCTATTTCAAATTTTTGAGTGTGGTTAATTTTTGGAGTTAGATTTATGAGTCTTCTAACGGGTCCAAGTGGAATCACTGAAAAATTCCTTGTAGATTTTCTTCTGGACAGTTTTTAGCAAAGGACGCGAAAACTGAAAAGTAAAAAAAGCAATCTGTCCGAAAATTTCATGGGCAATTTCGGCCACTTAATTAATGTAATAAATTCCAATATGTTGGAACATTAAAATATATGTTATAAGTAGCTTGTGTCCAAAAATGAGCTCATTCTGACTTAAATTGAGCAAGTTATGACTCTTTTAATATTTGTATTTTTTTGACAAAAATCACTATAATCGGAGTTGTATAACTCCGATGGCCAAGAAATTTAAACTGGAGGATCACGATAATATGTGTAATATCCTGCCAAGAGTTTGGAATTTTTGGAGTTAAGCGTGATTTAGCAAATTTCTTAAGAAATTAACTAGAAATGGATTTTTGAAAAATACTAAAGGAAATTAAAAAATTCCTGAAAAATTATTTTTGTGTATGAAATATATGTATTTATGTATGAAAAAAAGATAAAAAAATAATAATAAGATTATTTGGTTAAAAAGGGGAATCCAGCTTGCTGGATTGCAATCTAGTTTTTTGGTTGGCCATCGGGTTGCTGGATTGAAAGATAAATGAATCCAGGCTTGCTGGATGAGATGTTTGGATAATCCAGGATACTGGATTGGTCTGTTTAGATAATCTAGGTTCCTGGATTGAATGATTGATGAATCCGGACTTGCTGGATTTGAGGTTAGTTGAATCCAGGCTTGCTGGATTGGATGTCAGTTTGAATCCAAGCTTGCTGGATTGAAGGTCAGTTGTATCTAGTCTGCTGGATTGCGAATTAGTTACTAAATTGAAATTTAATATGAATCCAGGTTGCTGGATTAGGTATTCGATTTACTTAATTATAAATGACTTATAAAATGAAAGACTAATTGTTAATTCACAAGTTATATGATAAAGTAGTGTTAAGTCTAAGGTAGTACAGTTGTACTCTTTAATGGTTGATGTATAGTAGTTGGGCTAAACGACTCCTTCATATGGGGAAGGTATCTAAGAATTAGTAACCGATCTAACTCACTGTGAAAATAGTGTAGACGAGACGGAAGCTAATTTGTTAGTTGTTTGTGGAAAATCACTCAGTATACTATATTGAATACTATTAAAGACTTGATGTGTGCTAGGTTTAGACTTGTAAATAAGTATGGTGTTAAGGATATCTAATATTTGACTATGTGTTTAAATGTTAGATAGTTTACTTATAATATATGTTATGCTAATTGAAAGATCAATCTTATAACTGATAGGTCTTTACAATAAAGCGATTAGTTTATATTACGTAGCCATAACCGACGGTACATGCAAGTTTTCATTAACTCAACCTTGAGTTATATTTCAAAGCATATTAGTGAATAATTATTGTTAATTATTCACATCTATATTGATTATTAATTCGCACCTTGTGCATATTGGATATGTTCATCAGGTATGAAAGGCTGATCACCTTCATTATCATATCTTTAAGTTGAATTTGTTCATATTTATTGTTGACCATTCATCATTATTGATTATGTCATTTAGTTTTGAAATTGATTCACATGCTTTCACAATCACTATATTGTTGAAAGTTTGACAACTTATTCTTATTCTTTTCAATCATGATAAATCTTCTTTTGAACTTAAACTTGTTGGGCAAACTTGTTGCTCACCCTTGCTACATCATGATAAATATTTCAGATTATGACGAAACTTCGGACATTTGCAAAGACAAAGAAAAGTTCAAGGATGGAATTATTATACGGTTAAAATGGTAATAGTATAGGATACAAATGACATTGTATGTCGTGTAGGATATTGAATGCAGGTGTTAAGTTAAGATTGCAGACCTTGGGAGTTATGTTGTAAAAGTTATTGTATAAACAATTTATGTTTATATCTTCCTCAATAGTTATAGAAATGATGTATCGTAACGTACCAGGTCCGAGGTTCTTGGGACCCGAATTTGGGGGCGCTACAGTTGGTATCAGAGCTGTAGGTTATAAACCTTAGGTAGTGTTACCTTAGGCTATAACCGCAGAAATGAGGAATAGGAATAAGCTCAAATAGAGTTTAAATTCTAAGCGATGAATTTGGGAAAGGTATTAATAAGTCAATAAGATTCAAAGAAGAATCCTAACAAGCAATAAAGATCCAGAGTTAACTAACTCTGATAATAAAGTTGAACAGTGGTAATGAATTGATTGTAGCGCTCCCAATTCCGAGTCCCTTGAACCTCGGACATGGTACGTTACGATACATCATTTCTATAACTATTGCGGAAGATATAAACATAAATTGTTTATACAATAAACTTTTACACATAATCCCCTAAGGTCGATAACCTTAACGTATTACCTAAATTCAATATTCTACTCGACATACAATGTCACTAGCATATAATACTATTACAAGTTTTATCTGTACGATAAACCAATGCTGGAACTGTCTTTGACTTTTCCTGTATCCGACGAATTCATCTTAATCTGCAATGTTTATCATGATATAGCAAGGGTGAGCAACAAGTTTGCCCAGCAAGTTTAAATATAAATGGATATATCATGATTGAAAAGAATAATAAGCTGACAAACTTTCAACAATATAATATTGGTGAAAGAACATGAATCAATTTGCATAACTGAATGACTGAGACAATAATAATGAATGGCCAACAATGAACATTAACAAATTTAACTGAACTTTAGGGTAATGAAGGTGGCCAACAATGTTGCATATGTTCATATGTAACATGCACAACGTGTGAATCAATAATCAATGGACGTGATATAATCAGCAATGATTAACCACAAGTATAATTTACAAAAATACAACTCGAGTTCAAGTTAGTGAACTTGCTCAATAAAAGAGTTATAGGAACTTGCCTGCACCGTTGATTACTGCTATCTAACTTTAGTTAGAACTCTTTGAACGACCTAGCAATGACAATGTTGGTCTATTAATTAGTACTGCGTATAATTGTATGCTTATACTCTTACTTCTGCTATTATCTAACAAATAATTCAATCACAAAGTATACATAATATATTGTACTATCATTAATCCTATAAGACATTTAATTGATCTTAGGTTAATGATTTAATTCATTTATAATATTTTTCTTAAATGATAAACACTCATTAGATGCTTTAAACAATTTATTATAATTGTTTAATTAATGAGTTACTTAAATTCTCTTTATTTATTAACTCTATCTTCATTTAATTACTATTTAATTTTAGTTAAATAGTAATTAATTAATTACCTTTAGTTATTATTTAATAATAAATAAAAACTAATAAAATTTATTTATTATTTAATGTTAATTAAATAATAAATAATTAAATTATTTATCTTAGTTGCCTTCAATTATTATTTAATATTAATTATTTATTTATTATCCTTGAATAATAAATAATTAATTCACTTCATAAATCTTTAATTATTCTTTCTTACTTTAAGAATAATTAATTATTATTTACTTTTATTTATTATTTAATATTAATTAAATAATAAATAATTATTTTATAAGTTTTTATGTCAATGTAAGTAAGTAATTATATTATTATTACTTAATCTTACTTAAACATTATCTAATCATTATTTAATATTAATTAAACAATAATTATATAAAAATTTAACTCTATTTATTATTTAATCTTAATTAAATAACCAATAGTTAGCTTATTAATACTAACTTTACTTAATTATCACTTAATGTTAATTAAATAATAATTAAATAATTAATCATACTTGCATAGTATTTAATTAGTTTAATAATCATTTAATAGTATCAATAATTATTAATTAGTAAGTTTTAAATGATTTAAATGAGTTTAAACCATTAATTACCTAATAGTTACATAAATGTCCCGAATAATTCTGAATAAAATATATTAATGTTCTTCACAATTTTAGAAAATTTTCTGTCCAAGAACCACCCCAAGAACTGACCGAAAAAGTGGTGAACCGGCCGCCGAAAAGTTCCGCCGGTTCGCCGGAAAACTGAACCGGTCAATAATCTTTAATTTTTTTAACTTTTTGGTTTTATTTTCAGTTTTGGGGTCCTTTACTAAAACCTTCATAGAACAAAATCTATAACTCCGATTGAGGCCCAATCAGACTCATTGGATTCGTATCTTCCCGAACTACAGTTTTAAATTATCAAACATTAAATTTGGACCCGTTTTGCTCACTGAAAAGTGGCCAGAAGTGGACTGAGTTTTCAAGGGATTCAACCTTTAGAGTGTTTTGGCACAAAAATTCATATCTCTCTCATTTTAAAACATTTTTGAGTGATTCCAAAGGGACTTTGTCCTTAACTTATATATCTATCATACCAAGAAAGAAAACCACAAAAACTCTTTGTAGGTTTCAAAATGAAAAACATATATCACACCTTAAAAATCAATACTTATGGAAAAACTCCTTTTCAGGTGTTTTACCAAACTTTTTAACATAAACTCATATCAACTAACAAGTTAAACTTATTAAACTCTATATATATCATTCTAGCATGCTTCTAACCAATTAGATCTTGAACCCCATAGATCTTACATAAAAATATATTAAACACACTAGATTAAGGTTTTTTTTTTTCTTAACTTTTTAAACATAGATTCTTTTACTTCCTTTTTATCATCTCTCTAACACTTAAATAGGTTAGATTTAAATATGAAATCATACAAAACATATACATCTAAGGTTATGAACTTTTAGAGCATTAACCCTTTATTTCTTTAGAAATAAATCATAACAAAAGGAATATGTTAGTTTAGATGTTTTACCTTGTTCTTATGGCTACTCTTCTTGTTTTACCAAAGAAGTTAATGAACTTTGGATGCATAAGCTCCAAGTTCTTCTCCCCTTTTCTCCTTCCTTAACCGAGCCTCTCTCTCTATACCCTCTCTCTCTTTTTGTTTTGTTAGATAATCTTGGAAGTAAGAAATAAACTTTGTAAAAGTGTTTTACTAATTATGAAAATTGTTTAAGTATTTAGTAAATATGAAAAGATATACATTGTATATCTATCAACAATATCCCACACAATCTTGCTTCCTCTCTCTTGCTTATCAGCTTAGGTTATTTGCAAGAATAGATTAAAGTAGTGGACGAATGAGAGGATGACACCTAGCATAGTAGGTTACCAACTAAAGTGGTGTATTAATTACATTCACCCCCCTTCTTCCTTTCTCTTCAAAATCGGCCAAGTGGCCTTATTATCCTTTCCATTTTAGTTTTGTTTCTATTTCTTTATTTGCTTTATGAAATGACCAAAATACCCCTCCATTAGTGGGCCAAGATTCTACCCCTTCTTCCCACAAATTTTTGTTTTGTTTAGTTAGTATAAAAAAATTAAGACCAAGGGCAAAGTAGTCTTTAACCATTACTAGGATTGGGCAAAATAGTCTTTAAGTCCTCTCAAGAAAATTTCTTGGAAATTTTCTTATAGGACATATTGGTCATAAATAATTTTCTTTAAGGACAAAATTGTCATCTTACTATAATTAGGAAATTTCCTTCAAGGATTCCATGGTCATTAACAAATTTCTCTTAGGGCAAATTGTCATTTTCCTATTACTAGGAAAATTCCTAGCAATTTCCTTCTTAGGACACAAAAGTCATTAATAATTTTCTGTTCGGGCAAAATAGTCTTTTGCCACTTCAAGGAAATTTCCTAGGAAATTTCTTAACAATCATTACCCATTATTACTAGTGGGGTCCACCTTATATACCAACACTTTCCTACACTTAACTCAAGTATGGTTAGTTCCTAACCATAGTTATTCTGCTAGCACATATCTCATTATTTTGGGTTACTAAATAAATCCTCATTGGGCTACCTAATAATTCTTTTAGGCTTGATAATAAAATAAATGGGCTATGTAAATTAACATAGTCCACTAATTTTAATTATATCCTACCCTAATTATTTAATTAGGATTTCTATTCACTCAATTTGTACATCAAATTCTTACTCATATACATTTAATTACTTAACCCAATTAGACTTGCTTTCCTTAGATTATTTAATTATCATTCCTAATATATATTAGGTTACATAACTTTTATTCTTAATTCTCTTTTGTATACAAAAAAAATGTATACACATTATATAATGTATATTTATTCAATCTATTTCATTATTCACATAAGTCATCACATATACCACTTTTAATTCTAATTTTGACTTTTCTCCATAAAAGTCCACTGTTGACTTTGACCAAAAAGTCAACCATTACACATTTTGTGTTTATTGTCTTTTCTGACTAAACTTGACGTTCCGGACGTAACCGAGCAGTCCGTGCTTCAAAATTCTATCTCTAACTCGAATTTTGAATTTTAACGTACTCCATTTTTTTTGCTAATCATATTAGCTATTAGCTTTATACTTATTCCTCTTCTTATTTGCCAATCAAGGCCAACATTCCAGCTATGCTGATTACTAACAAAGTTTTATCTTGATTTTCATATCCCTAATGTAATTCATCATTCCTCTTGCTAAAATATATAGCACCTTACTAAGTATATATATATATATATATATATATATATATATATATATATATTTCTATACATATACTCATCTTCGTTTAACCTCATAGCTTTTCTTCATGTTAAATTTTATTTCCTTAATAAAATTTCCACATGTATCGTTATAACATTTCTTACACCATTTAGTTCACAATAATTTTTATAAGTATTGTAATACCTTATTCTTAACATTCCTTCACATCCTTTCTAGTTTTAATATTTTATAACCCATATTTTCGTTATTCTCATTCAATTAGCAAACCGTATAGGTTTTACTTAATTTTTTTTTAATAAATTCTCATCTAGGTTTTATTCTTTAACCTTTATTTTAATCATTTAAGATTTTATAAATTCTCGGGTTATCACATTCACCCCTTCTTCTAAGAATTTCGTCCTCGAAATTATAGCCTACTAATCCCTACTCCTTTTATCCATCAAAACTAGGTTTTCAATATAACATTTATTCAATCATATTAGATTCTACTCGTCCACGACGAGTTCATACACATCATCGCATACTACCCGAAACATCACTCCCAAGAGTTAAAATTTTCAAATCATGCTGAGGAGTCATATAGACCAGGAACTATTAAGGTTTATAGGTATTACTACCTGCGACCTATTTTAATTAAGAAAAAAGGTACTCGACCTCTTACAAATGTTAACAGTATGTTTACAATCACAAAGAAGGTAAACTACAACTGCTAGTACTTTAGGTGATTAGCCTATCGTACGCTTACGTCATGCATAACGTATCAATCATGTCTAGCGAATATTTGCGCTACTAGATTGGATTATTTTATCCAAACAACATAGTTCACCTCAGTCTTATCATAGGATTCCGCACCAAAACAATTTGATTCGGGATAAATTCTCAAAGAATACTTTGAATTGTCATAAACATTTGTCTAGCTGAATCAAATAGCTTAGACTTATACCAATAATTTGAATTTCAATCGAAACATGTCTGTCCAAATTCAGTTGGCAATAATTTACCTTTAAAATTCTGAAAATTATTTTATGACGTCATGATACCGCACTGTATTTACAGTCCGTTTGAGGATTTCGTCATTTTGTGACTGTCATACTACATCATTCCATAGTGGGCTAACGATCTTTAGATCACATCCAACACTAAGTAATTCTGCATTGATAACTCCATCCTTTTATCATCTCTGCACCAGGTTCAATGATGCATTAATGATATATAAAATACATTTTGATATATCAAATCATTTTTGTCTAGCCGAAATAAATTAGCGTAGACTCTTTTTTAAACAGCTCAAAACTATTGAAAATTATTTTTTTGATGTTATCATGCCGCAACTGGTAACGATGTGTTAGTGTCCCAAAGTCCACACATACACACTTGTCACCATGTGTTGCTGATAACAAAAATTTATTTTATTTCGAAAGGCACATCAGTGCGAATTTAGCTAGATACCAAAAATTTCGAAGTCTAGCACAGCTAGAAGATTTGGAATACCTATGCTTCCATCATCAACATCAATTTTTCTAATGATCAATTGCTTAATAATTCTATCTATTTCTATTATCCTCAATCCTTCATTTCACATATAGCTATACCCAGTTCGTCAAACTTACCACACGTATGTGTTCAGGAACTTTCTATAATTATATGAGTTTAAGAACTTGTCCTAGACAGACCATTGGCGTCCATTCGCTGAGGGGTTCAAAAACATTTCATATAATTATGAGTCACTGAACTTACCATAAGTATGAGTTTTAAGAACTCGCAACTTAATCATATATTCTCTACCTATCTGGTATACTCATGAGGAAAGAATCATCTTCTCAACATGTATATAGCAAATAGCGTGACACAAACATTTCAATGACTATCAATACCAGAAGCTAAGTAGTTGTCGAACCAACTCGGCCACTAATCAATATAAGAAGCTAAGTCAAGGACAATTTCCCGCCCATACAAAGAATTGTTCAACTTAACCACTATATCAACCAGGAAACTAAGTGATTCTAAAACCAAGTACAAATTCCTCGCCCATACAAAGAATCATACAACTCAGATGCTGACATGAGTCCTCAATTGAAATCCCACATATTCCTAGTTCCCTCAATACTTAATACGAACTTCATTTAATCCGTATCTACCATTCACAACTCTTTCTTGAGTTTTAATAGTACAATTTCATAGTACCCTATTCATATAACAAGTCTGCTATAACGTTTTCAATCAAACGATTGATCATATGTCCTCTTATGACCTCATCAGATCACGTTGTGATCTCATATTATAATCGTATTATATTACGATTTTTTTCCATGTTATGATCGTTTTGTTTTACGATCTTCTTTCCCTTTATACTTTTAGTCTTTTAGACTCTATCTATTCATTACTACTGTTCATCTTTATCATCAGAGTTAGATAACTATGGATCTTTATTACTCACCGAGATTCGTCTATTGAATCTTATCGACGCTCCAACTCTATTTGAGTTAGTCCTTATCCTTATCACTGCGGTTATTAGCCTAAGGTAACCTTACCTAAGGTTTATAACCTACAGCTTTGATACCAACTGTAGCGCCCCCAAATCCGGGTCCCTTGAACCTCGGACCTGGTACGTTACGATACATCATTTCTATAACTATTACGGAAGTTATAAACATAAATTATTTATACAATAAACTTTTACACATAATCCCCCAAGGTCGATAACCTTAACGTATTACCTGAATCCAATATTCTACTCGACATACAATGTCACTAGCATATAATACTATTACAAGTTTTATCTGTACGATAAACCAATGCTGGAACTGTCTTTGACTTTTCCTGTATCCGACGTATTCATCCTAATCTGCAATGTTTATCATGATATAGCAAGGGTGAGCAACAAGTTTGCCCAGCAAGTTTAAATATAAATGGATATATCATGATTGAAAAGAATAATAAGCTAACAAACTTTCAACAATATAATATTGGTGAAAGAACATGAATCAATTTGCATAACTGAATGACTGAGACAATAATAATGAATGGCCAACAATGAACATTAACAAATTTAACTGAACCTTAGGGAAATGAAGGTGGCCAACAATGTTGCATATGTTCATACTTGATGAACATATGCAACAAGCACAACGTGCGAATCAATAATCAATGGACGTGATATAATCAGCAATGATTAACCACAAGTATAATTTACAAAAATACAACTCGAGTTCAAGTTAGTGAACTTGCTCAGTAAAAGAGTTATAGGAACTTGCTTGCACCGTTGATTACTTCTATCTAACTTTAGTTAGAACTCTTTGAACGACCTAGCAATGACAATGTTGGTCTATTAATTAGTACTGCGTATAATTGTATGCTTATACTCTTACTTATGCTATTATCTAACAAATAATTTAATCACAAAGTATACATAATATATTGTACTATCATTAATCCTATAAGACATTTAATTGATCTTAGGTTAATGATTTAATTCATTTATAATATTTTTCTTAAGTGATAAACACTCATTAGATGCTTTAAACAATTTATTATAATTGTTTAATTAATGAGTTACTTAAATTCTCTTTATTTATTAACTCTATCTTCATTTAATTACTATTTAATATTAGTTAAATAGTAATTAATTAATTACCTGTAGTTATTATTTAATAATAAATAAAAACTAATAAAATCTATTTATTATTTAATGTTAATTAAATAATAAATAATTAAATTATTTATCTTAGTTGCCTTCAATTATTATTTAATATTAATTATTTATTTATTATCCTTGAATAATAAATAATTAATTCACTTCATAAATCTTTAATTATTCTTTCTTACTTTAAGAATAATTAATTATTATTTACTTTTATTTATTATTTAATATTAATTAAATAATAAATAATTATTTTATAAGTTTTTACGTCAATGTAAGTAAGTAATTATATTATTATTACTTAATCTTACTTAAACATTATCTAATCATTATTTAATATTAATTAAACAATAGTTATATAAAAATTTAACTCTATTTATTATTTAATCTTAATTAAATAACCAATAGTTAGCTTATTAATACTAACTTTACTTAATTATCACTTAATGTTAATTAAATAATTAATCATACTTACATAGTATTTAATTAGTTTAATAATCATTTAATAGTATCAATAATTATTAATTAGTAAGTTTTAAATGATTTAAATGAATTTAAACCATTAATTACCTAATAGTTACATAACTGTCCCGAATAATTCTGAATAAAATATCTTAATGTTCTTCACAATTTTAGAAAATTTTCTGTCCAAGAACCACCCCAAGAACTGGCCGGAAAAGTGGTGAACCGGCCGCCGGAAAGTTTCGCTGGTTCGCCGGAAAACTGAACCGGTCAATAATCTTTAATTTTTCTAACTTTTTGGTTTTATTTTCAGTTTTGGGGTCCTTTACTAAAACCTTCATAGAACGAAATCTACAACTCCGATTGAGGCCCAATTAGACTCGTTGGATTCGTATCTTCCCGAACTACATTTTCAGTTATCAAACCATAAATTTGGACCCGTTTTGCTACTGAAAAAGTGGCCGGAAGTGGACTGATTTTTCAAGGGTTTCAACCTTTAGAGTGTTTTGGCACAAAATTCATATCTCTCTCATTTTAAAACATTTTGAGTGATTCCAAAGAGAGTTTATCCTTAACTTATATATCTATCATACCAAGAAAGAAAACCACAAAAAATCTTTGTAGGTTTCAAAATGAAAAACATATATCACACCTTAAAAATCAATACTTATGGAAAAACTCCTTTTCACGTGTTTTACCAAACTTTTTAACATAAACTCATATCAACTAACAAGTTAAACTTATTAAACTCTATATATATCATTCTAGCATGCTTCTAACCAATTAGATCTTGAACCCCATAGATCTTACATAAAAATATATCAAACACACTAGATTAATGTTTTTTTTTCTTAACTTTTTGAACATAGATTCTTTTGCTTCCTTTTTATCATCTCTCTAACACTTAAATAGGTTAGATTTAAACATGAAATCATACAAAACATATACATCTAAGGTTATGAACTTTTAGAGCATTAACCCTTTATTTCTTTAGAAACAAATCATAACAAAAGGAATATGTTAGTTTAGATGTTTTACCTTGTTCTTATGGCTACTCTTCTTGTTTTACCAAAGAAGTTAATGAACTTTGGATGCATAAGCTCCAAGTTCTTCTCCCCCTTTTCTCCTTCCTTAACCGAGCCTCTCTCTCTATACTCTCTCTATTCTTTTGTTTTGTTAGATAATCTTGGAAGTAAGAAATACACTTTGTAAAAGTGTTTTACTAATTATGAAAATTGTTTATGTATTTAGTAAATATGAAAAGATATACATTGTATATCTATCAACAATATTCCACACAATCTTGATTCCTCTCTCTTGCTTATCAGCTTAGGTTATTTGCCAGAATAGATTAAAGTAGTGGACGAATGAGAGGATGACACCTAGCATAGTAGGTTACCAACTAAAGTGGTGTATTAATTACATTCACCCCCCTTCTTCCTTTCTCTTCAAAATCGGCCAAGTGGCCTTATTATCCTTTCCATTTTAGTTTTGTTTCTATTTCTTTATTTGCTTTATAAAATGACCAAAATACCCCTCCATTAGTGGGCCAAGATTCTACCCCATCTTCCCATAAATTTTTGTTTTGTTTACTTAGTATAAAAAAATTAAGACCAAGGACAAAGTAGTCTTTAACCATTACTAGGATTGGGCAAAATAGTCTTTAAGTCCTGTCAAGAAAATTTCCTAGAAATTTCCTTATAGGATATATTGTTCATAAACAATTTTCTTTAAGGACAAAATTGTCATCTTACTATAATTAGGAAATTTCCTAGAAATTTCCTTCAAGGATTCCATGGTCATTAACAAATTTCTCTTAGGGCAAAATTGTCATTTTCCTATTACTAGGAAAATTCCTAGCAATTTCCTTCTTAGGACACAAAAGTCATTAATAATTTTTTGTTAGGGCAAAATAGTCTTTTGCCACTTCAAGAAAATTTCCTAGGAAATTTCTTAACAATCGTCACCCATCATTACTAGTGGGGTCTACCTTATATACCAACACTTTCCTGCACTTAACTCAAGTATGGTTAGTTACTAACCATAGTTATTCTGCTAGCACATATCTCATTATTTTGAGTTACTAAATAAATCCTCATTGAGCTACCTAATAATTCTTTTAGGCTTGATAATAAAATAAATGGGCTATGTAAATTAACATAGTCCACTAATTTTAATTATATTCTATCCTAATTATTTAATTAGGATTTCTATTCACTCAATTTGTACATCAAATTCTTACTCATATACATTTAATTACTTAACCCAATTAGACTTGCTTTCCTTAGATTATTTAATTATCATTCCTAATATATATATTAGGTTACATAACTTTTATTCTTAATTCTCTTTTGTATAC
The DNA here is from genome assembly GCA_020205555.1 of Panax stipuleanatus. Taxonomy (NCBI): domain Eukaryota; kingdom Viridiplantae; phylum Streptophyta; class Magnoliopsida; order Apiales; family Araliaceae; genus Panax; species Panax stipuleanatus. Next base: position 52,007,891 of record CM035122.1, read on the forward strand.
AAAAAAAATATATACACATTATATAATGTATATTTATTCAATCTATTTCATTATTCACATAAGTCATCACATATACCACTTTTAATTCCAATTTTGACTTTTCTCCATAAAAGTCCACTGTTGACTTTGACCAAAAAGTCAACCTTTACACATTTTGTGTTTATTGTCTTTTCTGACTACACTTGACGTTTCGGACGCAACCGAGCAGTCCGTGCTTCAAAATTCTATCTTTAACTCAAATTTTGAGTTTTAACGTACTCCATTTTTATTGCTAATCATATTAGTTATTAGCTTTATACTTATTCATCTTCTTATTTGTCAATCAAGGCCAACATTCCAGCTATGCTGATTACTAACAAAGTTTTATCTTGATTTTTATATCCCTAATGTAATTCATCATTCCTCTTGCTAAAATATATAGCACCTTACTAAGTATATATATATTTCTATACATGTACTCATCTTCATTTAACCTCATAACTTTTCTTTATGTTAAATTTTATTTCCTTAATAAAATTTTCACATGTATCATTATAACATTTTTTACACCATTTAGTTCACAATAATTTTTATAAGTATCGTAATACCTTATTCTTAACATTCCTTCACATCCTTTCTAGGGTTTTAAAATTTTGTAACCCATATTTTCGTTATTCTCATTCAAATAGCAAACCGTATAGGTTTTACTTAATTTTTTTTAATAAATTCTTATCTAGGTTTTATTCTTTAACCTTTATTTTAATCATTTAAGATTCTATAAATTCTCGGGTTGTCACATTGATAGAGTCTAAAAGAATATCATAGATGATCAATCATTTAGGGAAAGAAGATCATAAAACAAAACGATCATAACATAGAAAAGAATCGTAATATAATACAATTATAATATGAGACCACAACGTGATTTTATAAGGACATAGGAGGACAGATGATCAATCATTTGATTGAAAACTTTATAGCAGAATTGCTGGATGACAGTTGTACTATGAAATTGTACTATTAAAACTCAGGAAAGAGTTGTGAATTGTAGATAAGGATTAAATGAAATTTGTATTGAGTATTAGGGGAACTAGGATTATATGGGATTTCAATTGAGGACTCATGTGATAGTTGAGTTGTACAAACCTTTGTATGGGCGAGAGTTTTGTGCTTGGTCTAACGACTACTTAGTTTATCACATTGATAATCATTGAAATGTCGGTGTCGCGCTATTCGCTATATGTATGATGAGAAGGTGATTCTTTTCACATGTGTATAACGGATAGGTAGAGAATATAAGATTAGGTGCGAGTTCTTTAAACTCATACGTATGGTAAGTTCGTGACTCATAATCGTATGGTGGAACCCCTCCTGCGAATGGACGACTTTGGTCTGACTAGGATAAGTTCCTAAACCCATATGATTGTGGTAAGTTCATGAACTCATAACATGTGGTATGTTTGATGAACTATACGGGGGTATAGGAAAATTATGAATGAAGGAGTGAGAATTTTGAATAGATAGAATTATTAAACAATTGATCATTAGAAGAATTAATGTTGATGGTGGAAGCATAGGTATTCTAAATCTTCTAGTTGTGCTAGACTTCAAAATTGTTTACATCAAGCTAAATTCTCACTGATGTGCCTTTAAAAATATAAATAAATTTTTGTTATCAGCAGCACATGGTTACAATTGTGTAGAAATGGGCTTCGTACCACTAACACATCGTTACCGGTTGCGGTATGATAACATCAAAAATAATTTTTAATAGTTTTGAACTGTTTAAAGAAGAGTCTACGCTAATTGTTTCGGCTAGACAAAAATAATTTGAGATATCAAAATGTATTTTATATATCATTAATGCATCATTGAACCTGGTGCAGAGATGATAAAATGATAGAGTTATCAATGCAAAATTACTTAGTTGGATGCGATCTAAAGATCGTTAGCCACTATGGAATGATGTAGTATGACAAAGTCACACAATGACTGAATTTCTCAAACAGACTGTAAATACAGTGCGGTATCATGATCTCATAAAATGATTTTCAGAATTTTAAAGGTAAATTATTGCCAACTGAATTTGGATAGATACATATTTCGATCAATATTCGAATTATTGGTATACATCTAAGCTATTTGATTCAGCTAGACAAATGTTTATGAAAATTCAAAGTATTTTTTTAAGAATTTATCCCGAATCAAATTGTTTTGGTGCGGAATCCTATGATAAGACTGAGGTGAACTATGTCGATTGGATAAAATAATCCAATCTATTTGTAGCGTAAATATTCGCGAGACATGATTGATACGTCGTATATAACGTAAGCGTATGATAAGTTGATAACCTAAAGTACTAGTAGAGGTAGTTTACTTTCTTTGTGATTGTAAACATACCTATTAATTTACTATTTTGCTATATAAATATCGTTAAAACTATGTGCTCATGGTTTATATGACCCCTCAACATGACATAGTTTTTTTAACTCTTTAGAGTGATGTGTAGATAGTATGTTATAATGGGTATGAAATAGTATGAATTCATTGTGTACGGGTAAAATCTAATATGATTGGATAAAGGTTAAATTAAAAACCTAGTTTTGATGAATAAATAGAGTAAGGATTAGTAGGCTGTAATTTCGAGGACGAAATTCTAAGAAGAAGGGGTGAATGTGACAGCCCAAAAATTTATAAAATCTTAAATGATTAAATAAAAGTTAAATAATAAGACCTAGACTAGAAATAGAGTATGGATTTAAAAATTTTGTGAAGGACTTATATGATTTTGTGTATTATTTATATATAAAGAGAATTAAGAATAAATTCTTGTAACCTAATATATATATTAGGTATGAAAATTAAATAACTTAAGGGTTATAATATGTAAGGATGTTAGTATTTAAAATTTTTACTAACCTAAGAGTTTAATTTTATTATCTCCATTTGTTAATTTTATAACCCTAATTAAAGCAAGTCTAATTGGGTTAAGAAATTAAAGGTACTTGGGTAAGAATTTGAAGTACAAATTGAGTGAATAGAAACCCTAATTAATTAATTAGAGTAGGGTATACTTAAAATTAGTGGACTATATTAATTTACATGGCCCATTTATTTTATTAGCAAGCCCAAAGTAATAAATAAGGAAGCCCAAACATTAAATAAAATGGCCCAAGTTTAACCATTTGAGGAGGGACATTTTGGGCAATTTATAAAGCAAAATAAGTAAATAAAATAAGACAAAAATTGGGCAATTTGGGAAGGGGATGAATCCGCTCATTTAGGGGCCAAGTAAGAGCACATGATGTTTTGGATTTTGTCAAAGGAGTAGTTCACCAACTACACCTATATGTCACTCTAATCATTACTTCCATTTATTTTGTTTAAGTGTGCAAGTTATGTGAAAGGTAAGAGAGAGAAGATGGAAGAGATATGGAGGATATGTATAGATATAGAAGTAGTATATTTATACATTTTATTAATTATTACACCTCTCTCTCACTATTAGAAATAAAGTTAATTTCTCTTTCTTCATTTCTCTTCAAAAAGTTTAAAAAATAGAAAAGAGAGAGCGAGAGAGGAGTGAGGTTCGGATATTCAAGGAGAAAAGAGGAAGAATTTTGATCTTCATACTACCAAAGTTCCTTGGCTACTTTGGAGAAAAAGAAAAGGAAAGATGCTCTCAAATCAAATGTATAAACACCTTTATCAAAGTTATTTTTAGTTATTTGAATCAAAACTTGGATTTATGGTTCAAAACTCCAAAATCTTAGATCTATAAATTAATAAGTATTATATGTTTGGATCTATCACTTTTAAGTGTCAAAACTTAGGTTGTGTTTGATAAATCTGGTGATTAAGATCTGAATGATTATGATGTCTTAATAAATTAGATCATCTGAATGGTTATGAGGTCTGAATCTAAAAAACTGTTTGATAACTAAAAAGTAAATTGTCTCTTAATGACACTATTTTACTATTTTAAAGGGTAAATTTTTATTTAATAATTTTAAATATTCAATTTAATAAAAATGAGTGAATAATATTTTTGAATATATTTATATAAAAAAAAATTATCAAAAAAATTTCATTAAGAGGTACCTCTTAATTATTAAGATTTCATTTTCTGTCTTACCGATTAAGAGGCATTCAGAGGTAACAAAAAACAAACAAACAGCATCATGCCTCTTAGCGAATAAGAGGCAGTTCATTAAGAGACAATCAGATGTAAACAAACAGCACCTTAGATCAAAAGCAAGAAAAAGAAAATTATATTTTAAAAGTTAGAAAACCTTAATATTCATAGCCTAATTTAGGTTTTGCTTGGATTTAGTGTATGTTTGGTGTAATAAATCATGGATCATGGTAGCTCCTTGATCTTAAGGTGTATTAGTAGGTATTATGATAGCATATGGTGGCTAATGGTAGATTAATCAAGAGATAATGAAAGTTTTCTTACAAAACACAAAGATTAGAAAAATTATTTTTGGGGAAAATATAACCTAAAATTCAAAAGACCATATCTCCCATTCTATTTCAAATTTTTGAGTGTGGTTAATTTTTAGAGTTAGATCTATGAGTCTTCTAACGGGTCCAAGTAGAATCACTGAAAAATTCCTTGTAAATTTCCGTCTGGACAGTTTTTAGCAAAGGACGCGAAAACTGAAAAGTCAAAAAAGCAATCTGTCTGGAAATTTCAAGGGCAGTTTCGGCCACTTAATTAATGTAATAAATTGCAATCTTTTGGGACATTAAAATATATGTTATAAAGTAGCGTGTGTCCAAAAATGAGCTCATTCTGACTTAAATTGAGCAAGTTATGACTATTTTAATATTTGCATTTTTTGACAAAAATTGCTATAATCGGAGTTGTATAACTCCGTTGGCCACAAAATTTAAATTGGAGGCACACGATAACATGTGTAAGATCTTGCCAAGATTTGGGAACTTTTGGAGTTAAGCGTGATGTAGCAAATTTCTTAAAGAATTAACTAGAAATGGATTTTTGAAAAATACTAAAGGAAATTGAAATATTCCTGAAAAATTATTTTTGGGTATGAAATACATGTATTTATGTATGGAATAAAGATTTAAAAAAATAATAAGATTATTTGGTTAAAAAGGAGAATCCAGCTTGCTGGATTGCAATCTAGTTTTTTGGTTGGCCATCGGGTTGCTGGATTGAAGGATAAATGAATCCAGGCTTGCTAGATGAGATGTTTGGAAAATCCAGGATACTGCATTGGTCTGTTTAGATAATCTAGGTTCATGGATTGAATGATTGATGAATCCAGGCTTGCTGAATTTGAGGTTAGTTGAATCCAGGCTTGCTGGATTGGATGTCAGTTTGAATCCAGGCTTGCTGGTTTGAAGATCAGTTGTATCCAGTCTGCTGGATTGGGAATTAGTTACTAAATTAAAATTTAATATGAATCCAAGTTGCTGGATTAGGTATTCGATTTACTTAATTATAAATGACTTATAAAATAAAAGACTAAGTGTTAATTCACAAGTTATATGATAAAGTAGTGTTAAGTCTAAGGTAGTAAAGTCGTACTCTTTAATGGTTGATGTATAGTAGCTGGGCTAAACGACTCCTTCATATGGGGAAGGTATCTACGAATTAGTAACCGATCTAACTCACTGTGAAAATAGTGTAGACGAGACGGAAGCTAATTTGTTAGTTGTTTGTGGGAAACCACTCAGTATACTATATTGAATACTATTAAAGACTCAATGTGTGCTAGGTTTAGACTTGTAAATAAGTATGGTGTTAAGGATATCTAATATTTGACTATGTGTTTAAATGTTAGATAGTTTACTTATAATATATGTTATGCTAATTGAAAGATCAATGTTATAACTGATAGGTCTTTACAATAAAGCGATTAGTTTATATTGCGTAGAAATAACTGACGGTACATGCAAGTTTTTATTAACTCAACCTTGAGTTATATTTCAAAGCATGTTCGTGAATAATTATTGTTAATTATTCACATCTATATGGATTATTAATTCGCACCTTGTGCATATTGGATATGTTCATCAGGTATGAAAGGCTGATCACCTTCATTACGATATCTTTCAGTTGAATTTGTTCATGTTCATTGTTGACCATTCATCATTATTGATTATGCCATTTAGTTTTGAAATTGATTCATATGCTTTCACAATCACTATATTGTTGAAAGTTTGACAGCTTATTATTATTCTTTTCAATCATGATAAATCTTCTTTTGAACTTAAACTTGCTGGGCAAACTTGTTGCTCACCCTTGCTATATCATGATATACATTTCAGATTAAGACGAAACTTCGAACACATGCAAAGGCAAAGATAAGTTTCAGGATGGAATTATTATACGGTTAAAATGATAATAGTATAGGATACAAATGACATTTATGTCGTGTAGGATATTGAATCCAGGTATTAAGTTAAGGTTGCTGACCTTGGGAGTTATGTTGTAAAAGTTATTGTATAAACAATTTATGTTTATATCTTCCGCAATAGTTATAGAAATGATGTATCGTAACGTACCAGGTCTGAGGTTCTTGGGACCCGGATTTGGGGGCGCTACAGTTGGTATCAGAGCTGTAGGTTATAAACCTTAGGTAGTGTTACCTTAGGCTATAACCGCAGAAATGAGGAATATGAATAAACTCAAATAGAGTTTAAATTCTAAGCGATGAATTTGGGCAAGGTATTAATAAGTCAATAAGATTCAAAGAAGAATCCTGACAAGCAATAAAGATCAAGAGTTAACTAACTCTGATAATAAAGTTGAACAGTAGTAATGAATAGATAGAGTCTAGAAGACTAAAAGTATAAACCTAATTAGGAAATCCTAATGTTTAATTAGGAAACCCTAATTTAAGATTTAAAAACCTCAACCCTAATTTACAAACTCTAATGCTAATTAGCAAATCTTAAGGGTTACAATTTAAGGAAAATATGTGACATGACTAAATTACCCTTAAAATTATTTATGAAATGACCAAAATACCTTTTTTTGGTTTAATAAAATAAATTAAAACTAATCCATGTGAACTTAAATTGACCAATCAGAGAAGAGATGATGCAAGCGTGATGTAAGCATGACATCATCCTTAAAGAAACACAGATGATGCAAGCATGATGTAAGCATGATATCAGCATTAAAGAAACACAAAGATGATATCATCATGATGATGTCACCTGGTGAATATTTTGAGGAACTAAGGTGCAATTAATGAGGTACTAAAATGTAATTAACCTAGGTACCAAACTGTAATAAGCCGGGTGCAAACTGTAATAAGTCGTGCCCCTAACGTGTAATTATCAAAACTATGTTTTCCTATAAATAGCAAGCCAGTCTCTTCATTTTCTTCACCAATTTACAAAGCAAAGTTATAATCCAGAATTAGAAAGAGAGAATTCTTGTGAGTTAGATTAATTTCAAGATTGCAAAGGATTAGTGAAAGCTTGCAACTTCAAGAGGTATTTACTCTAGTGGTTATTATTTTTATTCTTCTTTATATATTTAGTAAAAATATACTTTTATACTCAGTTATAATGCCCAAATTATTTTAAGTATATTGTACAAAAGTCCTATTTACAAGCAATTATAATGTCTGATTTATTTCTCTTAAAAAGTAAAAAATATACTTTTATAAGCAGTTACTATATCCGATTTTCTTCAAGTATTTAGTACGAATATTCATTTTATAAGCAGTTATAATGCTGAAATTATCTCAAATAGAATAGTCAAATATTCATTTTATAAGCAACTATAATACTCGATTTATTTCAAATATAGTAAACGAATATTCATTTTACAAGCAGTTATAATGCTCAATTTATTTTAAATATAGTTGATGAATATTCATTTTGTAAACAATTATAATGCTGAAATTATTTCATGTATAGTACAAGGAGTTTTATTTATAATTGGTTATATGGTTTACTAGTTATAAATAAGAACTTATAAATAAAAGAGTAGGTATTAAATCTAAAGTAGTACAGTCGTACTCTTTAATAGTTGATGTTTAGTATCTAGGCTAAACTATTCATTCAGGAAGCAGAGGTATATACGAACTAGCTACCGATCTAACTCGCTGTGTAAAAACAGTATAGACGAGACGGGAAACTAGTTTGTTGGTTGTTTATGGAAAATCACTCAGCGTACTATATTTAACACTGTTAAAGACTCAATGTGTGCTAAGTTTAGAATGGTGAATACGTATGGTATTAAGGTGTTATATAATGTTTGATTATGTAATTACATGTTAGATAATTTATTTATAAAGTAGTAGTATTATGAAGTATAATGTGATATACTGATTGCAAGAATAATCTTATTAATGATAGGTCTTTGTATTAAAGATAAAACTATATTACGTGGCAAGTATCTAAACCCTACGCACTACTTTTATTTTGTGCAAACAGGTATATGTTATGTAAGTTCCCTAACTCAAACTCAAGTTATTATTTTTCAAGCATAGTAGTGGATAATTATTGTTGATTATTCCACATCTATGATTATTATTGAATATTCACATTTATTATAAGTTTTCCTTAACTCAAACATGAGTTATTAATTTCAAAGCATGTTCGTAAATAATTATTGTTAATTATTCACATCCATAATGATTTTTGTTATTCGTTTATGCAAGTATGTTCGAATATATACAAGTACCCCCCCATATACAAGTACTCCCCTTTAATGAATAAATATATATATATATATACAAGTACTCCCCCCATAATAAATTCGTTAAAGGGGGTACTTAATATGGGGGGAGTACTTGTATACATATATATATTATATATATATATATATTAAGAAATTAAAAAGGTTGACTATCAATTGGAAAGAAAAACGAAAGGCAGTGGAGCCTAATTCCATAATTCGTGTATGTGTAGTTTATATAATAATAATAATAATAATAATAATAATAATAATAATAATAATAATAATAATAATTAATGAGTTTAATTAAAGGTTTAAAGATGGGATAGTTTGTATATTAATGTAATATTTTTACCAAAATACTTATATTTATTGTTACTTTATTTAAAATTAGATTGATCGGAGGGAGACTAAACAGGTTAAGTTCGGAATATAGTTTTGGGTATTACATTGCTTACTTCAGGTACGGATTTCGTACTCATTCAGTGATAATCATTTTAATTTTGTTATGTTCATTTTGCTTTTCGTTAGATTTTGTTTATTGTTTCACATGATTGTTTATTCTCAAATTCATGTGATAGTTTTATTTTGGCGTTGATATTTGGAACTCATATTTGTACTCTTTAGACTAGTGCATCATGTCTAGAGTTTAGTTCGATATTTGTAGTAATGTACATGTTAATATATTTTGAAGACTTTGTATTGATAAATCGTTTCGATTTAACATGTACATGTTAGAACCCTTTTGTGTTGATATTGTGTCGCATGTGTTGTGACATGATATTTTAGTTAGAATATACCGTAGGGTATACCTGAGCTATAACCACTTGTGTGGGTACCACAGGCATGTCATCTTGGCACCGAGGCATGACACCTTCCGTGGCGGTGTGACCAGTCCACGGCGTCTCTGTTTTGTGCTCCGGTGGGAGTTGGCCATTTGGTGTTTTGTTGTGGGAGGCGTATGGGTCGACCCTAGTTTTCTGTTCTGTTGTGTTCTGCGGATTGGTGATGTTTGTGCCAAACACGCCTTCCGATTTTACATACATTTGGATTCGCGGTCCAATGTCTGTGACTTGCCTGTGTGGCAAGGTATATTATGTTTTATTTTGAGTTCAGTATGAAATAACACCCAGCCATTTAATTCAGCCTATTATTTCGTTGTATTAGTTTTGTTCGTTACCGTTCAGTTCATTTTATTGAGTTAATTATTTCGTTTCATTATTCTTGTATTCTATATTCGTACTGGGCAATTGGCTCATGCTGTGTTTTTCTTCCGAAAGGTAATCAGGGGGATCAAGGGAAAGTGTGACGAGAGCTCCCTTTTATCCAAATGATTTAGATATTTTGTTTAGGCTGATACAATGATTTATTTGGAGTTGTAATAGTTTTCAGATTATAGTTTGGGCCAATTTGGCATTTATTCTAGTTTGCCCTTTTGATATTTATTGGTTATAAAGACTATTCTTTTGTGGTTTAGAGCCTTATTACGATTCATCAGTTTTATTTTGTTTTGAGTAACCTCTCTTTTTATTTCGGAAAGGGGGTGTTACAGAGTTGGTATTAGAGCTTAGGTTCTTTCATGTAGAAAACCTATTTAGGATTGACCTGTGAGTTATGGGTAGACTTCTGCGTTAGGTTTTGTTCAGTTTGATTTTCTGTTCAGCTATATTTGAATCTGTCTCTGATCTGTTTTGCTTATATTCGTTGATCTTTTCTTAGATGGCTCGTCGATCCGCTAGAGTTGTCGGGAGGAGAGGTAATAATAGGGGAAGAGGTGATGGTCAGCACAATGAGCAACCTACTGATCAGATTAATGCTCAATTAGCTACCTTGGTGAATCAGGCGGTTAATCAGGCATTACCGCAGTTGGTGGCAAATGTTTTATAGGCAATGCAGCAGCCGCCAAAAATTCCTGAGCAGGTGAACTCGGGAAATAATGGTCCATATGCAGATGAAGAGGAAGGGAATGCGGATGGTCTTGATCAGCAGGTGGTTCCAATGTATGTATGGTTGGAGAGATTTCAGAAGCAGAAGCCACAGTCATTCAGTTCAGCTCCGACTTCAATCGATGTAGAGAATTGGATTGGTCACTCAGAGAAGATCTTTGATGTGTTGGGGTGCTCAGATAACTAGAGAGTGTTTATTGCTGCTTATAAGCCAGAGAGGGATGCTTAGAGGTGGTGGAAAGCGCTGAAAACAACAAAGGTTGATGGATATATGGAGGCACTTAGCTATGCAGAGTTTTGTGAGGTCTTTTATCAGCAGTACTTTCCAGCTGCTGATAAAGAGGCCTATGCTAGAGAGTATCTGTCTATTCGACAGAAATATGGGGAGTCCATCACAGATTTTATGACGAGGTTCACCAGGTTGGAAGGTTTTGCGGGAACCTTTGCAAGGACTGCAGCGGAATAGGCAGAGAAGTTCAAGTGGCGAATTCATTATAGGTATCGCCAACATCTCATTAACACCAAATTTGCGGATTTATCAGCTGTGGCTAATGCGGCCAAGAACATTGAGATGGAGCGGCAGGACTTTCGATCTTCCAAACCGGAAGGGAGCTGAAAGAGGGACAGAGATGACCAACAGGGTCAAGCTTCAGGTCAGCATGGGAGAAATCAAGGTGGTCAGTGGAACAAAAATCGTGGTGGCCAACAGGGGCAGTAGTGTTGCCAAAATCAGAATAAGGGTTATCAGCAGATGCCTCAGCAGGGGCAGAATCGTCAGCTTCAACTACCTTGGTATGGACAGAATCGCCAACAAGGATAGAATTGCCAGCAGGGGCAGAATCAGGTTTAATATCCAGGACCAGCTGGTGGGGGTAACCCAAATCATATTTCAATAGTTCCTTATGCTATGTGTGGGGCTAATTATCTGGGAGATAGTGTCATAGAGTTACCGGTGCATATTTCTTGTGTGGACAGATGGGTCACAAGGCTAGAGATTGTACCGACCCACGTGGCAATGATGGAGATGGTGATAATGGTGGCAATGGAGGTCAGTGTCAAGGTGGTCGTGTGTTTGCTTTGACACATAATCAAGTAGCAGGTGTGCCAGGTACTGTTTTTGGCACTCTTTTAGTTGGTAGTCGTGAGGCTTCTATTTTTTTTGATACGGGTTCTACTCATTCTGTTGTTGCTTAATCTTTTGTTCGGCACCTGGGTGTGCCATCTCAGTCTTTAGATTCTATTTTGTCTATTGCTACCCCGATGGGGACTTCTGTTTTTATTTCATATTTATATCGAGTGTGTCCAATTAGTTTTGGGGATAAGATTCGTAGTGCTAATCTTCTTCCAATGTGTATGCACGATTTTGATGTCATTCTCGGGATGGACTGGTTGGATAAGCACCAGGCCACTATCGACTGCCAGGCGAAGAAGGTTATATTTGGAGATATGAAGTCTCTGGAATTCGTGTTTTAGGGTTCACAGCCGAGTAGAGTGGTGAAGTTGATTTCAGCTTTGAAGGCTGAAAAGTTAGTGGCAAAGGGTTGTGAGGGGTATTTGTCATTTGTGAAGGATAACTCCAAGGGTGAGTCTCGTATTGAGGATATTTCGGTTGTTCGTGACTTTCCCGATGTGTTTCCTGAGCAGTTGTTAGGGTTACCACCGCAGCGAGAAGTTGAGTTTACTATTGAGCTTGTTCCTGGTGCGGGACCAATTTCTAAGGCGCCGTATCGGATGACACCATTGGAGTTGCAGGAGTTGAAGGAGCAGTTGCAAGAGTTGTTAGATTGTGGTGTGATTCGGTCGAGTTTTTCGCCGTGAGGTGCTCCGGTCTTTTTTGTGAAGTAGAAAGATGGGTCTATGAGGTTGTGCATAGACTACAGGGAGTTGAACAAAATTATTATCAGGAATCGGTATCCATTGCCGAGGATTGAAGACTTATTTGACCAACTTCAGGGGGCGAAGTATTTTTCAAAGATAGACTTGAGGTCGGGTTACCATCAGTTGAGGGTGAGAGAGGATGTCTCTAAGACAGCTTTTCTTACTCGTTATGGGCATTACGAGTTTCTAGTGATGCCATTCGGATTGAATAACGCTCCGGCGGTGTTTATGGATTTGATGAATCGAGTGTTCAAGGAGTACTTGGACCAATATGTTATCATCTTTATTAATAAAATTTTGGTTTAATCAAAGTCTAGGGAGGAGAATGAAAAGCATCTTCACACAGTGTTGGGGATTTTGCAAAAATGGAAATTGTATGCTAAATTCTCTAAATGTGAGTTTTGGTTAGAGCAGGTTGCTTTTTTGGGCCACGTTCTTTCTGCTGAAGGCATTAAGATGGATCCTACGAAGGTTAAGGCTATCACAAAATGGCCGAGACCTACTACTGTGACAGAGATTAGGAGTTTCTTGGGTTTAGCAGGGTATTATAGGAGATTTGTGGAAGGATTCTCTTTGCTTGCTTTGCCATTAACTCAGTTGATGAAAAAGGGCACGAAGTTTGAGTGGAATGAGGAGCGTGAGAAGAGTTTCAAGGAGTTGAAGAAACGACTTGTCACAGCTCCTATACTTACATTGTCGTCGGGAACAGGAGGTTACCAGATTTATAGTGATGCTTCTAAGAAGGGCTTGGGGTGTGTTTTGATGCAACACGGTAAGGTGATTGCTTATGCTTCTAGGCATCTTAAACCTTACGAGGTGAACTACCCCACACATGATTTGGAGTTGGCAGCGGTGATCTTTGCCCTAAAGATTTGGAGGCATTATTTGTATGGAGAGACTTATGATATCTTCACAAATCACAAAAGTCTTAAATACATTTTCACTCAAAAGGAGCTTAACATGAAGCAGAGGCGTTGGTTGGAGCTTTTAAAAGATTATGATACAAGGATTCAGTATCACCCGGGGAAGGCGAATGTGGTTGCAGATGCTCTTAGCTGAAAGAGTTCAGGAAGTGTAGCAGCTCTTATTACACAACCTCAGCTTATTTCGAATATGGAGCGGCTAGAGTTGAAGTTGTATTTGCAAGGTTCAGATGGGAATTTGACGGGTATGAGAGTGGAGCCTTCTCTTAATTCGAGGGTTAAAGAAGCTCAAAAGGAAGATGAGGAATTGTGGAGTATGGCGCATAATCTGGAGGAGGGCAAGCAGCCTGACTTTCGTAATGATGACCATGGTGTGATTTGGTTGGGTGAGCGGTTGTGTGTACTGTCTGATCCAATCATTAGGGAGGCGATTTTGGCGGAGGCTCATAGTTCGCCATTTTCGATTCATCCAGGTTCTACAAAGATGTATAGGGATCTAAAGGAAATTTTTTAGTGGAATGGGATGAAGCGAGATGTGGCTGAATACGTTGGGAAGTGCCTCACTTGTCAACAAGTGAAGATAGAACATCAACGAGCTAGTGGTTTGCTGCAACAGTTAGACATTCCAGTATGGAAGTGGGAGGATATCACGATGGATTTTGTGACTGGTTTGAAGAAGACTTTCAGGAAGAATGATGCCATTTGGGTTGTGGTAGATCGGTTGACCAAATTGGCACACTTCTTGGCTATCCGTAAGGGTTACTTCGTGGATAGATTGGCACAGATCTTTCAGCAAGAGATTGTTAGACTTATTGGTACTCCGGTGTCTATTGTTTCAGATCGGAACCCACGGTTCACTTCAAGGTTTTGGAAAGGGTTTCAACGAGCTTGGGTTACTCGGCTCAACTTTAGTACTTATTTTCATCCGCAGACCGATGGGCAATCCGAGCAGACTATTCAAACATTAAAGGACATGTTGAGGTCTTGTGCACTTGAGTGGTCAGGTAATTGGGATAACTATTTGAGCCTAGTTGAGTTTGCGTATAATAACAGTTGGCATGCAAGTATTGGGATGGCTCCGTTTGAGGCGTTGTATGGTAGGAAGTGTCGGGCACCATCTTGTTGGGATGACGTTGGCGAGAGAGCCATAGAAGGGCCTGAGTTAGTTCAAATCACTACGAAGAAGGTAGCGATGGCTAAAGAGAAATTGAAGTCAGCTCGATCACGGCAGAAGAATTATGCTGATAAGCATAAGAAAATTTTAGAGTTTGAACCTGGTGAACATGTGTTTCTAAAAGTCTCTCCTTGGAAAGGTATTCGGCCATTTGGTTTGAAAGGAAAACTTAGTCCGCGCTATATTAACCCATTCGAGATTTTGGAAAGGGTTGGTGAGGTTGCATATCGGTTAGCTTTGCCTCCACAGCTAGCTGTGCACAATGTGTTCTATGTGTCAGTGTTGAGGAGTTATAAATATCATCCGTTGTATGTGGTGCAATATCCGTTCGATAAGATTCGGGAGGATCTTACTTGTGAGGAGAAAGCCGAGGCAATTTTGGATCGTCAAGAGCGGGTTATGAGAAGGAAGACAATTCTGTTTGTTAAGGTTTTGTGGAGGAACCATTCGGAGCGAGAAGCTACATGGGAGATGGAAGAGTCTATTCAAGCGGAATATCCGCATCTTTTTGATAATTAGGTACATTCTATTCTTTTGATTCCGGGGACGGAATCCTTTTAAGGGGTATGTGATGTAATACCCGAAAAATAAATAAATGACATTTTAAAATTTTGTTTTAAATATTTTAATTGGGCTTTTCTTGTGTTTGGGTCAAATTATATTTAACTTATGTGGACTATAATAAATATGAAATTTCATAAAATTGGGCCTTAAAAATTTATTGAATTTAATTTATAATTGTGTAATATTAAAATTCTATTAAAATTAGGAGAAACAATAAGATATATAAATAATAAACTAAAACCTAATTATACTTACATTACTTTGGTTGCGAACTAAGAAGAAAAAAAGAAGAAGAGGGAAGTCGCCGCTTATTGTCGTAAACCAAAAGAGGATTGTGATTAACAACAAGTACTATTCTTCTTGTGTCGGCTTTGATCTTTTGAAAGCTTGTTGCATAATAATGATTTGGTCATGTGGATTGATTGGTGTTATATATATATATATATATATAATAAATTCGTTAAAGGGGGTACTGAACATAGGGGGAGTACTTGTATATATATTATATATATATGTTAAGAAATTGAAAAGGTTGACTATCAATTGGAAAGAAAAACGAAAGGCAGTGCAGCCTAATTTCGTAATTTGTGTATGTGTAGTTTATATAATAATAATAATAATAATAATAATAATAATAATAATAATAATAATAATAATTAATGAGTTTAATTAAAGGTTTAAAGATGGGATAGTTTGTATACTAATGTAATATTTTTACCAAAATAATTATATTTATTGTTACTTTATTTAAAATTAGATTGATCGGAGGGAGACTAAACAGGTTAAGTTCAGAATATAATTTTGGGTATTACATTGCTTACTTCAGGTACGTATTCCGTACTCCTTTAGCGATAATCCTTTTAATTTTTTTATGTTCGTTTTGCTTTTCGTTAGATTTTGTTAATTGTTTCACATGATTGTTCATTCTCAAATTCATATGATAGTTTTGTTTTGGCGTTGATATTTAGAACTCATATTTGTACTCTTTAGACTAGTGTATCATGTCTAGATTTTAGTTCGATATTTGTAGTAATGTACATGTTAATATATTTTAGAGACTTTGTATTGATAAATCATTTCGATTTAATATGTACATGTTAGAACCCTTTTGTGTTGATATTGTCGCATGTGTTGTGACATGATATTTTTGTTAGAATATACCGTAGGGTATACCTGAGCTATAACCACCTGTGGGGGTACCACAGGCATGTCATCTTGGCACCAGGCATGACACCTTCCGTGGCGGTGTGATCAGTCCACGACATCTCTGTTTTGTTCTCCGGTGGGATTTGGCAATTTTATGTTTTGTTGTGGGAGGCGTATGGGTCGACCCTAGTTTTCTGTTCTGTTCTATTTTGCGGATTGGTGATGTTTGTGCCAAACACGCCTTCTGATTTTACATACATTTGGATTCGCGGTCCAATGTGTGTGACTCGCCTGTGTGGCATTATTTGACCTTGCCTGTGTGGCAAGGTATATTCTGTTTTATTTTGAGCTCGGTATAAAATAACACCCAGCCATTTAATTCAGCCTATTATTTCTGTGTATTAGTTTTGTTCGTTACCGTTCAGTTCATTTTATTGAGTTAGTTATTTCGTTTCATTATTCTTGTATCCTATATCCGTACTGGGCAATTGGCTCATGTTGTATTTTTCTTCTGGCAGGTAATCAAGGGGATCAAGAGCAAGTGTGACGAGAGCTCCCTTTTATCCAAATGATTTAGATATTTTGTTTAGGTTGATACAATGATTTATTTGGAGTTGTAATAGTTTTTAGATTATGGTTTGGGCCAGTTTGGCATTTATTCTGGTTTGGCCTTTTGATATTTATTGGTTATAAAGACTATTCTTTTGTGGTTTAGAGCTTTATTATGATTCATCAGTTTTGTTATGTTTTGAGTAACCTCGCTTTCTATTTCGGAAAGGGGGTGTTACAGAGTTGGTATCAGAGCTTAGGTTCTTTCTTGTAGAAAACCTATTTAGGATTGACCTATGAGTTATGGGTAGACTTCTGCGTTCAGCTATATTTGAATCTGTCTTTAATCTATTTTGTTTATATTCTTTGATCTTTTCTTAGATGGCTCGTCGATCCGCTAGAGTTGCTGCGAGGAGAGGTAAGAATAGGGGAAGAGGTGATGGTTAGCCCAATGAGCAACCTAATGATCAGATTAATGCTCAATTGGCTACCTGGGTGAATCAGGCGGTTAATCAGGCGTTACTACAGTTGGTGGCACACGTTGTACAGAAAATGCAGCAGCCGCCAAAAATTCCTGAGCTGGAGAACTCGAGAAATAATGGTTCACATATAGACGAAGAAGAAGGGAATGCAGATGATCTTGATCAGCAGGTGGTTACAATGTATGTATGGTTGGAGAGGTTTCAGAAGCAGAAGCCACAGTCATTCAGTTCAGCTCCGACTCCAATCGATGTAGAGAATTGGATTGGTCACTCAGAGAAGATCTTTGATGTGTTGGGGTGCTCAGATAACTAGAGAGTGTTTCTTGCTGCTTACAAGCCAGAGAGTGATGCTTAGAGGTGGTGGTAAGCACTGAAAACAACAAAGGGTGATGGATATGTGGAGACACTTAGCTGGGCAGTGTTTTGTGAGGTCTTTTATCAGCAGTACTTTCCAGCTGCTGATAAAGAGGCTTATGCTAGAGAGTATTTGTCTATTAGGCAGAAAGATTAAGAGTCCATCATAGATTTTATGACGAGGTTCACCAGGTTGGCAGGTTTTTAGAGAACCCTTGCAGGGACTGCAGTGGAACAGGCGGAGAAGTTCAAGTGGCGGATTCATTATAGGTATTTCCAACATCTCATTAACACCAAGTTTGCGGATGTATCGGTTGTGGCTAATGCGGCCAAGAACATTGAGATGGAGCGGCAGGACTTTCGGTCTTCCAAACTGGAAGGGAGCAGAAAGAGGGACAGAGATGACCAGCAGGGTCAAGCTTCGGGTTAGCATGGGAGAAATTAAGGTGGTCAGTGGAACAGAAATCGTGGTGGCTAGTAGGGGCAGTGGAGTGGCCAGAGTCAGAATAAGGGTTATCAGCAGATGCCTCAGCAGGGGCAGAATCGTCAGCTTCAGCTACCTTGGTATGGACAAAATTGCCAGCAAGGACAGAATAGTTAGCAGGGGAAGAATCAGGGTCGATATCCGGGACCAGCTGGTGGGGTTGACCCAAATCTTTTTTCGATAGTTCCTTGTGCTATGTGTGGGGCTAATCATCCAGGGAGATAGTGTTATAAAGTTACCGGTGCATGTTTCTTGTGTGGACAGATGGGTCACATGGCTAGAGATTGTACCGGGCCACGTGGTAATGGTGGAGGTGGTGATAATAGTGGCAATGGAGGTCAGCGTCAAGGTGGTCGCGTGTTTTCCTTGACACATAATCAGGTGGCAGGTGCGCCAGGTACTGTTTCTGGCACTCTTTTAGTTGGCAGTCATGAGGCTGCTATTTAATTTGATACGGGTTCTACTCATTCTGTTGTTGCTCAGTCTTTTGTTCGGCACCTAGGTGTGCCATCTCAGTCTTTAGATTCTATTTTGTCTATTGCTACCCCGATGGGGACTTCTGTTATTATTTCATATTTGTATCGAGTGTTTCCGATCAGTTTTGGGGAAAAGATTCGTAGTGCTAATATTTTTCCAATGTGTATGAACGATTTTGATGTCATTTTTGGGATGGACTGGTTGGATAAGCACCAGGCCACTATCGACTGCCAGGCGAAGAAGGTTATATTTGGAGATGTGAAGTCTCTGAAATTCGTGTTTTAGGGTTCATAGCCGAGTAGAGTGGTGAAGTTGATTTCAGCTTTGAAGGCTGGGAAGTTAGTGGCAAAGGGTTGTGAGGGGTATTTGTCATTTGTGAAGGATAACTCCAAGGGTGAGTCTCGTATTGAGGATATTTCGGTTGTTCGTGACTCTCCCGATGTGTTTCCAGAGGAGTTGTCAGAGGTTGCCACCGCAGCGAGAAGTTGAGTTTACTATTGAGCTTGTTCCTGGTGCGGGACCTATTTCTAAGGCGGCGTATCGGATGGCACCATTGGAGTGCAGGACTTAAAGGAGCAGTTGCAAGAACTGTTAGATCGTGGTGTGATTCGGTCGAGTGTTTTGCCGTGGGGTGCTTCGGTCTTATTTGTGAAGAAGAAAGATGGGTCTATGAGGTTGTGCATAGACTACAGGGAGTTGAACAAGATTACTATCAGGAATCGGTATCCATTGTCGAGGATTGAAGACTTGTTTGACCAACTACAGGGGGTGAAGTATTTTTCAAAGA
The DNA here is from genome assembly GCA_020205555.1 of Panax stipuleanatus. Lineage (NCBI taxonomy): Eukaryota > Viridiplantae > Streptophyta > Magnoliopsida > Apiales > Araliaceae > Panax > Panax stipuleanatus. The sequence goes on from CM035122.1 coordinate 52,027,302, forward strand.
TAGACTTGAGGTCGGGTTACCATCAGTTGAGGGTGAGAGATGAGGATATCTCTAAGACAGCTTTTCGTACTCGTTATGGACATTACGAGTTTCTGGTGATGCCATTCGGGTTGACTAACGCTCCGGCGGTGTTTATGGATTTGATGAATCGGGTGTTCAAGGAGTACTTGGACCAATATGTTATTGTCTTTATTGATGACATTTTGGTTTAATCAAAGTCTAGGGAGGAGTATGAAAAGCATCTTCGCACAGTGTTGGGGATTTTGCAGAAAGAGAAATTGTATGCTAAATTCTCTAAATGCGAGTTTTTGTTGGAGCAGGTTGCATTTTTGGGCCACTGATAAGTACATAATATTCGATGATTACTATTCTTTTATGTTTAGTTTGTTACATGTTTTATAGTGTATATGGACTTATTAAGATATTTATTGGTTTCAGGAGAAATTAGAGCTAAAAGGGATGAAATGATGAAAATGAATAAATTTGTGGGCTTTAAACCCAATTCGAAAATTACATGAATATGTGGGCAACAGTTTGCTTGCCAATCTAATGGGCCCACGAAATACAATAACTACATTAAATTGAGCAATCCAAATAAAGGAGCTTGCAATTCCAATTCCTAGCAAGCACAAGAATTAATGCAACTCACGTTACTTCAGCAAGGTTGGAAAAGGTTTAAAGCAAAATAACTTCCTGAGCTAAACTAGTGGGCCACGTCAGCCTTGCCTTTTGTTAGCAGCAGCCCACGAAAAAGGAGCTTGGCAAATCATAACATGTGGGCCACGGACCAAAAGCTTGGAAAGGAGAAACAACTCACATCTTATTCTAGCAACTCATGAATTAATAAGCAATCAAATATGGGCCCAGGAAATAAACATCACAAGTCCACGAAAGTATCAACATGCAGCCTACGGTTCAGCATGCTTTGAAAAGTTGAATTCAACAAGGAGTCCATGGAAATCATCAACATGCCACTCATTAGAATGGGCCACGGTTTGATGTCCTTGAATCTCACGAAATTGGTTACAATTTAAATCCTAGGATTCCTAGGCATATTACCAATTGGAAAAGGAGTCTAGCAGCCTAAAGTGGAGAAGGAAATCCCATCATGCCTAATCATCATCATCATCACGTGCATGCAAGCCCATTCCGAATGGGAGAAGGTTTCAAAAGTAATTAAAGGAATTGATCAACATGTGGGCCATGCTAAGAAGTCACCAGCTTGCAAAAGGAACTAGCTACTCACGGATTTCCAAGCCATGAATGGAGAAGGAATTTTAGTTGGTCACGAAAATAAGAAAGGGAGATGAGGGCTGCAAACTTAATGTTATTTTTTATGAAAACTAGTTATGTTTTGTAATTCCTATTAGGATTTGGATTCCTAGTTCTCATAGAATTTAGGTCTTTGTCTAACACTATAAATAGAGGATGATGGTCAAGCTTTTAATTCATTCAATCTTCTACCAACTATCATACCTCATTGAAGTGCAGACTTGGAGCATGTCAGGCTAGTTTCTTTATTCAGTTCTAAAGGGAGGTGGAACCTTGTTACAAGTAATTAATTAATTGAGTATTATTATTTATTCCTTCTTGTATGAAATTTCTTCTGATAATCTGTTTTCATTGATTACATGCTAATTGATCTAAATAATTTGATATGGCCAATTGAGTTAATTTAATCATTATCATATGCTAGATTAAGATTGGTATTACGTGTAATTGATATCTGTCTTCATCACAAGTAGTAAATTAGTGATACTAATTGTGGACAAGCTTTTGTGTATTGCTAAGATTATCAGAAAACAAGTTAAACAAATCGAGCTTATGTGTTTGTTGCTTGGATTAGCCTAATTCTCTATTTCTTAATGCTTCTATCATATTAAATCTAGAGAGCTTGTTCTAGGTTATATGCTAGTTGAATCTGGTGAAGAGCTTGTTTCATACAGTGAATATCTAAGGAGAATTTCGGATAGCAGAGCTTATTGTTATCTAGGGTTAATAGTTTCATTGAAGGGTAAAGAATAATAACTTGATTAATTGATAGCTGTGCTTGGTGAAACTGAACTACAGAACTGAAGTTTTTACATATTTGGTTAATCTCTTTATTTAAATTCTGTTTTTCTTAGTTTAAAACAATTTCAAAAATCCCCCATCTTTATTTTCTGTTAAAATAATAGAATAAATCTAAAACAAACTTACTCTCTGTGGGATCGATCCTTGCTTACTACTGTGCTAATTATTTAAATTCGTGAAGTGAAAATGAGGTTAATTTTGGAGTGTAAACGACAGCTCCCAAATTTTGGCGCCGTTGCCGGGGAGTAATTGTGCGTTTTGTTTTTATTCTATTATTTCTTTTGTTTTTGTTTTATGACTCGATCTTCTCAGGCTACTATATTAGATTTTGATCCAGAGATTGAGAAAACTGCAAGGAGGCTAAGAAATCAAAAAGTACAACAGTCTACTGCAGATTTTGACGAGGCTTCTGCATCATCACCGGGCCTCAACTTAGCTTTGGAATTACTTTCTGACAAATCATTCACCGAATCAGAAGAAGAAGAAAAGATGGCGGAGCCCAACAACAATCGGACATTGAAATAATTGGCTACTCCTAATCTTACTCATCAACCTTTGTGCATTGAATATCCTGCTTTAAATGCTGCATTTGAACTTAAATCTGGACTAATTCATCTTTTGCCTACTTTCCGTGGTCTTACAGGTGAAGATCCATACAAGCATTTGAAGGAGTTCCATGTGGTGTGCTCGACCATGAAACCACACGGAATTTTAGAGGAACAAATCAAATTAAGAGCCTTCCCATTCTCCCTAGCAGATTTAGCAAAGGATTGGCTGTACTATCTCCCATCCGGATCAATAAATTCATGGAGCGACATGAAAGGGCTATTCTTAGAGAAATATTTTCCTGCTTCTAGAGTGGCCAACATAAGGAAGGAGATTTGCGGGATCCGACAATTTAGTGGAGAAACACTGTACGAGTACTGGGAGAGATTCAAGAAATTGTGCTCCAGCTGCCCTCCCCACCAAATCGATGAGCAACACCTGATTCAATACTTCTACGAGGGATTGATTCCAATGGAAAAAAGTATGATCGATGCGGCTAGTGGAGGAGCATTAGTGGACAAGACACCAGAGGCTGCAAGAAATCTGATTGCAAACATGGCTGCTAACTCACAACAATACGAAACAAGGAATGATCATACTCTGAAAAAGGTAAATGAGGTAAGCACGAGTGAATTGGTACAAAAGATTTCTAACTTAACTGCTGTGGTGCAACAATTAACAACAGGAAACGTGCCGGTTGCGAAGGCGTGCGGATTATGCTTGATGGCAGGGCATGCTACTGACGCGTGCCCAACATTGTAAGAGGATGAGAATGCACATCAAGCCAATGTAGTAGGTAACTACCAAACACAACCAAAGAAATATGATCCCTACTCAAACACTTACAATCCAGGCTGGAGAGATCATCCAAACTTCAGTTATGGAGGGAACAGGCCACAAACACAAGGAGTGTTCCCACCGAGGCAGCAGGGCTTCCAACCAGCCCAACCCCAATATCAACCTAAGCAAGCAGCACCTGCACCTACTGGAACAACATTGGAGGATATGTTCAAAGAATTCATGGGACAGACACAATAGTTCATGAATCAGACACAGCAGTTCCAGCAGGAGACAAAAACTTCGGTTCAAGACTTGAGAAACCAAGTAGGACAGCTGGCTACAACTGTGGGGATATTGGAATCCAAAGACTCGGGAAAACTACCATCTCAAACAGTAGTCAACCCAAGGGAGAATGCAAGTGCCATAACTTTGCGGAGTGGAACATAGTTACATACACCACCTACCCCCGTAGAGTTTGAGGAGGAAGCAGCTAAGGAGGAAACAGAAAAATCCAAGGTACAACCTAACCCTCCTACTCAGCTTAAAAACATTCCTCTTCCATTTCCTCCCAGAAATTCTAAAACCACAAAGAAAGATGAAAAAGAAAAAGAAATTCTGGAAACTTTTAGAAAAGTAGAAGTAAACATCCCTCTCCTTGATGCAATCAAACAAGTGCCAAGATATGCAAAAATTTTAAAAGAATTATGCACTAATAAAAAAAAATTGCAAAATGATGAAAGAGTTATTGTTGGAGAAAATGTATCTGCTGTCCTTCAAAGAAAAATGCCTCCTAAATGTAAAGATCCAGGAATGTTCACAATCCCATGCAAAATAGGAAACACCAGATTTGAAAAGGCCATGCTAGATTTAGGAGCTTCAATTAATGTTATGCCTTTAACTATTTATGCCTCTTTAAATCTAGGTCCTTTGAAAAATACTGGTGTGATTATTCAATTGGCAGATCGTACTAACACTTACTCCCGAGGGGTAATTGAAGATGTCTTAGTGCAGGTGAACGAACTAATCTTTCCTGCAGATTTTTACATTGTGGACATGGAAGATGATATATCACCAAACCCTTCCCATATCTTGTTAGGAAGGCCATTCCTAAAAACAGCAAAAACCATGATTGATGTGCATAATGGGACCTTGACAATGGAATTCGATGGAGAAAAGATTCAATTTAACATCTATGATGCCATGAGGTACCCTAGTGATATAGGGCAGGTTTTTGCTATTGATGTGAGAGATTCCTTAGTACATAGAGCTTTGGAAAGAATACATAGGGATAGTTTGGAGGTTGTCATCACCAACAGTATGGACATGGACAAGGAAGATGAAGTTGAGCGAACTCAGGAATTGAATGAAATTGTGGCTGCACTACACTCATTGCCGAAATTCTCAGATAAGTCAGCAGTACATTCTATTCAATTACCTATTTCTCATCAAAAGTTACTACCATCTGTTGTGCAAGCTCCAACCCTAGAATTGAAACAATTACCTGTACATTTGAAATATGCATATTTGGGGACTAATGATACTTTGCCTGTTATTATTGCTAGCAATCTAACTAAAATGCAGGAAGATAAATTGCTGAGAGTCCTAATGGACCATGTTACAGTTTTTGGTTGGACGATAGCGGATATCAAAGGTATTAGTCCTGCGATGTGCATGCATCGGATATTATTAGAAGATGGAGCTAAGCCCACGAGGGACGCACAAAGAAGATTGAATCCACCCATGATGGAGGTGGTGAAAAAAGAGGTGCTCAAACTGCTTGATGCCGGCATAATCTATCCCATTTCCGATAGTCAATGGGTGAGTCCAGTGCAGGTAGTCCCAAAGAAATTCGGAATCACCGTTGTCAAGAACGATGATAATGAGTTGGTGCCCACACGGATACAAACAGGATGGAGAGTGTGTATTGACTACAGGAAATTAAATGTTGTAACAAGAAAAGATCACTTTCCTCTTCCTTTTATTGATCAAATGTTGGAAAGATTAGCTGGGCACACTTATTACTGTTTTCTAGATGGTTTTTCAGGATATAACCAGATTGTGATTGCACCCGAGGACCAAGAAAAGACCACATTCACATGTCCCTTCGGCACATTTGCATACCGACGCATGCCATTTGGACTCTGTAATGCTCCTGGTACTTTTAAGAGATGCATGGTAAGCATTTTTTCAGATCTTTTAGAAAACTGCATTGAGGTCTTTATGGATGACTTCACAATACATGGCGATTCTTTGGATGCATGCTTAGATAATTTGAGTCGTGTTTTGGATAGATGCATGGAAACTAATCTTGTTCTAAATTGGGAAAAATGTCATTTTATGGTAGAATAAGGAATAATACTTGGTCATGTTGTATCATCTAAGGGTCTCGAAGTTGATAAAGCTAAGATAGATATTATTTCTGCTTTGCCTTACCCCGTCAGTGTGCGGGAGATTCGTTCTTTTCTTGGTCATGCAGGATTCTATCGAAGGTTTATCAAGGAGTTTTCGAAGATTGCATTGCCCTTGTGTAAGTTGCTACAAAAGGATGTGGACTTTCAGTTTAATGATGAGTGCAAGGAAGCTTTTGATATTTTAAAGAAATTGCTGACCTCTGCCCCTGTGATCCAACCACCAAATTAGCAGTTTCCATTTGAAATCATGTGTGACGCAAGCAACTATGCAGTAGGGGCTGTTTTGGGACAAAGGATTGACAAAGTTGTTCATGCTATCTACTATGCTTTTAGAACTTTGAATGGAGCTCAGATAAACTATTCCACAACTGAAAAGGAACTTTTATCTGTGGTTTTTGCTTTAGATAAATTTCGATCATATTTTCTTGGCACTAAAGTTATAGTTTATTCTGACCATGCTGCTCTCAGGTATTTGCTAACTAAGAAAGACTCTAAACCTAGGATTATTAGATGGATTCTCCTTTTACAAGAATTTGACTTGGAGATCAAAGATAAGAAGGGTGCGGACAACTTGGTAGCGGATCACCTAAGTAGATTGTTGAGAGAAGAGGATGAACTACCCTTGCGTGATTCCTTCCCAGATGAGCAGTTACTTTCCATCCATGCTGAAACTCCATGGTATGCAAATCTGGTGAACTATTTGGTAAGTGCATATTTTCCTAAAGAATTTTCCAAATCCCAGAAGGAAAAGCTAAAGAGTGATGCTAGACACTATGTTTGGGATGATCCATACTTATGGAAATTTTGTGCTGACCAGATAATTAGAAGATGTGTGCCAAATAGTGAATTCCAATCTATTCTAGTTTTTTGCCATTCTCAGGCTTGTGGAGGACATTTTGGTCCAAAAAGAACTGCTAACAAAGTTTTGGAAAGTGGTTTTTATTGGTCGTCACTTTTTAAAGATTCCTATCTGTTTTGTAAAACATGTGATAATTGCCAAAGGACGGGGAATATCTCTCAAAGAAATCAAATGCCCCAAACTCCTATTTTAGTTGTTGAGATTTTTGATGTTTGGGGTATAGATTTTATGGGACCTTTTCCTTCATCCTTTGGGAATGTATATATTCTTTTAGCTGTTGATTATGTCTCAAAATGGGTGGAAGCTAAAGCCACTAGGACTGACGATTCTAAAGTTATTGCAGATTTTATCAAGACTAACATATTTGTCAGGTTTGGAGCACCACGGGCCATCACTAGCGATCGCGAAACTCACTTTTGTAATAGGGTATTAGCGGCTTTGTTCAAGAAGTACAATGTTTTGCACAAGGTTTATACATCCTACCATCCGCAAAGTAATGGCCAAGCTGAGGTGTCCAACCGGGAGATCAAATCCATTTTGGAGAAGGTAGTCAACCCAAGCAGGAAGGATTGGAGTCTGAGACTAGATGATGCACTTTGGGCCTATCGAACGGTATTCAAAACTCCTATTGGGATGTCACCATATCGGATTGTGTTTGGGAAACCCTGCCACTTACCAGTTGAGTTAGAGCATAGGGCTTTTTGGGCAATCAAGCAGTGCAACATGAGTTTGGAAGTAGCTGGAGTACACAGGAAGTTGCAGTTACAAGAATTGGAAGAATTAAGGAATGAAGCCTATGAAAGTTCAAAGATTTACAAGGAAAAGACCAAGGCCTTTCATGATAAGCAAATTGTGTGGAAAACCTTTGTTGTGGGACAGAAAGTTTTGTTATATCATTCTCGGCTTAAGTTATTTTCGGGTAAATTGAGATCTAGATGGGTTGGTCCTTTTGTTATCACTAATGTGTTTTCTCATGGTGCAGTCGAGATTCATAGTCCAAGTACAGGAAAGATTTTTAAAGTGAATGGACATAGATTGAAACCGTTCTATGAGGAACATCAGGTGGAAAATATTGAGATGGTGGAGCTAGATGATTCGGTCTATAAAGAATGAGAATGGAGACATGATGTCAAGCTAATGACAATAAACAAGGGCAGCTACTTGGGAGGCAACCCAAGAATTCAGATTTGATTTTTCTATCCCTTTACTATTTAGTTTTTTTTTATTGCATGTAGTTCTTTCTTATTTGCATGATTTTCTTACATTGGGGACAATGTAAGGTTTGAGTGTGGGGGGAAAGATTTAGGTTTTTATTTTATTTTTAGGATATTGATCACCATGTTTTGATAGGACCATCTTGATGCCTTTGAAAATTTTTGAAAAATTTGACTTCCATGAGTCTATTTGCCTATATGTTCGAAGGTTAAAGTCGAGGATTGAAAATTAATGCTAAAAATTCAAAATCTGTTTAATGCTTAATTGGTTAATGATTGAGAAACACTAAGTCATGATCCATAGAAATTGATTTGAATTGAATTTGTGTCTCATGAGTACTTGAACATGTGATATATGCTTAGTTAGCTAAGTTATCTGTGGAGTTGTCTATGTGCACTAATCTCATGCTCTAGAACTATTGAACTGCTTACGCTTTTTGCAGGACCATATAAAAAAAATCTGAAAAGAAAAAAAATCAATGAAATTGTCGGAAAAAAAAATAACGCAAAAGAGAAACCATGTGGTGGGATGAGATGGAGCGTAAAATGCACTCTCCCATAAACACGTGCGAATTAGTGAGATGGAGCATAAAATGCACTCACTTACAAACGAATGATTGAGGAAGGTGAAACGGAGCATAAAATGCATTCACCGGAAACAAATAGTAAAATGAAAGATTTCTGGTAAAAAAATATAGCAGGAAAAATATATTTTGAATTTTTGAGTGGTGTGCACGGTTTTTGTTCCATGATAATTAAGTTGAGTAAGTGTGTGGATCATAGAAGAGGACTTATGTGATTACAATTTGACATAATGAAATTCATTGGTGAAATGGCAAGGTGGTTATCTTGAGTTAATTGATGAACGTTAATTATGCTTTTGTGGGTTTAGTATTGATAATCATGATTTGATCTTAAATCTTTTGACATACTGGTTGAATAGAATTATTTTTGAAAATCAAATTTTTGGTTTACACGAGGACGTGTAAAGGCTAAGTGTGGGGGAATTTGATAAGTACATAATATTCGATGATTACTATTCCTTTATGTTTAGTTTGTTACATGTTTTATAGTGTATATGGACTTATTAAGATATTTATTGGTTTCAGGAGAAATTAGAGCTAAAAGGGATGAAATGATGAAAAGGAATAAATTTGTGGGCTTTAAACCCAATTCGAAAATTACATGAATATGTGGGCAACGGTTTGCTTGCCAATCTAATGGGCCCACGAAATACAATAACTACATTAAATTGAGCAATCCAAATAAAGGAGCTTGCAATTCCAATTCCTAGCAAGCACAAGAATTAATGCAGCTCACGTTACTTCAGCAAGGTTGGAAAAGGTTTAAAGCAAAATAACTTCCTGAGCTAAACTAGTGGGCCACGTCAGCCTTGCCTTTTGTTAGCAGCAACCCACGAAAATGGAGCTTGGCAAATCATAACATGTGGGCCACGGACCAAAAGCTTGGAAAGGAGAAACAACTCACATCTTATTCTAGCAACTCATGAATTAATAAGCAATTAAATATGGGCCCAGGAAATAAACATCACAAGTCCACGAAAGCATCAACATGCAGCCTACGGTTCAACATGCTTTGAAAAGTTGAATTCAACAAGGAGTGCATGCAAATCATCAACATGCCACTCATTAGATGGGCCACGGTTTGATGTCCTTGAAGCTCACGAAATTGGTTACAATTTAAATCCTAGGATTCCTAGGCATATTACCAATTGGAAAAGGAGTCTAGCAGCCCAAAGTGGAGAAGGAAATCCCATCATGCCTAATCATCATCATCATCACGTGCATGCAAGCCCATTCCGAATGGGAGAAGGTTTCAAAAGTAATTAAAGGAATTGATCAACATGTGGGCCATGCTAAGAAGTCACCAGCTTGCAAAAGGAACTAGCTACTCACGGATTTCCAAGCCATGAATGGAAAAGGAATTTTAGTTGGTCACGAAAATAAGAAAGGGAGATGAGGGCTGCAAACTTAATGTTATTTTTTATGGAAACTAGTTATGTTTTGTAATTCCTATTAGGATTTGGATTCCTAGTTCTAATAGGATTTAGGTCTTTGTCTAACACTATAAATAGAGGATGATAGTCAAGCTTTTTAATTCATTCAATCTTCTACCAACTATCATACCTCATTGAAGTGCAGACTTGGAGCATGTCAGGCTAGTTTCTTTATTCAGTTCTAAAGGGAGGTGGAACCTTGTTACAAGTAATTAATTAATTGAGTATTATTATTTATTCCTTCTTGTATGAAATTTCTTCTGATAATCTGTTTTCATTGATTGCATGCTAATTGATCTAATTAATTTGATATGGCCAATTGAGTTAATTTAATCATTATCATATGCTAGATTAAGATTGGTATTACGTGTAATTGATATCTGTCTTCATCACAAGTAGTAAATTAGTGATACTAATTGTGGACAAGCTTTTGTGTATTGCTAAGATTATCAGAAAATAAGTTAAACAAATCGAGCTTATGTGTTTGTTGCTTGGATTAGCCTAATTCTCTATTTCTTAATGCTTCTATCATATTAAATCTAGAGAGCTTGTTCTAGGTTATATGCTAGTTGAATCTGGTGAAGAGCTTGTTTCATACAGTGAATATCTAAGGAGAATTTCGGATAGCAGAGCTTATTGTTATCTAGGGTTAATAGTTTCATTGAAGGGTAAAGAATAATAACTTGATTAATTGATTGCTGTGATTGGTTAAACTGAACTACAGAACTGAAGTTTTTACATATTTGGTTAATCTCTTTATTTAAATTCTGTTTTTCTTAGTTTAAAACAATTTCAAAAATCCCCCATCTTTATTTTCTGTTAAAATAATAGAATAAATCTAAAACAAACTTACTCTCTGTGGGATCGATCCTTGCTTACTACTGTGCTAATTATTTAAATTCGTGAAGTGAAAGTGAGGTTAATTTAGGAGTGTAAATGACAGCTCCCAGCCACGTTGTTTCTGCTGAAGGCATTAAAATGGATCCTACTAAGGTTGAGGCTATCACTAAATGGCCGAGACCTACTACTGTGACAGAGATTAAGAGTTTCTTGGGTTTAGCAGGGTATTATAAGAGATTTGTGGAAGGATTCTCTTTGCTTACTTTGCCATTAACTCAGTTGATGAAAAAGGGCACGAAGTTTGAGTGGAATGAGGAGCGTGAGAAGAGTTTCAAGGAGTTGAAGAAACGACTTGTGACAGCTCCTATACTTACATTGCCGTCGGGAACAGGAGGTTACCAAATTTATAGTGATCTTCTAAGAAGGTCTTGGGGTGTGTTTTGATGCAACACGGTAAGGTGATTGCTTATGCTTCTAGGCAGCTTAAACCTTACGAGGTGAACTGATAGTAGTGTGCATACAAGCCAATCATGTATGATGATAAAGCACGTACTTTGTAAACAATCTTATTTATTTATTAATGAAATATTCATTTATTACAGGCATTTAATTATCTACATGTTGCTGTTTTTATAATATGTAAATAACCCATAGTTTTAAGCAATGCTTTTAGAATCATGATGATGATCATGCTAATGAGATCTAAATTCTTAGAAAGTTTTAAAACTTAAATAGTTCCCAATCGTGGGATTACTAAAAAGGGGATTAGTAAATCCGGATAGATTGGTACATATGTGCTTGCTCATTGGATGAGGATGATTGATCTCATGATCATTTGTGTGGAGACACTAAAGCAAGTATGTAGGTGCTTATTGAAGAATAAGTTCACTGAACGTGATTCGCTATGGAATACCTAATGGAGTTTTACTCGCATGTCAATAGGAATTCCTAATGTGATAGTAGTACAAGTGATCCTTGGACTTGAGATCATCATAGTATCTTGTATGTAACAAATTATACTTTGACTTATTCCTTAAGACCTTTTAAGGCATATATAGGGTATGCTTGGGTATAATGAGTTACATATGGAGATAATGAATGATCAATAAAGAATCTACCACCTCTAGTAAAAGAGGAGATATGTCCCATGTGATTCGTTAAATGACAACCCAGGAATCCTTGGCCAAGGTGAAATGAAATTAGAAAGGAGTTTTTAATTTGCATTATTTGGAGTTGTGCATTTTCTAATCGAAATACATATAATTAAATAAAATAAGACTTGACAGTAAATCCATGTCTTATATTTAATTGGGACATTGTATGGTGGAAGGATTGAATTGTATGGTAACTATTAACTCACAGGTTCTTTTATGATTAATGTTGAAATCTATATTATCTGGAAAGTCGTTGATCGCTAGGGAGGCTTATCCCTATTGTAGAATAAATATTATTTATTTAAATAAATTATTAGTTTAATTTATTTATTTAAATAAGATTAAAATTATTTTAATTGATTTATTCACAACCGGTTTAATATGGAGAACCTAAAGGGTCACACCATAAAAGGAAGAATAATTATTTAAGAAGGTAATGGCATAATCGTAATAATGCATTAAGTATAATTAATTTAATCTATGGTGATAGAATAAATTAAATAGCTTAATGTTTATTATTTAATATTTTGGAAATATTAAATATAAATTAATAAGAGGAGTCTTATTAATATTATTACAATTATTATTATTTTAATTTCTAAAGGAGTTTAGTAATTAATTTAATATTTAGTACTCTCATTTATTCCTAATAAGATTAGGAGACAAATTAATTAAATGAATTTAATTAATTATTCCCATGTGGTGGGAAGCCTAAATTAATTAAAGGAGTTTAATTAATTAAAAGAAATCCCATGTCTAATAGGATTAGAAGGGTTGACCAATGTCTATATAAGAGAAGTCTTATAATAGATATTAGATTGATGCAATTCCAATTGTTGGAGAGTACTCCTTTTTCTATAGAGGATAGAAAACTAAGGTTAAGCCAAACACCCTCCTTCTTGATAATTCATCTTCCTTGGTGGATCACCTCTAGAGGCCAAACACTTGGGTGGCTAACGTTGATCAAAGGAAGGAATCTAACCCGGAAATTCAAGGAGATCACGAAGAACAAGGAGTTGAACTAGTACCTGTGGAAGCTTCGTTCTACAAGGGTATGATTCCATAACTTCTTATTTATCGTTTTAAATTAATAATTTGCATAAAGGATGATCCGGGTAATGGTTTTGTAGAAATTTTTTAAACTCTGATATACCATGCTTCCGCTAATTTTTGCAATTTGATTGCGTCACGATTTCGTACAAACCCAACAGTGGCATCAGAGCCAAATCTTTATGCAATTATTAATTTATTTTTGATTTCATATACATATGGGTATGTATTTAAAATAATTTATTGGGCATAATTTTATTGTATAAAATTATATTTTTTTTTTTAAAAAAAAAAAAGAAAAAAAAAAGAAAGAAAAAAAAAAGACTTTTTTTGGGAAGAATCACAATTTTTTTTTTTGTGCTAATCTTGAATTCTGCAAAGAAAAGGTGTTGTCTCTTTCTTACTCCAAAAAGAAGGTGACCCATCAGGAAAGAACTTTTTTAATAAACCTGCAGGACTCTTTTAATAAAAGAAGGTGACTTTTTTTAAAAAAATAAAAAATAAATATGATATATTTATATATTATATTCTAAATAATTTTATAATTAAAATAAAGAGTTTATTTTAATCTTGAAATTGGATTTCATGCAATTTAAAATTGCCCATTAAATGATACTCATATATATATGGAATGTTTTAATTCATGAGATGAATATTTATTTATTGATATATATGGTGATATGTATGAAAATAAATGGGGATTGATTATGGACTATTTGACCAATGTGATTGGATTTTATTTTAGTTGAATGCTTGAATGAATGGGTTTTATTAAATGGGGTCTGCGTACCTCGTCTTCTCTAATTTTTTTTTCTTGATGTAAAATTCTATCTCCCTCCTATGTACTTCCCCTTGACTGTTGATCAAGGTTTCTATTTAAATTAAATAGTTTAATGTAATAGAAATAGTTAGAATTATCTTTAAAAATTGGAGACCAAGGAGCAAGGAGCGCGTGAAGACCCGTTTGTATGGAGCCCGAGTTTAAATGTAATAGTTGTATTTAAATTTAAATTCTTGCACTCCTAGGTTTGACCTTTTGGTTCACTTGGTGGCTCTAGTGAACCAAACTAGAATAAAAGTCCATAATCAATCCGGGTAGAATATAATATTCTATATTGCATGCTAAATATTATATATATTATATTTTATGCAAACATGCTTCGCATGTTTAATAAAATGACGCGTATTTTATATATATATGTGCATGCGCGCTAAACAAGATGAGACAAATAATAACAAACCCCTCAAAGAAATAATATTAAGTCGAAGCGTTCAAATGATATTTGGAATATCGAACGTCGCCTTCTAGCATGATAAATTAATAGAGTATTAAATATTTAATATGAGCTTGTTGTGCTATCCACAAGGCGAGTATTGCGTATTTAAGATGTTAATTAATCACATTTGATGCTTATCAAGAAAATTGAACGATCTAGTCTTGTTGTGCTATCCACAAGGACGAACATTTTTCTTTTTTGAATTTATGGAAGTGCTAGGCTGGACTTAACTTAAATCATTTTAGTTCGGATGTGCACACACTTGACCATTATGATTTAAGAGGCAAAATAAAAGGAGTTATATAGTGTTGTAATTGACAAGAGTTGTCTACCTATTTATTTGTATATCGCTTGTTGTGCTATCCACAAGGTTATATACATTTGAAATGGGATCCTTATTCTCACTAGCAAATCTTTAATTAGATGTTGCCGAACTATATAAGTGAGGGTAATATAGTTTGATAAAAATAGTGGGAGATACCAATTTAAAATAAAGACCTAAATTTATTTTGGTATGCAAAATTAATAAAATGAATGTTTGCTAAAATGTTGTTTTTCACATGCAGAATTTTAAAAATGTCAAAATCACTAATTTCACTGCGAAGCATACTTGATGCTAATAAGCTTACCGGGCCGAATTATACGGACTGGCCAAGAAATCTGAGAATAGTTCTCACTACTGAAAAGATTTCTTATGTCCTAAACTCACATGTCCCTGGAACTGTTCCAAAAACAACCTCTGAGGAAGAGATTGCCACCATTGTAAAGTGGCAAGATGATGCATCTGTAGCTCAATGCATCATGCTCGCATCCATGAATAACGAGCTTCAGCGTCAGCAAGAAAACATGGATGCTCCTACTATGTTGATTCACCTCAAGGAGTTGTATGGTGAACAAAGTAGGACTGCTAGATATGAGATATCTAAGGAGCTCTTCCGATCTTGGATGACCAAGGGCAAGGTGAACATAAAGGAACAAAAGAAATCTGATCCAGCTAGCAAAGGAATGTGCTTCCATTGCAACGAGCCGGGTCATTGGAAGAAAAACTGCAAGAAGTTTCTGGCAGACAAGAAGCTTGGAGAAGCTTCGACTTCCAATCAAGGTTTGTTCATGATTGAAATTAATTTTTCAGAAAGTCAAAATTCTACTTGGGTATTGGATACCGGCTGTGGTTCTCACATATGTAATAATGTGAAGGGACTGGTCAGAAGTAGAAAGCTGAACAATGATGAGGTGATCCTACGAGTAGGGAATGGAGCAAAGGTTGCTGCATTAGCTGTAGGAACTTATTATTTAGCAATGCCTTCGGGTAAGTCCATTTATCTTAATAATTGTTATTATGTTCCGAATATTATTAAAAACATTATTTCAATTTCTGTATTGGATATGGAAGGATTTAACGTTGTTATAAAGAACAATAGTTGTTCTATTTATAAAGACGATGTTTTATATGGTATTGGAAATTTGCGAAATGGACTTTATACACTTGACTTACAAGAAAATATATTTCAAATTGAACAAGCTAAGAAAAGGAAAAGAGATGATATTAATTATACCTACATGTGGCACTGTAGACTCGGTCATATCAATGAAACAAGATTATCCAAGTTGCATAAAGATGGGCTCCTCGAGCTATCCGATTATGAATCATATCCAACTTGTGAATCTTGTCTCATGGGTAAAATGACTAAATCTCCTTTTAGTGGAAGAGGAGAAAGAGTTACAGAGTTGTTGACATTGATTCACACAGACGTTTGTGGGCCTATGACAACAAGTGCACGGGGTGGGTATTCTTATTTTATTACTTTCACTGATGATCACTCAAGATTTGGATATGTGTATTTAATGAAATACAAGTCAGAATCATTTGAAAAGTTCAAAGAGTTCAGAAGTGAAGTAGAGAAACAAACGGGCAAGAGTATAAAGATACTTCGATCAGATCGAGGCGGAGAATACTTAAGCAGTGAGTTTCTCAATTGTCTCAAAGAAAATGGTATAATCTCACAATGGACTCCTCCAGGTACACCACAGTTAAATGGAGTATCTGAAAGGAGAAATCGAACACTGTTAGACATGGTTCGATCCATGATGAGTTTTACCGACCTTCCAATTTTCTTCTGGGGATATGCCCTAGAAACGGCTGCATACCTACTTAACAAGGTACCTACCAAATCCGCCCCAAAGACTCCATATGAGATGTGGAAGGGAAGGAAACCAAATCTTAAGCATGTTAAGACTTGGGGTTGTCCAGCTTATGTCAAAAAGTTTGAACATGATAAGCTACAGACTAAATCCGAAAAGTGTAGATTTGTGGGATACCCTAAAGAAACTGTAGGGTATTATTTCTATCATCCAACTGATCAAAAGGTGTTTGTTGCGAAACATGCTGCCTTCTTGGAAAAGGAGTTTATCCATGAAGGGGTCAGTGGGAGTAAGATATATCTTGAAGAAGCTCAAGAACCACAAATTACCACGGATCAAAGTCAGGTACCTGACCAAGTAGAAGAACCTACTATACCACACCCTGTTCGTAAATCTGGAAGAGTACCGAAGATACCTGAGAGGTATGGATTCGTTATAGAGGATGACGATGAGGTACGCATCATGAATGATGATGATCCATTGAATTACGAACAGGCCATGAGTAATAAAGACTCAGGGAAATGGCTTGAAGCCATGAAATCCGAAATGGACTCCATGTATGAAAACAAAGTATGGACTTTGGTTTCACCACCTGAAGGCATTAAGCCTATTGGGTGTAAATGGGTCTTTAAAAGAAAGACTGGAGCGGACGGCAAGGTGGAGACCTATAAGGCCCGACTGGTTGCAAAAGGTTTCAAACAAAGACAAGGAAGTTGATTATGATGAAACCTTTTCACCAGTAGCTATGCTCAAGTCCATTCGGATTTTGCTTGCGATTGCAGCTTATAACGACTATGAGATCTGGCAGATGGACGTGAAAACGGCCTTCCTCAATGGGAAACTTGAGGAGGATGTGTATATGACACAGCCAGAGGGATTTGTTTCAAAGGTTGGAATAAATCAAGTCTGTAAGCTGCAACGATCCATTTATGGATTGAAGCAAGCTTCTCGTAGATGGAACATTCGTTTTGATGAGACAATCAAAGAGTTTGATTTTATCAAAAATGACGATGAACCATGTGTGTACAAGAAGGTTAGTGGGAGCGCAGTTTCATTCCTTGTATTATATGTTGATGATATATTACTGATAGGGAATGACATTCCTATGCTACAATCGATTAAAATCTGGTTATCTAAACACTTCTCCATGAAGGACTTGGGAGAAGCATCCTATATTTTGGGGATAAAGATCTATAGAGATAGATCTAAAAGGATGCTTGGTTTATCCCAAGGAACGTACATTGATGCAATGCTAAAGAGATTTAGCATGGAAGATTCCAAAAGAGGTCTCATGCCGATGAGCCATGGAATACATCTCTCCAAGAAACAGGCCCCAAAGACACCTGAGGAGAGAGACCGTAATGAGTAAGATCTCCTTATGCTTCTGCAATAGGATCTATCATGTACAGTATGATATGTACTAGACCGGATGTTGCTCATTCACTTAGTGTAATGAGCAGATACCAGTCGAATCCAGGAGAAGAGCACTGGAAGGCAAGTGAAGAATATCCTAAAATACTTGAGAAGGACTAAGGATATTTTTCTTGTCTACGGTGGGTCTGAATTAAAACTCGAGGGCTTCACAGACTCAAGTTTTCAAACGGACCAAGATGACAGTAAATCTGTTTCGGGGTATGTTTTTACCTTGAACGGAGGCGCAGTGAGTTGGAAGAGTTCCAAGCAGCAAACAGTTGCTGATTCAGTGACAGAGGCAGAGTATATAGCTGCAAGTGAAGCTGCAAAGGAAGCTGTTTGGATGAAGAAGTTCATAACTGAACTTGGTGTGGTTCCTAGCATTGGAGAAGCAGTTCCCATTTACTGTGACAACACAGGAGCAGTTGCACAGGCTAAGGAACCGAGGTCTCATCAGAAATCTAAACACGTGTTGCGGCGATTTCATTTGATCAGGGAGATCATTGAAAGAGGAGACGTCACCTTGGAGAGTGTAGACTCTCAAGACAACATTGCAGATCCATTTACTAAAGCTTTAACACAACAGCAGTTTGATCGTCACTTAGAGAAGATGGGTATGAGATACCATGACGATTGGCTTTAGTGCAAGTGGGAGATTGATAGTAGTGTGCATACAAGCCAATCATGTATGATGATAAAGCACGTACTTTGTAAACAATCTTATTTATTTATTAATGAAATATTCATTTATTACAGGCATTTAATTATCTACATGTTGCTGTTTTTATAATATGTAAATAACCCATAGTTTTAAGCAATGCTTTTAGAATCATGATGATGATCATGCTAATGAGATCTAAATTCTTAGAAAGTTTTAAAACTTAAATAGTTCCCAATCGTGGGATTACTAAAAAGGGGATTAGTAAATCCGGATAGATTGGTACATATGTTGCTTGCTCATTGGATGAGGATGATTGATCTCATGATCATTTGTGTGGAGACACTAAAGCAAGTATGTAGGTGCTTATTGAAGAATAAGTTCACTGAACGTGATTCGCTATGGAATACCTAATGGAGTTTTACTCGCATGTCAATAGGAATTCCTAATGTGATAGTAGTACAAGTGATCCTTGGACTTGAGATCATCATAGTATCTTGTATGTAACAAATTATACTTTGACTTATTCCTTAAGACCTTTTAAGGCATATATAGGGTATGCTTGGGTATAATGAGTTACATATGGAGATAATGAATGATCAATAAAGAATCTACCACCTCTAGTAAAAGAGGAGATATGTCCCATGTGATTCGTTAAATGACAACCCAGGAATCCTTGGCCAAGGTGAAATGAAATTAGAAAGGAGTTTTTAATTTGCATTATTTGGAGTTGTGCATTTTCTAATCGAAATACATATAATTAAATAAAATAAGACTTGACAGTAAATCCATGTCTTATATTTAATTGGGACATTGTATGGTGGAAGGATTGAATTGTATGGTAACTATTAACTCACAGGTTCTTTTATGATTAATGTTGAAATCTATATTATCTGGAAAGTCGTTGATCGCTAGGGAGGCTTATCCCTATTGTAGAATAAATATTATTTATTTAAATAAATTATTAGTTTAATTTATTTATTTAAATAAGATTAAAATTATTTTAATTGATTTATTCACAACCGGTTTAATATGGAGAACCTAAAGGGTCACACCATAAAAGGAAGAATAATTATTTAAGAAGGTAATGGCATAATCGTAATAATGCATTAAGTATAATTAATTTAATCTATGGTGATAGAATAAATTAAATAGCTTAATGTTTATTATTTAATATTTTGGAAATATTAAATATAAATTAATAAGAGGAGTCTTATTAATATTATTACAATTATTATTATTTTAATTTCTAAAGGAGTTTAGTAATTAATTTAATATTTAGTACTCTCATTTATTCCTAATAAGATTAGGAGACAAATTAATTAAATGAATTTAATTAATTATTCCCATGTGGTGGGAAGCCTAAATTAATTAAAGGAGTTTAATTAATTAAAAGAAATCCCATGTCTAATAGGATTAGAAGGGTTGACCAATGTCTATATAAGAGAAGTCTTATAATAGATATTAGATTGATGCAATTCCAATTGTTGGAGAGTACTCCTTTTCTATAGAGGATAGAAAACTAAGGTTAAGCCAAACACCCTCCTTCTTGATAATTCATCTTCCTTGGTGGATCACCTCTAGAGGCCAAACACTTGGGTGGCTAACGTTGATCAAAGGAAGGAATCTAACCCGGAAATTCAAGGAGATCACGAAGAACAAGGAGTTGAACTAGTACCTGTGGAAGCTTCGTTCTACAAGGGTATGATTCCATAACTTCTTATTTATCGTTTTAAATTAATAATTTGCATAAAGGATGATCCGGGTAATGGTTTTGTAGAAATTTTTTAAACTCTGATATACCATGCTTCCGCTAATTTTTGCAATTTGATTGCGTCACGATTTCGTACAAACCCAACATGAACTACCCCACACATGATTTGGAGTTGGTAGCGGTGATCTTTGCTCTAATAATTTGGAGGCACTATTTGTGACGCCCCCAAATCTGGGTCCCCAGAACCTCGGACCTGATACGTTACGATACATCATTTCTATAACTATTGCGGAAGATATAAACATAAATTGTTTATACAATAACTTTTACAACGTAATTACCAAGGTCTGTAACCTTAACTTAATACCTGAATTCAATATTCTACTCGACATACAATGTCATTAGCATATAATACTATTACAAGTTTTATCTGTATGACAAACCAATGCTGGAACTGTCTTTGACTTTGCGTGTATCTGATTTATTCATCCTAATCTGCAATGTTTATCATGATATAGCAAGGGTGAGCAACAAGTTTGCCCAACAAGTTTAAGTTCAAGGAAAGATATATCATGATTGAAAGAATGAACAATAAGCTGGCTGACTTTCAACAAAATAACAATTATGAAATAACATGAATCAATTTTAGTAACTGAACGACCGAGACAATAAAATGAATGGTCAATAATGAACATAAATAAATCAACTGGACCAAATGGTAATGAAGGTGATCAGCCTTTCATACCTGATGAACACATGCAATATGCACAACGTGCGAATCAATAATTCATAGACGTGATGTAATCAACAAGGATTAACCACTAGCATAATTGAAGAATCATAACTCAAGGTTGAGTTAAAGAAAACTTGCCTTTATCGCCGACTACTGCTACGCAATCTAGTTAGCTTCATTTGAAGACCTAATATTGATAATATCGATCTCCCAATTAGAATAATATCATCGCAATAACTATTGCTAATTGCAGTTATAAAATAACCTAAACACATTATCACATAATCTTATCGGTCAACAGAACACATAAGACCTAGTATCAAGATAAACTATTTCAGTCTGAGTTGAGTTCAGTACTATTTCGACATCCCGATTGCCTAATCGGATATTTATCGAGCGTATTATCAATAAGACTCTACTTAAACTGGTTTACAATTATCTTAGATAATTTATTTATCAGTCAAAATAATTTTCAAAGTCTTGTAATAATTTTTGAATAATTATTATCATTTATTAAGATTTTTCAATCATCAATATCATATTTATATGATTTAAATACCACAATATTCCATTATCATTAATATTTATTTAATATTAAATACTAATGAAATATATGTCATAATATTATGATATATTTATAATATCTCAAAGTATTTTTAATACTTTATTATTTCTTTTAAATGATTTTAAAGTAATTAAAAATCATTATTAAATAACTGCCATTAATATTAAAATATTAATGTATTTATTGACCAAATATCAAAAGTTATATTTTATAACTTAAAATAATTTTTATAACCTTTAAATCATTTTTATATGATTTTTAAAACATTAATTCTATTTTTCCATAATTTATTTAATATAATTATTAAATAAATCAATCACTGCCAATATTAATTTATTAATTAAATTCATCACAAAATATTAAAAGTCATTAAAAATAACTTAAAATATTTTTCTTATACCATAATATATTTTTAAATGATTTTTCAAGTATTAAAATCATTTTTAACTAACTTATTTAATATTATAATTAAATAAATTAAATACCATTAATATTCCAAAAAATATTACATATTATTGAAATATATTCAAAATTATTAAAAACCCATTTTTAGGCTTTAATATAATTTTTAGGAATTTATTATAAATTTTTTTATAATTAAAAACTATTTTTCTCTATTTATTAAATAAAATAATTAATTTTATAATTAAACTGTCGCTAAAGGGTGCCTATAGCGACAAAACTGTCGCTATAGGTGTTCTTGAGCATGTCAGAACCTTCAAAGGCAGTCACATGGTTACTAGTTTGACCACTTCAAATTTAATGTTCTTGATGTTATCTGGGCAGATAATGGTGTTAAGCATGTATTATAAGTGTAATACTACAACTACATACTAATTTCATGGCCAAAACATATCAAATAAGCAAGATCTAAGCTCCAGAAAAACTTGTCAGAGATGTTCTTCATTTCTGGGTTTTCCAGAAATGAAGAACAGTTGCTGGGTCCTACTTTCCAAGCCTTGAATCTTTGAGTTCCAGGCTTTGTTTGTGTGAAATAATGGTTCAATCATGTAGAAGAGATGTCAAGGTACAATTATCATGCACTAGATCAGTTTAAATATAACAAAATCTCAAGATTTGAGCCGGTCAAACCTTGTCAGAAATCTGTTCTTGACTAATTCTGGGTTTTCCAGAAATTCATAAGGCAGATGGTCAACCCTTGTTTGACCATCCACATCTTTGATTATGTACATGATTTTGGTGATCTAATGGTATGGATATGTAGTACATATGTCAGAATACAACATCACTACAACAACATAGCCTAACTACTAAACGGGTGCAAGATCAAAGCCCTCAAAAATGGCTGTCAGGCTTTCTGGGTTTCTGGGGATTTTCTGGGTTGCCCAGAAATCAGTCCCCATGGTTGGTCAACCATGTTTGACCACTCATATCTTGAGATCTAAACATGGTTTGGACTTGATTCCACTTTCAGTCTACTCTCCTCATGGCTTAGAACAAGTCTATAACTCAAAACACAACAAACAACTAACAGGTAAAGATCTATGGGCCCTGACATATGGCTGTCAGGCCATATTTTAGGGTTCATGATCAGTTTTGAAAAACTTGATTTTCGTGCCTCTAGATGTTATGGATCTAAGATATAACAACCCAGGTCACTATATAACACCCTTATACACTGTTCTAAGCAACAAACAACAACATTAACATAAATCTTTAAGAATTTCTAAAATTTAGAGTTTATACCACTTTGATGCTTTGATCTTGAATCTGATCATTGATGTTTGTTCTTGGCAAGCTAACACATGATATTAGCTTAACTTTTCACTCACTCTCACTCTATATTTTGAAGTTTGAAGAGATAGAAGGTTTTGGCAAGAATGAGAGATAAAGTCAAGCTTTTCTAACTTTTTTTCTTTTTTCTTTAAATTTTAGATTCAATGTATCTAATCTAGCAAGTTGGCTGAGATTTGTTGATATATTGAGCACATGGAAGATAGTAGTTGGTGACCTACCAATATTTTGGCAAGATTTGCAAGTTATGTCAAAATAATGCAACAAGGGTAAATGGGTCATTTGTCTTGTAAATTTAATGGCACTTTAGACATTTACTACAACCCTTAGGGTTTGACCCTTAGGGTTTAACCCTAAAGTTAAAGAAAAATAATTTTTTAGGATTTTCTAATTAGGTTTTAAAAATAGAAAATTAAGATTTCTAAATCATAATTAGGTTTTCCTAATTATCTTAAGATTTCCTAATCACATTAGGGCTTGTTAATTAGGATCAAGATTTTCTAATTAACATTAAAATTGCTAAATTAACAATTAAGTTTTCCCTAATTGTACATTAGGGTTTCTAATCCAGAAATTAGGGTTTTCTAATTAATTAATTAGGGTTATCCCTAATTAGTTATTATTCAATAACACTTAGTATCTATACTTAACTTTTAAATTCCCATATTAGGGTTTTCATATTTTGAATTAGGGTTTTGGATTCCCGGAACTGAAATTAGGGTTTTCAGAGCCGGTATTAGGGTTTTTTTTAATCATTCGTTAGGTTTTTTTCTAACTGAACGCCGATGTTCTTAATATATGATTAGGGTTTGCCACTAATATAATTTATCTGGTCAACCCTTGACCCTTAACCAAATATTGTACACATATACAATTACTGTACACAAAACATATACACTTATACACTTAACCTTGTAAGTCTTCACCAAAAATTTTTAAATCCATAAAAATCCTTCATAATAATGTCAAATCCATACACTTATTTTCTGTCTAGGTCTATTATTTAACCTTTAATCCATCATTTAAAATTTTAATAATTGTCCAAATTTTTGGGTTGTCACATTCACCCCTTCTTCTAAGAATTTCGTCCCCGAAATTACAGCCTACAAATCCCTACTTCCTTCATTCATCAAAACTAGGTTTTCAACTTAATCTTTATCTGATTTCCTGAATACATATGCCTTCCTTCTATGAGGAACTATTCAATCATCACTTTCTACCCAGACTTCTCCCCAAGGAGTTAAAAAAAAAACTTTTCATATTATGCCGAGGGGTCATATAGACCATGAACTCTCAGGTTTAACGGTATTCACCGCAACCAATTCTGTAAACATGTTGTACTAGGTGATCAGCCTAGTACAGATACGAGTACGTTAGGTGATCAGCCTACCATACCCTACGTCATGCATAACGTATTAATCATGTCTAGCGAATATTTACGCTACTAGATTGGATTATTTTATCCAAACAACATAGTTCACCTAAGTCTTATCATAGGATTCCGCACCAAAATAATTTGGTTCGGGATAAATTCTCAATGAAATACTTGAATTTTCATAAACATTTGCCTAGCTGAATCAAATAGCTTAGACGCATATCAATAATTCGAATATCAATCAAAACATTTGTCTAGCCACTATAATTGGCATTGATTTTTCTTTAACTGGTTTAAAATTCTGAAAATTATTTTATGACGTCATTATGCCGCACTGTATTTACAGTCCGTTGAAGATTCCATCATTTTTGCGACTTTGTCATAAAACAATATACCATAGTGGGCTGACGATCTTTAGATCACATCCAACACTAGGTAAAACTGTATTAAAAACTCCATCGTTTTTATCATCTTTGCACCAGGTTTCATGATGCATTAGTGATAAAAAAAAATACGTTTTGATATTTTAAATAATCTTTGTCTAGCCGAAACAATTACCGTAGACTTTTCTTTAAACGGTTCAAAAATCTTTAAAAATTAGGTTGTGTTATCATTCCACAGGTAACGAGGTGTTAGTGGTACGAAGCCCACTTCTACACAATTGTAACCATGTGTTGATGATAACAAAATTCATTTATATTTGTAAAGGCACATCAGTACGAATTTAGCTTGATGTCAAAAATTTTGAAGTCTAGCACAGCTAGAAGATTTGGAATAGCCTATGCTTCCACCATCAACTTCACTTTCTAATGATCAATTGCTTAATAAATCTATCTATTTCTATGATCCTTAATTCACCGTTCACACAATTCTATATCCCAGTACAGTTCATAAAACATGCCACACGTTATGAGTTCAGGAACTTTTCACAATCATATGGGTTTAGGAACTTATCCTAGTCAGACCAAAATCGTCCATTCACTGAGGGGTTCCATCATACGATTATGAGTCACGAACTTACCATAAGTGTGAGTTAAAAGAACTCGCACCTAATATTATATTTTCTATCTATCCATTATACACATGGGAAAAGAATCACCTTCTCAACATACATATAGCGAATAGCGCGACACCAACATTTCAATGATTATCAATATAACAAGCTAAGTGGTTGTCGAACCAAACACAATTCTCTGCCCATACAAAGAATTGGTCAACTCAGCCACTAATCAAATAGGAAGCTAAGCGGTCCTAAAACCAAGCATAAATTCCCCGCCCATACAAGAAATCATACAACTTAGCTACTAACATGAGTCCTCAATTGAAATCCCACCTATTCATAGTTCTTTCTTTACTAGATACGAATTTCATTTAATTCATATCTCATCATCCTTTTCAACTCTTTTGAGTTTAACTCATACTATTTCATAGTACCATTCTGCTATAAAGTTTTCAATCAAACAAATGATCATCTATCCTTCTATGACCTTATCAGATCACGTGGTGATCTAATACTATAATCGTATTATATTACAATTCTTTCCTATCATATGATCGTTTTGTTTTACGATCTCTTGCCCTTTACACTTTTAGTCTTTTAGACTCTATCTATTCATTACTACTGTTCATCTTTCAGAGTTAGGTAACTCTGGATCTTTATTACTTGTCATGATTCTTCTTTGAATCTTATTGACTT
Source organism: Panax stipuleanatus (assembly GCA_020205555.1). Taxonomy (NCBI): domain Eukaryota; kingdom Viridiplantae; phylum Streptophyta; class Magnoliopsida; order Apiales; family Araliaceae; genus Panax; species Panax stipuleanatus. The sequence continues at coordinate 52,053,574 of CM035122.1, forward strand.
ACGAATACCTTGCCCAAATTCATCGCTTAAATTTTAAACTCTATTTGAGTTTATTCCTTATCTTTATCCCTGCGGTTATAGCCTAAGGTAACCCTACCTAAGGTTTATAACCTACAGCTTTGATACCAACTGTGACGCCCCCAAATCCGGGTCCCCAGAACCTCGGACCTGATACGTTACGATACATCATTTCTATAACTATTGCGGAAGATATAAACATAAATTGTTTATACAATAACTTTTACAACGTAATTACCAAGGTCTGTAACCTTAACTTAATACCTGAATTCAATATTCTACTCGACATACAATGTCATTAGCATATAATACTATTACAAGTTTTATCTGTATGACAAACCAATGCTGGAACTGTCTTTGACTTTGCGTGTATCTGATTTATTCATCCTAATCTGCAATGTTTATCATGATATAGCAAGGGTGAGCAACAAGTTTGCCCAGCAAGTTTAAGTTCAAGGAAAGATATATCATGATTGAAAGAATGAACAATAAGCTGACTGACTTTCAACAAAATAACAATTATGAAATAACATGAATCAATTTTAGTAACTGAACGACCGAGACAATAAAATGAATGGTCAATAATGAACATAAATAAATCAACTGGACCAAATGGTAATGAAGGTGATCAGCCTTTCATACCTGATGAACACATGCAATATGCACAACGTGCGAATCAATAATTCATAGACGTGATGTAATCAACAAGGATTAACCACTAGCATAATTGAAGAATCATAACTCAAGGTTGAGTTAAAGAAAACTTGCCTTTATCGCCGACTACTGCTACGCAATCTAGTTAGCTTCATTTGAAGACCTAATATTGATAATATCGATCTCCCAATTAGAATAATATCATCGCAATAACTATTGCTAATTGCAGTTATAAAATAACCTAAACACATTATCACATAATCTTATCGGTCAACAGAACACATAAGACCTAGTATCAAGATAAACTATTTCAGTCTGAGTTGAGTTCAGTACTATTTCGACATCCCGATTGCCTAATCGGATATTTATCGAGCCTATTATCAATAAGACTCTACTTAAACTGGTTTACAATTATCTTAGATAATTTATTTATCAGTCAAAATAATTTTCAAAGTCTTGTAATAATTTTTGAATAATTATTATCATTTATTAAGATTTTTCAATCATCAATATCATATTTATATGATTTAAATACCACAATATTCCATTATCATTAATATTTATTTAATATTAAATACTAATGAAATATATGTCATAATATTATGATATATTTATAATATCTCAAAGTATTTTTAATACTTTATTATTGCTTTTAAATGATTTTAAAGTAATTAAAAATCATTATTAAATAACTGCCATTAATATTAAAATATTAATGTATTTATTGACCAAATATCAAAAGTTATATTTTATAACTTAAAATAATTTTTATAACCTTTAAATCATTTTTATATGATTTTTAAAACATTAATTCTATTTTTCCATAATTTATTTAATATAATTATTAAATAAATCAATCACTGCCAATATTAATTTATTAATTAAATTCATCACAAAATATTAAAAGTCATTAAAAATAACTTAAAATATTTTTCTTATACCATAATATATTTTTAAATGATTTTTCAAGTATTAAAATCATTTTTAACTAATTTATTTAATATTATAATTAAATAAATTAAATACCATTAATATTCCAAAAAATATTAAATATTATTGAAATATATTCAAAATTATTAAAAACCCATTTTTAGGCTTTAATATAATTTTTAGGAATTTATTATAAATTTTTTTATAATTAAAAACTATTATTCTCTATTTATTAAATAAAATAATTAATTTTATAATTAAACTGTCGCTAAAGGGTGCCTATAGCGACAAAACTGTCGCTATAGGTGTTCTTGAGCATGTTAGAACCTTCAAAGGCAGTCACAAGGTTACTAGTTTGACCACTTCAAATTTAATGTTCTTGATGTTATCTGGGCAGATAATGGTGTTAAGCATGTATTATAAGTGTAATACTACAACTACATACTAATTTCATGGCCAAAACATATCAAATAAGCAAGATCTAAGCTCCAGAAAAACTTGTCAGAGATGTTCTTCATTTCTGGGTTTTCCAGAAATGAAGAACAGTTGCTGGGTCCTACTTTCCAAGCCTTGAATCTTTGAGTTCCATGCTTTGTTTGTGTGAAATAATGGTTCAATCATGTAGAAGATATGTCAGGGTACAATTATCATGCACTAGATCAGTTTAAATATAACAAAATCTCAAGATTTGAGCCGATCAAACCTTGTCAGAAATCTGTTCTTGACTAATTCTGGGTTTTCCAGAAATTCATAAGGCAGATGGTCAACCCTTGTTTGACCATCCACATCTTTGATTATGTACATGATTTTGGTGATCTAATGGTATGGATATGTAGTACATATGTCAGAATACAACATCACTACAACAACATAGCCTAACTACTAATAGGGTGCAAGATCAAAGCCCTCAAAAATGGCTGTCAGGCTTTCTGGGTTTCTGGGGATTTTCTGGGTTGCCCAGAAATCAGTCCCCATGGTTGGTCAACCATGTTTGACCACTCATATCTTGAGATCTAAACATGGTTTGGACTTGATTCCACTTTCAGTCTACTCTCCTCATGGCTTAGAACAAGTCTATAACTCAAAACACAACAAACAACTAACAGGTAAAGATCTATGGGCCCTGACATATGGCTGTCAGGCCATATTTTAGGGTTCATGATCAGTTTTGAAAAACTTGATTTTCGTGCCTCTAGATGTTATGGATCTAAGATATAACAACCCAGGTCACTATATAACACCCTTATACACTGTTCTAAGCAACAAACAACAATATTAACATAAATCTTTAAGAATTTCTAAAATTTAGAGTTTATACCACTTTGATGCTTTGATCTTGAATCTGATCATTGATGTTTGTTCTTGGCAAGCTAACACATGATCTTAGCTTAACTTTTCACTCACTCTCACTCTATATTTCGAAGTTTGAAGAGATAGAAGGTTTTGGCAAGAATGAGAGATAAAGTCAAGCTTTTCTAACTTTTTTTCTTTTTTCTTTAAATTTTAGATTCAATGTATCTAATCTAGCAAGTTGGCTGAGATTTGTTGATATATTGAGCACATGGGAGATAGTAGTTGGTGACCTACCAATATTTTGGCAAGATTTGCAAGTTATGTCAAAATAATGCAACAAGGGTAAATGGGTCATTTGTCTTGTAAATTTAATGGCACTTTAGACATTTACTACAACCCTTAGGGTTTGACCCTTAGGGTTTAACCCTAAGGTTAAAGAAAAATAATTTTTTTAGGATTTTCTAATTAGGTTTTAAAAATAGAAAATTAAGATTTCTAAATCATAATTAGGTTTTCCTAATTATCTTAAGATTTCCTAATCACATTAGGGCTTGTTAATTAGGATCAAGATTTTCTAATTAACATTAAAATTGCTAAATTAACAATTAAGTTTTCCCTAATTGTACATTAGGGTTTCTAATCCAGAAATTAGGGTTTTCTAATTAATTAATTAGGGTTATCCCTAATTAGTTATTATTCAATAACACTTAGTATCTATACTTAACTTTTAAATTCCCATATTAGGGTTTTCATATTTTGAATTAGGGTTTTGGATTCCCGGAACTGAAATTAGGGTTTTCAGAGCCGGTATTAGGTTTTTTTTATCATTCGTTAGGTTTTTTTCTAACTGAACGCCGATGTTCTTAATATAAGATTAGGGTTTGCCACTAATATAATTTATCTGGTCAACCCTTGACCCTTAACCAAATATTGTACACATATACAATTACTGTACACAAAACATATACACTTATACACTTAACCTTGTAAGTCTTCACCAAAAATTTTTAAATCCATAAAAATCCTTCATAATAATGTCAAATCCATACACTTATTTTCTGTCTAGGTCTATTATTTAACCTTTAATCCATCATTTAAAATTTTAATAATTGTCCAAATTTTTGGGTTGTCACACTATTTGTATGGAGAGACTTGTGATATCTTCACTGATCACAAAAGTCTTAAATACATTTTCACTCAAAAAGAGCTTAACATGAAGCAGAGGCGTTGGTTGGAGCTTCTAAAAGATTATGATGCGAGGATTCAGTATAACCTAGGGAAGGCAATTGTGGTTGCAGATGCTCTTAGCCGAAAGAGTTCAGGAAATGTAGCAGCTCTTATTACACAACCTCAGCTTATTTCGGATATGGAGCAGCTAGAGTTGGAGTTGTATGTGCAAGGTTCAGATGGGAATTTGACCGGGTATGAGAGTGGAGCCATCTCTTATTTCTAGAGTTAAAGAAGCTCAAAAGGAAGATGGGAAATTGTGGAGTATGGCGTAGAATCTGGTTGAGGGCAAGCAGCCCGACTTTCATATTGATGACCATGGTGTGATTTGGTTGGGTGAGAGGTTGCGTGTACCGTCTGATCCATTCATTCGGGAGGCGGTTTTGGCGAAGGCTCATAGTTCGTCATTTTTAATTCATCCAGGTTCTACAAAGATGTACAGGATCTGAAGGAAATTTTTTAGTGGAATGGGATGAAGCGAGATGTGGCTGAATACGTTGGGAAGTGCCTCACTTGTCAACAAGTGAAGATAGAACATCAACGAGCTAGTGGTTTACTGGTACAGTTAGACATTCCAGTGTGGAAGTGGGAGGATATCACGATGGATTTTGTGACTGGTTTGTAGAAGACTTTCAGGAAGAATGATGCCATTTGGGTTGTGGTGGATCGGTTGACCAAATTGACACAATTCTTGGCTATCCGTGAGGGTTACTTGGTGTTGGCACAGATCTTTCAACAAGAGATTGTTAGACTTATTGGTACTCCAGTGTCTATTGTTTTAGATCGGGACCCACGGTTCACTTCACGATTTTGGAAAGGGTTTCAACGAGCTTGGGGTACTTGGCTCAACTTTAGTATTTCTTTCCATCCGCAGACCGAGGGGCAGTCCGAGCGGGACTATTCAAACGTTGGAGGACATGTTGAGGTCTTGCGCACTTGAGTGGTCAGGTAATTGGGATGACTATTTGAGCCTAGTTGAGTTTGCGTATAGTAATAGTTGGCATGTAAGTATTGGGATGGCTCCGTTTGAGGCGTTGTATGGTAGGAAGTGTCGGGCACCAACTTGTTGGGATGAGGTTGGCGAGAAAGCCATAGAAGGGCCTTAGTTAGTTCAAATCACTACGGAGAATGTAGCGGTGGCTAAAGAGAAATTGAAGTCTGCTCGATCACGGCAGAAGAGTTATGCTGATAAGTATAGGAAAACTTTAGAATTTGAACCTGGTGAGCTTGTGCTTCTAAAAGTCTCTCCTTGGAAAGGTATTCGGCGATTTGGTTTGAAAGGAAAACTTAGTCCGCGCTATATTGGCCCATTCGAGATTTTGGAAAGGGTTGGTGAGGTTGCATATCGGTTAGCTTTGCCTTCACAGCTAGCTGTGCACAATGTGTTCCATGTGTCAGTGTTGAGGAGTTATAAATATCATCTGTTGCATGTGGTGCATTATCCGTTCGATAAGGTTCGCGAGGATCTTACTTGTGAGGAGAAAGCCGAGGCAATTTTGGATCGTCAAGAGCGAGTTATGAGGAGGAAGATAATTTTGTTTGTTAAGGTTTTGTGGAGGAACCATTCTGAGCGAGAAGCTACATGGGAGATAGAAGAGTCTATTCAAGCGGAATATCCGTGTCTTTTTGATAATTAGGCACATTCTATTCTTTTGATTCCGTAGACGAAATCCTTTTAAGGGGTAGATGATGTAATACCCGTAAAATAAATAAATAAATAAATGACATTTTAAAATTTTATTTTAAATATTTTAATTGGGCTTTTCTTGTGTTTGGGTCAAATTATATTTAACTTATGTGGACTATAATAAATATGGAATTTCATAAAATTGGGCCTTAAAAATTTATTGAATTTAATTTATAATTGTGTAATATTAAAATTCTATTAAAATTAGGAGAAACAATAAGATATATAAATAATAAACTAAAACCTAATTATATTTACATTACTTTGGTTGCGAACTAAGAAGAAAAAAAGAAGAAGGGGGAAGTCGCTGCTTATTACTGTAAACCAAAAGAGGATTGTGATTAACAGCAGGTACTATTCTTCTTGTGTCAGCTTTGATCTTTTGAAAGCTTGCTGCATAATAATGATTTGGTCATGTGGGTTGATTGGTGTTATATATATATATATATATATATATATAGATATATTAAGAAATTGAAAAGGTTGACTATCAATTGAAAAGAAAAACGGAAGGTAGTGGAGCCTAATTCCGTAATTCGTGTATGTGTAGTTTATATAATAATAATAATAATAATAATAATAATAATAATAATAATAATAATAATAATAATAATAATAATAATAATAATAATAATAATAATAAAAATTAATGAGTTTAATTAAAGGTTTAAAGATGGGATAGTTTGTATATTAATGTAATATTTTTACCAAAATACTTATATTTATTGTTACTTTATTTAAAATTAGATTGATCGGAGGGAGACTAAATAGGTTAAGTTCGGAATATAATTTTTGGTATTACATTGCTTACTTCAGGTACGGATTCCGTACTCCTTCAGCGATAATCCTTTTAATTTTGTTATGTTTGTTTTGCTTTTCGTTAGATTTTGTTTATTGTTTCACATGATTGTTCATTCTCAAATTCATGTGATAGTTTTATTTTGGCGTTGATATTTGGAACTCATGTTTGTACTCTTTAGACTAGTGTATCATATCTAGATTTTAGTTCGATATTTGTAGTAATGTACATGTTAATATATTTTGGAGACTTTGTATTGATAAATCGTTTTGATTTAACATGTACATGTTAGAACCCTTTTGTGTTGATATTTGTGTCGCATGTGTTGTGACATGATATTTTTTTTAGAATATACCGTAGGGTATACCTGAGCTATAACCATCTATGGGGGTACTACAGGCATGTCATCTTGGCACCAGGCATGACACCTTCCGTGGCGATGTGATCAGTCTACGGTGTCTCCGTTTTGTGCTCCGGTGGACAGTTGGCCATTTGGTGTTTTGTTGTGGGAGGCGTATGGGTCTACCCTAGTTTTTTATTCTGTTTTATTTTGCGGATTGGTGATGTTTGTGCCGAACAAGTCTTTCGATTTTATATACATTTGGATTCGCGGTCCAATGTGTGTGACTCGCCTGTGTGGCATTATTTGACCTTGCCTGTGTGGCAAGGTATATTCTGTTTTATTTTGAGCTCGGTATAAAATAACATCCTAGCCATTTGATTCAGCCTATTTTTTCTGTGTATTAGTTTTGTTCGTTACCGTTCAGTTCATTTTATTGAGTTAGTTATTTCGTTTCATTATTCTTCTATCCTATATCTATACTGGGCAATTGGTTCATGCTGTGTTTTTCTTCTGGCAGGTAATTAGGGGGATCAAGGGCAAGTGTGACGAGAGCTCCCTTTTATCCAAATGATTTAGATATTTTGTTTAGGTTGATACAATGATTTATTTGGAGTTGTAATAGTTTTCAGATTTTGGCATTTATTCTGGTTTGCCCTTTTGATATTTATTGGTTATAAAGACTATTCTTTTGTGGTTTAGAGCCTTATTATGATTTATCAATTTTGTTGTGTTTTGAGTAACCTCTCTTTCTATTTCGAAAAGGGGGTGTTACATTAAGGGTCTCCGTACCTGGGGATTAGTTAACTTTGATATAATTTTTAAGTTTATAATATATTAAGCATTTCGAATGAATGGATATCGTGTAGCACCAAGTACGAGTTTTAAGTACCCGAATATGGGGACGTCACAATGATTAGCATTAAAAGTACCAGTCTCATGATTATTGCGTTCAAACCGATGCGTACATCTCACACAAGTCTTCATTTAAAGAGACATTCTTATTATTTCATTAGTGCTCTAAAATTGTCAAAGAAAGAGGTGATTAAGAGTCTTATTACTTCGTCCTAATTTGATTAGCATCAAAAGGAGCAATCCCATGACTATTACATTAAAAATAATGCGTACATCTCACACAAGTCTTGATTTAGGGATACCTTCTTATTGTTTCATTGGTTTTCTCAAATTGTCAAAGAAAGAGATGATTATGAGTACTATGACTTCGTTCTAGTTTGATTAGCATCAAAAGGAGCAATCATATCAATGGTACCTTCAAAACGATTCGTACATCTCACATAAGTCTTTATTTAGGAAGACCTTCTTACTGTTTCATTAGTTATCTCAAATTGTCAAAATATATAGGTGATTATGAGTCCTATTACTTCGTTCTAGTTGAAATTAGCATCAAAAGGAGCAATCACATCATCACTATCGCGTCCAAAACGATGCGTAGACCTCGCACAAGTCTTCATTTAGGGAGACCCTTCATATTATTTCATTGGTTGTTTCAAATTTATAAAGAAAAACGGTGATTAAGAGTTGTATTACTTCGTTCTAGTTTTATTAGCGTCAAAAGGAGAAATTCATGACTATCACGTTTAAAACCATGCTTACATCTCACAGAAGTCTTTATTTAGGGAGACCTTATTATTTAATTGGTTCTCTAAAATTTTCATAGAAAGAGGTGACTAGGAGTCCAATAATTTCATTCTAGTTTGATTTGTATCAAAAGGAGCAATCCCATGACTATCGCATTCAAAACAATGCGTACATCTCATACAAGTCTTCATTTAAGTAGACCTTCTTAATGTTTCATTGGTTCTCTAAAATTGTCAAAGAAAGAGGTGATTAGGAGTCCTATTACTTTGTTCTAATTTGATTAGCATCAGAAGGACCAATCCCATGACCATCACGTTAAAAACGCATCATTTTATTGGTTTTCTCAAACTATAAAAGAAAGAGGTGATTATGAGTCCTATGACTTCGTTCTAGTTTGATTAGCATCAAAAGGAACAATCCTATCACTAGTACCTTCAAAACGATCCGTACATCTCGCACAAGTCTTCATTTAGGGAGGCTTTCTTATTGTTTTATTAGTTCTCTTAAATTGTCAAAATATAGGTGATTATGAGTCCTATTACCTCGTTCTAGTTGAAATTAGCATCAAAATGAGCAATCCCATTACTATCGCGTCCAAAACGATGCGTAGATTTCACAGTAGTATTCATTTAGGGAGACCTTCATATTGTTTCATTGGTTATTTTAAATTTACAACGAAAGAGGTGATTAAGAGTTGTATTACTTTGTTTTAGTTTGATTAGCGTCAAAAGAAAAAACCCATGACTATCGCTTTAAAAATCATGTGTACATCTCACACAAGTCTTCATTTAGGGAGACCTTCTTATTATTTAATTGGTTATCTAAAATTGTCAAAGAAAGAGGTGATTAGGAGTCCTATAACTTCGTTCTAGTTTGATTAGCATCAAAAGTAGCAATCCTATGACAACCGCGTTCAAAACGATGCGTACATCTCACACAAGTTTTTATTTAAAGAGATTTTCTTTTTATTTCACTAGTTCTCTAAAATTGTCAAAGAAAGAGGTAATTAGGAGTCTTATTACTTCGTTCTAATTTGATTAGTATCAAAAGGAGCAATCCCAAGACTATCGCGTTAAAAACGATACTCACATCTCACACAAGTCTTGATTTAGGGAGATCTTGTGACAACCCGAAAATTTATAAGATCTTGAATGATTAAAATAAAAGTTAAAGAATAAAACCTAGATGGGAATTTGAGGATTTATTTAAAATTTTTAAGTAAAACCTATAAGGTTTACTATTTGAATGAGAATAGAGAAAATATGGGTTACAAAATTTTAAAACCCTAGAAATGGAGTTATATGTATTTGAAAGAATGTTAAGGATAAGGTATTACGATATCTATAAATTTGATGTGAACTAAAAGGTGTAAGAAATGTTATAATGATACATGTAGAAATTTTATTAAGGAAATAAAATTTCACATGAGAAGATGCTATGAGGTTAAACGAAGATGAGTATATGTATAAATATATATATATATATATACACACACACACACACACACACACTTAGTAAGGTGCTATTTTGTTTTAGCAAGAGAAATGATAAATTAAGTTAAGGGTATGAGAATCAAGATAAAACTATGTTAGTAATTAGCATAGCTTGAATGTTGGCCTTGACTGAAAAATAAGAAGATGAATAAGTATAAAGTTATTAGCTAATATGATTAGTAATAAAAATAGAGTAAGTGAAAACTAAAAGTTTGAGTTAGAGATAGAATTTTGAGGCACGGAGTGCTCGATTGCGTCCAGAACGTCAATTTTAGTTAGAAAGACAGTAAACACAAAATGTGTGAGGGTTGACTTTTTGGTCAAAGTTAATAGTTGACTTTTATAGAGAAAAGTCAAAATTAGAGTTAGGAGTGGAATATGTTATGATTTATGTGAACTATGTATATGATTAAATAAATATATATTATATAATGTGTATACATTTATTTTGTATATAAAGAGAATTAAGAATAAAGTTATGTAACCTAATATATATATTAGGTATGATAATTAAATAATCTAAGGGATTATAATATGAGAGAATGTTAGTATATAAAAATATATACTAACCCTAAGAAATTTACTTCATAAAATTTATTTGATAACCTAAGTATTTTAAATAATCAAGAAAATTGATTTGAGATATTAAACCCTAATTACATACTCAATAAACTTGAATACGACAAGTCTAATTGGGTTATGTAAATGAATTAATATTACTGATGGATACTAATATGAAAATATCAATAATAATGAGTATTAGTTCAAAAGATAAAATAAATTAATAATAGTAAGTAAGTTAAACAAGCCCAATTATTTATTTAAGCATTGGACTTGTAGATAAATTGATTTAAGGGCAATTAAATTATTAAACTAGCTCAATATATCATGTATATGAAAAGTATAATAATGACACAATTTAATTATGGGTGGAAGCCCAAGTTTTTTTTTGTTAGTAAGTAAAACAAGGAAAATGTAAGTCCAAAAAGAAATTAGTTAAAAGCCCATTTTTGACCCATTTAAAAAGGGATATTTTAGTTATTAGATAAGCTTAAAATAAAACAAAAAGATTGGGTGGAGAATAGGACAAGTGGCCGAATTTTTGAGAGAGGAGAAAAGGGAGATGTATGTTATTATGATTATATTCACTTTAGTTGATAAGTTATTTTATTTAGTGTCATTTTATTAATGGGCCAACACTTTGTTCTTTCTTGCAAGTTACCACTTTCATCATGATGAGAGAGAGAGAGGGATTGCAAGATGTGGAGATAAAGTATAGATATATATTATATATCTATATCTTTTATCTTTAATTAAATTAAGTATAACTTTTCATTTTGTTTTACTTTCATTTCCTAAACTAGAAAGAAGGAGAGATAAAATAAAACAAAGAAATTAGAGAGAGAAGAAGAGAGGGTTCGGTGGGGGGAAGGAGAACAAGAAGGGAGGAAAGTTTGAGCTTTATGCCACTAGATCCTTAACATACTTTAGTAGGGGAAAGAAGCATAACAAAAAAATCAAGGTATAAAGATAATCTCTAGCTTTATTCTCTTTTCTTTTATTGATTTGATGGAAAAGGGGGTTTATGATTTTGAAGTTTAAAACTCTTTAATCTATTTGTTTTCTATAGATTCAAGTATGGATCTAACTTATTCAAGTGTTAGAAAGTGGATTAAAAGGAAAGAAAGAAAATTAGATTTCTAGAAAACTAAAAAACCCTAGCTTTCTCTCCCTTTGATCAACTAGTATGTTAGATCTACACCTTCTTTTTGCGATCCGTCGAAGAGGGTGCTAGATGTATGTGTTGACTAATAAACCCAAGTGGTAGCACTCAAAAATCACGTGTTGAAAAGTTGCGGTGTGAGTTTTGGTTAAAACAGTCCATTAAGTGGACAAAAGAGGTAAAACGTTTTTTGATTAGTCTGTCACAAGGGTATTTTTGTCATTTTCTTATTTCAAAAATTCTGAAAAAATTTGTAGGGTTAATATCAGAGGTTATGTAAATTCTGTAAAAATTTGAGAATTTTTGGCCATACAAAATGGGAGTTATGGATTTTTACGTCCAATGACTATTTTTAAAAAGCTAACCAAATAACTCTCTGTGTGTAAATCCAAAGATTATGAAATGTTTACTGAAAGTACATGTATATAACAGGAGCTTACCCTGAAAACTTCAAAGTATTTGGAGATAATTTTGATTTATGAAAAATCTGACAATATTTGGCTATTTTGGACTATTTAAAAATAATAAATAAACTTTAAAAATTTCCAGAAAAATATATTTCATGAGGGGATTATATATAGTTGCTTTCCAAAAAAGAAATGGTTTTAGTGATTTTTTGCTATTTTCCTTATAAATGATGCTATATGGATAAATGATTTAAATTGATTATATGATGTGAAAATTATAAAAAATATGGTTTTAAGACTTGAGACCCATAAGCATGGTTTATGGAAATTTTTGAGGAAGGTTTTGGATCGGGTGTGAAGAGTTCTTATGTTTATGGCACTTTAGAAGGTTTAAATGAATTAATTAAGAAAAGAAAAATAATTAAAATAAATTATTTATTTATTTAATAAATGACTTAAAATAATTTTACATGACTAATGATATTTGATTGAAATATTATTAGTTGTATTTGACTTAAATGTTACTAAAGGATTAGTAACATTGGCTTGATATATTATTAAATAATTAATAATATTAAACAGAGAATTAAAATAAAAAGTGAAGTTATTTTAAATATAGTTGTTGAGTTTGGTATTCAAGGAACTATATTATGTATGTGATATGTTGGAAAGAAGAATTCAGGGTACTGAAATTGATTTCGGGTTACTGAAATGATTTTAATATGCTGAAATGGATTATGGTCTGCTGAAATAGTGATTTCAGGATGCTGAAATGTAATTTAGTTTACTGAAATGGTATTTTTAGTTTATTGAAATGCTATCTAGTTTACTAAGATGACCTATAAAGGAAAAACTTATAAGTATAAGTTATAACATGATTAAAAGATTATCAAAGTATAATCGTAGCACTAAGACATTAATGTAATGTCTAATATTTAACTATATGTTTGAATGTTAAACAATTTAATATAAGATAATAAGAACTTATAAAGTGAGTGAGTAAGTATTGAGTCTAAAATAGTACAGTCGTATTCGGCAATGGTTGATATATAGTAGCTGGGTTAAACGATTCCTTCAGGGAGCAGATGTATATACGAATTAGTAACCGATCTAACTCGCTGTGAAAAAAGTGTAGACGAGACGAAAACTAATTTGTTAGTTGTTTGTGGGAAACCACTCAGTATCTATATTGAATACTATTAGAGACTCGATGTATGCTAGGTTTAGACTTGTAAGTGAGTATGGTGTTAAGGTTATCTAATATTTGACTATGTGGTTAAGTGTTAGATAGTTACTTTTAAAGTAATAGTATTGTGAGATGACGTATGTTATGCTAATTGAAAGATCAATCTTATAACAATGATAGGTCTTCACAATAAAGCGATTAAATTACATTGCGTAGCAGTAATCAACGGTACATGCAACTTTTTCTAACTTAAACCTGAGTTATATTTTCAAAGTATGTTAGTGAATAATTATTGTGATTATTCACATCTATACTGATTATTAAATCGCACTTAGTGCATGTTGCATATGTTCATCAGTTATGAACGGTTGATCACCTTCATTACCCTAAGATTCAGTTAAAGTTGTTCATAGTCCTTGTTGACATTAAACATTATTGGTTCAGTCATTCATTTATTAAAATTCTAAATTATGTTTTTTCACAATTATTATATTTTTGAAAATTCAAAAGTTTATTCTTTCTTTCAATCATGATATATCCTTATTGTATTTAAATTTGTTTGGCAAAGTAGTTGCTCACCCTTGCTATATCATGATAACAAATTTTAGATTAAAACGAAGGTTCGAAAAAATAAAGGGACAAAGACGAACTACAAGAGTATATTAGTATGCATCTATAACTATTAGTTATCTGATGTAATCATATATGTGAATCTTTTTAATTTTTTAAAGGTATGTATTCAGTTAAGGTTAATAGACCTTGGAAAATGTGATAGAATCATGTGAAATATACAATATATGTTTATATATTCCGCATTAGATGATAGAATAAGTATGATAATGAAGTATTGTAACGTACCAAGTCCGAGGTTCTGGGAACTTGGATTTGGGGGCGTTACGGGTTGGTTTCAGAGCTGTAGGTTATAACCTTAGGTAGGGTTACCTTAGGCTATAATCGTAGAGATGAGGATAATGAATAAACTCAAATAGAATTTAAGTAATAAGAGATGAATTCAGGAAAATCATCATTAAAGATAAGAATAAGATAAATAAGATTCAAAGAAGAATCTTGAAGAGTTATATAGATAAGAATCCGGAGTTACCTGACTCCAGTAATAACTATGAAAAGTGATAATAAATAGACAATGTCTATAAGATGAAAAGTCTAAAATCATAATGTAATATGATTAAAGGAAAAGATAAGAAGATCGTAAAATAAAATGATCATAAGATAGAAAAGAATCGTAATATAACACGATTATAAGAAAAGATCACAATGTGATCTAATAAGGTCATAGGACGACAGATGATCAATCGTTTGATTGAGAACTTTATAGCAGAATTACTGTACGAGAATGATACTATGAAATAGTACGAGTTAAACTCAAAAGAGTTGAAAAGGATGATGAGATATGGATTAAATGAAATTCTTATTGAGTAAAGAGAAAGCTAAGATTATGTGAGATTTCAACGGAGGACTCATGTGATAGCTGAGTTGTACAAACCTTTGTATGGGCGGGGGTTTTGTGCTTGGTCTAACGACTACTTAGTTTATCACATTGATAATCATTGAAATATTGGTATCACGCTATTCGCTATATGTATGTTGAGAAGGTACTTCTTTTCTCATATGTATAACGGATAGGTAGAGAATATAAGAATAAGTGCGAGTTCTTAAAACTCATACTTATGGTAAGTTTGTGACTCATGATTGTATGGTATGTTTTTGAACCCCTAAGCATATGGACAGTTCTTGATTGGTTCTTAAACTACGTATTGCTGGGATAAGTTTCTAAACTCATATTATTGTGGAAAGTTCCTTAACTCCTAACGTGTGGTATGTTTGATGAACTATACTGGGGTATAGAAAAGTTATAGATGAAGAATTGATGATTTTTAATTTTTTTATATAGATAGATTTATTAAGCAATGGATCATTAGAGGAATTGAAGTTGATGGTGGAAGCATAATTATTCCAAATCTTCAAGCTGTGCTAGACTTCAAATTTTTGACATCAAGCTAAATTCGCACTGATGTGCCTTTAAAGATATAAATGAATTTTTGTTATCACCAACCCATGGTTACAATTGTGTAGAAGTGGGCTTCGAACCACTAACACATTGTTACCTGTTGCAGCATGGTAACACTAAAAATGAGTTTTCAATGGTTTTGAACTATTTAAAGAAGAGTCTACGTTAATTATTTCGACTAGACAAAAATTATTTGAGATATCAAAATATATTTTATAGATCATTAATGCATCATTGAACCTAATGCAGAGATGGTAAAAATGATGCAGCTATCAATGCAGAAGTACTTAGTGTTGGATGTGATCTAAGGATCGTCAGCCCACTATGGTACGATGTAGTATGACAAAGTCACAAAACGACAAAATCCTCAAACAGACTATAAATACAGTACGGTATCATGACGTCATAAAATAATTTTAAGAATTTTAAAAAAAAGTTAAGTGCCAATTAAATTTGGCCAGATATATGTTTCGATTGATGTTCGAATTATTGATGTACATCTAAGCTAATTGGTTCACCTAGACAAATGTTTATGAAAATTCAAGTGTCTCTTTGAGAATTTTTTCCGAACAAAATTGTTTTGGTGTGAAATCTTATACTAAGTCTGAGGTGAACAATCCCAAAAAATTGGGGATATATCGGTTGGATAATATATTCTAATCTTTAAACACATATAGTCGTTATGAGAACTAAGGTACAATAGATTGATCACCTAACGTATCAACATCGATAGTTTACCTTCTTTGTGATTGTAAACATACCTAGTACAACATAGTTAACAGAAGTGGTTGCGGAGAATACCGTTAAACCTGAGAGTTCATGGTATATATGACCCCTCAGCATGATATGAAAAGTTTTTAACTCCTTAGAGAGAAGTCATGGAAGAATGTGATGATAGAATAGGTCCTCATAGAAGGAAGCCGTATGTACTCATTAAATGAGCATGAAATCAGATAAAGGTTAAGTTGAAAACCTAGTTTTGATGAATAAAAGGAGTAGGGATTAGTAGGCTGTAATTTCAATGACGAAATTCTTAGAAGAAGGGGTGAATGTGACAACCCAAAAATTTATAAGATCTTAAATGATTAAAATAAAAGTTAAAGAATAAAACCTAGATGGGAATTTGAGAATTTATTTAAAAAATTTAAGTAAAACCTATATGGTTTACTATTTGAATAAAAATAGAGAAAATATGATTTATAAAATTTTAAAACCCTAGAAATGGAGTTATATGTATTTGAAAGACTGTTAAGGATAAAGTATTACGATATCTATAAATTTGATGTGAACTAAAAGGTGTAAGAAATGTTATAATGATACATGTGAATTTTTTTTAAGGAAATAAAATTTCACATGAGAAGATGCTATGAGGTTAAATGAAGATGAGTATATGTATATATATATATATATATATATATATATATATACTTAATAAGGTGCTATATATTTTAGCAAGGAAAATGATAAATTAAGTTAAGGGTATGAGAATCAAGATAAAATTATGTTAGTAATTAGCATAGCTTGAATGTTGGCCTTGACTGGTAAATAAGAAGATGAATAAGTATAAAGTTATTAGCTAATATGATTAGTAATAAAAATGGAGTAAGTTAAAACTCAAAACTTGAGTTAGAGATATAATTTTGATGCACAGACTGCTCGATTGCGTCCAGAACGTCAATTTTAGTTAGAAAGACAGTAAACACAAAATGTGCAAGGGTTGCCTTTTTGGTCAAAGTCAATAGTTGACTTTTATGGAGAAAAGTCAAAATCAGAGTTAGGAATGGAATATGTTATGATTTATGTGAACTATGTATATGATTAAATAAATATACATTATGTAATGTGTATACATTTATTTTGTATATAAAGAGAATTAAGAATAAAATTATGTAACCTAATATATATATTAGGTATGATAATTAAATAATCTAAGGGGTAGGGAGAATGTTAGTATATAAAAATATATACTGACCCTAAGAAATTTACTTCATAAAATTTATTTTATAACCTAAGTATTTTAAATAATCAAGAAAATTGATTTGAGATATTAAACTCTAATTACATACTCAATAAACTTGAATACGACAAGTCTAATTGGGTTATGTAAATGAATTAATATTACTGATGAATACTAATATAGAAATATCAATAATAATGAGTATTAGTTCAAAAGATAATAAATTAAGAATAGTAAGTAAGTTAAACAAACTCAATTATTTATTTAAACATTGTACTTGTAGATAAATTGATTTAAGGGCAATTAAATTATTAAACTAGCTCAATATATCATGTATAGGGAAAGTATAATAATGGCAAAATTTAATTATGGATGAAAGTCTAAGTTCATTTTAGTTAGTAAGCAAAACAAGGAAAATGCAAGCCCAAAAAGAAATTAATTAAAAGCCCATTTTTGGCCCATTTAAAAAGGAATATTTTAGTCATTAGATAAGCTTAAAATAAACCAAAAGATTGGGTGGAGAATATGTCAAGTGACCGAATTTTTAAGAGAGCAAAAAAGGGAGATGCATGTTATTATTATATTCACTTTAGTTGGTAAGTTACTTTATTTGGTGTATTTTATTAATGGGCCAACATTTTGTTCTTTTTTGCAAGTTACCACTTTCATCATGATGAGAGAGAGAGATTGCAAAATGTGGATATAAAGTATAGATATATGTTATATATCTATATCTTTTATCTTTAATTAAATTAAGCATAACTTTTCATTTTGTTTTATTTTCATTTCCTAAACTAGAAAGAATGAGAGAGAAAACAAAAGAAAGAAATTAGAAAGAGAAAAAGAGAGGGTTCGGTGGGGGAAGGAGAAGAAGAAGGGAGGAAAGTTTGAGTTTTATGCCACTAGATCCTTAATTTACTTTAGTTGGGGAAAGAAGCATAGCAAGAAAGTCAAGGTATAAAGATAATCTCTAGCTTTATTCTCTTTTCTTTTATTGATTTGATGAAAAAAGGGGGTTTATGATTTTGAAGTTTAAAACTCTTTAATTTATGTGTTTTCTATAAATTCAAGTATGGATCTAACTTATTCGAGTGTTAGAAAAGGATCAAAAGGAAAAAAAAGGAAACTAGATTTCTAGAAAACTAGAAAACCCGAGCTTTCTCTCCTTTTGATCAACTAGTATGTTAGATCTACACCTTCTTTTCGCGATACGTCGAAGAGGGGTGCTAGATGTATGTGTTGACTAATAAACCCAAGTGGTAGCACTCAAAAATCACATGTTGAAAAGCCGTGGTGTGGGTTTTGATCAAAACAGTCAATAAAGTGGACAAAATAGGTAAAAAGTTTTCTGATCAATCTTCCACAAGGGCATTTTCATTAACTTTTTATGTTTTAAAAATTCTGGAAAAATTTGGAAGATTAATATCAGAGGTGATGTAGTCCTGTAAAAATTTGAGAATTTTTAGCAATACAGAATGGGCGTTATGGATTTTACAGCTAAGGACTATTTTTAAAAAGCTAACCGAATACCTCTCTGTGTGTAAGCCCAAAGATTATGAAATTGTTACTGAAAATACATATATATAACAAGAGCTTACCCTGATAATTTCAGAATTTTTGGAGATAATTTCGATTTATGAAAAATCTGACAATATTTGGCTATTTTGAACTATTTAAAAATAGTAAATGAATTTTAAAAATTTCCAAAAAAAATATTTTCATGTCGGGATAATATATAGTTACTTTTCAGAAAAGAAATGGTTTTAGTAATGTTTTGCTATTTTCCTTATAAATAATGCTATATGGATAAATGAATTAAATTGATTATATCATGTTGAAATTATGGAAAATACGGTTTTATGACTTGAAACCCTTAAGCATGGTTTATGCAGATTTTTGAGGAAGGTTTTGGGTCGGGTGTGAATAGCTTTTATGTTTATGGCATTTTAGAAGGTTTAAATGAATTAATTAAAGAAAGAAAAATAATTAAAATAAATTATTTATTTATTTAATAAATGACTTAAAATATTTTTACATGACGAATGATATTTGATTGAAATATTATTAGTAGTATGACTTAAATGTTACTAAAGGATTAGTAACATTAGCTTGATATATTATTAAATAATTAATAATAATAAACGAGGAATTAAAATAAAGAGTTAAGTTATTTTAAATATAGTTATTGAATTTGGTATTCAAGAAATTATATTATGTATGTGATATGTTGGAAAGAAGAATTCAGGATACTGAAATTAATTTCGAGTTACTAAAATTAATTTCGGGTTATTGAAATGATTTCAGTATGCTGAAATGGATTATGGCCTGCTGAAATAGTAATTTCAGGATGCTGAAATGTAATCTGGTTTACTGAAATAGTATTTTTAGTTTACTAAAATGCTATCTAGTTTACTAAGATGACCTATAAAGGGAAAACTTATAAGTATAACTTATGACATAATTAAAAGATTATCAAAGTATAATAGCAGCACTAAGACTTTAATGTAATGTCTAATATGTAACTGTATGTTTGAATATTAGACAATTTAATATAAGATAATAAAAACTTATAAAGTGAGTAAGTATTGAGTCTAAAATAGTACAGTCCTATTCTGCAATGGTTGATGTAAAGTAGCTGGGCTAAACGATTCCTTCAGGGAGCGGAGGTATATACGAATTAGTAACCGATCTAACTCTCTGTGAAAATAGTGTAGACGAGACAGGAAACTAATTTGTTAGTTGTTTGTGAGAAACCACTCAGTATACTATATTAAACACTATTAAAGACTCGATGTATACTAGGTTTAGACTTGTAAGTGAGTATGGTGTTAAGGTTATCTAATATTTGACTTTGTGGTTAAGTGTTAGATAGTTTACTTTTAAAGTAATAGTATTGTGAGATGACGTATGTTATGCTAATTAAAAGATCAATCTTATAGCAATGATAGGTCTTCAAAATAAAGCGGTTAAATTAGATTGTGTAGCAGTAATCAACGGTACATGCAAGTTTCTCTAACTCAAACCTGAGTTATATTTTCATTGGTTTTATCAAATTATCAATGAAAGAGTTGATTATGAGTCCTATGACTTCGTTCTAGTTTGATTAGCTCCAGAAGGAGCAATCCTATCACTAGTACATTCAAAACGATCCGTACATCTCACATAAGTCTTCATTTGGGGAGACCTTCTTATTGTTTTGTTAGTTCTCTCAAATTATCAAAATATAGGTGATTATGAGTCCTATTACTTTATTATAGTTGAAATTAGCATCAAAATGAGCAATCCCATCACCATCGCGTCCAAAACGATGAGTAGATTTCACACAAGTATTCATTTAGGGATACCTTTTTATTGTTTAATTAGTTGTTTCAAATTTACAAAGAAATAGGTGATTAAGAGTTGTATTACTTTGTTTTAGTTTGATTAGGGTCAAAAGGAGAAACCCATGACTATCGCGTTCAAAATCATGTGTACATCTCACATAATTCTTCATTTAGGGAGACCTTCATATTGTTTCATTGGTTGTCTTAAATTTACAAAGAAAGATGTGATTAAGAGTTGTATTACTTTGTTTTAGTTTGATTAGCGTCAAAAGAAGAAACCCATGACTATTACGTTCCAAACCCTGCATATGTCTCACACAAGTCTTCATTTTGGGAGACCTTCTTATTGTTTCATTGGTTTTCTAAAATTGTCAAAGAAAGAGGTCATTAGGAGTCCTATAACTTCGTTCTAGTTTGATTAGCATCGAAAGTAGCTGTAATGGGATGAAATTTAATTGAACCATGATTCTGGGGACATAATCCTTTTAGGGGGGGGGGGGAATGTGACGAACGAGATTTTTATAATTTAATTTGAATATTTATTGAATTAAATTAATATTTTTCGATGATTTAATTATTGAGTTAAATAATTAATTGATGAAATTGTGGTAGATTAATTTAATTATATGTGTTACATTAGTTAAATTATTGTGGTGAATTTTTATATTCAAAATATGTATTTAATTGAGCTTATTTGATTAATATATTAATTAATAAGCATAATGTTATTCTAATTAATTTAATAATTAATTAGAGATTTAATGATTTAGCATAATTAATAAATAAAAATTTTAATTATGTTACTATGTGATTTAATGTGGAATTATGCTATGTTATTTAATTAATTTAAATAACATTATTTGATTAAATTGGGTGTGACATTAATTAACTATACAATAAGAGTTTTATTAAAATTAATGGGAAAGGAGGAATAAGGGACAAGCCAAACACGGCCTTAGGGGGAGTTAGCCAGTTAACCCACTAAGGGACCAACTGACCACTCACTCTACCCACTTCGTATATTACGTATATACATATTATATTATACCTTATATACATATCATATCAGTTCTATATTGATATTCACATATCAGAGAAAAACTAGAGAGAAAAATTGAGAGAAAAGACTTGAGAATTGGTTAGAGAAGAGATTAAAGAATTTAGTTGCATCATCATCACTAACTAGCAAGGGTAATCCCTTCTCCTACGTTTTTAAATTCATGTTCTTACAGTTTCCATTAACGTATTCTTAAAAGTTCTCTAGGAATGACTAATTTGATGATTAATGCATGATATGGTTTTATATGTGTTATTATATGATCATAACATGTTTTATACTATGTATGCATGATTTAAAGTAATAAATTTTATACAATTATGCTTGATTTGATTTTACAAAAGTCACAGAGTAGAAAAGTTATATATATGGCCTTATGTGTAAATTAAATGTTTTATGTCGATGATTGTTAATCATATGGCCTTATATGTGTTACTAATTGTTAATAACATATTATATGCCATATATGCATAACTTCAGTGATCAACCATCGAATATTTGTTTATATTTGGGTTTTCAAAATTTTAGAGTCGTATATATGGCCATACGGCCCTTACGTACAAATTTTATGCCATGAATCGATGGTTTAACTTTAAATTGACGATTGAATGTGATTGTGAACGTTTAAACGAACAAAATGGAAGTTGAACGAACGGATTTGGTGTTATAACGAATCCGTAACGCTGAATTTCTTATTTTCCTTCAAAGCTATACAAAGTATGAAAAAACAGTGAAATTATATGATTTGATTCAAATAATTGTATGTTTTAACTCGTTAAAATCGTGCTAAAAAGGTTGGATAATGATTATATGTGTATTATAGTGTATGGGTATACTTAAATTCATGTGTGAATAAATTAATTGGATGTTTTTGGCCAAGTTCAATTTTTCTCGCAAACCTCAGAATCTGGAATTGGCATGTCGTGCCGCAGCGCCAGCTCCAGACCTTAAGGTCCGCGCCGCAGCGCCAGCCGCGCCAAGGATAGCTTATATTGTGGCACCGCAGCGCCACTATGTAGTTTGTCAAAAATAAGAATTTTAATTATTTTAGTCCAAGGAATGTAATAGTAACCTAATTTAATGAACATAAAAATGTGTTAGACATATAATGGAATGTTAAAATAGATTCTTAACATGTCAATGAGGTATTTACATGTTTAATTTAACTGGTGAACGCATAGTTAGCTAGTCGTTCGTGAAATCTAATATTTTGTGAAGACAAGTGTTGTGATTTGATTAGTATAATCATAATCAGAGTTTAGACAAAAGAGAATGAACTTGTGATACTAGTTACGTTATTGATTAATGTGTATTGTGAATGTATTGGTATGTAGGACTTAATAAAGAACGTGAATTATAAATTGTAGCTTGTGCAAGAGGCAAGTTTCCTAAACTCAAATCTTACTTTTACATTGAGCAGGTATCCTATCCCTAACTTATTGTTATTAAACAAGTTTCATAACTTTACTTTCATTGAACAAGCTTTCTAAATTCAAAGTTATCAATTGAGCAAGTTCTTATCCTTGTTTATTCAAGTTGAGATTTTCATATGTGATATTACTATTCCTTTAAGTATTACTTCAGTTATACAATACTTATTCGATTGTATACTCTTGAGATTTATTATTCAAGTTGAATATCGTTGTTATTGTTAAACCTTATAAGACTAGCGAACCCTTATTGATTCGACTAGTCCATGGTTGATGAACGTTCTAAATTCTAGAATTTTTGTTGAGCTTATCCAAACCAAACTTCCTTTGGTGCGGACTCTGATGTCAAACTGAGATGAACAACCCTTTCATAGGGGATTATTTACGCTTTAGTGTTGAGATATTGTGCACAGTATAGTACTAAGGGCTGATACCCCTAAGTACGAGAAGTAGAGTCCATAGTCTTATGACTGTTAAAGGTTTGAAGTTTAGCACTTTACAACCTAGGACATAATTCGAGGTCTTATGACCCTCAGATGTTCTTTTGATTCCTGTAATTTATCCTCGAGTCAAAAGTTGAGTTTCTTTATTCAGATGTCTTTGATTCACTCGCATGTTATTATATTATTGTTATATTATTATACTTGTGGGCAATCATGCTCACTCTTGCATAATAATAACATTGCAGTTGAGAACGAAAGGTCCGACGAGCCTTCTACTAGCAAAGGCAAGAGCAAAGTCAACAAGTGACAAAGACTTGTTGTTTAATTTATATGTTTATGTTTCAGACTTGTATTAAGTTGTGTAAGACTTATTTATTTATTTATGTTCCGCACAGATGTTTAAGGTTAGTATGACCTGGGATTGACGTATCTATTTTCAGAGGTTATAACCCCATAAGGGGAGGATTTAATTCTATTTATTTGCATGGTTTGCATTTATTATGGGTAGATAGATAAATGATATTTGTTAAGTGAACACCACGTCCCGTGGAAATTGAAGTACCAGGATTTAGGGGTGTCACAGGTTGGTATCAAAGCTGTAGGTTATGAACCTTAGTTGGGGGAAAACCTTAGGATAGTAGCCTTTTTAGAGATTGAGAACATAGTAATGATAACTCTTATCGAGTTCTAAGAAAGATAATAACTTACCTTATGTGCTATGTGCTTATACTTATATACTCGAGTATCGATTACCATCACGTAATTACTAAAACTTAAAATTTTATTTGTCAGGATGACAGATGCTGAAGAACCTAGTCAGTCCAGGGACCTTGTACCCCTAGAGGCTAGAGAGGAGGAGCCCCGAGACATCCACGTAGTCTGGGAGAAGTTAGTTCGACAAGAGCCATCACCCTTGATCACAGTTATTGGTCAGGAGTATGTGTCGGTGTCTGATTCAGAGGAGGACTCCGAGGAAGACCCTGAGGAGGTTGATGTTCAGGCTGAGACAGTCAAAGATTATGAGGAAGACCCTGAAGAGTTCCCACCGAGCTCTATCAGTGCTGAGATGTATGACGAGCTGTATGACCGTAACATAGAGTTACGTGATTCTATTCAGGAGCTGAGGGAGACTGTTCAAGAGCTGAGGGAATGATCAGTTACTTAACAGTCTACCATCGAGCAGAGGGATGGAGAGGTTGAGGCTCTTCACACACGTCTGGGAAGTGTAGAGTAGGATTTGGTTCACGAGAAGGGCTAAATAGAGCAGAAGTCAGAGGAAATTGAGGAACTGAAGAATGAACTGAAAGAGAAATCAGCAAGGCTAGCCATAGCAGAGGAGGCCTGGGTAAGGGAATCACGACCGGCAGACATCGCAGAAGATAACTGTCGGGCGAAGAAGGCCAAGCTGGAGGAGACGTACTCTACACTTCAGTATACAATTGATGAGGCTCAGGATAGGGTTATGAGGTACCCACTTCAGTTTGAAGGACTACCGTCGTACATGCTAGATCGCAGGACGATGTCCCGGATTATGGAAGAAGAGCGTGGCAAAGTTGTTCGTCACCTTCATGGGCAGTGATAGGAGCATTTGATTTTGTGAAACCTATCTGGTAGTTAATAATGTAAATTCTAATGTGGTTATAAATAGAGGAATATTTTGATGTTTTAAATCTTGTAGATTCTTTATCTCGGGATAGTTGATGTAAATAGCAGTGATGCTATAGTATTATGTTAAAACGTTTGATTTAGTAATATATCAGAGTTTATTTGAGATAATGTGTTGACTGATTGTGTGTAAATGTTTAAGTTAAGGTTTAGATATTTAGAGAATTGAATAAAGATCTAATAAGCGTATTTCTTAACAGAAAAATGCCACCAAGAAGACGATCTAACCGTCAACAGGCCCAAGAGGGGTCAACTAACAACAACAACGACGCCAATGCTAACCCCGTTCAGCAGTTGGCGAACTTACTTGCTGGAGCGCTTAACAATCAACCCCAAGCTCCACCGAACACAACGTTCAAGGACTTCAAGGCGGTTGGACCGCCAGAGTTTAAAGGCACCATGAACCCGATAGAAGTTCAAACCTGGGTTATGGAGATGGAGAAAGTGTTCGATGTTGCCAGAGTCCGAGAAGATCCAAAAATTGCCTATGTAACGTTCATACTGAAATCCAAGGCCTGCTATTGGTGGCAAGAGAATAAGGTCTGGGGAGGAGAAGGTGTGATTACTTGGGAGAGGTTCAAAGAGATGTTCTTCGAGATATACTTTCCGACCAGCTCGCAGAATTAAATGGAGGTCCAGTTCTTGGAACTAAAACAAGGTAATATGTCTGTACCAGAATATGCGGCGAAATTCAACGAGTTGGCTAGGTTTGCCACTTATCAAGTGCACACCGATCAGAGGAAGGCAAGGAGGTTTGAGCAGGGCCTGAAGCCCTGGTTTTATAGCAAAGTGTCAATGTTCCAATTGAACACTTTTGCTGGAGTGTTGGAGAAGGCCATTCTCGCTGAAGGCGGGAGTGACGCTGTTACAAAGTATAACCAAGATAAGAAAAAGAAGAAGAGTGAAGGTGAAGGAGTTAACAAGGATAGTGGTACGGGGGGAAGTAACAATCAGAAGAGGAGGTAGACTGATAACTCATTAACTGGGAATCAACAAGGAGGTCAGAAAAAGAGGATCGAAGCTTGTCCGACCTGCGGGAAGCTCACCTGGAGGTCTGTATGAAGGGAAAATGAGTGTGCTACAATTGTGGTCAGGAAGGCTATATAGCACCTAACTGCCCTAACCCAAAGAAGGGCGCTTGCTTCACTTGTGGCTCAAAGGACCATCTGGCAAGGGACTATCCCAAGAAGGGATCTGGAGGGTCAGGATCAGGAGGAAACAGGGGAAACAGCGGGGGAAGTACTTTAACTATCACGGGACCAACAGCAGCCAACCGACCAACCGCCAGGACGTTCAACATGATCGTGCAGGATGCTGTACAATCTCGCGATGTGGTGTCAGGTATCATTCCTATCAATAAAGTTAATGCTTATGTACTATTTGATTTGGGTGCTACTTCTTCATTTATATCCGATGACTTTGCTAAGAATTTAGAATTGTCTAATGGACAAGTTAGAATACCCCATGAACATAGAAATTGTGAATAGAGAAGTGATCCCTGCTAAGTACGTACACAAGAACTGTAGGGTGGATATTAAGGGTAACATTATGAACATAGATCTTATCCCGATTAGACTTGGGGAATTCGATGTTATTCTGGGAATGGATTGGTTAGTCAATCATGGGGCTGTAATTGATTGCCAGAGGAAGTGTATCAACCTTATGACCCCGTCAAAGGTTATATTTTATGGCAGCAAATCGCCTAGACAAGTGAGTTGTCTAACGATGATGCAGGCCAAGAAGTTGTTAAGACAAGGCTGTGTAGGATATTTAGCCTACATAGTCGATAGTCGTAAAGAAAACCTAAAAGTGGAAGATATACCAGTCGTGAGGGACTTCTTAGACATATTTCCGGATGATCTTCCAGGACTTCCGCCAGACAGAGAGGTTGAGTTTGTGATCGATTTGGCGCCAAGGACGGCTCCAATATCGAAAGCACCGTACCGGATGGCTCATGTAGAGATGAAAGAGTTGATGGTACAACTGCAAGAGTTGCTGGACAAGAAGTACATCCAACTGAGCGTATCGCCGTGGGGAGCGCCGGTGTTGTTTGTGAAGAAGAAGGACGGGACGATGCGGCTTTGCATCGACTACAGAGAACTGAATAAGGTCACCATTTAGTATAGATATCCATTACTGAGAATCGACGATCTGTTTGATCAATTGAAGGGAGCAATATACTTTTTAAAGATAGGCTTGAGGAGTGGTTATCATCAACTGAAGGTGAGGCCAGAGGATGTCCCGAAGACAGCATTTATGACTCGATATGGTCACTACGAATTTTTGGCGATGTCATTTGGTCTGACGAATGCTCCTGCAGCATTCATGGGCTTAATGAACGGAATGTTCAAACCGTTTTTGGACAAATTTGTGGTGGTCTTTATCGACGACATTTTGGTATACTCGAAGACCATGGAAGAACATGTAGAACATCTAAAGTTAACATTAGAGGCGTTGAGAAGAGAGAAGTTGTATGCCAAATTTTTGAAATGTGAATTCTGGATCGAAAGGGTACAATTTCTTGGACATGTGATCGACAAGGACGGAATTTCGGTAGATCCCTCTAAAGTCAAAGCTGTGATGAACTGGGATCAGCCGAAAACACCGTCGGAAGTGAGGAGTTTTCTTGGATTGGCGGGTTATTATAGAAGATTTGTTCAGGACTTTTCCAAGATCGTAACTCCGCTGACGAATTTGACTAGGAAATCAGTGAAATTCGATTGAATGGATAAGTGTGAGGAAAGCTTCCAAGAGCTTAAGAAGAGGTTGAGTTTATCCCTTCCGGATGACACAGGAAATTTTATGGTTTATAGTGATGTGTCGCATAAAGGACTTGGTTGTGTGCTTATGCAAAACAGCAGGGTCATTACGTATGCGTCACGATAATTAAAAGACTATGAGAAGGGGTATCCGACCTATGACTTGGAATTAGCTGCATTGGTATTTGCCTTAAAGATTTGGAGACACTATCTCTATGCGGAGAAGTGTGAAATATATACAGACCACAAGAGTCTGAAATATATTTTTACACAGAAGGATTTGAATATGCACCAAAGAAGGTGGCTGGAGTTAATTAAGGACTATAACTGTGAAATTTTATACCATCCGGGTAAGGCTAATGTGGTTGCCGACGCCTTAAGAAGGAAGGGTCGGGAGAAATTGATGATGTTGACTACTCAGGAGGAGCTAATTTTAGCAATGGAAAAGCTGGAATTGGAAGTGAAGTATCCGATGGAGATTGATGAGAAGTTATTTTAAATGTAAGCTGGCACAACCCTATTGGATAAAGTTAAGGAAGTCCAACTTCAGGACGAAGAATGTGAGAAGGTGAAGAAAAAGATATCTGAAGGAACCGAACCGAGATTCAAGATGGACTGTGAGGGACTACTGAGATTTGAGAACAGAGTTTGGGTACCGTCAGTGCCAGAGATTAAGGAGGACATTTTGAGCGACTCTCATAGCTCACGATATTCGATACACCCCGGTAGTACCAAGATGTACCAGGACCTTCGACAGCACTTCTGGTGGCCGAATTTGAAACGAGATGTTGCTGAGTGTGTTGTAAAGTGTCTAACCTGTCAGAAAGTGAAAGCAGAACATCAGAGACCGAGTGGTTTTCTACAACCCCTGGAAATCCCAAAATGGAAATGGGAACACATTACGATGGATTTCGTGGTTGGCCTTCTGACGACTCAGAAAGGCTACGACGCAGTATGGGTTATCGTTGACCGATTGACGAAATCCGCACACTTCCTTCCAATCAAAATTAGATTCAACTTAGACCAGTTGGCAAGGCTATATGTGAAAGAGATTGTTTCGAGGCACGGAGTTTCGATATCAATAGTTTTCGACAGAGATCCGCGCTTCACATCGAACTTCTGGAAGCGACTACAGGAATGCACTGGGGACACAGTTGAAAATGAGTATAACCTATCACCCTCAGCTAGACGGGCAGAGTGAAAGAATAATCTAGGCATTGGAAGATATGCTGAGAGCTTGCATCATGGATTTCAAAGGAAATTGTGATGATCACCTACCGCTGGTGGAATTCGGTTACAACAACAGTTACCACGCTAGTATTGGCATGCCGCCTTACGAAGCGTTGTACTGAAGAAAATGTAGAACTCCGCTATACTGGGATGAAGTTGGCGAGAGACAATTGCTAGGTCCAGAACTGGTACAGCAGAGATAGTCAAAGTAATCCGAACAAGACTGGTAGCAGCTCAAGATAAGCAGAAGAAGTACGCCGATCCACACCGTAAGAATATTGAATTTGAACTGGGTAGCTATGTGTTTTTGAAGGTCTCTCCCTGGAAGAGAAAGATCAGATTCAAAAAGAAGGGAAAATTGAGCCCGAGGTTCATTGGACCATTTGAAGTACTGCGAAAGATAGGAGAAGTTGCGTATGGTAGCCTTACCTCCGGCGCTCGAGAATGTCCACAACGTCTTCCATGTTTCAGTTTTACGACCCTACAAACCCGATTACAAGTACGTGATTGAATATGAACCCCTACATTTTGAGAAAGACTTATCCTATGAAGAAATTCCTGTTCAGATTGTTAACAGGAAGGAGCAAATTCTCAGAAACAAAATCATACCTTCTGTTAAAGTAATTTGGAGGAACCATAACGCTGAAGAAGCTACGTGGGAACTCTAAGAGAATATGATGAAGAATTACCCACATATATTTCCTTAATTTATGTGTATGCGATTCTGGGGACAGAATCTTTGTAAGGGGGAGAATGTAACAGGACGAAATTTAATTGAACCGTGATTCTGGGGACATAATCCTTTTAAGGGGTGGGGGGGGGGGGGGGGAAAGACGTGACGAACGAGATTTTTATAATTTAATTTGAATATTTATTGAATTAAATAAATATTTTACGATGATTTAATTGTTGAGTTAAATAATTAATTGATGAAATTATGGTAGATTAATTTAATTATATGTGTTACATTAGTTAAATTAATGTGGTGAATTTTTATATTCAAAGTATGTATTTAATTGAGCTTATTTGATTAATATATTAATTAATAAGCATAATGTTATTCTAATTAATTTAATAATTAATTAGAGATTTAATGATTTGGCATAATTAATAAATAAGAATTTTAATTATGTTACTATGTGATTTAATGTGGAATTATGCTATGTTATTTAATTGATGTAAATAACATTATTTGATTAAATTGGGTGTGACATTAATTAACTATACAATAAGAGTTTTATTAAAATTAATGGGAAAGGAGAAATAAGGGACAAGCCAAACACGGCCCTAAGGGGAGTTAGCCAGTTAACCCACTAAAGGACCAACTGACCACTCACTCTATCCACTTCGTATATTACGTATATACATATTATATTCTACCTTATATACATATCATATCAGTTCTATATTGATATTCACCTATCAGAGAAAAATTAGAGAGAAAAATTGAGAGAAAAGACTTGAGAATTGGTTAGAGAAGAGATTAAAGAATTTAGTTGCATCATCATCACTAACTAGCAAGGGTAATCCCTTCTCCTACGTTTTAAAATTCAAGTTCTTACAATTTTCATTAATGTATTCTTAAAAAGTTCTCTAGGAATGACTAATTTGATGATTAATGCATAATATGATTTTATATGTGTTATTATATGATCATAACATGTTTTATACTATGTATGCATGATTTAAAGTAATAAATTTCATACAATTATGCTTGATTTGATTTTACAAAAGTCACAGAGTAGAAAAGTTATATATATGGCCTTATGTGTAAATTAAATGTTTTATGTCGATGATTGTTAATCATATGGCCTTATATGTGTTACTAATTGTTAATAACATATTATATGCCATATATGCATAACTTCAGTGATCAACCATCGAATATTTGTTTATATTTGGGTTTTCAAAATTTTAGAGTCGTATATATGGCCATACGGCCCTTACGTACAAATTTTATGCCATGAATCGATGGTTTAACTTTAAATTGACGATTGAATGTGATTGTGAACGTTTAAACGAACAAAATGGAAGTTGAACGAACGGATTCGGTGTTATAACGAATCCGTAACGCTGAATTTCTTATTTTCCTTCAAAGCTTTACAAAGTATGAAAAAACAGTGAAATTATATGATTTGATTCAAATAATTGAATGTTTCAACTTGTTAAAATC
Organism: Panax stipuleanatus; assembly: GCA_020205555.1. Classification (NCBI taxonomy): domain Eukaryota; kingdom Viridiplantae; phylum Streptophyta; class Magnoliopsida; order Apiales; family Araliaceae; genus Panax; species Panax stipuleanatus. The sequence continues at coordinate 52,084,996 of CM035122.1, forward strand.
GTGCTAAAAAGGTTGGGTAATGATTATATGTGTATTATAGTGTATGTGTATGGGTATGCTTAAATTCATGTGTGAATAAATTAATTAGATGTTTTTGGCCAAGTTCTGTTTTCCTCATGAACCTCAGAATCTGGAACTGGCATGTCGCGCCGTAACGCCAGCTCCAGTCCTTAAGGTCCGCGCCGCAGCGCCAAGGATAGCTTATATGGTGGCGCCGCAGCGCCACTATGTAGTTTGTCCAGAAATGAGAATTTTAATTGTTTTAGTCCAGGGAATGTAATAGTAACCTAATCTAATGAACATAAAAATGTGTTAGACATATAATGGAATGTTAAAATAGATTCTTAACATGTCAATGAGGCACTTACATGTTTAATTGAACTGGTGAACGCATAGTTAGCTAGTCGTTCGTGAAATCTAATATTTTGTGAAGACAAGTGTTGTGATTTGATTAGTATAATCATAATCAGAGTTTAGACAAAAGAGAATGAACTTGTGATATTAGTTACGTTATTGATTAATGTGTATTGTGAATGTATTGGTATGTAGGACTTAATAAAGAACGTGAATTATAAATTATAGCTTGTGCAAGAGGCAATTTTCCTAAACTCAAATCTTACTTTTACATTGAGCAAGTATCCTATCCCTAATTTATTGTTATTAAACAAGTTTCCTAACTTTACTTTCATTGAACAAGCTTTCTAAATTCAAAGTTATCAATTGAGCAAGATCTTATCCTTGCTTATTCAAGTTGAGATTTCCATATGAGATATTACTATTGCTTTAAGTATTACTTCAGTTATACAATACTTATTCGATTGTATACTCTTGAGATTTATTATTCAAGTTGAATATCGTTGTTATTGTTAAACCCTATAAGACTAGTGAATCCTTATTGATTCGACTAGTCCATGGTTGATGAACGTTCTAAATTCTAGAATTTTTATTGAGCTTAACCAAATCAAACATCCTTCGGTGCGGACTCTGATGTCAAACTGAGATGAACAACCCTTTAATAGGGGAGTATTTAAGCTTTAGTGTTGAGATATTGTGCACAGTATGGTACTAAGGGCTGATCCCCCTAAGTACGAGAAGTAGAGTCCATAGTCTTATGACTGCTAAAGGTTTGAAGTTTAACACTTTACAACCTAGGACATAGTTCGAGGTCTTATGACTCTCAGATATTCTTTTGATTCCTGTTATTTATCCTCGAGTCAAAAGTTGAGTTTCTTTATTCAGACGTCTTTGATTCACTCGCATGTTATTATATTGTTGTCATTTTATTATATTTATGGGCAATCGTGCTCACTCTTGCGTAATAATAACATTGCAGTTAAGAACGAAAGGTTCGACCAACCTTCTACTAGCAAAGGCAAGGGCAAAGTCAATAAGTGATGAAGACTTGTGTTGTTTAATTTATATATTTATGTTTCAGACTTGTATTAAGTTGTGTAAGACTTATTAATTTGTTTATGTTTCGCATAGATATTTAAGGTTAGTATGACCTGGGATTGACGTATCTATTTTTAGATGTTGTAACCCCATAAGGGGAGGATTTAATTCTATTTATTTGCATGGTTTAAATTTATTATGGGTAGATAGATAAATGATATTTGTACAAGGAAAACCAAGTCCCGTGGAAATTAAAGTACTAGGATTTGGGGGTGTTACAGTAGCAATCCCATGACAATCGTGTTCAAAACGATGCGTACATCTCACACAAGTCGTCATTTAAAGAGACTTTCTTATTATTTCATTGGTTCTCTAAAATTGTCAAAGAAAGAGGTGATTAGGAGTCCTATTACTTCGTTCTAATTTGATTAGCATCAAAAGGAGCAATCCCATGACTATCACATTAAAAACGATACGTATATCTCACACAAGTCTTGATTTAGGAAGACCTTATTGTTTCATTGGTTTTCTCAAATTGTCAAAGAAAGAGGTGATTATGAATCCTATGACTTCGTTCTAGTTTGTTTAGCTCCAGAAGGAGCAATCCTATCACTAGTACCTTCAAAACAATCCGTACATCTCACACAAGTCTTCATTTAGGGAGATCTTCTTATTGTTTCATTTGTTCTCTCAAGTTATCAAAATATAGGTGAATATGAGTCCTATTACTTTGTTCTAGTTGAAATTAGCATCAAAATGAGCAATCCCATCACTATCGCGTCTAAAACGTTGCGTAGATTTCACAAGTCTTCATTTAGGGAGACCTTCATATTGTTTCATTGGTTGTTTCAAATTTACAGAGAAAGGGGTGATTAAGAGTTGTATTACTTCGTTTTAGTTTGATTAGCGTCAAAAGGAGAAACTCATGACTATCGTGTTCAAAACCATGCGTACATCTCACACAAGTCTTCATTTAGGAAGACCTTCTTATTTTTTCATTGGTTCTCTTAAATTATCAAAGAAAGAGGTGATTAGGGATCCTATAACTTCGTTCTAGTTTGATTAGCATCAAAAGTAGCAATCCCATGGCAATCACGTTCAAAACGATGTGTACATCTCACACAAGTATTCATATAAAGAGACTTTCTAATTATTTTATTGGTTCTCTAAAATTATCAAAGAAAGAGGTGATTAGGAGTCCTATTACTTCTTTCTAATTTGATTAGCATCAAAAGGAGCAATCCCTGACTATCGCTTAAAAATGATACGTAGATCTCACACAAGTATTGATTTAGGGAGACCTTATTGTTTCATTGGTTTTCTCAAATTATCAAAGAAAGAGGTGATTATGAGTCTTATGACTTCGTTCTAGTTTGATTACCTCCAGAAGGAGCAATCCTATCACTAGTACCTTCAAAATGATCCGTACATCTCACACAAGTCTTTATTTCGGGAGACCTTCTTATTGTTTCATTTGTTCTCTCAAATTATCAAATTATTTCATTTGTTCTCTCAAATTGTCAAAAGGAGCAATCCCATGACTATCGCGTTCAAAACAATGCATACATCTCAGACAAGTCTTCATTTAAAGAGACTTTCTTATTATTTCATTGGTTCTCTAAAATTGTCAAAGAAAGAGGTGATTTGTGACGCCCTCAAATCCAGGTTCTCTAACCTCGAATTCAGTACTCACGATACATCATCATCATAAGCATTCTATATACTATTGCGGAATAATAAACATATATTGTTCATTATAATAAAGTTTTACAAATATATCCTAAGGTCTATTACCTTAACTTAGACATAACTTACTTAAGTTACATATAATAACACAAAAGGTTTATAACCCATCAACATAGTATCTCATGATACATATACATTTATATTAACTATTCCTGAGCCTTTCCTTTGCCCTTGTCCTTCTTGGACGATTCTGGCTTAGCTGCAACAATTGTCATGATATAGCAAGGGTAAACAACTAATTTGCTTAGCAAGTTTAAATTCAAAGGAGATATATCATGATTAGAAAAGAATTTAGCTTTCAATGTTCAAAAAGATAATCGATTATGAAAGAACATGAATTACATCTCTACAACTGTATATTCGAATAAATGAATAACAGATGCCGAGTGGTTTTAAATAACCATGAACGTATACTAAGGTTGTCAGTATTTAAACTCGTCCTTTTAATAAAGTTTGGAAGTCAAGGGGATCAGCCTTTCCTACCCGGTGAAATATGCATAATCACTCAATATACTAGCAACAATTATTTTCCAATAATACTTTAGTAAACTGTTCTTTTTCTCAGTCAAGAGTCCTTACCATTTCAATTGGTTAGGCACCGCTTTCAAAACATATTTGATTTAACAAATTTAAACTTGCTTGATCTAGCTGATACAACTAGCATAGATCCATATCATAAACAGTTCATGAATGAAAGAACTTTAACTATATTACAATTCAATAACAATGGAACAGGAATTTAATTGCACAAAGTGCGATTTATCAACAATCAGTAAGGATGTGAATAATCATCAATAACTATTCACTAACATGCTTTGGAATAAATATTATTTTAATTCCACTTTAATATTAAAATAGATGACCATTAATTTGTTTCCTCTCATATTATTAAGTATACACTTAGTTTAATAATCCATAAGTACACCTGTAATGTATCCATACATATATGTTGTCACATTATATCATTACAACTCTATTATTTCTAATTATATTAATCTATTGAAATATTCATCACATAACAATTGTGTATTTATTATAATATTATATGAAGTACATCTTTAATGTCCTTACATATACATACAGTCACATTTACATTATTATGTAACTTCCACAATTACTTATATCTTAATATATAATTCTCATATATAATATAGTCTTATTAAAGTGTCACCCTACAGTTTATATAACATTGTTTGACTTAGTATTGCACAGTGTACACATAGCAGGTATTCACATGGGTCCATTTATGTATTTCATGTGACTTACTTCCTTTTACTATATAGTTTCTATATTACATAGTCATTTTTTTCAATGTCACATAAGCATTAATCATGTAACTTGCACCATTTAATCAATCTTAATATATGATTCTTATATATTATATGAAATCACATTTTAGTGTCACATTACACTTTATATAATATAATTGTAACTACTATATATTTTGTGTCTAATTATCACACACTTTGCACACAACAAATAATTATATAAATATAACTCTTATTATATTCATCAATTATTTACTCATAAATATTTTGTTACTCACAATAACATATTATTAATACTAACTCACTAATAGGCTATTACTAACAATAATTAATTAACAATATAATATTAATTAATCCTTCACTTATCGATTTCCCTCTTGAATTAGTTAAATCATCATCATTTCCATTCTCATGCCACACAAGGCATTCTACGAGTTCGTCGTAATTCTCCATATTTCCTCAATTTTTATAAATTCAATTTAATATAATCGAATTACTTCTCTCATAACTCATAAACATTTATATTTAAATAAATATTCATTTTCTTATTATATTAATAAATAAATAAATAATTATTCATGAAATTCACGGTTCTTACAGGATCTATCAAAAGACATACTCCCCTACACACCTAGTATGGGGACACATCATATTTATATACAACCACTCACAGCTAGAGGTTTACATCCTACATAATCAAACCCTGATAAACAAAAAGGGTACTATTGCATCTATATACATCACTACCAACCAACACCTTACTGGCTGTCAAGTGCCCCTTGGGCATGCTTCTGCTCCTGCAATGCATCTCCCATCACACGACGTCCCACCGAACGGCTAGACTGGCAGATCTCAAAAAGCGACCTCACCTGACCAAACCTGGGACCCGCATAAGCAGCATCTAAGGCCCGCCCCAGAGACTTTAGTCTGACTTCCTTTTCTTCCAGAAGTAACTCCCGCTGGTCCACCATATTTGCTGCTACAATCCATGCATGCTCAATCCTGATCTTATCTGCAATCTCTAGATCAAACTTAAATCGCATTGCCTCATGCTCAACTCTTAACACTCCCAGCTTTATCTCCTCTTGTTCTAGTTTCTCCCTCAGTTTAGCATTCATAGTGACCATCTGCTGAGCCGAGGTCGTCTGTCCCTGTAACTATATCTTCATCTCAGCAAGCTCTGTCTGAGCTTGGTCCGCCAACTCCTTGTACTAAGTTTCAGTAAACTGATGAGTGGCGTTCTCCTGCTCCAACTGTGTCACTCTATTCTCCAGTGCCATGTTCTCTTCGAATAGGTCCTCCATCATACTCTCGTCATTCTCATCAATATCCTCTTGATCCTTTATCGGATCTCTCGGCTCCTGATCGACGGTATGGCTATCTTGTCCTTCCTCAGGCATCCTATAACCAAACAAACATAACATCAGTATCATAATAAAATATATTCATTGATAAAATGAAATAATATTTTATTATGTACAATCTATATTAGATGAATCTCCCCAATCAATTTCCTAAAACACCCTATACGAGTTTTGTTCTAAGGTTATAACCTAGGTTTCGCATCCTAATATTTATAACCTATAACTTTGATACCAACCTGTGACGCCCCTAAATTCGGGTTCTCTAACCTCGGATTCAATGCTCACGATACATCATCATCATAAGCATTCTATATACTATTGCGGAATAATAAACATACATTGTTTATTATAATAAAGTCTTACAAACATATCCCAAGGTCTATTACCTTAACTTAAACATACCTTCCTTAAGTTACATATAATAACACAAAAGGTTTATAACCCATCAAACATAGTATCTCATGATACATATACATTTATATTAACTATTCATGAACCTTTCCTTGTCCTTCTTGGACGATTCTGGCTTAGCTGCAACAATTGTCATGATATAGCAAGGGTAAGCAACTAATTTGCTTAGCAAGTTTAAATTCAAAGGAGATATATCATAATTAGAAAAGAATTTAGCTTTCAATGTTCAAAAAGATAATCGATTATGAAAGAACATGAATTACATCTCTACAACTGTATATTCGAATAAATGAATAACAGATGCCGAGTGGTTTTAAATAACCATGAACGTATACTAAGGTTGTCAGTATTTAAACTGGTCCTTTTAATAAAGTTTGGAAGTCAAGGGGATCAGCCTTTCCTACCCGGTGAAATATGCATAATCACTCAATATACTAGCAACAATTATTTTCCAATAATACTTTAGTAAACTGTTCTTTTTCTCAGTCAAGAGTCCTTACCATTTCAATTGGTTAGGCACCGCTTTCAAAACATATTTGATTTAACAAATTTAAACATGCTTGATCTAGCTGATACAACTAGCATAGATCCATATCATAAACAGTTCATGAATGAAAGAACTTTAACTAATTCACAATTCAATAATAATGGAACAGGAATTTAATTGCACAAAGTGCGATTTATCAACAATCAATAAGGATGTGAATAATCATCAATAACTATTCACTAACATGCTTTGGAATATAACTCGAGTTTGAGCTAGAGAACTTGCCTCAATCGTAATCTACTGCTACACAGTTTAGTTTAGCTTCTTAGAGAAAAGACCTATAATAGATTTTTCAATCAGTTATAGCATATACTCACTTATAATCTCAGTATTCTATGTTAAATTGTCTAACAGTTAATTATATAGTTAAGTATTAGACATTACGTTAAAGTCTTAGTGTTATTGTTACTCTTCGATAACCTTTTAATCACTTCATTGCTTAATCCCTCCTTATATAAGCTCTTCTTTATTACTTAGTAGGTTAAATACCCCAATCCAGCAAACTGGATTCTAATTCCAACAATCCAGATGCTAATCCAGCAACTTGGATTCAAACTGAATTTTAATCCAGCAGCCTGAATTACAATTCTAGCAACCTAGACGCCAATCCAGCAGCCTGGATTCAAACTGATTCTAGTCCAGTAGCCTGGATTACAATTTTAGTATTCTAGACGCCAATTCAGCAGCCTGGATTCAACTGAACTCCAATCCAGCAAGCTGGATTCCCTTTTTTTACCTAATCATCTTATTATTTTTTTTATCTTTTTTTCCACACATAAATACATGTATTCCATAACAAAAATAATTTTTCTAGAATTTTTCAATTTCCTTTAGTATTTTTCAAAATTCAATTTCTAGTTAATTTCTTAAGAAAATAACTACCTCACGCTTAACTCCAAAAATTCCCAACTCTTGGCGGGATCTTACACATGTTAACGTGAGCCTCCAATTTAAATTTCGTGGCCATCGGAGTTATACAACTCCGGTTATAGCAATTTTTGTCGGAAAAATGCCAATATTGAAATGGTCATAACTTGCTCAATTTAAGTCGGAATGAGCTCATTTCGTGACACAAGCTATTTCATCACATATATTTTCATGTCCCAAAAATCCTGATTTTATTTCACAAGTTAAGTGGCCAAAACAGTCTTGAATTTTCTAGACAGCCTATATTTTGTCATTTTCAGTTTTGGTGTCCTTTGCTAAAAATAGTCCACACAGAAATCTACATGGAATTTTTCAGTGATTCCACATGGATCTATTAGAAGACTTGTATATCTAACTCCAAAATTTGACCACACTCAAAAATTCAAAATACAATAAGAGTTATGGTCGTTTGAGTTTCATGTTCCATTTTTCTCAAAAATCTGATTTTCTAACTTTGTGTTTTGTAAGAAAACTTTCATGATCTCTTGATTAATCTAACATTGGCCATCATAAACCATCATATTACATACTAATATACCTTAAGATCAAGGATCTACCATGATCCATGATCTATTACACCAAACATACACCAAATCCAAGCAAAACATAATTTATGCTAAGAAAAATTAAAGTTTTCTAACTTTTGAAACATAGTTTCCTTTTTCTTGCTTTTGTTCTAACTTTTGACATTCAAAAGTGATAGATCTAAATATATAACACTTAGACATATGTAGATCTAAGGTTTTGGGAATATCAAACCATAAGTTCAAGTTTTGATTCAAACAACTAAAAATAACTTTGATAAAAAGTGTTTATACCTTGATTTGTGAGCTACCCTCCTTGTCCAACCACAATATGTAATGAATCTAGGATGCATCAAGAGTAGAACTCTTCCCCTTTTTTCTTTCTTTCCCACCGAATTTCTCTCTCTCTCTCTTTCTAGCTTTTGTTCTTGTTAAGTAAAATAAGATGAAAAGAAAGATAAACACAAGATGGAATTTTAGCTAGTCAAAGTTCTCAGATATAACTTGTATATCTAAATACTTTCCCCCCACATTTTTTCTCTATTTCTCTCTCTCATCATTAAGCTATTACTTGCAAAAAAGAGTAAAATGGTGGCTTGCTTTAAAGTGTGACACATGTGGGAGTTGCTCACCTAATAAAGTGAGTAATCAATACTTACATTCCCCCTCCTTTTCCTTCTCTCCTTGGCCGGATTTCTAGCTCCCTTTTCCCCCAAATTTTGTTTTGCTTTTATTTCTTTATTTAGCTTTATTAAATGTCCAACATGACCTCCTTCATGTGGGCTAAGTTTGGGCCCTTTTATTTAATGTTTTTGGCTCACATTTAATTAATTTGGGCCATGTAAATCACTATGGTTCCATTACTTTTGATTTACCTTACCCTAATCATTTAATTAGGATTTTTATTCCCCACATTTGTACTTTAATGTATTACTCATGTTCATTTAATTTCATAACCCAATTAGACTTGCCTTAATTAGGTTATAAAATTAATTAGTTGAGATATATAAAATAAATCTCTTAGGGTTTGTATATATTTTTAATACTAACATTCTCTCATACCATAACCCTTAGGTTACTTAATTCTCATACCTAATGTAAGAATTAGGTTATATAATCTTTCTTCTTAATTTACTTTCTATAAAATAAATGAACACATATATATATATACAGTACACATATTCATTTAGCCTATTATTCACTCCACACATGCCATAAGGTTTTTAATATCACTAATATTTAATTAATATATCTATTACAAAGTTACTTAGAATTCTTGGTTATTACATTCTCCCCTCCTTATAAGAATTTCGTCCCCAGAATTTCAACTAAGGTTAATTAAAAAGATTCGAATAATTCTTCCTCATCTTTTCCACATGTTCCCACGTAGCTTCCTCAGCGTTGTGGTTCCTCCATAGAACTTTGACAGAATGTATAACCATATTCCTTAACTTTTGCTCTTTCTTATCCAAAATGTCTACAAGAATCTCCTCGTATGATAAGTCCTTCTCGACTTGAATCGACTCATATGATATTACATGCTTGTAATCTGGCTTGTACAGACGTAATATTGACACATGAAACATATTGTGAATATATTCCAGTTCATGAGGTAAAGCTACCTCGTACGCCACTTCACCTATCTTCTTCAGTATTTCGAATGGTCCAATAAATCTCGGACTCAGTTTACCTTTCTTCCCAAATCTTATCTTCCCCTTCCAGGGAGATATCTTAAGAAATGCATAGCTTTCCACTTTGAAGTCTCTTTTCTTGTGATGAAGATCTGCGTACTTCTTTTGTTGATCTTGAGCTGCTACTAGTCGAGCTCTTATCACCTTGATGATCTCCACGGTATGCTGCACCAATCCTGGCCCCAATAGTCTTTATTCACCTACCTCATCCCAAGATAAGGGCATTCTGCATTTTCTTCTATACAGGGCTTCATACGGCGGCATTCTAATGCTTGCATGATAACTATTGTTATACGCAAACTCTACTAATGGAAGATGATCTTTCCAACTTCCTTTGAAGTCCATCACACAGGCTCAGAGCATGTCTTCTAGTGTTTGAATCGTTCTCTCGCTTTGCCCATCTGTCTGTGGATGATACGCGATACTTAACCTTAGTTGCGTTCATATTCTTTCTTATAGACTCCTCCAAAATTTTGACGTGAAGCGCGGATCTCTATCTGACACAATTGATACCGGCACTCCATATCTCAAAATTATTTCCTTGCTATACAATTTGGCTAACTGATCTAAAGTATAACTTATCTTGATTAGCAAAAAGTGTGCTGACTTTGTAAGACGATCGACAATCACCCATATGGCACCATAACCCTTCTGTGTCGCTTGAAGTCCTACCACAAAATCGATTATGACGTGCTCCCATTTCCATTCATGAATTTCTAACGGTTGTAATAGTCCACTCGGTCGTTGATGCTCTGCCTTGACTCTTTGACAAGTTAAACATCGGCTGACACATTCAGCAACCTCTCTCTTCATGTTAGGCCACCAATAATGTTGACGCAAATCTTGATACATCTTCGTGCTTCCTGGGTGTATTGAGTATCTCGTATTGTGCGCTTCTTACAAAATCTCCTCTTTTAACTCTGGTACTGCAGGTACCCAAATTCTTCCTTCAAATCTTAGCAATCCAGTGCTGGTAATCTTATACTTCAACTCTTCGCCTTCAGCTAACCTCTTCTTTATGTTACCACATTCTTCATCATTCTCTTGTGATTCTTTCACCTTGTCTAATAAAGTCGGACTTGCTTCCATTTCTATTACTCTATCCGAATCCTTCGAATTATTCATCTCCAACTCCATTTTCTCTATTTCTCTTACTAATTCTTCTTGGTCTGTCAATACGAATAACTTTTCTCGGCCCTTTCTGCTTAAAGCATCTGCCACTACATTGGCCTTGTAACGAACGAGAATTTTGTAAAGATATTTGAATATTTATTGAAATAAATAAAATTTTTAATGATTTAATTATTGAGTTAAATAATTAAGTCATGAATTTATGGTCGATTAATTTAATTATATGTGTTACATTAATTAAATTAATGTGTAGTGATTTAATAGTTCAAAGTATTTAATTAATTGAGTTTATTTGATTAATTGAATTAATTAAATAAGCATATGTTACTTTAGTTAATTTAATAATTAATTAAAGAATTAATGAATTAACATAATTAATAAATAAAAATATTAATTATGTGACAATATGATTTAATGTGAATTATCTTATTTTATTTAATTGATTTAAATAAAATTAATTAATTAATAAGTGATGTGACAATTAACTATATAGTAAATTAGTTTATTAAAACAAATGGAAAAGGAATAAGGGAACAAGCCAAACAGGGCCTTAGGAGAAGTTTATCCATTGTTAATACAACGGCTACTTATATAATACGTATAATCGTTGTTCTAAGTCATTATTCTAAGTCATTATCAGAGAAAAGTTAGAGAAACTTGAGAGAGAAATTAGAGAGAAAAGAAGAAGGCATTGAGAGAAATTGAGAAAAGAAGAATTGAGAGATCATTGTGTTGTTATCAATTGATTATCTTCATACTAACTAAAGGGTAAGAGTAATTAAAGAAGTGAGAAATAATTGTAGCTTGTGCACGAGGCAAGTTTTCTATCCCTAACTTATTATTATTGTTGGGCAAGTTTCATAAATTAAACTCTTTAAATTTAGCAATTGCTATGCTTAATTACTATTGTTGAGCAAATTCTTACTCTTGAATATCCAAGTTTAGAATTTCACATGAGATGCTATGATTCTTTTAAAAGTATCATTTAAGTGTACAATACTTATTCGATTGTATACCTTGAGAAGTTAATATTCAATTTGAATATCATTTATTGAGTTATCCAAACCAACTTTATTTGGTGCGGATTCTGATGTCAAACTGAGATGAACAACCCTAATATAGGGGATTAATGAAGATGCTTTAAGCGTTAAGATAGTGTGCACAGTATCAGTACGAAGGGCTGATCTCCCTAAGTACGAGAAGTAAAGTCTATAGTCTTATGACTGTTAAAGGTTGGAAAGGTTAATATACTTGACAACCTAAGACTCGTTTCAAGGTCTTAATGACCCTCAGAAGTAATTTGACTCTCGATTAATATTCTTGATTCAAAAGTTGAGAAGTAATTTGACTCTTGATTGATATTCTTGATTCAAAAGTTGAGAAGTAATTTGACTCTTGATTAATATTCTTGATTCAAATGTTGAGCTTTCTGTTATTCAGAATTCTTTCACTTGCATGTTATTATTCTGTCATATTTTTATACTTGCGGGCATTCGTGCTCACTCTTGCATAATAACATTGCAGCTAATAATGAACGAAGTGATGTACCTTCTAGTAGCAAGGGCAAATGAAAAGCTAACAAGTGTTGAGGACTTGTGTTGATGTTAAGAATGTTAAAGTTCAAGATTTATGTGTGATGACTTAAGACTTATTTATTTACGTTTTCGCAACAGAGATTTAAGGTTAAGTTTAACCTGGGATTTATGATGTATTTTATTTCAGATGATGTAAGATGATGATTTATTTATCTAATAAATCAATTTTATTATTTATGGGTAGTTAGTTGTATGAAATTGGAACAGTGAACACCAAATCCTGTGGAAATTAAGATACCGGATTTGGGGGTGTCACAAGTTGGTATCAGAGCCGTAGGTTATGAACCTTAGGTGGGGGAAAAACCTTAGGATAGTAGCCTTCGTGAAAATAGTAATGATAACTCTGATTGAGTTCTAAGAAAGATAATAAAATTACATTATGTGCTATGTGTTTATGTGTTCATACTTGATAGTGTATTGATTAGCATCACGTAAAAACTAAGACTTAAAATTTATTTTGTCAGGATGTTAGATACTGGAGGAGCTAGTCAGCCCAGGGATGTTGTACCCCTAGAGACTAGAGATGAGGAGCCCCGGGACATACATACTGTCTAGGAGCAGTTAGTACAGCCAGAGCCATCTCCTATGATTCCAGATTTTGGTCAGGAGTATGATCCAGAGATTGACTCAGAGGAGGACCCTGAGGAGGTCGAAATCCCGGCTGAGGCAGTCGAGGAAGAGGAAGAGGAAGACCCTGAAGAGGAAGAGGAGGAGGAAGACCCTGAGGAGTTTCCACCGAACTCTGTCAGTGCTGACATGTATGCTTTATTGTATGATCGCAACGTAGAGTTATGAGATACGATTGAGCAACAGAATTAGGAAGTTTAGATAATCCACACCCGCCTTGGCAATGTGGAGTGGGACTTGCCTCACGAGAAAGGCCAAACTGAGCAGAAGACAGAGGAAATAGAAAGGTTAAAGAATGAGTTGAAAGAGAAATCTGAAAGACTCGCCGTAGTGGAAGAAGCTTGGGTGAGAAATGCACGACGTGCAGATCTGGCAGAGGATGATGCGCGTGCAAAGAGAGTTAAGGTTGCAGAGACGTGCTACACGTTTCGGAGGGCAATGGATGAGGCCCAGGACCGAGTTATGAGATATCCAATTCAGTTCGAGGGACTGCCTGGGTATATGTTAGATCGCAGGACTATGTCCCGCATTATAGAGGAGGAACGTAGTGAAGCTGTCCGACGCCTTAGTAGGCCGTGATAGGACAATATGATATTGTTAATGTTTAAATAATCGTAAATAATGTAAATTTCGATGTGATTATAAACAAAGGAATATTGTGATAATGTAAATCCTGTATAAACTTTATTTCAGGATAGTTGATGTAAATGGCAGAAATGCTATCGCATTGTATTAAAAGCTTTTGGTTTTAATAAAATAATAAAGTTGTTCAAGATGATATGGGTTAAGTGATTATGTTAAAGTATTTAACATTATGTGATACTCTTTGGAGTAGTTAATGTAAATTCCGATATGATTAAAAAAAACAAAGGAATATTTTGAGAAACTAAATCCTGAAGATTCTTTATCTTGGGATAGTTAAAGTAAATGGCAGAGATGCTATAGTACTATGTTTAAAACTTTTGATTTAAATAAAATATCAAAGGTTATTTGAAAAGAAAAGAGTTAAAGTGGTTATGTTAAATATTTGAGTTAAGTCTTAAATATTTAAGAGATTGGATAAAGATCTAATGAGCATATATTCTTCATAGAAATATGCCGCCAAGAAGGAGACAAAATCGTCGACAAGCCCAAGAAGTGTCAACCAATAACAACAATGATGCCAATGCGAACCCCGTTCAGCAGTTGGTAAATCTGTTGGCTGGAGCGATGAACAATAAGCCTCAAGCTCCACCGAACACCTCATTTAAAGACTTTAAGGCAATGGGACCGCCAGATTTTAAGGGTTCCACGAACCCGATAGAAGCTCAGACTTGGGTTATGGAAATGGAGAAATTTTTTGAGGTCGCCCGAGTTAGGGATGACCAGAAGACCGCCTGCGCGACATTTATGTTAAAATCAGAAGCCAGCTACTGGTGGCAGGAAAATAAGATCAGGGGAGGAGAAGGAGTAATAACCTGGGATAGGTTTAAAGAAATGTTTTTCGAGATGTATTTCCCGACCAGATCCTAGAATCAAATGGAGGTGCAGTTTCTACAGTTGAAGCAGGGAATATGTCTGTGCCCGACTACGCGGCAAAGTTTAACGAATTGTCTAGGTTTGCTCAATATCAGGTGCATACTGACGAAAGAAAGGCTAGGCATTTTGAACAGGGACTGAAACCCTAGTTGTATAGCAAGGTGTCAATGTTTTAATTAAACACTTTTGCTGGAGTTCTGGAGAAGGCCATTCTCGCTGAAGGTGGAAGCGAAGCGGTGTCTAAGTACAATCAGGATCAAAAGAAGAAGAAGAATGATAGTGAAGGAAATAATAAGGCTAGTGGCAGTCACACAGGGGGAACTAATAATCATAAACGAAAATGAATGACAACCCGTCATCTGTAAGTCAGCAAGGTAGTCAGAAGAAAAAGTTAGAACCATGCCCAACTTGTGGGAAGACTCACTTGGGAGTCTGCATGAAAGGAAAAAGAGTTTGCTACAATTGTGGTCAGGAAGGCCACATAGCACCTAACTACCCTAACCCTAAGAAGGCCGCTTGCTACACATGTGGGTTAAAGGATCACTTAGATAGAGACTATCCAAAGAAGGCATCTGGAAGGGCAGGGTCAGGTGGAAATAAGGGAAATAATAGTGGAAATCCTTTTACCATTACTGGACCGACTTCGACAAACCGACCAACTATAAGGACATTTAACATGACCGTACAAGACGCTGTGCAGTCTCGTGATATGGTGTCAGGTATCATTCCGATCAATAAAGTCAATGCTTATGTTTTATTTGATTCGGGTGCTACTTGTTCATTTATGTTCGATGACTTTGCAAAGAATTTAGAATTGCTTAAAGACGAATTAGAGATTCCTATGAACATAGAGATTGCGAATAAGGAAGTAATTTTCGTTAAGTATATACACAAGAACTGTAGAGTGGATATTAAGGGTAACCTTATGAACGTAGATCTGATCCCGATTAAACTTGGAGAATTTGACGTTATCCTAGGAATGGATTGGCTATTCAATTATGGAGCCGTAATTGATTGCCAGAAGAAATGTATTAACCTTATGACTCCGTCAAAGGTTGTGTTTTATGGCAGTAAGTCGCCTAGACAAGCTAGTTGTCTGACGATGATGCAGGCCAGGAAGTTATTAAGACAAGGCTGTGTGGGGTATTTAGCCTACATAGTCGATAGTCGTAAAGAGAATCTAAAGTTAGAAGAAATACCAGTCGTAAGAGACTTCGTGGATGTTTTCCCAGATGATCTGCCAGGACTTTTGCCTGACAGGGAAGTAGATTTTGTTATCGATTTAGTGCCAGGAACGGCTCCAATATCGAAAGCACCGTACCGGATGGCTCCGGTAGAAATAAAGGAATTGATGGTACAGCTACAAGAGCTGTTGGACAAGAAATATATTCAACCGAGCGTATCACCGTGGGGGGCACCGGTATTATTTGTTAAGAAGAAGGATGGAACAATGCGACTCTGCATTGACTATAGAGAATTGAACAAGGTTACCATTAAGAATAGGTATCCGTTGCCAAGGATTGATGATCTGTTTGATCAATTAAAAGGAGCGAGATATTTCTCGAAGATAGACTTGAGAAGTGGTTATCATCAGTTGAAGGTAAGGCCAGAAGATGTCCCGAAGATAGTGTTTAGGACACGATATGGTCACTACGAATTTTTGGTTATGTCATTTGGTCTAACAAATGCGTCTGCAGTATTTATGGGCCTAATGAATGGAGTGTTCAAGCCGTTTCTGGACAAATTCGTAGTGGTTTTTATTGATGATATATTGGTCTATTCTAAGACCAAGGAAGAACATGTTGAGCATTTGAAGTTGACGTTAGAAGTATTAAGAAAAGAGAAGTTGTATGCCAAATTCTCAAAGTGTGAATTCTGGATTGAAAGGGTGCAATTTCTCGGACACGTGATTGATAAGGATGGAATTTCGGTGGATCCCTCCAAAGTCGAAGCAGTGATGAATTGGGATCAGCCGAAAACACCATCGGAAGTAAGAAGTTTTCTTGGATTGGCCGGTTATTAAAGAAGATTCATTCAGGATTTTTCCAAGATCGCCACTCCATTAACGAATTTGACTAGGAAAGTTGTGAAATTCGTTTGGACGGAGAAGTGTGAGGAAAGTTTCCAAGAACTTAAGAGAAGGTTAAGTACAGCACCTGTTTTGTCCCTTCCGGATGACACATGAAATTTTGTGGTATATAGTGATGCGTCGCATAAAGGGCTAGGCTGTGTGCTTATGCAAAACGGCAAAGTCATTGCGTATGCGTCACGACAGTTGAAAGATTATGAGAAGGGATATCCAACCCACGATTTGGAATTAGCTGCGGTGGTATTTGCTTTAAAGATTTGGAGACACTATCTCTATGGGGAGAAGTGTGAAATATATACAGACCATAAGAGTCTGAAGTATATTTTCACACAGAAAGACTTGAATATGAGCCAAAGAAGGTGGCTGGAGTTAATAAAGGATTATGATTGTGATATCTTATACCACCCAGGCAAAGCGAATGTTGTAGCCGACGCCTTAAGTAGAAAGGGTCGGGAAAAGTTGATGATGTTGACGGCACAGGAAGAATTGATTTCAGCAATGAAAAAGCTGGAATTGGAAGTAGGATGTCCAATAGAGATTGATGAGAAACTCTTTCATATGCAAGCTGGTACAACTTTGTTGGATAAGATTAAGGAAGCTCAAATACTAGATAAGGAATGTGAGGAAGTAAAGAAAAAGATATCTGAAGGGACTGAACTTAGATTTAAAATGGACAGCGAAGGATTGTTCAGATTTGAAAGTAGAGTTTGGGTACCGCCAATAGCTGAAATCAAGGAGGACATTTTGAGCGAGGCTCATAGTTCGAGGTATTCCATTCACCCCGGAACTAGCAAGATGTATCAGGATTTACGACAACACTTTTGGTGGCCAAATATGAAGAAAGACGTTGCCGATTGTGCTGCCAAGTGTCTGACTTGTCAAAGGGTCAAGGCAGAACACCAAAGACCAAGTGGTTTGTTACAACCTTTAGAAATCCCAAAATGTAAATGGGAACATATTACAATGGATTTTGTTGTTGGCCTTCCGACGACCTATAAAGGCTATGACGTAGTATGGGTTATCGTCGACCGATTAACGAAATCCGCACACTTTCTTCCAATCAAAATCCGATTTAACCTCGAATAATTGGCGAAGTTATATGTAAAAGAGATTGTTTCGAGGCACGGAGTGCCAGTGTCAATTATTTCTGATCGAGATCCGCGCTTTACATCGAATTTCTGGAAAAGACCGCAAGAATGTATAGGAACACAGTTGAGGATGAGTACTGCTTATCACCCTCAGACTGACGGGCAAAGTGAAAGAACGATCCAAACATTAGAGGATATGCTTAGAGCATGCATAATGGATTTTAAAGGCAATTGGGATGATCATTTGCCACTTGTAGAATTTGGTTATAATAATAGTTACCACGCTAGTATTGGTATGCCGCCTTATAAAGCGTTGTACGGTAGAAAGTGCAGAACTCCACTGTACTGGGATGAAGTTGGTGAAAGACAATTGCTAGGACCAGAGTTAGTCCAGCAAATGGCATAAATAGTTAAAGTGATTCGGACAAGATTAGTAGCGGCTCAGGATAGGCAAAAGAAATACGCCGATACACACCGCAAGAATGTAGAGTTTGAATCGGGTAGTTTTGTATTTTTGAAGGTCTCTCCTTGGAAGGGAAAGATCAGATTTGGTAAGAAGGGAAAATTGAGCCCGAGGTTCATTGGACCCTTTGAGGTACTCTGAAGAATTGGAGAAGTAGCGTATGAGGTAGCTTTACCTCCGGCACTGGAGCATATCCACAACGTTTTCCATGTGTCGGTATTACGACGTTATAAACCCGATTACAAACATGTGATAGAATATGAACCCCTACAATTTGAGAAAGATTTATCATACGAAGAAGTTCCTGTTCAGATAGTTGACAGGAAAGAGCAAGTTCTCAGGAACAAGGTAATACCTTCTGTTAAGGTAATTTGGAGGAACCACAACGCTGACGAAGCTACGTGAGAACTCGAAGAGAATATGATGCAGAATTATCCACACTTATTTTCTTGAATAGGTGAACGTGATTCTAGGGACAGAATCCTTTTAAGGGGGGAAAGATGTGACAAACGAGAGTTTTGCAAAGTTGTTTGAATATTTATAATGGGACGAAATTATTAATCGAACCGTGATTCTAAGGACAGAATCCTTTTAAGGGGGGAAAGATGTGACGAACGAGAATTTTGTAAAGATATTTGAATATTTATTGAAATAAATAATATTTTTAATGATTTAATTATTGAGTTAAATAATTAAGTCATGAATTTGTGGTAGATTAATTTAATTATATGTGTTACATTAATTAAATTAATGTGTAGTGATTTAATAGTTCAAAGTATTTAATTAATTGAGTTTATTTGATTAATTGAATTAATTAAATAAGCATATATTACTTTAATTAATTTAATAATTAATTAAAGAATTAATGAATTAACATAATTAATAAATAAAAATATTAATTATGTGAAAATATGATTTAATGTGAATTATCTTATTTTATTTAATTAATTTAAATAAAATTAATTAATTAATAAGTGATGTGACAATTAACTAGATAGTAAATTAGTTTATTAAAATAAATGGAAAAGGAATAAGGGAACAAGCCAAACAGGGCCTTAGGAGAAGTTTATCCGTTGTTAATACAACGGCTTGTAACAGATGAGAATTTTTATGAGGTGAGAATTTTTATGAGATTTTTTTTATGTTGTGATTCTGGGGACAGAATCCTTTTAAGGAGGGAAGACTGTAACGATTGAGAATTTTATATGTTAATTGTAAATATTTATTGAAGTAAATAAATATTTTATAGAATTTAATTGTGAAGATAAATAAATAAAGTGTGCGAGTGCTGTGGACAATTTAATTAAGTGCTATATGATTAATTAAATTGATATGTTAGCAATGGTGTAGCATAATTTTAATTTAATTAAGAATGATTTAATTAGATTTAATGTTATGTGCTAAGTGATAATAATTTGTACACGAATTATGTTTAATAAAGGAAATTCAATTGTGTGACAATTTGGTATTATGTGAATGTTAGTTTATTTAATTGAATTAGAGTGTTATAATTTAATTAAATAAGTGTAATATTTAATCTATGGATTTAAAGAGTTATTATAAGACTAGAAAAGGATTTTAAAGTGTTTTGCCAAACAAGGCCCTTGTACTTGTTTAATCTTATTTTACCCAAACAAGGCCTTAGCACTAAAAACCTATTTTTCTAAGAGGTTGCCAAACATGGCCTTGGACTTTTCAAATTCTATAACCTATGTAATTAATAATACTTATTATGGTTATAAGTATTATATTTATTATTTATAAGTTACATATATTATATATGTATATGTATAATATTATATATGTTAGTTAAAAACAAAAAGTTACGTTAGTTTTACAAAACAAAGAAAGAAAGAAGAAGAGGGTTAGAGAGAATTGTCAGAGAAGAAGAAGAGAGAAGAGGAAGAAAGGCTTGAGAAGGCATAAGAGGATCATCGTCTTCATCATCTCTTCTCTTTAAGTAAAACTAGTAAGGTTATACCCTAACCCTTGTACTCAATTCTTATGTGTTGTAATTCTTTTTTATCAAATTAGGTTTTTACAATCATGAAATTATATTTATATATGGTGTTCATATGTTTTCATATGTAATTGTATGCCATGAAAGGGTTTTCAAAATACAATTGTTGTAAAAACAAGTTTTCAAAGCATATTCTTTTATGTTTTCATGGTTTTAGAACTCTATGTGAAAGTCTCTTTGTGAAAGCTATTTATTTTGATATGTGAATGGGATATGTATGTATATATATATATATATATATGTTTACATGAGGGTTTCATAGTTGTTTAAGAATTTCAATTCATAAGTATATGATGAATACTATGAAATTCATGTTCATAGTGTTAGATTATGGATTTATGTTGAAAATTTATTTAAATCCTTGATGTGAGCATGAATTATGTGTAATATGTGATATAACATGATTATATATGAGTTATATGGTTGTTCTAGTAATTCAATCAATGAATTTTTGATAAACAATAAGAAGTGTGTTCATAGTGATTTTCGGTGAAACTATTTCTGAAAAACAGCTTTTGAAACTATCAAATTGATGTTTGATTTTGAGTTATTGTTAAAATTGATCATGTATTATGTTAATGTGTTAAGAATATGAGTTAACACAATTGGAATCACTTGAATTGGATGAAAAACGAATTCGAAGTAGCAATTTTCGTCAAGAACGCTTAAAATTGTATTTTTCTTTGAAAATCATGAAATCTTGTTTTGGATTATGTGTTTTATGGATTATATATGTTATGAGAATGATAATAAGTTTAAAATATTGTTAGTATCATGTTTTATGTTTATCATGTTCGGAAAAATCGAATTCGGTGTGAAGGAATAAGCCAAATTGGCTTAATTCTGCACCAGTTCGCGAACCAAGTGGTGCAGCAGGGGGAACACCCGCCCCAGCGGGTGTTTTGCACTGGGAGGACCAGCCCCAGCGGGTGAGGTTGCTGCCCGAAAATTCTGGATTTTGGTTTTTGAGTTTTTATGCCCCATTTGTTAAGCTAACTTGTTTCTAAGACTTGGAAAGTGAAATGTGTAATAAGATAACATGTTTTTGATGTGTTTAAGTTAGATTGAAATATATTATGAATGTGTTACATGTGTGTGTATGTGTGTTGCTTTCACGAGGCACACAACACAATTCCTTGAGTTATAGACTTATAAATGTATGCCGTGAGTATAGACTCACGTACTTGACTAATTAGTAACCAATGTGGTAAATTATAATATGAGTTGGACTTGGATATGAAGTTCGATGGTTTAAATGTTATAGTTGGATACTAATAGATGGTTTGAATGTAATATAAATGTGTAGGGTGGTTGTGAAGTGGGTATAGTTGTTAAAGTGTAGCTTGCGCTTAAGGCAAGTTCTCTTACCCTTATTCTCTTATGTTAAGCAAGTTTCTAAACTTGTTATTTATATTGTGCAAGTTCTTTAAGCTACTCTCGAATGCTATACAAGCCTATTCATTGTATCTTTTCATTGGGCAAGTTTCTTAACCCTTGCTCAAGAAATCACGAAAGTTCATTTACGTTCTTTAAATTGTTATGTGTGGTACAAGTTATACCATACTCATAAAGCGTAAGTATTAAAGCGTTATTTTAGTAATATGATCTTGACTTATTTGTTCAAGTAAGATCTACTTAGTCTATCGAATGCTTTAAGTTGTTTCTAAAAGCATGCCTATCTATTATGAAGTTTATTGTCATATTTTGCAATTTGTTCATGATTTAACTGTAAAGGACTGTAAGTCGATTCAACTACTCCTAGTTGATGATAGTTGAACTCTAAAGTTCCCTTATCAATCCAAACCAAACTTTCTTTGGTGCGGACTTGTATTCAATTTTTGAGAAGGAACAACCCCATTAATTAGGGGAAATTTATGCGAAAGCGTTAAATGGTTGTGCACAATTCATGGTACAAAGGGTTGATCCCCCTGAGTACGAGTTAAGGGTCCATAGTCTTATTGACTGTTAAAGGTTTGAATAGAAATATTTATAACCTAGGACAATGGTTCAAGGTCTTATGACCCTCATATGATTTCATATTCGAATCCTATATATTGATGAAAGAATTATATTTTAATTCTTTATATGGATGGAAGTAAAGTTATTCAAACTCTTTTGAAACGATTCACTTATGTCATATCATTGTTGTATATCCAAGTGAGCTTTTGTTTGCTCACTCTTGCCTGCTTTACCACCATTTGCAGTTGAGACCAAGAATGTTGACATACCATCAACAAGTAAAGGAAAAGGAAAGATGAATAAGTGAAGGCTTGTGACGTCAAGTTGCTTTTGTAATAAGACTTAGTTGGTTATGTTTATATTTCCGCATTTACGTTATTTGAATGATGTTAAGGTTTAGATAACCATGGGATTTTTGTTGAACAAGTTGCCATTCTTTCTAGAGGAAGATTTTATTAAGGTTTTATGAAGGTTGTAATTAGTTTGAAATTTTATTTGGGTAGATGTATGTTTTAATTAGAAAGTGAACACCAAATCATGTGGAAACGAAGTACCCGGATTTGGGGGTGTCACAGGTTGGTATCAAAGCCATAGGTTATGAAACCTTAGGTGGGGAAAAACCTTAGGTAGTAGCCTTATGGTAAAATCAAAAAGATAGATGTGATAGGTAAAGATAATAAACTACCTTATGTGCTATGTGTTTACGTTCAGGTATTCGAAGGGTGACGACTCGATATCACGTAATAATAAGCTTTAAAATTCTTTTGTCAGGATGACGAACGTTGGAGAACCTAGTCAAGCTAGAGAGGTTGTACCTCAGGTGCCTAGAGAGGAGGAGCCCCGTGACATACATGTTGTCTGGGAGCAACTGGTTAGGAGAGAGCCATCTCCAGTGATCACCATAGCTGGTCGGGAGCGTGAGCTGACACCTATTCCAGAGGACGTGGACGAGGACGAGTCTGAAGAGGAGGAAGAGGATCCCGAAGAGGAATTCCCACCTCACTCTACTAGTGTTGAGATGTACGAGGCAGTCTACGATAGCAACATGGAGCTTCATGGACGAGTAGGAGATCTCAAGGAAACTATCCAGCAACGAGACAATACGATCGAGGAAATTGCAAGTGACCTGGGAGATGCACAGTGGAACTTGATACATATGGAAGTTGAAAGAGATACTGCTCGATTTGAACTGGCAAAGCTAAAGCAAGACATCCAGGAGGAGTCGAGGAAGCGTACCAGGGCTGAAGAGTCAAGCTTGAGGGCTAATTAATGAGCTGATCGAGCTGAAGATGAAGCTGAAGCCAAGAGGGCCAAGCTGAGGGAAACGGAATATGCTTTTCATACAGCGATAGAAAGAGCTCAGGACCGTATTTTCTACTACCCAGCTCAGTTCCAAGGTTTATCGTGGTATGTGGTGGACCGAAGAACGGCATTACGGGTAATGGAAGAGGAACGCAGAGAGGCTGTGGGACGTATTAATATGCCTAGACAGTAGCAGCAATAGCAGTAATAGTAGTAGTAGCAGTAGTAGTAGAGCTTTTGTTTATGTGTCGCTTTTGTAGTAAATAAAGTAAATTCCATAATTGAGATAAGAATGTGATAAGTTAATAATGTAATCCTGCAACTTTTTCAGTTCAGGAAGGATGATGTAAATGGCAGAAATGCTATCTGATTGATGTTTTTAAACTACGACTAATGAATAAAAGAAGTTTATTGACGTGCTTTGTGTTCTATGTGAACTGAGATATTCAAACCTTTAAGTGTGAACTTGAATACTTAAAATTTTAATAAAGGATCTAATAATAATATTTTCTTATTAGAAAATGCCTCCTAGAAGAAGAGTAACACGTCAAAACCCCGAGGGTTCAACAAACAACAACAATAACGATGCAACAAACCCTAACGCGGTTCAGCAATTAGTAAACCTGCTGGCAGGAGCAGTGGCGAATCAGCCGCAAGTGTAAGCCACGACGTTTAAAGAGTTTAAGGTAGTAGGACCACCAGAATTTAAGGGATCGACAAACCCTATAGATGCTCAGACGTGGATTATGGAAATAGAAAAGGTATTTGACGTGGCTAGGGTCAGTGAAGACCAGAAAATGGTATTTGCGACTTTTATGTTGAAGTCAGATGCTAGCTTCTGGTGGCAGGCGAATAAGACTAGAGAGGGAGAAGGAGTCATAGCGTGGGAACGTTTCAAAGAGATGTTCTACGAGATGTACTTCCCAGTGAGTTCGCAAGATCAGATGGAGGTCCAATTCTTAGAGCTGAAGCAAGGAACGATGTCAGTGTCGGAATACGCGACGAAGTTTAATGAACTGGCCAGGTTCGCTACTTACCAGGTCAGCACGGATGCTAGGAAGGCGAGGAGGTTTGAGCGGGGACTGAAACCCTGGTTCTACAGCAAGGTCTCTATGTTCCAGCTAAACACGTTTGCAGCCGTGCTGGAAAAGGCTATTCTAGCTGAAGGGGGAAGCGAAGCGGTGAATAAATTCAACCAAGATAAGAAGAAGAAGAATGAAATGGAAACTAAGGCTAGTGGTAGCGGGGCTATCCATCAGAATAGGAAGTGGAATGACAATAACTCTGCTGGGAGTCAGCATGGAGGCCTGTGACGCCCCCAAATTCCAGGACCGCCACTTGGTCTCTCGAATTCGGTTCATCACGTGCTCATGGTAATACATCACAATAATAATAATTAAATATCATACGATCACAGCGGAAAATCTATTCTAGAATAATTTACAATGATTTATTATAATTATTCCCCCAAGTCTCGCAACCTACAGTACTTAATAGATTACATAATAATATCAGTTAACGACTTATTACATAATCTAACTTAAGCTTAAACATAATCAAATCCAGTCTTACTACATCATCTTCATACAATATTAATATACTTAAAACATAACAGACATAAGCTAGTTGGTAGCTTTGCCCTTGCCCTTATCAACGCCCGAAGGTTCACCATGCTCTGCCTTAACTGAAATGTTTTAGGGAAAGCAAGAATGAGCACAAATTGCCCAGCAAGTAATATACAATAAGGGTGAGTAACAAGATTCTCAATTCTCGAAAGGGTATAACAAGATTTGATAGTTCAAGAATAACAAGAATATCAACAATTCTCAATATCAGTCGCTAAGGACAGGATAATATCAATATGATTTAATAATAAGTCAATTCAAGATTTCAAATAATTGAATACTGAGTAGTCACTACGGACTATGAACTTCTACTAGAATTGACAGTAATAAACTGAAAATCCAACAAAAACAGGTACAACAGGTGATCAGCCTAAAGTACCCTTGTTATGCATAACAATCAACCATACTCAAGTGTGCACGTCGGTTCTCCGACAATTATATATTCCCTTCAAAGAAGGTTGTTCTTCTCAGTCAAATATAAGATCCTGCACCAATCAATTAGTTTGGGTTGCTTTTCAATAACATAAGTCCAGCCGAATCAAATGGCATAGACACTTTCACAATATTCAAGAACAATACTAAGTTCAACATGAATAATAGCTTTAATGAAATAAGAGTTCAAGTATGCTAATTCGACTCAACTGATTAAATAGGAAACTAGTTCGCAATACACAAGATAGGATACTTGCATAGTAAAAGAGTATAAGTTAGGAAACTTTCACAATCATAGATTTCCTTGCATAAAGTAAATGCGTCGGTTAGGATACTTGCACTTTAAAAGAGTGTAAGTAAGAGAACTTGCCTTTAGCGTAGTTTATCCACGAAAAGAAATCAACACTTTCGAATTCCTATCGTAATACAGTTACGTATATATATGATATTCATTAGTCATATCATTTAACTTCACATTTTCTCTTTGAATATACGATCAACACATAAGCTAAGTTTTACCTAGCTACACAGTTATATAGAATATAATTTCTATCCTTAACGTTCCTTCTTTAGAGTTTAAACGCATTCTCATATTATATAAGATCTCAACAATTAGCAAACATGCTTGCATATTATTAATATCACATAAGACCACAATCAATACTAAATATATTTCATTTTAGCAAGTTACGGCATCTCCTTAAGTTAACCGTCAAAATCGGGTTCAAGTAACATCATATAATATCGCGTAGCATGTATTCATATTTAAAGGATACTTTCATGCTTGTATAACTTTTCCAAATCCAATCGTACATGGTATAGGTTCTTAAGTTAATACTTAAAGCCATTCAAGGACACGAACTCATATGGTCTAACATGATTGCTTTTAAACACATAAGATATTCATATAACTTGTATTAGTCATGCTCATGAGTACTCGTATTGCATATATGTAGCTAGCATTGTTATTATCTTGAAAACATGCTTTGTTCATGCTAAACTTTAATCACGGCAACTAATCATGGTATATATACATGCATGACACATGAATGAGTCTAAGATTACTATCACATGTGTCCATAAATGTCAAATTCTAATTCTCGTCATAACATACCAACGTTCACGTTCAAAGCTTATACTTTGTTAGTATAGTTCATTAATAAGGTCTATCATGTTCATGCTTCCTTATGAAACCTACATATGTAAGTTAACATGCTTTTCATGTATTTCAAGGCCCTATAAACATGCTCGAAAAGTCAGAATGTATACATGCTTCATATATGTTAACGTCGTTTATGAAACTTTAAATTCGTTTCCAAACTATGTGTCGTTTGGTTAACCATGCATGCTAATATACTAAAACATGCTTACATTGCCTCATTAGGTTTATATATATGTATTAATCATGCTCCCATGCTTGTTTAAACAAAAATCAAACAATTGGTACATAACAGTTTTGCTGCAGAATGCAAAAAACTGAACACAGAGGCTGGCGCTGCGGCACGGCAACAGTAGCTCAATACTGGCGCTGCGGCGCGAGCGGCGCTGCGTGCGGCGCTGCGGCGCGGGCTGCGGCGCGTGTGGCGCTGCGCGCGGGCTGCGGCGCTGCGGCGTCGAGGCAGTTTTCTGCGGTTCAGACTGCAGCGAAAACCGACCCAAAACCTCCCATTTCATCGATTTACCCAGATATTATCCTTGTTTAACTTACTAACACATACATATATGCTTATATAACAGTCAATAGCAATTATCAATTCCCAATTTCATGAACTCTAACTAATTTACGAATTTCATGTATTTACAGAAATTGAAGAGGAACAATGGAAATAAAAGACTATTCAGTGGTTCCATCTTGTGTGTATGTTCATATAACAATGATATAAGGGTTCTACAAACCAATCATGAACCAATTTGGCATAATCAAGAATTTCAACAAAACTCAGAGAACAACAATGGAGTTCTTTTGACAGAAAATGAAAATGAAGACACGAAGAGGATTTATACCTCTGTTATGGAGTAAGCTTGCTGATATCTCACAATGCTATTATACTGATATATGTATATGCTCTCAACTTATCAACTCAAACAAAATCTCAGCAATGTGAAATGGGAAGAAAGGAAGCCATATTTATAGAGAAAACAAGATACAGACAATGCAATTGCCTACAATTTCAAACTAACAGAAATTTGAATTGCATGCTAGATAAGAGGAAGTTGGTAGATAGTTGTTGAAAGCCATCATTAGAGCCACTCCTCATATAATTATTGCTAGCTAAGCTTGGGAGAAGAATGGGAGAATAGGCCTTAGCCTTTTTGCCATACACGTGAAGGAGAAGGAGAGTGACTATTATATTGGAACAAGGCCATATATCAGCATTCTATAATTTGTATATATACACAACACTTATGCCAAAATATGTTACATGTATATATACTATATAATTAGGCCACAATTATAGTTACAATGTATTTCTAATGATACTAACATGGATTCACATAATGTAATAAGTGTGAATTGTGCACATATAATTCATGTACATTTTTATCATATTGGTATAATTTAATCGGATGTTATCACATTACATTATCTCATGTATTATTAAATTGTTCACCATATATTCATGATGTCTCACTTTATTAAAATTAATAGTTTACAATATGTTCATGATATATTATACAGTGTATTCTCACATATTTATTGTCACATCAGTATTATCATGCATTCATAACATATAGTTTTAACATAATCACATTATGCTTCATGTAATATATGGTTTCTATGTGTAATATATTCGCATTGCATTATATAACATAGTTTACGTATATACATGCATGGTCACACTTAAGTGTCTCTCTACACTATATAATATAGTTGTATTCCATATACTTTATATATTCAAATATTGCACATTTGCACATATCAATTAATATAATCTTATTATATTTATAAACACGTTGCTCATTATTATTATTATGTTTCTTGCAATAATAATCACATATTATTAATCAATCCTCATTAGTATTTTATAACAGTTAATTAATATTCTTCGATTAACAATTAATATAGATTAATTGTTCGCTTAAATTAATATAATCATTCTTATATTACGTCACTGTGCCACACAAGGCAATCAACGAGTTTATCACAAACTCCACCAATTTCTCAATTATTATAATTATTCAATTATATATAATTGAATTAATTCATCTTATAACACAAAATCATTTGTATTCAAATAAATTCTCATTTTCATTAATATATTTATTTAATAATATATGGAAATTCTCGGGTATTACATCCTCCCCCCCTTATAAAAATTCCGTCCCGGAATTGCTACAAGGTTACACAAATAGATGGGGATAGTCCCTCATCATCCTATCTTCTAACTCCCACGTTGCCTCCTCGACATCGTGGTTACGCCAAAGTACTTTTACAGATGAAATAACTTTATTTCTCAAAGTTTGTTCTTTCCTATCTAATATTTGGACAGGAATTTCTTCATACGCCAAGTTCTTCTCCACTTGAATGGGCTCGTAAGAAATCACGTGCTTGTAGTCGGCCTTGTACGGTCGCAACACGGAAATGTGGAACACGTTGTGGATATGCTCCAACTAGGGTGGTAACGCAACTTTGTATGCCACTTCGCCCACTCGCTTCAGTATCTCGAACGGTCCTATGAATCTTGGACTCAATTTTCCTTTCTTGCCGAAACGGATTTTTCCCTTCCATGGAGATACCTTTAAGAATACGAAACTGCCGACTTTGAAGTCTCGGTCCTGCCGATGCAAATCTACGTATTTCTTCTGGCGATCTTGAGCTGCTACAAGTCTGGCTCTTATCACTGTCACCACGTCTGCGGTTTGTTGAACTAACTCTGGTCCGAGTATTCGTCGTTCTCCGACTTCATCCCAACATAACGGCGTTCTGCACTTTCTCCCGTAAAGAGCTTCGTACGGTGGCTTGCCAATAGTCGCATGGTAGCTATTATTATATGCGAATTCTACTAAGGGTAGGTGGTCGTCCCAATTTCCCTTAAAATCCATCACGCAAGTCCTAAGCATGTCTTCTAGCGTTTGTATTGTTCGCTCACTTTGTCCGTCTGTTTGAGGATGATAAGATGTACTCAACCTCAACTGCGTTCCCATTCTTTCCTGCAAGCTCTTCCAAAAATTGGACGTGAAGCGCGGATCTCGATCAGAGACAATTGACACCGGCACTCCATTTCGTGAAATAATTTCTTTTACATATAGGCTTGCTAATTGGTTCAAACTGTAGCGGATCTTGATCGGTAGAAAGTGTGCGGTCTTCGTTAGTCGATCCACGATAACCCAAATAGCATCATAACCTTTCTGTGTAACTGGAAGTCCTACCACGAAGTCCATGGTAATATGCTCCCATTTCCACTCTGGTATTTCTAACGGTTGTAGTAAACCACTTGGCCGCTGATGCTCTGCTTTAACGCGTTGGCAAGTTAAGCATTTACTGACGCACTCTGCGACTTCCCGTTTCAAATTAGGCCACCAAAAATGTTGCCTTAGATCTCGGTACATCTTTGTGCCTCCCGGATGAACGGAATATATCGTATTGTGTGCCTCGTGCAAAATCTCTTCCCTCAACTCGGTTACCGCTGGTACCCACACTCTCCCTTCAAATCTCAAAATACCGTCTTTATCCATTCAAAATTTTTCTTCCTCACTTTCTGTGATCCTCTTTCGGATTTTCTCACACTCTTCATCCTTTTCCTGAGCTTCCTTTACTCTATTCAACAACGTCGGACAAGCTTCCATTACAATTAACTTCTCACCAGACTTTTCTGGTCCTTTCACTTCTATCTCCAATTTCTCCATCTCTCTTATCAACTCTTCCTGAGTCGTCAAATTAAACAACTTCTCCCTTCCTTTCCTGCTCAGAGCGTCGGCAACCACATTTGCCTTTCCCGGGTGATAAAGAATATCGCAGTCATAGTCTTTGATTAATTCTAACCACCTTCTCTGCCGCATGTTTAACACCTTCTGTGTGAAGATATATTTCATACTTTTGTGGTCCGTGTATATCTCACATTTTTCTCCGTATAGATAATGTCTCCATATCTTTAACGCAAAAACTACTACCGCTAACTCTAAGTCATGAGTAGGGTATCGTTTTTCATAATCCTTCAATTGTCGTGACGCATATGCAATAACCTTGCCATGTTGCATGAGCACACAGCCAAGCCCCTTGTGCGATGCATCACTATACACCATAAAATTTCCCGCATCATCTGGTAATGATAACACAGGTGTTTCGCTCAATCTCCTTTTCAGTTCTTGAAAACTTTCTTCGCATTTGTCGGTCCATACAAATTTCACCGTCTTTCTAGTCAAATTGGTCAACGGGGTTGCTATCTTAGAAAAATCTTGGATGAATCTTCGATAGTACCCAGCTAACCCTAGAAAGCTTCTCACCTCCGTCGGTGTTCTCGGTTGTTCCCAATTACTTACTGCTTCAACCTTCGTAGGGTCTACAGAGATTCCATTCTTATCCACCACGTGGCCTAAGAATTGAACCTTCTCCATCCAAAATTCGCACTTAGAAAATTTTGCATACATCTTCTCCTTCCTTAGTACCTCCAAAATAATCTTTAGATGTTCGGCGTGTTCTTCCTCTGTCTTCGAGTAGATCAAAATGTCGTCGATAAAGACCACTACAAATTTATCCAAGTATGGCTTGAAAACTCGGTTCATCAAGTCCATAAATACTGCCGGAGCATTAGTCAATTCGAATGACATTACCAAAAACTCGTAGTGTCCATAACGGGTTCGAAACGCAGTCTTTGGTATGTCCTCATCCCGTACCTTCAGTTGATGATATCCTGTTCGTAGGTCGATCTTTGAGAAACACTTTGCTCCCTTCAGTTGATCAAATAAGTCGTCTATCCTCGGTAGCGGATACCGGTTCTTGATCGTTACTCTATTCAATTCTCGATAATCGATACAGAGCCTCATCGATCCGTCCTTCTTCTTAACGAATAGTACTGGTGCTCCCCAAGGAGAAACACTCGGTCGAATGTAACCCTTATCCAATAATTCTTGCAATTGTATCATCAATTCCTTCATTTCTACTGGCGCCATACGATATGGAGCTTTCGAAATCGGTGCCGTTCCCGGTGCTAAGTCTATTACGAATTCGATTTCTCTGTCTGGCGGAAGACCAGGCAGATCGTCCGGAAACACGTCTTGAAATTCATTAACTAGGGATATATCCTTAATTTCTACTCCCTTCTTCCGAGTATCAACGATGTAAGCTAAATATCCCCCACATCCTTTCCTTAACAAATTCTTGGCCTGCATCATCGTAACGCAACACGATTGCTTAAGCGATGAGCTACCATAAAACACTACCTTAGACTTACTCGGAGTCTGAAGGTTCACACATTTGTTCTGACAGTCAATTATCGCAGCATGGTTATACAACCAATCCATTCTCAGTATTACGTCAAATTCTCCCAGTCTAATAGGAATCAAGTCTACGCTCAGTTCATGTTTACTAATATTTGCGCGACAATTTTGATAAACGTATTCTACAGGGATCACTTCCTTATTAGCAACTTCTATGATCAAAGGATTTTCTAATAGTTCTCGAGGTGTACTAAGTCTACTAGCAAATTCTTCAGATACAAAAGAACAGGTGGCACTCGAATCAAATAATACATAAGCATTTATATCATTGATTGGGATTATACCTGACACCACATCCTTCGCAGCCACTGCGTCTTGGACGGTCATGTTAAAGGTTCTGGCGGTTGGGCGGTTGGATTGTGCCGGTCCACCGATCATCAGCTTGTTGCCTCCTTGCTGATTACTACCCCCGCCACTTCCCTTCTTTGGGCAGTCCTTAATTCGGTGCTCCGTCGAGCCACACGTAAAGCATCCTTGTATCTTTTTCGGTTTCAAACAGTTGGGCGAGATGTGCCCTTCCTGTCCGCAGTTGTAGCAAGTGCCACGTCCCTTCCAGCACTCGCCCTGGTGATTCTTCCCACACTTCGGGCATCCTTCAGCCCTCTTCTTGAAACCTCCATGAAAATTCCCTGATTGATTATTATTGTTGTTTTGGTTGTTGTTGTTGTTCTCCCACTTTCTCTTTCCCAAGTTGCTTCCTCCGCTACTGCTTCCTCCCGTACGATTCTCTCCTCCAGTATTCTTTCCTTTCTTTTCTTTGTTATACAGACTTAAGGCCTCACTGCCGCCTTCCGCAATGATTGCCTTCTCCAGTAATGTTGCAAAGGAATCAATTTGAAGAACTGATACCTTATTGAACAGCCATGGCTTCAACCCTTGTTCAAAGCGTCTAGCCTTCCTCTCTTCATCACCAACTTGGTGCTCCGCAAATCGCGCTAGTTCGTTAAACCTAGCCGCGTATTGCGCCACCGTCATCTCACCTTGTTTTAACTCTAGGAATTTCACCTCAATCCTATTCTTCATACTTTTCGGAAAGTAATTCTCGAAGAACAGTGTCTTAAACTTATCCCAAGCTATTATCCCTTCTCCAGCTCTTTGTTGATTAGCCTCCCACCAGTAGTTCGCTTCTCCCCTCATCATATACGTGGCAAACACCGTCTTCTGATCTTCGCCTACGCTAGCTATAGTGAAAGCTTTTTCGATCTCTTTGATCCACGTTTGTGCGACGATTCGGTCGGTAGTTCCCTCGAACTCCGGGGGTCCTACACTCTTAAAGTCTTTAAAGGTTGTTACTGACACAGTTTGAGGGTTCGGGCGAACGGGTTCATTGTTCCTTCCCCTTAAGGCTTCTCCTAACAAGTCTACCAGTTTCTGGATCGGGTCTACTTGTTCTCTCTCATTGTTAACGGATTCTTCGGGTGCAGTCAATCTACGTCTGGGCGGCATTATCTGCATCAAAATTTTTCATTTTATTATTATTCAAGTATATTACTTAAGTATTTCTTTTAATACTAAAAGAATAAATTTATAACACGTTTTGAAAATCAACTCCATTTATATTCATATGCCATTTCATTTCATTACATGATTTTCCTAGCATACTGCTATAAATGTCATCACATATATCCCCTAATATCACAAAAGACGGGGAATATACCAACCTACTACTATACTACCCCTCTAACAGAAGCTAACTCGGGGTTTACATCATCATCCCACATCTTACACAAAAGATCGGGATTACAATATAGTATATATAATACATAAGGACACAACTAGTACTACCACTAGACTGACTAAGGAAATCTCATCCCATCATCCCGCGCTCCACTGCGCTCTTGTACTCCAACTGTGCTATATACGCAACCAGCTCTCGGCTCAAGGTATGTAAAGTTTGTCCCTGTTCTGCCGGGTAGTGGTACACACCATCAATCACCCTTTCAAAAGCTGAACGGAACACATACCCCATCTTGTTCATCTTTCTCTTCTTGCACCTGACCTCGTCCTCAAGGTCGTCAGCTCTCTCATTGGACGCTTCCCACTTCTCCTCGAAGTGTAACCTATCCATCACCTCCAACTCTAGCTGAGTACGGAGTGCCTCTTTATCAGTCTTCTCACTCAGCTCCCTCTGCTCAACCTCTTCTAGCTTCTCTGCCAAATCTACATTCCTAGCCACTGACCTGTGAAACAGAGTCCCCATCTGGATCCCTGCCTCCCTACGGTAGGCAATCTCCACATCTAACTCTTGCATAGCCAGCTTCCTCTGGTGGTCCTCGTCCCTCAGCTTCTGGAACTCAGACTCTCTCTCGTGGGCCTCTGCCTCCAGCTCCTGGACTCTGCAGTCTAACTCTAGAATACGCTCCTCGTACTCGCCTAACATCTGTTCCTCTATAGTAGCCTCATCAGAGTCCTCTACTGGCTCATCCTCCATCGGCTCCTCCTCTGGAGCAGTCTCTATCTCAATCTCGATCTCATCCTCATCATCAAACTCGGATGGTGCAACTGCCTGCACTGGCACAGCCTCTAGAGGTGCCTCGTATACTACGTGTATATCCCTGGGCTCCTCCTCTGCAACTCTACTAGGTACCCCTGTGTCTGTCATCCTACACTCACAAACACAAGACAAGAAATAGCATCTCCATTAGAATGTTAAACAAAATATAAGTTCATTGTATAGAATGAAGTTACATTTCATAACAGACTAAGTCTCTCAAGGAAAACTCTACATGAGTTTTATCTCCTTCCTAACTTCTAAGTTCGCCTAAGTTATAGTCTAAGGACACTCGTTCCTAAGGTTTATAACTACGGCTTTGATACCAACCTGTGACGCCCCCAAATTCCAGGACCGCCACTTGGTCTCTCGAATTCGGTTCATCACGTGCTCATGGTAATACATCACAATAATAATAATTAAATATCATACGATCACAACGGAAAATCTATTCTAAATGATTTATTATAATTATTCCCCCAAGTCTCGCAACCTACAGTACTTAATAGATTACATAATAATATCAGTTAACGACTTATTACATAATCTAACTTAAGCTTAAACATAATCAAATCCAGTCTTACTACATCATCTTCATACAATATTAATATATTTAAAACATAACAGACATAAGCTAGTTGGTAGCTTTGCCCTTGCCCTTATCAACGCCCGAAGGTTCACCATGCTCTGCCTTAACTGAAATATTTTAGGGAAAGCAAGAATGAGCACAAATTTCCCAGCAAGTAATATACAATAAGGGTGAGTAATAAGATTCTCAATTCTCGAAAGGGTATAACAAGATTTGATAGTTCAAGAATAACAAGAATATCAACAGTTCTCAATATCAGTCGCTAAGGACAGGATAATATCAATATGATTTAATAATAAGTCAATTCAAGATTTCAAATAATTGAATACTGAGTAGTCACTACGGACTATGAACTTCTACTAGAATTGACAGTAATAAACTGAAAATCCAACAAAAACAGGTACAACAGGTGATCAGCCTAAAGTACCCTTGTTATGCATAACAATCAACCATACTCAAGTGTGCACGTCGGTTCTCCGACAATTATATATTCCCTTCAAAGAAGGTTGTTCTTCTCAGTCAAATATAAGATCCTGCACCAATCAATTAGTTTGGGTTGCTTTTCAATAACATAAGTCCAGCCGAATCAAATGGCATAGACACTTTCACAATATTCAAGAACAATACTAAGTTCAACATGAATAATAGCTTTAATGAAATAAGAGTTCAAGTATGCTAATTCGACTCAACTGATTAAATAGGAAACTAGTTCGCAATACACAAGATAGGATACTTGCATAGTAAAAGAGTATAAGTTAGGAAACTTTCACAATCATAGATTTCCTTGCATAAAGTAAATGCGTCGGTTAGGATACTTGCACTTTAAAAGAGTGTAAGTAAGAGAACTTGCCTTTAGCGTAGTTTATCCACGAAAAGAAATCAACACTTTCGAATTCCTATCGTAATACAGTTACGTATATATATGATATTCATTAGTCATATCATTTAACTTCACATTTTCTCTTTGAATATACGATCAACACATAAGCTAAGTTTTACCTAGCTACACAGTTATGTAGAATATAATTTCTATCGTTAACGTTCCTTCTTTAGAGTTTAAACGCATTCTCATATTATATAAGATCTCAACAATTAGCAAACATGCTTGCATATTATTAATATCACATAAGACCACAATCAATACTAAATATATTTCATTTTAGCAAGTTACGGCATCTCCTTAAGTTAACCGTCAAAATCGGGTTCAAGTAACATCATATAATATCGCGTAGCATGTATTCATATTTAAAGGATACTTTCATGCTTGTATAACTTTTCCAAATCCAATCGTACATGGTATAGGTTCTTAAGTTAATACTTAAAGCCATTCAAGGACACGAACTCATATGGTCTAACATGATTGCTTTTAAACACATAAGATATTCATATAACTTGTATTAGTCATGCTCATGAGTACTCGTATTGCATATATGTAGCTAGCATTGTTATTATCTTGAAAACATGCTTTGTTCATGCTAAACTTTAATCACGGCAACTAATCATGGTATATATACATGCATGACACATGAATGAGTCTAAGAGTACTATCACATGTGTCCATAAATGTCAAATTCTAATTCTCGTCATAACATACCAACGTTCACGTTCAAAGCTTATACTTTGTTAGTATAGTTCATTAATAAGGTCTATCATGTTCATGCTTCCTTATGAAACCTACATATGTAAGTTAACATGCTTTTCATGTATTTCAAGGCCCTATAAACATGCTCGAAAAGTCAGAATGTATACATGCTT
Organism: Panax stipuleanatus; assembly: GCA_020205555.1. NCBI lineage: Eukaryota > Viridiplantae > Streptophyta > Magnoliopsida > Apiales > Araliaceae > Panax > Panax stipuleanatus. The sequence continues at coordinate 52,121,988 of CM035122.1, forward strand.
CATATATGTTAACGTCGTTTATGAAACTTTAAATTCGTTTCCAAACTATGTGTCGTTTGGTTAACCATGCATGCTAATATACTAAAACATGCTTACATTGCCTCATTAGGTTTATATATATGTATTAATCATGCTCCCATGCTTGTTTAAACAAAAATCAAACAATTGGTACATAACAGTTTTGCTGCAGAATGCAAAAAACTGAACACAGAGGCTGGCGCTGCGGCACGGCAACAGTAGCTCAATACTGGCGCTGCGGCGCGAGCGGCGCTGCGTGCGGCGCTGCGGCGCGGGCTGCGGCGCGTGTGGCGCTGCGGCGCGGGCTGCGGCGCTGCGGCGTCGAGGCAGTTTTCTGCGGTTCAGACTGCAGCGAAAACCGACCCAAAACCTCCCATTTCATCGATTTACCCAGATATTATCCTTGTTTAACTTACTAACACATACATATATGCTTATATAACAGTCAATAGCAATTATCAATTCCCAATTTCATGAACTCTAACTAATTTACGAATTTCATGTATTTACAGAAATTGAAGAGGAACAATGGAAATAAAAGACTATTCAGTGGTTCCATCTTGTGTGTATGTTCATATAACAATGATATAAGGGTTCTACAAACCAATCATGAACCAATTTGGCATAATCAAGAATTTCAACAAAACTCAGAGAACAACAATGGAGTTCTTTTGACAGAAAATGAAAATGAAGACACGAAGAGGATTTATACCTCTGTTATGGAGTAAGCTTGCTGATATCTCACAATGCTATTATACTGATATATGTATATGCTCTCAACTTATCAACTCAAACAAAATCTCAGCAATGTGAAATGGGAAGAAAGGAAGCCATATTTATAGAGAAAACAAGATACAGACAATGCAATTGCCTACAATTTCAAACTAACAGAAATTTGAATTGCATGCTAGATAAGAGGAAGTTGGTAGATAGTTGTTGAAAGCCATCATTAGAGCCACTCCTCATATAATTATTGCTAGCTAAGCTTGGGAGAAGAATGGGAGAATAGGCCTTAGCCTTTTTGCCATACACGTGAAGGAGAAGGAGAGTGACTATTATATTGGAACAAGGCCATATATCAGCATTCTATAATTTGTATATATACACAACACTTATGCCAAAATATGTTACATGTATATATACTATATAATTAGGCCACAATTATAGTTACAATGTAATTCTAATGATACTAACATGGATTCACATAATGTAATAAGTGTGAATTGTGCACATATAATTCATGTACATTTTTATCATACTGGTATAATTTAATCGGATGTTATCACATTACATTATCTCATGTATTATTAAATTGTTCACCATATATTCATGATGTCTCACTTTATTAAAATTAATAGTTTACAATATGTTCATGATATATTATATAGTGTATTCTCACATATTTATTGTCACATCAGTATTATCATGCATTCATAACATATAGTTTTAACATAATCACATTATGCTTCATGTAATATATGGTTTCTATGTGTAATATATTCGCATTGCATTATATAACATAGTTTACGTATATACATGCATGGTCACACTTAAGTGTCTCTCTTCACTATATAATATAGTTGTATTCCATATACTTTATATATTCAAATATTGCACATTTGCACATATCAATTAATATAATCTTATTATATTTATAAACACGTTGCTCATTATTATTATGTTTCTTGCAATAATAATCACATATTATTAATCAATCCTCATTAGTATTTTATAACAGTTAATTAATATTATTCGATTAACAATTAATATAGATTAATTGTTCGCTTAAATTAATATAATCATTCTTATATTACGTCACTGTGCCACACAAGGCAATCAACGAGTTTATCACAAACTCCACCAATTTCTCAATTATTATAATTATTCAATTATATATAATTGAATTAATTCATCTCATAACACAAAATCATTTGTATTCAAATAAATTCTCATTTCCATTAATATATTTATTTAATAATATATGGAAATTTTCGGGTATTACAAGGCCAACAGAAGAGGAAGCTCGAAGCGTGTGCTATATACGGGAAGACTCACACTGGAGTGTGCATGAAAGGGAAACGCGTATGCTACAAATGTGGTCAGGAAGGCCACATCGCGCCATATTGCCCAAACCCCAAGAAAGGAGCTTGTTATATATGTGGATCCAAGGATCACATGGCTCATAATTGCCCTAAGAAGCCAGCGACAGGGTCAATAGGGAATGGAGGGAAGGACAACGGCAGCACTCTGACTCTTGCCAGACCATCGCCACTACAGGCCGTTCGACCCACTGCCCGCACATTCAACATGACGGTGCAAGACGCGGTGCAATCAAAAGATGTGGTGGCAGGTATTATTCCGATCAATAGTATAAATGCATATGTATTATTTGATTCATATCTGATGATTTTGCTAAAACCCTAGACTTACCTGTAGAGGAGTTAGTTTACCCTTTGAGCATAGAAATTGCGAATAGGGATATTATTCCTGTTAGGAGTGTTTATAGGAATTGTAGACTGGACATTAAAGGTCAGGAACTTAGAGTAGATTTAATTTCGATTAAACTTGGGGAATTCGATGTCATATTGGGTATGGACTGGTTGTTCAACCATGGGGCGGTAATCGACTGTCAGAAAAAGTCGGTAAACCTTACGACTCCGTCGAAAGTAGTGTTCTATGGCAGTGAAATCGCCTAGACAAGCAAATTGTCTAACGGTGATGCAAGCCAATAAATTTTTGATGCAAGGCTGTGTAGGATATTTAGCCTACATAGTAGATACGCGTAAGGAGAGCCCGAAGGTAGAAGAGATATCGGTAGTTATGGCGATTTGCCAGGACTTCCGCCAGATAAGGAGACAGAGTTCGTGATCGATTTAGAGCCGGGAATTTCTCTAATTTCGAAGGCTCCATATCGAATGGCTCCAGTAGAGATGAAGGAACTTATGGTTCAACTGCAGGAACTGTTAGACAAGAAGTATATCCAACCGAGTGTTTCGCCGTGGGGAGCGCCTGTTTTATTCGTGAAGAAAAAGGACGGATCGATGCGTCTCTGCATTGATTATAGGGAGTTGAATAAAGTTACGATCAAGAATAGGTATCCTTTACCTAGGATCGATGACTTATTTGATCAACTGAAGGGTATTTAAGAAGCGGGTATCATCAGTTGAAGTTGAGGAAGGAAGATATACCGAAAACTACTTTTAGAACTCGGTATGGTCATTACGAGTTCTTGGTGATGTCATTTGGTCTCACGAATGCCCCAGCTGCATTTATGGACCTAATGAACAGGGTGTTCAAGCCATTTCTGGACAAGTTTGTGGTAGTGTTTATAGATGACATCCTGGTTTATTCCAAGACCGAGGAGGAGCATGCTGAACACTTAAGACTAACCTTAGAAGCACTGAGACGAGAAAAGCTTTACGCTAAATTCTCACAATACGAATTTGGTTGGAACGTGTGCAATTTCTTGGCCACGTGATCGACAAGAATGGTATTTCGGTAGATCCGTCGAAGGTTAAAGCGGTAATGAATTGGGATCAGCCGAAGACGCCGTCTGAAGTGAGGAGTTTCTTGGGATTGGCAGGTTATTACAGGAGATTTATCCAAGACTTTTCTAAAATCGCAACTCCGTTGACGAATCTGACTCGTAAAATAGTTAAGTTTGTTTGGACGAAGAAGTGTGAGGAGAGTTTTCAAGAGTTGAAGAAGAGGTTGAGTACTGCGCCTGTATTATCTTTACCGGATAGTTCGGGAAATTTCGTGGATTATAGTGATGCTTCACATAAAGGATTAGGCTGTGTGTTGATGCAGAGCAGCAAAGTCATTGCCTATGCGTCATGTCAGCTGAAGGACTACGAGAAGGGGTATCCGACCCATGACTTGGAGTTGGCAGTAGTAGTGTTTGCTCTCAAGATTTGGAGACACTACTTATATGGAGAGAAGTGTGAAATATACACAGATCACAAGAGTCTGAAGTATATCTTTACCCAGAAGGATTTGAACATGCGCCAAAGGAGATGGTTGGAACTGATCAAGGACTACGACTGTGAAATACTTTACCATCCGGGTAAAGCTAATGTTGTCGCCGACGCTTTGAGCAGGAAAGGTCGGGAGAAGCTGAATATGTTAACTGATCAGGATCGGTTAATAGAGCAGATGGCTAGATTAGAGCTGGAAGTAAAGTTTCCAAAGGAATTGGATGAGAAGTTATTTCAAGTAACCACTGGTTCTACTATTGTGGACAAGGTAAAAGAAGCTCAACTTCACGATGAAGAATGCGAGAAGATTCGGAAGAGAATAGCTGATGGCGAAGAGTTTAAATTCAAGATCGACAGTGAGAAACTGCTACGATTTGAAGGTAGAATCTGGGTACCGCCAGTACCGGAAGTTAAGGAGGAAATCTTGAGCGAAGCTCACAGCTCGAAATATTCAATTCACCCTGGGAGTACGAAGATGTACCAGGATCTCAGGCATCATTTCTGGTGGCCGAATATGAAGAGGGACGTTGCTGAATGCGTTGCGAAATGCTTAACGTGCCAGAAAGACAAGGCAGAACACCAGAGACCTAGCGGATTGCTGCAACCATTAGAAATTCTAGAGTGGAAATGGGAGCATATCACGATGGATTTCGTGGTGGGTCTTCCAGTGACTCATAAAGGTTTTGATGCGATATGGGTTATTGTGGATCGACTGACGAAGTCAGCCCACTTTTTACCAATCAGGATTAAATATAACTTGGAACAATTAGCTAAATTACACGTTAAGGAGATCATTTCTCGACATGGTGTCCCAGTGTCGATTGTGTCAGACAGAGATCCGCATTTTACGTCAAATTTCTGGAAGCGTTTACAAGAATGTTTGGGAACGCAGTTGCGAATGAGTACAGCGTACCATCCTCAAACCAATGGTCAGAGCGAGAGAACAATTCAGACGCTTGAGGATATGCTTGAGAGCATGTGTGATGGACTTCAAAGGAAGCTGGGACGATCATCTACCATTGGTGGAGTTCGCCTACAACAATAGTTACCACGCGAGTATCGGCATGCCGCCTTACGAAGCGTTATACGGCAGAAAGTGCAGAACTCCTCTATGCTGGAATGAAATCGGTGAACGTCAGCTGTTGGGACCGAAATTGGTACAACAAACTGCTGAAATTGTGAAGCTGATCAGAACAAGATTGGTTGCTGCTCAGGACAGACAGAAGAAATATGCCGATCAACATCGACAGAACCGAGAATTCTTACCAGGAAGCTTCGTTTTCCTGAAGGTATCTCCCTGGAAGGGGAAGATTAGATTTAGCAAGAAGGGGAAGCTGAGTCCCCGATTTATTGGACCTTTTGAGGTATTACAAAAAGTTGGCGAGGTAGCTTACGAAGTGGCATTACCTCCGGAACTCGAGAATATACATAACGTATTTCATATTTCTGTGTTACGGCCTTACAAACATGACTATAAACATGTAATAGAATACGAGCCTTTACAATTTGATAAAGACTTAACTTATGAAGAGGTTCCTATTCAAATTATTGACAGAAAAGAACAAGTACTTAGGAATAAAGTGATACCTTCTGTTAAGGTAATTTGGAGGAACCACAGTGCTGAAGAAGCTATGTGGGAACTCGAAGATGTTATGATGAAGTCTTATCCTCAATTATTTTCTTAATTGAAGTGTGTAACCCCTTAGATATCGATTCTGGGGACAGAATCCTTTTAAAGGGGGAAGAATGTAACAGATGAGAATTTTTATGAGGTGAGAATTTTTATGAGATTTTTTTTATGTTGTGATTCTGGGGACAGAATCCTTTTAAGGAGGGAAGACTGTAACGATTGAGAATTTTATATGTTAATTGTAAATATTTATTGAAGTAAATAAATATTTTATGGAATTTAATTGTGAAGATAAATAAATAAAGTGTGCGAGTGTTGTGGACAATTTAATTAAGTGCTATATGATTAATTAAATTGATATGTTAGCAATGGTGTAGTATAATTTTAATTTAATTAAGAATGATTTAATTAGATTTAATGTTATGTGCTAAGTGATAATAATTTGTACACGAGTTATGTTTAATAAAGAAAATTCAATTGTGTGACAATTTGGTATTATGTGAATGTTAGTTTATTTAATTGAATTAGAGTGTTGTAATTTAATTAAATAAGTGTAATATTTAATCTATGGATTTAAAGAGTTATTAAAAGACTAGAAAAGGATTTTAAAGTGTTTTGCCAAACAAGGCCCTTGTACTTGTTTAATCTTATTTTACCCAAACAAGGCCTTAGCACTAAAAACCTATTTTTCTAAGAGGTTGCCAAACATGGCCTTGGACTTTTCAAATTCTATAACCTATGTAATTAATAATACTTATTATGGTTATAAGTATTATATTTATTATTTATAAGTTACATATATTATATATGTATATGTATAATATTATATATGTTAGTTAAAAACAAAAAGTTACGTTAGTTTTACAAAACAAAGAAAGAAAGAAGAAGAGGGTTAGAGAGAATTGTTAGAGAAGAAGAAGAGAGTAGAGGAAGAAAGGCTTGAGAAGGCATAAGAGGATCATCGTCTTCATCATCTCTTCTCTTTAAGTAAAACTACTAAGGTTATACCCTAACCCTTGTACTCAATTCTTATGTGTTGTAATTCTTTTTTATCAAATTAGGTTTTTACAATCATGAAATTATATGTATATATGGTGTTCATATGTTTTCATATGTAATTGTATGCCATGAAAGGATTTTCAAAATACAATTGTTGTAAAAACAAGTTTTCAAAGCATATTCTTTTATGTTTTCATGGTTTTAGAACTCTATGTGAAAGTCTCTTTGTGAAAGCTATTTATTTTGATATGTGAATGGGATATGTATGTATATATATACATATATATATATATATATATATATATATACGTTTACATGAGGGTTTCATAGTTGTTTAAGAATTTCAATTCATAAGTATATGATGAATACTATGAAATTCATGTTCATAGTGTTAGATTATGAATTTATGTTGAAAATTTATTTCAATCCTTGATGTGAGCATGAATTATGTGTAATATATGATATAACATGATTATATATGAGTTATATGGTTGTTATAGTAATTCAATCAATGAATTTTTGATAAACAATAAAAAGTGTGTTCATAGTGATTTTCGGTGAAATTATTTCTGAAAAAAGGCTTTTGAAACTATCAAATTGATGTTTGATTTTGATTTATTGTTAAAATTGATCATGTATTATGTTAATGTGTTAAGAATATGAGTTAACACAATTGGAATCACTTGAATTGGATGAAAAACGAATTCGAAGTAGCAATTTTCATCAAGAACGCTTAAAATTGTATTTTTCTTTGAAAATCATAAAATCTTGTTTTGGCTTATGTGTTTTATGGATTATATATGTTATGAGCATGATAATAAGTTTAAAATATTGTTAGTATCATGTTTTATGTTTATCATGTTCGGAAAAATCGAATTCGGTGTGAAGGAATAAGCCAAATTGGCTTAATTCTGCACCAGTTCGCGAACCAAGTGGTGCAGCAGGGGGAACACCCGCCCCAGCGGGTGTTTTGCACTGGAAGGACCTGCCCCAGCTGGTGAGGTTGCTGCCCGAAAATTCTGGATTTTGGTTTTTGAGTTTTTATGCCCCGTTTGTTAAGCTAACTTGTTTCTAAGACTTGGAAAGTGAAATGTGTAATAAGATAACATGTATTTGATGTGTTTAAGTTAGATTGAAATATATTATGAATGTGTTACATGTGTGTGTATGTGTGTTGCTTTCACGAGGCACACAACACAATTCCTTGAGTTATAGACTTATAAATGTATGCCGTGAGTATAGACTCACGTACTTGACTAATTAGTAACCAATGTGGTAAATTATAATATGAGTTGGACTTGGATATGAAGTTCGATGGTTTAAATGTTATAGTTGGATACTAATAGATGGTTTGAATGTAATATAAATGTGTAGGGTGGTTGTGAAGTGGGTATAGTTGTTAAAGTGTAGCTTGCGCTTAAGGCAAGTTCTCTTACCCTTATTCTCTTATGTTAAGCAAGTTTCTAAACTTGTTATTTATATTGTGCAAGTTCTTTAAGCTACTCTCGAATGCTATACAAGCCTATTCATTGTATCTTTTCATTGGGCAAGTTTCTTAACCCTTGCTCAAGAAATCACGAAAGTTCATTTACGTTCTTTAAATTGTTATGTGTGGTACAAGTTATACCATACTCATAAAGCGTAAGTATTAAAGCGTTATTTTAGTAATATGATCTTGACTTAGTTGTTCAAGTAAGATCTACTTAGTCTATCGAATGCTTTAAGTTGTTTCTAAAAGCATGCCTATCTATTATGAAGTTTATTGTCATATTTTGCAATTTGTTCATGATTGAACTGTAAAGGACTGTAAGTCGATTCAACTACTCCTAGTTGATGATAGTTGAACTCTAAAGTTCCCTTATCAATCCAAACCAAACTTTCTTTGGTGCGGACTTGTATTCAATTTTTGAGAAGGAACAACCCCATTAATTAGGGGAAATTTATGCGAAAGCGTTAAATGGTTGTGCACAATTCATGGTACAAAGGGTTGATCCCCCTGAGTACGAGTTAAGGGTCCATAGTCTTATTGACTGTTAAAGGTTTGAATAGAAATATTTATAACCTAGGACAATGGTTCAAGGTCTTATGACCCTCAGATGATTTCATATTCGAATCCTATATATTGATGAAAGAATTATATTTTAATTCTTTATATGGATGGAAGTAAAGTTATTCAAACTCTTTTGAAACGATTCACTTATGTCATATCACTGTTGTATATCCAAGTGAGCTTTTGTTTGCTCACTCTTGCCTGCTTTACCACCATTTGCAGTTGAGACCAAGAATGTTGACATACCATCAACAAGTAAAGGAAAAGGAAAGATGAATAAGTGAAGGCTTGTGACGCCAAGTTGCTTTTGTAATAAGACTTAGTTGGTTATGTTTATATTTCCGCATTTACGTTATTTGAATGATGTTAAGGTTTAGATAACCCTGGGATTTTTGTTGAACAAGTTGCCATTCTTTCTAGAGGAAGATTTTATTAAGGTTTTATGAAGGTTGTAATTAGTTTGAAATTTTATTTGGGTAGATGTATGTTTTAATTAGAAAGTGAACACCAAATCATGTGGAAACGAAGTACCCGGATTTGGGGGTGTCACAACGGCTACTTATATAATACGTATAATCGTTGTTCTAAGTCATTATTCTAAGTCATTATCAGAGAAAAGTTAGAGAAACTTGAGAGAGAAATCAGAGAGAAAAGAAGAAGGCATTGAGAGAAATTGAGAAAAGAAGAATTGAGAGATCATTGTGTTGTTATCAATTGATTATCTTCATACTAACTAAAGGGTAAGAGTAATTAAAGAAGTGAGAAATAATTGTAGCTTGTGCACGAGGCAAATTTTCTATCCCTAACTTATTATTATTGTTGGGCAAGTTTCCTAATTAAACTCTTTAAATTAAGCAATTGCTATGCTTAATTACTATTGTTGAGCAAATTCTTACTCTTGAATATCTAAGTTTAGAATTTCAGATGAGATGCTATGATTCTTTTAAAAGTATCATTTAAGTGTACAATACTTATTCGATTGTATACCTTGAGAAGTTAATATTCAATTTGAATATCATTTATTGAGTTATCCAAACCAACTTTATTTGGTGCGGATTCTGATGTCAAACTGAGATGAACAACCCTAATATAGGGGATTAATGAAGATGCTTTAAACGTTAAGATAGTGTGCACATTATCAGTACGAAAGGCTGATCTCCCTAAGTACGAGAAGTAAAGTCTATAGTCTTATGACTGTTAAAGGTTGGAAAGGTTAATATACTTGACAACCTAAGACTCGTTTCAAGGTCTTAATGACCCTCAGAAGTAATTTGACTCTCGATTAATATTCTTGATTCAAAAGTTGAGAAGTAATTTGACTCTTGATTGATATTCTTGATTCAAAAGTTGAGAAGTAATTTGACTCTTGATTAATATTCTTGATTCAAATGTTGAGCTTTTTGTTATTCAGAATTCTTTCACTCGCATGTTATTATTCTGTCATATTTTTATACTTGCGGGCATTCGTGCTCACTCTTGCATAATAACATTGCAGCTAATAATGAACGAAGTGATGTACCTTCTAGTAGCAAGGACAAAGGAAAAGCTAACAAGTGTTGAGGACTTGTGTTGATGTTAAGAATGTTAAAGTTCAAGATTTATGTGTGATGACTTAAGACTTATTTATTTAAGTTTCCGCAACAGAGATTTAAGGTTAAGTTTAACCTGGGATTTATGATGTATTTTATTTCAGATGATGTAAGATGATGATTTATTTATCTAATAAATCAATTTTATTATTTATGGGTAGTTAGTTGTATGATATTGGAACAGTGAACACCAAATCCTGTGAAAATTAAGATACCGGATTTGGGGGTGTCACAGGCCTTCCCTGGATGATATAGAATATCACAATCATAATCCTTGATCAATTCTATCCATCTCCTCTGCCTCATATTTTACTCATTTTATGTAAAGATATACTTTAGACTTTTGTGGTCTGTGTATATCTCACACCTTTCTCCGTAGAGATAATGTCTCCAAATCTTAAGGGCAAACACTACCGCAACCAATTGCAGGTCATGAGTAGGGTATCCCTTCTCATAGTCCTTTAATTGTCGTGACGCGTACGCAATAACTTTTCCATTCTGCATTAACACGCAACCTAGTCCCTTGTGTGACGCATCACTATACACTGTAAAACCCCCCGTACTATCTGGTAAAGATAACACAGATGCTTCACTCAACATTTTCTTTAGTTCTTGAAAACTCTGTTCACGCCTCTCTGTCCACACATACTTAACAGTCTTCCTCGTCAGATTAGTTAATGGTGTCAGTTATCTTCGAGAAATCCTGAATAAACTTTCGGTAATATTCTACCAATCCCAAGAAACTTCTAACCTCTGTCTGTGACTTCGGTTGTCCCCAATTTTTCACCTCTTCTACTTTCGCTGGATCAACAGAAATCCCCTCGATTTCGATGACATGTCCCAAAAATTGCACCCTCTTCAACCAGAACTCACACTTTGAAAATTTAGCATATAATTTCTCTTTCCTTAATGTTTCCAATACAATTCGTAGATGTTTGGCATGCTCCTCTTCAGTCTTCGAATACACCAAAATGTCGTTAATGAACACAACCACAAACTTATCCAAGTACGGTTTAAATACTCTATTCATCAAGTCCATAAAAGCAGCTGGTGTATTCGTCAGTCCAAATGACATCACTAAGAACTCATAATGGCCGTAACGAGTTCTAAATGCTGTCTTTGGTACATCCTCCGTCCTCACCTTCAACTGATGGTAACCAGTCCTTAAGTCAATCTTAGAAAAATATCTCCCTCCTTTAAGTTGATCAAACAAATCGTCTATTCTTGGTAACGGATATTTGTTCTTGACTGTCACTTTATTCAACTCTCTAAAATCCACACACAACCTCATCGAACCATCTTTCTTCTTTACAAACAACATCGGTGCTCCCCACGGAGATACGCTAGGTTGAATGTACTTCTTGTCCAAACAACACCGGTTGGATCATTAACTCTTTCATTTCTACCGGAGCCATTCGATACGGTGCTTTCGATATTGGCGTTGTCCCCGGTACTAAATCAATCACAAACTCTATCTCTCTGTCTGGCGAAAGTCCCGGAAGTTCTTCTGGAAAGACATCCCCAAACTCATTAACTATAGGTATCTGCCCCATGTTCGAATTCACAACCCGTGTATCCACTACATGAGCCAAATAACCTTCACATCTTTTTTGTAACATTCTCCTGGCCTGCATCATCGTCAGACAACTCGTTTGTCTTGGCGACTTGCTACCATAAAATACAACCTTAGACTTATTTGGTGTCTTAAGGCGTATACTCTTCTTCTGGCAATTTATAACTACCTCATAGTTAAACAACCAATCCATCCCTAAGATGACATCAAATTCTCCTAAGCATATTGGAATCAAATTCACGCTTAACTTATGTCCCCTTATTTCCACACCACAGTTGTTATGGATAAACTCTACAGGGATCACTTCTTTGTTTGCAACTTCTATATTCATTGGGTTCTTTAACTTTTCACATGGTAAGTTTAATCTTCTAGCAAATTCATCAGACACAAATGAACAGGTAGCTCCCGAATTAAATAATACATATGCATTTATATTATTGATCGAATAATACCTGACACCACCTCCTTTGATGCCACTGCGTCTTGCACAGTCATGTTAAACGTTCGGGCTGTCGGCTTTATCTGTTGTGTTAGCCCTCCAATTGTTAACTTTGTGGTGCTGCTCTTGTTTCCACTTCCTCCATCAGTATTCTTCTTGAATGAACAATCCTTAAATCGATGCCCTATTCCCCCACAAGATAAACAACCTCCCTTCTTTGGTTTAGGACAATTCGGTGAGATATGTCATTCCTGGCCGCAGTTATAACAAACATTCTTTCCCTTCATACACTCCCCAAAGTGATTCTTTCCACACTTTACACATTCTGGCTTCTTCTGTGGTGTACTCCCTTGTTGAGTTCCCGAGTCATTACCACTGTCCCACTTGCGCTTCTTACTATTACTGCCCCCACTGCTGGCACCCTGATGTCCACCTTCAATCTTCTTCTTAATCTTCTCTTGGTTGAATCTAGATATTGCCTCACTACTACCTTCTGCAATGATAGCCTTTTTTAATAGTGCTAAAAACGTAGCAATTTATAACATTGTGACTTTGCTTGTGTATCCACGGCTTCAGCCCATTTTCAAACCTACGCGCCTTTCGTACTTCTGTATCCACCTGATGAGGTGCGAATCTGGCTAGCTCATTGAATTTTACTGCATATTCGATAACTGTCATATTTTCTTGCTTTAATTCAAGAAACTGCACTTCCATTCTGGCTTGCATGTCCTCCAAGAAATATCTTTCTAAGAACAACTCCTTAAACCTGGTCCATGTTACTACCTCCGTTCCGGCTCTAGCTTAGTTCGTCTCCAACCAGTAATTAGCTTCACATTTCATCAAGTAGGTAGCAAAAGCCGTCTTTTGCTCTTCGGCTACCCTAGCAATGATAAATGCCTTTTCCATCTCTTTCACCCATGTCTGAGCTACTATGGGGTCCGTAGTTTTGCTGAATTCTGGTGGTCCTACAGCTTTAAAATCTTTAAAATTTGCCAATCTATTATTCGCTTGCCCCCTTGTTGCAGGTGCACGAGTTCGTATAGCTTGAGCTATCATATTTGCTAAGTTCTGCATTGGGTCAGCTTGATCCCTTTCATTTTTCACAGAACATTCCTCCCTCTGGTTACGATTTTGACGTCTTGGCGGCATTATCTGGTTAAACAAAACCACACATTATTCCTTAAATTTCTTTATATATCATATCTTATTAATGTTAACGTATTGCATAACTTAAACTCAGATAATCATAATGGTTTTAGATTAACAATTTAGCTTGCTGCATTCACAGTTCAGTTTTACTATTTTACAATGTAGCTTGCTGGATTTCAATTCAGCTTGTTAAATTACTATTCAGCTTGCTGGATTAGCAATTCAGCATTATTTGATTACTATTCAGCTTACTGGATTCATATTCAGCTTGCTGGATTTATAATTTGGGATTATTGGATTACTATTCAGCTAGCTAGATTCACATTCAGCTTGCTGGATTCACATTTTGGGATTATTGTAATACTATAATCAGATAGAAAGCTTACTACCTTACTTTATCATTATATCTTATTTACTTAATCACACAAATAATAATAATATTGCATTTATATTCATATTCCAAATTTCAGTGTCGTACACTTATATGCCTGGCATATTTCTATAAATGCTAACTATCCCGTTCTAAACATCTAGAGATGGGATCTGTGACGCCCCCAAATTTAGACTGTCACGGATATCGAATTCGGTTCGTCACGTACTAATTCTAATAACGACTAAAATCTCAAACAGTGGAATAACAGAATAATTTACATTGATATAACATAAATATTCTCGTCCCAAGTCTCGAAACTATTACTAATACACTTTTATAACTTAATCCAAACATATCTTAATACATAACATTAGTAAGTTTTAATACAACATAAAGGAAACATCCTAATATAGAAGAACACAACTATTTCATAGCCTTGCCTTCGCTCTTGTCCTGTCCTGGGGTTCCACCTTGCTCTGCCCTAATTGAAATATTTATGGGAAGCAAGAGTGAGCAACAAATTTACTCAGCAAGTAATATGCCAACAAATGTGAACAGGTGTATATACGGTCCTTAATCTTAAGGGTTAAACAATAATTAATAGCTCGGGAATTCAAATAAGAATGTTATGAACAAAATAATATCAATGACTTCCAAATCTATTTTGTGAAGTTAAATAAGAACCACTACGGGTCGAGAAGTTATTAAAGGATTCAAAGATTTCAACAATTTTCAAGTGAATGAATAGATATCACTGAGTGTCACTATGGACCAAGAATTAATAGAAGAATCCAATGAATTCAAAGTTTTAAGTTAATAAATATTGGATACTAAGTGGTCGCTAAGAACCACGAACTTCTACTAGAATCACCAAAATATTTTTGGTAACCCAAACAAGTACAAATAAGGGATCAGCCTACTGTATTTGGTGTTATGCATAACCTATCCTACCACTGTCGACTATGTAGTTCCCCTTTCTATGAGGGTTGTTCATCTCAGTCAATTTATAAGAGTCCGCACCAAGGCAATTGGTGTGGATTGCTTTCCAATTCATGATATTGGTCTAGCCGAATCAAATGGCATAGACAATTTCAACAATGTATATAAGAACATTTTATGAGTTCAATACTCGCAACATAATTCGAAGAATATAATCGTGATTTAGATCAAGCTATGAACTATAAATTTATAAGACAATAATTATTCTAGCACTTATTTACTCGTACGATCAATAATAGTACAAGCTCAAATACGTGTTCAATAAAGAGTATGAATCGAATACTTGCTCAATAAAAAGAGTAGTCCGGATACTTGCATTCAATATATAAATCGAATGAAGTTAGGAAACTTGCTCAATAAAAGCAGGGTAAGAATTTGCATTAAAGAGATAAAGGTTAGATACTTGCACAAAATCCAAAGTTATGTAAGTTAGGAGACTTGCACATTATATATTACGAACTTGCATAATAAAAGAGTGTAAGTCAGGGAACTTGCTTACAAGATTCATTGAATAAAGTAATGCAAGGGTTTAAGATACTTGCCTTAAGCGTAGTTTACCAATGTAAAGCTTATTAACACTTTGAATTCCTATCGTAATATATTTACATGTATAGGATATTCATTAGCTAAATACATTCGGTACACAAGCTCGATATGTAAGTTACACATACACATAACACATAACTAGTTCGTAAGACATTATGGAATCAAGTAACATAGTTATAACTATATCCATTAGTTACACAGTTAATCAACATATACTACCTCATATAAGCAACGCATACATAAGTCTTATCCTTGCTACATAGGTATCGCATTATATGACAACGCCTAATTGATTATGTCTCTATTATCTTTAGAATATCTTATAGTATGTCATTACCACATATCAGTATCAATTAGACTCTATTTAGCAGCTTAGATAACATTATAACTCAACCGTAAAAATCTGAATCAAGCAGAATGCTCCAGACCAATTTTAAGCCTGGCGCAGCTGCTCTCTGGAAAGGCTTTGGGATGGCGCAGCTGCGCTGTCCCCTGGCCAGACCAGAGTTGTGTTTTTGTTTCCTCGTTTTCATTCTACTTTTTAGCGTAACAAAGTGTTAACACATAAAAAACATACATATTAAAAGGTATTGGACTTTCATTTCCAAGTCTATGCTTATTTATCATATCTTAGTTGGAATTTCTATCGAATTATGGCCAAATAACGTCATGGAATCATAAAGGCTATCATGCTTGACATGCATACACATAAAGTGGTCGCCTAATCTGAAACATACATGCTTACATGTGTGCATATCATTTACGCATGGCTAGCATTGTTTATTACTATAAAACATGTTTAAACTTATGCTTAGTTAACATTTATTATATCTAACACATGTGAATCATGTTTAGAGACATAAGGAGCATAAACATGTTATCTTATGTAACGATTGAGATTTTATATAATAATTTTAAATATTTATTGAGTTAATTAAATATTTTATGTGATTTATTTATTGAGCTGAATAAATAAATTATATGATTTTGTGGAGTGATTTAATTAAGTGTTATATATTAATTAAACGAATGTTTAATATTTAATTTAATTGATGTATATTAATTTTATAGTATAGTTCTAATTTAATTGAGATAATTAAATTAGATGTATTATGTGATAAAGTGGTACATGAATTATAATTAGAGAGTAATTATAATTATTGGGTAATTTTATGTGATTAATTGATGTTAGATTTTAATTGATTAAATTAGATGTTAAAAGATTTAATTAATTAAAGTGTAACATTAAAATATGTGTTAAAATGAATTATTAAAGAAAAGAATTTTAAGTTGTTTTAACCAAACAAGGCCCTTACTTTTGTTTTAAAAGGCTTTTGCCAAACAAGGTCCTTGCATTGTTTTAAATCTATTTTACCCAAACAAGGCCTTAGTACTAAAATTTATTTTTATAAAGTGGTTTGCCAAACAAGCCTTATGGCTTTTCAAAATTCAAAACTGATAATTTAATTGCAATTACTAAATGATAATTAGTATACGTATTAAGTAATATAACTGTTATAAGATTATATATATATTACGCTAAGTTAGTTTGATACTATATCTTCAATCATGAAATAATAAGTTGAATTGCTTAAGAATTTGGTTTACAGCGAGTGGTTTTGTAAAATATATGAGTTTTATGAAAATATCAAAATTTGATTTCTAAAACTTTTGATTCTTATTGTTTAGGTGGTTTTCATGATAAGTAACATGTTATATGTGTGTATTGTTTCAAGTACGGACTACACAAAATTTTAATAATTTGTAATTTCCGTTTGTTGGCTTGTGAGGGTTAAACGGTGAAGCAGGGTGTGACGAACGAGATTTTGTAATATAATTTGAATATTTATTGAAGTAAATAAATTTTTTTCGATGATTTAATTATTGAATTTAATAATTATTTGATGAAATTGTGGTAGATTAATTTAATTATATGTGTTTCATTGATTAAATTAATGTTGAGAATTTTATTGTGCAAAGTATGTATTTAATTGAACTTATTTGATTTAATTAATTATTTAATAAGCATAATGTTATTCTAATTAATGTAATAATTAATTAGAGATTTAAAGATTTGATATAATTAATAAAGGAGAATTTTAATTATGTGATAATATGATTTAATGTGGAGTTATGATATTTTATTTAATTAATTTAAATATGATTATTTGGTTTATAAAGGTGTGACATTAAAACTATGCTATAAGAAGTTAATTAAGTTAAATGAGAAAGGAAGAATTTAAGGGACAAGCAAACAAGGCCTTAGTGGGGGTTGGAGCCAGTTAACCCATTACGGGATTAACTGACGACCCATTCAGCCACGACTATTAACTATACGTATATTATATTTAGCCTATATCTATATCAGGCTTCCATATATTCATATATCAGAATAAGTTAAGGGAGAAATAAAGAGAGATTTTAGAGAGAAGATTGAGAAAAAGTGTGAATTGAAGAAGAAGTAGAGGAGAACTTAATCATCTTCAAATTATCTAAACACTAGCAAGGGCAATCTCTTCTACCCAAACTTTAATTTACGTTCTTATATATTTTCCATGAAAACTCTGTTTAAGTTTTCTGTGAAGAGTTATTTTGACAATTAACTTAAGATGTGATGATATATATGTTAACATATGTATATTATATGGTTTATATCATGTATTCATGTGTTAGAGTAATCAATTTCATGTAAACATGCTTTAATCAAAGTTTCATGAATTATAGAGTATGAAAAATATGAAGAACACGTATATATGACCTTATATACAAATTGTATGCTTTAAATTGGTTGTTTAACTTAGATTTGATAACGGATTATGATTATACATGTTAAAACAAAGAAAATAAACTTGCAACGGGCATATTCGGAGTTATAACGAATCCGTGACGATGATTTTCGTGTTTCTCTTTAAAACTGTCAAGAACACCAAGAACGGTAAAATTTCATGATTTGATTCAAGTAATTGCATGATTTAAGTTGATAAAAACATGTTAGTAACATTGTATGATGTTTCTATGAAGTTCATACTTTATAGAAATCACTGTGTTAGTTTAATTAGCATTTAATTGGAGTATTTGGCCTAAAAACTGTTAAAGGTTTAAAGTGTAAACACTTTACAACCTAGGACATAGTTCGAGGTCTTATGACCCTCAGATGTTCTTTTGATTCTTATTATTCATTCTTGGTTCAAAAGCCGAGTTTGCTATTCAGAAGTCTTTGATTCACTTGCATGCTATTATATTGTTGTTATATTGTTATATTTGTGGGCAATCGTGCTCACTCTTGCGTAATAATAACATTGCAGTTAAGAACGAAATCCGAAGAGCCTTCTACTAACAAAGGTAAGGGCAAGGTCAACAAGTGATGAAGACTTGTTGTTTATTTGATATATTATTGTTTAAGACTTATGTTAAAATTGTGTAAGACTATTTAATTATTTATGTTTCCGCATTTGAGATTTAAGGTTAGTATGACCTGGGATTGATGTATTTATATTCAAAGGTTGTAACCCCATAAGGGGAGGATTTATTTCTATCTATTGCATGGTTTGCATTTATTATGGATAGGTAGATAGATGATATTTGTACAGTGAACACCAAATACCGTGGAATCGAAGTACCCGGATTTGGGGGTGTCACAGGTTGGTATCAAAGCTGTAGGTTATGAACCTTAGGTGGGTAAAACCTTAGGGTAGTAGCCTTTTAAGAGATTGAGAACATAGTAATGAGAAACTCTTATCGAGTTCTAAGAAAGATAATAACTTAACTTATGTGCTATGTGCTTCTACTTATATACTTGCGAGAGTATCGATTAGCATCACTTAATAACTAAGACTTAAAATTTTATTTGTCAGGATGACGGATGCTGGAGAACTTAGTTAGTCTAGGGACATTGTACCCCGAGAGGAAGAGCTCCGAGACATCCACACAGTCTAGGGAGCAGTTAGTTCGACGAGAGTCATCTCCCTTGACCACAGTCGTTGGTCAGGAGCATGTGTCAGTGTTTGATTTAGAGGGGGACTCTGAGGAAGACCCCGAGGAGATTGAGGTTCAAGCTGAGGCAGCCGAAGAGGAGGAGGAAGACCCTGAAGAGTTCCCACCGAACTCTATCAGTGCCGAGATATACGATGAGCTGTATGACCATAACATAGAGTTACTTGATATTGTTCAGGAGCTGAGGGAGCGGACGGTTACTCAACAATCTACCATCGAGCAGAGGGATGGAGAGGTTGAGGCTCTTCACACACGTCTGGGAAACGTAGAGTGGGATTTGGTTCACGAGAAGGGCAAAACCGAGCAGAAGTCAGAGGAAATAGAGGAGTTGAAGAATGAACTGAAAGAGAAATCAGCAAGGATGGCCATAGCAGAGGAGGCCTGGGTAAGTGAATCACGACGATCAGATCTTGCAGAAGATAACTGTCGGGCGAAGAAGGCCAAGCTTGAGGAGACGCACTCTATGCTTCAGAATGCTATTAATGAGGCCTAGGATCGGGTTATGAGATACCCAATCTAGTTCAAAGGACTACCCTCGTACATGTTAGATCGCAGGACGATGTCCCGCATTATGGAAGAAGAGCGTAGCAAAGCTATTCAACGCATTAGCAGGCAGTGATAGGAATAGTTTAATTATGTGAAAACCTATCTGGTAGTTAATAATATAAATTCCAATGTTCTTATAAACAAAGGAATATTTGATGATTTAAATCCTGTAGATTCTTTATCTCAGGATAGTTGATGTAAATGGCAGAGATGCTATCGTATTATGTTGAAACTTTTGATTAAATTATATATCAAAGTTTATTTGAGATAATGTGTTGCAGTGATTGTGTCTAAATGTTTAAGTTAAGCCTTAGATATTTAGAGAATTGAATAAAGATCTAATAAGCGTATATCTTAACAGAAATATGCCGCCAAGGAGACGACCTAACCGTCAACAGGCCCAAGAGGGGTCAACAAACATCGACACCAATGCTAACGCTAACCCCGTGCAGCAGTTGGTGAACTTACTGGCCGAAGAAATTAACAATCAACCTCAAGCTCCACCAATTACCTCGTTTAAAGACTTCAAAGCGGTTGGTCCGCCAGAGTTTAAAGGCACCATGAACCCGATAGAAGCTCAAACTTGGGTTATGGAGATGGAAAAGGTTTTTGACATCGCCAGAGTCAGAGAGGACCAGAAAATTGCCTACGTAACGTTCATGCTGAAATCCAAAGCCAGTTATTGGTGGCAAGCAAATAAAGTCCGAGGAGGAGAAGGTGTGATTACCTGGGAGAGGTTCAAGGAGATGTTCTTCGAGATGTATTTTTCGACCAGCTCGCAGAACCAAATGGAGGTCCAGTTTCTGGAGCTGAAATAGGGGAATATGTCCGTACCAGACTATGCAGCGAAATTCAACAAGTTGGCTAGGTTTGCCACGTATCAAGTGCACACTGATGAAAGGAAGGCAAAGAGGTTTGAACAGGGCCTGTAGCCCTGGTTGTATAGCAAAGTGTCAATGGTCAAATTGAACACTTTTGCTGGGGTGCTGGAGAAGGCCATTCTCGCTGAAGGAAGGAGTGACGCTGTTACAAAGTATAACCAAGATCAGAAAAAGAGGAAGAGTGAAAGTGAAGGAAATAACAAAGCTAGTGGCAGCAACACGGGAGGAAGTAACAATCAAAATAGGAGGTGGACTGACAACTCGTCAACTGGAAATCAGCAAGGGGGTCAAAAGAAGAGGGTTAAAGCATGTCAAACCTACAGGAAAGCTCACCTGGCGGTCTGTATGAAGGGAAAACGGGTGTGCTACAATTATGGTCAGGAAGGCCACATAGCACCTACCTGTCCTAACCTAAAGAAGGGGGCTTGCTTCACTTGCGGCTCAAAGTACCATCTGGCAAGGGACTGTCCCAAGAAGGGATCTGGAGGGGCAATATCAGGAGGGAACAGGGGAAACAGCGGTGGTAGTGCTCTAACTATCACGGGACCAACCGCAACCAACCGACCGACCGCCAGGACCTTCAACATGACAGTGTAGGATGCTGTGCATTCTCGCGATGTGGTGTCAGGTATCATTCTGATCAATAAAGTTAATGCTTATATACTATTTGATTCGGGTGCTACTTGTTCATTTATATCCGATGACTTTGTTAAGAACTTAGAATTGCCTATGGACGAGTTAGAATACCCCATGAACAGAGAGATTGAGAATAGAGAAGTGATCCCTGTTAAGTACGTACACAAGAACTGTATGGTGGATATTAAGGGTAACATTATGAACGTAGATCTTATCCCGATTAGGCTTGGGGAATTCGATGTTATCCTGGGAATGGATTGGCTATTCAATTATGGGGCTGTAATTGATTGCCAGAGGAAATGTATTAACCTTATGACTCCGTCAAAGGTTATATTTTATGGTAGCAAGTCACCTAGAAAAGCGAGTTATCTGACGATGATGCAGGCCAGGAAGTTATTAAGACAAGGCTGTGTAGGATATTTAGCTTACATAGTCGATAGTCGTAAAGAGAACCCAAAATTAGAAGATATACCAGTCGTGAGGGACTTCATAGACATATTTCCGGATGATCTTCCAAGACTTCCGCCAGACAGGGAGGTTGAGTTTGTGATCTATTTAGTGCCAGGAACGACTCCAATATCAAAGGCACCGTACTGGATGGCTCCGGTGGAGATGAAAGAATTGATGGTACAACTGCAAGAGTTACTGGACAAGAAGTACATCCAACCAAGCGTTTCGCTGTGGGGAGCGCCGGTGTTATTTGTGAAGAAGAAGGACGGGATGATGCGGCTTTGCATCGACTACAGAGAACTGAATAAGGTCTCCATTAAGAATAGATATCCATTACCGAGGATCGACGATCTGTTTGATCAATTGAAGGGAGCAAGATACTTTTCAAAGATAGACTTGAGGAGTGGTTATCATCAACTGAAGGTGAGGCCAGAGGATGTGCCGAAGACAGCATTTAGGACTCGATATGGTTACTATGAATTTTTGGTGATGTCATTTGGTCTAACAAATGCGCCTGCAGCATTTATGGACCTCATGAACAGTGTATTCAAACCATTTTTGGATAAATTCATGGTGGTCTTTATCGATGACATTTTGGTATATTCGAAGACCAAGGAAGTGATAGTAGTGTGCATACAAGCCAATCATGTATGATGATAAAGCACGTACTTTGTAAACAATCTTATTTATTTATTAATAAAATATTCATTTATTAAAGGCATTTAATTATCTACATGGTGCTATTTTTATAATATGTAAATAACCCATAGTTTTAAGCAATACTTTTAGAATCATGATGATGATCATGCTAATGAGATCTAAATTCTTAGAAAGCTCTAAAACTAAAATAGTTCCCAATCGTGGGATTACTAAAAAGGAGATTAGTAAATCCGGATAGATTGGTACATATGTTGCTTGCTCATTGGATGAGGATGATTGATCTCATGATCATTTGTGTGGAGACACTAAAGCAAGTATGTAGGTGCTTATTGGAGAATAAGTTCACTGAACGTGACTCGCTATGGAATACCTAATGGAGTTTTACTCGCCTGTCAATAGGAATTCCTAATGTGATAGTAGTACAAGTGATCCTTGGACTTGAGATCATCATAGTATCTTGTATGTAATGAATTATACTTTGACTTATTCCTTAAAGTCCTTTAGGGTATATAAAAGGGTATGCTTGGGTATAATGAGTTACATATGGAGATAATGAATGATCAATAAAGAATCTACCACCTCTAGTAAAAGAGGAGATATGTCCTATGTGATTCGTTAAATGACAACCCAGGAATCCTTGGCCAAGGTAAAATGAAATTAGAAAGAAGTTTCTAATTTGCATTATTTGGAGTTGTGCATTTTCTAATCGAAATACATATAATTAAATAAAATAAGACTTGACAGTAAATTCATGTCTTATATTTAATTGGGACATTGTATGGTGGAAGGATTGAATTGTATGGTAACTATTTACTCACAGGTTCTTTTATGATTAATGTTGAAATCTATATTATCTGGAAAGTCGTTGATCGCTAGGGAGGCTTATCCCTATTGTAGAATAAATATTATTTATTTAAATAAATTATTAGTTTAATTTATTTATTTAAATAAGATTAGAATTGTTCTAATTGATTTATTCACAATCGGTTTAATATAGAGAACCTAAAGGGTCACACCATAAAAGGAAGAATAATTATTTAAGAAGGTAATGGCATAATCGTAATAATGCATTAAGTGAAATTAATTTAATCTACGGTGATAGAATAAATTAAATAGCTTAATATTTATTATTTAATATTTTAGAAATATTAAATATAAATTAATAAGAGGAGTCTTATTAATATTATTATAATTATTATTATTTTAATTTCTAAAGGAGTTTAGTAATTAATTTAATATTAGTACTCTCATTTATTCCTAATAAGATTAGGAGACAAATTAATTAAATGAATTTAATTAATTATTTCCCATGTGGTGGGAAGCCTAAATTAATTAAAGGAGTTTAATTAATTAAAAGAAATCCCATGTCTAATAGGATTAGAAGGGTTGACCAACATCTATATAAGAGGAGTCTTATAATAGATATTAGTTGATGCAATTCCAATTGTTGGAGAGTACTCCTTTTTTATAGAGGATAGAAAACTAAGGTTTAGCCAAACACCCTCCTTCTTGATAATTCATCTTCCTTGGTGGATCACCTCTAGAGGCCAAACACTTGGGTGGCTAACGTTGATCAAAGGAAGGAATCTAACCCGAAAATTCAAGGAGATCAAGAAGAACAAGGAGTTGAACTAGTACCTGTGGAAGCTTCGTTCTACAAGGGTATGATTCCATAACTTCTTATTTATCGTTTTAAATTAATAATTTGCATAAAGGATGATCCGGGTAATGGTTTTGTAGAAATTTTTTTAAACTCTGATATACCATGCTTCCGCTAATTTTTACAATTTGATTGCATCACGATTTCGTACAAACCCAACAGTGGCATCAGAGCCAAACCTTTATGCAATTATTAATTTATTTTTGATTTCATATACATATGAGTATGTATTTAAAATAATTTATTCGGCATAATTTTATTGTATAAAATTATTTTTTTTAAGAAAAAAAAATGACGTTTTTTTTTTGGTCGAATCACAATTTTTTTTTTGGGGTGCTAATCTTGAATTCTGCAAAGAAAAGGTGTTGTCTCTTTCTTACTCCAAAAAGAAGGTGACCCATCAGGAAAGGACTCTTTTAATAAACCTGCAAGACTCTTTTAATAAAAGAAGGTGACTTCTTTTTTAAAAAATAAATGTGAATTTATATTATATATATATATATATAACCTGATTCGTTATATAAATATATATAATATATACGGTAATATCAAATATATATATATATGATATATTTATATATTATATTCTAAATAATTTTATAATTAAAATAAAGAGTTTATTTTAATCTTGAAATTGGATTTCATGCAATTTAAAATTGCCCATTAAATGAGACTCATATATATATGGAATGTTTTAATTCATGAGATGAATATTTATTTATTGATATATATGGTGATATGTATGATAATAAATGGGGATTGATTATGGACTATTTGACCAATGTGATTGGATTTTATTTTAGTTGAATGCTTGAATGAATGAGTTTTATTAAATGGGGTCTGTGTACCTCGTCTTCTCTAATTTTTTTTTTCTTGATGTAAAATTCTATCTCCCTCCTATGTACTTTCCCTTGACTGCTGATCAAGATTTCTATTTAAATTAAATAGTTTAATGTAATAAAAATAGTTAGAATTATCTTGAAAAAATTGGAGACCAAGGAGCAAGGAGCGCATGAAGACCCGTTTGTATGGAGCCTGGGTTTAAATGTAATAGTTATATTTAAATTTAAATTCTTGCACTCCTAGGTTTGACCTTTTGGTTCACTTGGTGGCTCTAGTGAACCAAACTAGAATAAAAGTCCATAATCAATCCGGGTAGAATATAGTATTCTATATTGCATGCAAAATATTATATATATTATATTTTATACAAACATGCTTCGCATGTTTAATAAAATGACGCGTATTTTATATATATATATATGTGTGTGTGTGTGTGTGTGTGTGCATGCGCGCTAAACAAGATGAGACAAATAATAACAAACCCCTCAAAGAAATAATATTAAGTCCGAAGCGTTCAAATGATATTTGGAATATCGAACGTCGCCTTCTAGCATGATAAATTAATAGAGTATTAAATATTTAATATGAGCTTGTTGTGCTATCCACAAGGCGAGTATTGCATATTTAAGATGTTAATTAATCACATTTGATGCTTATCAAGAAAATTGAACGATCTAGTCTTGTTGTGCTATCCACAAGGACGAACATTTTTCTTTTTTGAATTTATGGAAGTGCTAGGCTGGACTTAACTTAAATAATTTTAGTTCGGATGTGCACACACTTGACCATTATGATTTAAGAGGCAAAATAAAAAGAGTTATATAGTGATGTAATTGACAAGAGTTGTCTACCTATTTATTTGTATATCGCTTGTTGTGCTATCCACAAGGTCATATACATTTGAAATGGGATCCTTATTCTCACTAGCAAATCTTTAATTAGATGTTGCCGAACTATATAAGTGAGGGTAATATAGTTTGATAAAAATAGTGGGAGATACCAATTTAAAATAATGACCTAAATTTATTTTGGTATGCAAAATTAATAAAATGAATGTTTGCTAAAATGTTATTTTTCACATGCAGAATTTTAAAAATGTCAAAATCACTAATTTCATTGCGAAGCATACTTGATGCTAATAAGCTTACCGGGCCGAATTATACAGACTGGCTAAGAAATCTGAGAATAGTTCTCACTGCTGAAAAGATTTCTTATGTCCTAAACTCACCTGTCCCTGGAAATGTTCCAGAAACAGCCTCTGAGGAAGAGATTGCCACCATTGTAAAGTGGCAAGATGATGCATCTGTGGCTCAATGCATCATGCTCGCATCCATGAATAACGAGCTTCAGCGTCAGCACGAAAACATGGATGCTCCTACTATGTTGATTCACCTCAAGGAGTTGTATGGTGAACAAAGTAGGACTGCTAGATATGAGATATCTAAGGAGCTCTTCTGATTTCGGATGACCAAGGGCAAAGTGAACATAAAGGAACAAAAGAAATCTGATCCAGCTAGCAAAGGAATGTGCTTCCATTGCAACGAGCCGGGTCATTGGAAGAGGAACTGCAAGAAGTTTCTGGCAAAGAAGAAGCTTGGAGAAGTTTCGACTTCTAATCAAGGTTTGTTCATGATTGAAATTAATTTTTCAGAAAGTCAAAATTCTACTTGGGTATTGGATACCGACTGTGGTTCTCACATATGTAATAATGTGAAGGGACTGGTCAGAAGTAGAAAGCTGAACAATGATGAGGTGATCCTACGAGTGGGGAATGGAGCAAAGGTTGCTGCATTAGCTGTAGGAACTTATTATTTAGCAATGCCTTCGGACAAGTCCATTTATCTTAATAATTGTTATTATGTTTCGAATATTATTAAAAATATTATTTCAATTTCTGTATTGGATATGGAAGGATTTAACGTTGTTATAAAGAACAATAGTTGTTCTATTTATAAAGACGATGTTTTATATGGTGTTAGAAATTTGCGAAATGGACTTTATACACTTGACTTACAAGAAAATATTTTTCAAATTGAACAAACTAAGAAAATAAAAAGAGATGATATTAATTATACCTACATATGGCACTGTAGACTCAGTCATATTAATGAAACAAGATTATCCAAGTTGCATAAAGATGGGCTCCTTGAGTTATCTGATTATGAATCATATCCAACTTGTGAATCTTGTGTCATGGGTAAAATGACTAAATCTCCTTTTAGTGGAAAAGGAGAAAGAGTTACAGAGTTGTTGGCATTGATTCACACAGACGTTTGTGGACCTATGACAACAAGTGCACGGGGTGGGTATTCTTATTTTATTACTTTCACTGATGATCACTCAAGATTTGGATATGTGTATTTAATGAAATACAAGTCAGAATCATTTGAAAAGTTCAAAGAGTTCAGAAGTGAAGTAGAGAAATAAACGGGCAAGGGTATAAAGATACTTCGATCAGGTCGAGGTGGAGAATACTTAAGCGGTGAGTTTCTCAATTGTCTCAAAGAAAATGGTATAATCTCACAATGGACTCCTCCAGGTACACCACGGTTAAATGGAGTATCTGAAAGGCAAAATCGAACACTGTTGGACATGGTTCGATCCATGATGAGTTTTACCGACCTTCCAATTTCTTTCTGGGGATATGCCCTAGAAACGGCTGCATACCTACTTAACAAGGTACCTACCAAATCCGCCCCAAAGACTCCATATGAGATGTGGAAGGGGAGGAAACCAAATCTTAAGCATGTTAAGACTTGGGGTTGCCCAGCTTATGTCAAAAAGTTTGAAAATGATAAGCTACAGACTAAATCCGATAAGTGTAGATTTGTGGGATACCCTAAAGAAACTTTAGGGTATTATTTCTATCATCCAACTGATCAAAAGGTGTTTGTTGCGAAACATGCTGCCTTCTTGGAAAAGGAGTTTATCCATGAAGGGGTCAGTGGGAGTAAGATATATCTTGAAGAAGTTCAAGAACTAAAAATTACCACGGATCAAAGTCAGGTACCTGACCAAGTAGAAGAACCTACTATACCACACCCTGTTCGTAAATCTGGAAGAGTACCGAAGATGCCTGAGAGGTATGAATTCGTTATAGAGGATGACGATGAGGTACACATCTTGAATGATGATGATCCATTGAATTACGAACAGGGTATGAGTATTAAAGACTCAGGAAAATGGCTTGAAGCTATGAAATTCGAAATGGACTCCATGTATGAAAACAAAGTATGGACTTTGGTTTCACCACCTGAAGGCATTAAGCCTATTGGGTGTAAATGGGTCTTTAAAAGAAAGACTGGAGCGGATGGCAAGGTAGAGACCTATAAGGCCCGACTGG
Source organism: Panax stipuleanatus (assembly GCA_020205555.1). Taxonomy (NCBI): domain Eukaryota; kingdom Viridiplantae; phylum Streptophyta; class Magnoliopsida; order Apiales; family Araliaceae; genus Panax; species Panax stipuleanatus. The sequence goes on from CM035122.1 coordinate 52,150,342, forward strand.
TTGCAAAAGGTTTCAGACAAAGACAAGGAGTTGACTATGATGAAACCTTTTCACCAGTAGCTATGCTCAAGTCCATTCGAATTTTGCTTGCGATTGCAGCTTATAACGACTATGAGATCTGGCAGATGGACGTGAAAACGGCCTTCCTCAATGGGAAACTTGAGGAGGATGTGTATATGACACAGCCAGATGGATTTGTTTCAAAGGTTGGAACAAATTAAGTCTGTAAGTTACAACGATCCATTTATGGATTGAAGCAAGCTTCTCGTAGATGGAACATTCATTTTGATGAGACAATCAAAGAGTTTGATTTTATCAAAAACGACGATGAACCATGTGTGTACAAGAAGGTTAGTGGGAGCGCAGTTTCATTCCTTGTATTATATGTTGATGATATATTACTGATAGGGAATGACATTCCTATGCTACAATCGATTAAAATATGGTTATCTAAACACTTCTCCATGAAGGACTTGGGAGAAGCATCCTATATTTTGGGGATAAAGATCTATAGAGATAGATCTAAAAGGATGCTTGGTTTATCCCAAGGAACGTACATTGATGCAATGCTAAAGAGATTTAGCATGGAAGATTCCCAAAGAGGTCTCATGCTGATGAGCCATGGAATACATCTCTCCAAGAAACAGGCCCCAAAGACACCTGAGGAGAGAGCCCGTATGAGTAAGATCCCTTATGCTTCTACAATTGGATCTATCATGTACGGTATGATATGTACTAGACCGGATGTTGCTCATGCACTTAGTGTAACGAGCAGATACCAGTCGAATCCAGGAGAAGAGCACTGGAAGGCAGTGAAGAATATCCTAAAATATTTGAGAAGGACTAAGGATATTTTTCTTGTCTACGGTGGGTCTGAATTAAAACTCGAGGGCTTCACAGACTCAAGTTTTCAAACAGACCAAGATGACAGTAAATCTGTTTCGGGGTATGATTTTACCTTGAACGGAGGCGCAGTGAGTTGGAAGAGTTCCAAGCAGCAAACAGTTGCTGATTCAGTGACAGAGGCAGAGTATATAGCTGCAAGTGAAGCTGCAAAGGAAGCTGTTTGGATGAAGAAGTTCATAACTGAACTTGGTATGGTTCCTAGCATTGGAGAAGCAGTTCCCGTTTACTGTGACAACACAGGAGCAGTTGCACAGGCTAAGGAACCAAGGTCTCATCAAAAATCTAAACACGTGTTGCGGCGATTTCACTTGATCAGGGAGATCATTGAAAAGAGGAGACGTCACCTTGGAGCGTGTAGACTCTCAAGACAACATTGCAGATCCATTTACTAAAGCTTTAACACAACAACAGTTTGGTCGTCACTTAGAGAAGATGGGTATGAGATACCATGGAGATTGACTTTAGTGCAAGTGGGAGATTGATAGTAGTGTGCATACAAGCCAATCATGTATGATGATAAAGCACGTACTTTGTAAATAATCTTATTTATTTATTAATAAAATATTCATTTATTAAAGGCATTTAATTATCTACATGGTGCTATTTTTATAATATGTAAATAACCCATAGTTTTAAGCAATACTTTTAGAATCATGATGATGATCATGCTAATGAGATCTAAATTCTTAGAAAGCTCTAAAACTAAAATAGTTCCCAATCGTGGGATTACTAAAAAGGAGATTAGTAAATCCGGATAGATTGGTACATATGTTGCTTGCTCATTGGATGAGGATGATTGATCTCATGATCATTTGTGTGGAGACACTAAAGCAAGTATGTAGGTGCTTATTGGAGAATAAGTTCACTGAACGTGACTCGCTATGGAATACCTAATGGAGTTTTACTCGCCTGTCAATAGGAATTCCTAATGTGATAGTAGTACAAGTGATCCTTGGACTTGAGATCATCATAGTATCTTGTATGTAATGAATTATACTTTGACTTATTCCTTAAATTCCTTTAGGGTATATAAAAGGGTATGCTTGGGTATAATGAGTTACATATGGAGATAATGAATGATCAATAAAGAATCTACCACCTCTAGTAAAAGAGGAGATATGTCCTATGTGATTCGTTAAATGACAACCCAGGAATCCTTGGCCAAGGTAAAATGAAATTAGAAAGGAGTTTCTAATTTGCATTATTTGGAGTTGTGCATTTTCTAATCGAAATACATATAATTAAATAAAATAAGACTTGACAGTAAATTCATGTCTTATATTTAATTGGGACATTGTATGGTGGAAGGATTGAATTGTATGGTAACTATTTACTCACAGGTTCTTTTATGATTAATGTTGAAATCTATATTATCTAGAAAGTCGTTGATCGCTAGGGAGGCTTATACCTATTGTAGAATAAATATTATTTATTTAAATAAATTATTAGTTTAATTTATTTATTTAAATAAGATTAGAATTGTTCTAATTGATTTATTCACAATCGGTTTAATATAGAGAACCTAAAGGGTCACACCATAAAAGGAAGAATAATTATTTAAGAAGGTAATGGCATAATCGTAATAATGCATTAAGTGAAATTAATTTAATCTACGGTGATAGAATAAATTAAATAGCTTAATATTTATTATTTAATATTTTAGAAATATTAAATATAAATTAATAAGAGGAGTCTTATTAATATTATTATAATTATTATTATTTTAATTTCTAAAGGAGTTTAGTAATTAATTTAATATTAGTACTCTCATTTATTCCTAATAAGATTCGGAGACAAATTAATTAAATGAATTTAATTAATTATTTCCCATGTGGTGGGAAGCCTAAATTAATTAAAGGAGTTTAATTAATTAAAAGAAATCCCATGTCTAATAGGATTAGAAGGGTTGACCAACATCTATATAAGAGGAGTCTTATAATAGATATCAGTTGATGCAATTCCAATTGTTGGAGAGTACTCCTTTTTTATAGAGGATAGAAAACTAAGGTTTAGCCGAACACCCTCCTTCTTGATAATTCATCTTCCTTGGTGGATCACCTCCAGAGGCCAAACACTTGGGCGGCTAACGTTGATCAAAGGAAGGAATCTAACCCGAAAATTCAAGGAGATCAAGAAGAACAAGGAGTTGAACTAGTACCTGTGGAAGCTTCGTTCTACAAGGGTATGATTCCATAACTTCTTATTTATTGTTTTAAATTAATAATTTGCATAAATGATGATCCGGGTAATGGTTTTGTAGAAATTTTTTTAAACTCTGATATACCATGCTTCCGCTAATTTTTGCAATTTGATTGCATTACGATTTCGTACAAACCCAACAGGAAGAACATGTAGAGCATTTGAAAGTAACACTAGAAGTGTTGAGAAGGGAGAAGTTATACTCCAAATTTTTAAAATGTGAATTTTGGATCGAAAGGGTGCAATTTTTTGGACATGTGATCGACAAGGACGGAATTTCGGTAGATCCCTCTAAAGTCGAAGATGTGTTGAACTGGGATCAGCCGAAAACGCCGTCGGAAGTGAGAAGTTTTCTTGGATTGGCAGGTTATTATAGAATATTCATTCAGGACTTTTCCAAGATCGCAACTCTGCTGACGAATTTGACTAGGAAATCGGTGAAATTCGTTTGGATAGAGAAGTGTGAGGAAAGCTTCCAAGAGCTTAAGAAAAGATTGTGTACAACACCTGTGTTATCTCTTCCAGATGACACAGGAAATTTTGTGGTTTATAGTGATGCATCACATAAAGGACTAGGCTGTGTGCTTATGCAAAACGGTAGAGTCATTGCGTATGCGTCACTAAAACTAAAGGACTATGAGAAGGGATATCCGACCCATGACTTGGAGTTAGCTGTAGTGGTATTTTCTTTGAAGATCTGGAGACACTATCTCTATGGGGAGAAGTGTGAAATATATATAGACCATAAAGTCTAAAATATATTTTTACACAGAAGGACTTGAATATGCGCCATAGAAGATGGCTGGAGTTAATTAAGGACTATGACTGCGAGATCTTATACCATCCGGGTAAGGAAAATGTGGTTGCCGACGCCTTAAACAGAAAGGGTTGGGAGAAATTAATGATGTTGACTGCTCAGGAGGAGCTAATTTCAGCAATGGAGAAGCTAGAATTAGAAGTGAAGTATCCTGTGGAGATTGATGAGAAGTTATTCCAAATGCAAGCTGGTACAACTCTATTGGATAGAGTTAAACTTCGGGACAAAGAATGTGAGAAAGTAAGGAATAAAATATCTGAAGGAACCAAACCGAGATTCAAGATGGACAGTGTGGGACTACTGAGATTTGAGAGAAAAGTTTGGGTACCATAAGTGCCAGAGATTAAGGAGGACATTTTGAGCGAGGCTCACAGCTCACGGTATTCGATACACCCCGGTAGTACCAAGATGTACCAGGATTTTCGACAGCATTACTGGTGGCCGAATTTGAAACGAGATGTGGCAGAATGTGTTGCTAAGTGTCTGACATGTCAGAAAGTGAACGCAGAACATCAGAGACCGAGTGGTTTGCTATAACCTTTAGGGATCCCAGAATGGAAATGGGAACAAATTACAATGGATTTCGTGGTTGGCCTCCCGATAACTCAGAAAGGCTACGACACAGTATGGGTTATCATTGACCGACTGACAAAATCAGCTCACTTCCTTCCGATCAGAATCAGATTCAACTTAGACCAGTTGGCAAAGCTATATGTAAAAGAAATTGTTTCGAGGCACGGAGTTTCGATGTCAATTATTTCTGACCGAGATCCGCGCTTCACATCAAACTTCTGGAAGCGACTATAGGAATGCATGGGAACACAGTTGAGAATGAGTACGACCTATCACCCTCAAACAGGCGGGTAAAGCGAAAGAACGATCCAGACTTTAGAAGATATGTTGAGAGCGTGTATCATGGATTTCAAAAGAAATTGGGATGATCACCTACCGCTCGTGGAGTTCGGTTACAACAACAGTTACCACGCAAGTGTTGGCATGCTGCCTTACGAAGCGTTGTACGGCAGAAAGTGCATAACTCTACATTACTGGGATGAAGTTGGCGAGAGGCAATTACTAGGTCCAGAACTGGTACAGCAGACAGCAGAGATAGTCAAAGTGATCCAAATAAGACTGATAGCAGCTCAAGATAGGCAAAAGAAATACGACGATCCACACCGTAAAAATGTTGAGTTTGAATCGGGTAGTGTTATTTTCTTGAAAGTCTCTCCCTGGAAAGGGAAGATCAGATTTGCTAAGAAGGGAAAATTGAGCCTGAGATTCATTGGACACTTTGAGGTACTGCGAAGGATTGGAGAAGTTGCATATGAGGTAGCCTTACCTCCGGCGCTAGAGAATGTCCACAACGTCTTTCATGTGTCAGTGTTAAAACCCTACAAACCCGATTGCAAACATGTGATTGAATATGAACCCCTACAATTCGAGAAAGACTTATCCTATGGAGAAATTCCTATTCAGATCGTTGACAAGAAAGTGCAAGTTCTCAGAAACAAAGTTATACCTTCTGTTAAGGTAATTTGGAGGAACCACAACGTTGAAGAAGCTACGTGGGAACTAGAAGAGCATATGCTAAAGAATTACCCGTATTTATTTGCTTGATTTATGCTTAAGCGATTCTGGGGACATAATCTTTGTACGGGGGGGGGGGGGGGGGAGAGAATGTAACGGGACGAAATTTTAATTGAACCGTGATTCTGGAGACAGAATCCTTTTAAGAGGGGAAAGATGTGACGAACGAGATTTTGTAATATAATTTGAATATTTATTGAAGTAAGTAAATATTTTTCGATGATTTAATTATTGAGTTTAATAATTAATTGATGAAATTGTGGTAGATTAATTTAATTATATGTGTTACATTGATTAAATTAATGTTGAGAATTTTATTGTGCAAAGTATGTATTTATTTGAACTTATTTGATTTAATTAATTATTTAATAAGCATAATGTTATTCTAATTAATCTAATAATTAATTAGAGATTTAAAGATTTGATATAATTAATAAGGAGAATTTTAATTATGTGATAATATGATTTAATGTGGAGTTATGATATTTTATTTAATTAATTTAAATAAGATTATTTGGTTTATAAAGGTGTGACATTAAAACTATGCTATAAGAAGTTAATTAAGTTAAATGAGAAAGGAAGAATTTAAGGGACAAGCAAACAAGGCCTTAGTGGGGGTTGGAGCCAATTAACCCATTACGGGATTAAATGACGACCCATTAAGCTACGACTATTAACTATACGTATATTATATTTAGCCTATATCTATATCAGGCTTCCATATATTCACATATCAGAACAAGTTAAGGGAGAAATAAAGAGAGATTTTAGAGAGAAAATTGAGAAAAAGTGTGAATTGAAGAAGAAGTAGAGGAGAACTTAATCATCTTCAAATTATTTAAACACTAGCAAGGGTAATCTCTTCTACCCAAACTTTAATTTACGTTCTTATATATTTTCCATGAAAACTCTGTTCAAGTTCTCTGTGAAGAGTTATTTTGACAATTAACTTAAGATGTGATGATATATATGTTAACATATGTATATTATATGGTTTATATCATGTATTCATGTGTTAGAGTAATCAATTTAATGTAAACATGCTTTAATCAAAGTTTCATGAATTATAGAGTATGAAAAATATGAAGAACACGTATATATGGCCTTATATACAAATTATATGCTTTAAATTGGTTGTTTAACTTAGATTTGATAACGAATTATGATTATACATGTTAAAACAAAGAAAACAAACTTTGAACGGACGGATTCAGAGTTATAACGAATCCATGACGATGATTTTCGTGTTTTTCTTTAAAATTGTCAAGAACACCAAGAACGGTGAATTTTCATGATTTGATTCAAGTAACTGCATGATTTAAGATGATAAAAATATGTTAGTAACATTGTATGATGTTTCTATGAAGTTCATACTTCATAAAATCACTGTGTTAGTTTAATTTGTATTTAATTGGAGTATTTGGGCTAAAAACTGTCAAAATCGCGAATTTGGGGCTGAACCGCCAAGGCACGCCTGCCCCAGCGGCTCTAGACCTGTCCCAGCGGGCCCCATGCAGCACCACACCTGCCCCAGTGGGCCTAACCCCCTCCCCAGCGGGGGTAGTGTAGAGAAAAATTTCTGTTTTGACCTCCTATAGTAAAATAAGCATAACTTTTACATACGAACTCCGATGAAGGCGATTCAGGATGATTCGGAAAGATAACGAGTAGACCTACAACTTTTATTCTTTACATTTTTCGATTTGAAATTAATAAAATGGGTAAAAATAGCTCTCTTTGTGACTGATACGTATTCGGAGGCAATCGGAGGGCTTCAGACATGCACGCACACAACTGTAGTGTTCTCGATAATAAAAGATATTGTTCTAAGTTACATACATGAATATTATATGATTTGAAGTTCATGATTAATAAACTAAGTTATTGACATGTATGAGATAATGTGAAGGTTCTAGTTATTAAACTAAGTGCGAACTTGAATATCGTAATTCTAAAACTTGATTATGATTATTTAAAGGGTTATACATGTGTGATATGCATGTTGTGAGTTTACATTCATGTTATGTGATTAGCCATTGAGAAATATTATAAACCAAGTTGTAAGTTAAACTTAAGTGAATAGTTCAACAGTTAAACATGGTAGTTATGAAAACTAATCGATGTTATATATATAATGTAATGTGTAGGACGCTGAGGAAGTGAATTGTAATTATATTTGTAGCTTGTGCAAGAGGCAAGTATTCTATCCCTAACTTACTATCGTTAAGCAAGTTCGTTATCTAAACTCTTTAAATTGAATAAGCATTCTATTCCTTATTCTTATGTCAAGTAAGTTACTAAATTCAAAGTTTACTTTTATTGAGCAAGTTTTCTATTCTTGAAATACTATCATGATGCAAGTTCTTATACTTGTTAATCAAGTTGAGATTCCATATGAGATATTATATTACATTTAAAAGCATGATTCCAGTTATACAATACTTATTCGATTGTATACTCTTGAGAAGTTATTATTCAATTTGAATATCGTTTATTGCTGAACCTTGTAAGACCCTTATTGATTCGACTAGTCCATAGTTGATGAGCGTTCTAAATTCTAAAACTATTATTGAGCCTATCCAAACCAAGCTTCCTTTGGTGCGGACTCTGATGTCAAACTGAGATGAACAACCATGTATAGGGGATTATTTACGCTTTAGCGTTGAGATATTGTGCACAATATGGTACTAAGGGCTGATCCCCCTAAGTACGAGAAGTAGAGTCCATAGTCTTATGACTATTAAAGGTTTAAAGTATAAACACTTTACAACCTAGGACATAGTTCGAGGTCTTATGACCCTCAGATGTTCTTTTGATTCTTATTATTCATTCTTGATTCAAAAGCAGAGTTTCCTATTTAGAAGTCTTTGATTCACTCGCATGTTATTATATTGTTATACTTGTGGCCAATCGTACTCACTTTTGCGTAATAATAACATTGCAGTTAAGAACGTGATCCGAAGAGCCTTCTACTAACAAAGGCAAGGGCAAGGTCAACAAGTGATGAAGACTTGTTGTTTATTTGATATGTTATTGTTTAAGACTTATGTTAAAGTTGTGTAAGACTATTTAATTATTTACGTTTCCGCATTTGAGATTTAAGGTTAGTATGACCTGGGATTGATGTATTTATATTCAGAGGTTGTAACCACATAAGGGGAGGATTTATTTCTATCTATTGCATGGTTTGCATTTATTATGGATAGATAGATAGATGATATTTGTACAGTGAACACCAAATCCCGTGGAATCGAAGTACCCGGATTTGGGGGTGTCATAGGTTGATATCAAAGATGTAGGTTATGAACCTTAGGTGGGGAAAACCTTAGGGTAGTAGCCTTTTAAGAGATTGAGAACATAGTAATGAGAAACTCTTATCGAGTTCTAAGAAAGATAATAACTTAACTTATATGCTATGTGCTTATACTTATATACTTGCGAGAGTATCGATTAGCATCACTTAATAACTAAGACTTAAAATTTTATTTGTCAGGATGACGGATGCTAGAGAACTTAGTCAGTCTAGGGACATTGTACCCCGAGAGGAGGAGCCCCGAGACATCCACACAGTCTGGGAGCAGTTAGTTCGACGAGAGTCATCTCCCTTGATCATAGTTGTTGGTCAGGAGCATGTGCTGGTGTTTGATTCAGAGGGGGACTCTGAGGAAGACCCCGAGGAGATTGAGGTTCAGGCTGAGGCAGCCGAAGAGGAGGAAGAAGACCCTGAAGAGTTCCCACCGAACGCTATCAGTGCCGAGATGTACGATGAGCTGTATGACCGTAACATAGAGTTACATGATACTGTTCAAGAGCTGAGGGAGAGGACGATTACTTAACAATCTACCATTGAGCAGAGGGATGGAGAGGTTGAGGCTCTTCACACACTTCTGGGAAACGTAGAGTGGGATTTGGTTCACGAGAAGGGCCAAACCGAGCAGAAGTCAGAGGAAATAGAGGAGTTGAAGAATGAACTAAAAGAGAAATCAGCAAGGATGGCCATAGCAGAGGAGGCCTGGGTAAGGGAATCACGACGATCAGATATTGCAGAAGATAACTGTCGGGCGAAGAAGGCCAAGCTTGAGGAGACGCACTCTATGCTTCAGAATGCTATTAATGAGGCCTAGGATCGGGTTATGAGATACCCAATCTAGTTCAAAGGACTACCCTCGTACCTGTTAGATCGCAGGACGATGTCCCGCATTATAGAAGAAGAGCGTAGCAAAGCTATTCAACGCATTAGCAGGAAGTGATAGGAATAGTTTAATTATGTGAAAACCTATCTGGTAGTTAATAATGTAAATTCCAATGTGCTTATAAACAGAGGAATATTTGATGATTTAAATCCTGTAGATTCTTTATCTCAGGATAGTTGATGTAAATGGCAGAGATGCTATCGTATTATGTTAAAACTTTTGATTAAATTATATATCAAAGTTTATTTGAGATAATGTGTTGAAGTGATTGTGTCTAAATGTTTAAGTTAAGCCTTGGATATTTAGAGAATTGAATAAAGATCTAATAAGCGTATATCTTAACGGAAATATGCCGCCAAGGAGACGACCTAACCGTCAACAGGCCCAAGAGGGGTCAACAAACAACGACGCCAATGCTAATGCTAACCCCGTGCAGCAGTTTGTGAACTTATGGCCGGAGCAATTAACAATCAACCTCGAGCTCCACCAAATACCTCATTTAAAGACTTCAAAGCGGTGGGACCGCCAGAGTTTAAAGGCACCATGAACCCGATAGAAGCTCAAACTTGGGTTATGGAGATGGAAAAAGTTTTTGATGTCACCAGAGTCAAGGAGGACCAGAAAACTGCCTACGCAACGTTCATGCTGAAATCTGAAGCCAATTATTGGTGGCAAGCAAATAAAGTCCGAGGAGGAGAAGGTGTGATTACCTGGGAGATGTTTAAGGAGTTGTTCTTCGAGATTTATTTTTTGAACAACTCGCAAAACCAAATGGAGGTCCAGTTTCTAGAGCTGAAACAGGGGAATATGTCCGTTCCAGACTATGCGGTGAAATTCAACGAGTTGGCTAGGTTTGCCACGTATCAAATGCACACTGATAAGAGGAAGGCAAGGAGGTTTGAATAGGGCCTGAAGCCCTCGTTGTATAGCAAAGTGTCAATGTTCAAATTGAACACTTTTGCTGGGGTGCTGGAGAAGGCCATTCTCGCTAAAGGCGGGAGTGACGTTGTTACAAAGTATAACCAAGATCAGAAAAAGAGGAAGAGTGAAACTGAAGGAAATAACAAAGCTAGTGGTAGCAACATGGGAGGAAGTAACAATCAGAAGAGGAGGTGGACTGACAACTAGTCAACTGAAAATCAGCAAGGGGGTCAAAAGAAGAGGGTTGAAGCATGTCCGACCTGCGAGAAAGCTCACCTGGGGGTCTGTATGAAGGGATAATGGGTGTGCTACAATTATGGTCAGGAAGGCCACATAGCACCTAACTGTCCTAACCCAAAGAAGGGCGCTTGCTTCACTTACGGCTCAAAGGACCATCTGGCAAGGGACAGTCCCAAGAAGGGATCTGGAGGGGCAGGATCAGGAGGGAACAGGGGAAACAGCGGTGGTAGTGCTCTAACTATCACGGGACCAACCGCAACTAACCAACCGACCGATCGCCAAGACCTTTAACATGACAGTGTAGGATGCTGTGCAGTCTCGCGATGTGGTGTCAGGTATCATTCTGATCAATAAAGTTAATGCTTACGTACTATTTGATTCGGGTGCTACTTGTTCATTTATATCCGATGACTTTGCTAAGAACTTAGAATTGCCTATGGACGAGTTAGAATACCCCATGAACAAAGAGATTGAGAATACAGAATTGATCCCTGTTAAGTACATACACAAGAACTGTAAGGTGGATATTAAGGGTAACATTATGAACGTAGATCTTATCCCGATTAGGCTTGGGGAATTCGATGTTATCCTGGGAATGGATTGGCTATTCAATTATAGGGCTGTAATTGATTGCCAAAGGAAATGTATTAACCTTATGACTCCGTCAAAGGTTGTGTTTTATGGTAGCAAGTCGCCTAGACAAGCGAGTTATCTGACAATGATGCTGTCCAGGATGTTATTAAGACAAGGCTGTATAGGATATTTAGCTTACATAGTCGATAGTCGTAAAGAGAACCCGAAATTAGAAGATATACCAGTCGTGAGGGACTTCATAGACGTATTTCCAGATGATCTTCCAAGACTTTTGCCAGACAAGGAGGTTAAGTTTGTGATCGATTTAGTGCCAGGAACGACTCCAATATCAAAGGCACCGTACCGGATGGCTCTGGTAGAGATGAAAGAATTGATGGTACAACTGCAAGAGTTACTGGACAAGAAGTACATCCAATTGAGCGTTTCGCCGTGGGGAGCGCCGGTGTTATTTGTGAAGAAGAAGGACGGGATGATGTGGCTTTGAATCGACTATAGAGAACTGAATAAGGTCACCATTAAGAATAGATATCCATTGCCGAGGATTGACGATCTATTTGATCAATTGAAGGGAGCAAGATACTTTTCAAAGATAGATTTGAGGAGTGGTTATCATCAACTGAAGGTGAGGCCAGAGGATGTACCGAAGACAGCATTTAGGACTCGATATGGTCACTATAAATTTTTGGTGATGTCATTTGGTCTAACAAATGCGCCTGTAGCATTTATGGACCTCATGAACAGAGTATTCAAACCATTTTTGGATAAATTCATTGTGGTCTTTATCGATGACATTTTGGTATATTCGAAGACCAAGGAAGAATATGTAGAGCATTTGAAAGTAACACTAGAAGCGTTGAGAAAGGAGAAGTTGTACGCCAAATTTTTAAAATGTGAATTTTGAATTGAAACGGTGCAATTTTTTGGACATGTGATCGACAAGGACGGAATTTTGGTAGATCCCTCTAAAGTCGAAGCTGGGATTAGCCGAAAACGCTTCGGAAGTGAGAAGTTTTCTTGTATTGGCAGGTTATTATAGAAGATTCATTTAGGACTTTTCCAAGATCACAACTCCGCTGACGAATTTGAGTAGGAAATCAGTGAAATTCGTTTGGATGGAGAAGTGTGAGGAAAGCTTCCAAAAGCTTAAGAAAAGATTGAGTACAACACATGTGTTATCTCTTCCGGATGACACAGGAAATTTTGAGGTTTATAGTGATGCATCGCATAAAGGACTGGGCTGTGTGCTTATGCAAAATGGTAGAGTCATTGCGTATGCGTCACGATAACTAAAATACTATGAGGAGGGATATCCGACCCATGACTTGGAGTTAGCTGCAGTGGTATTTGCTTTGAAGATCTGGAGACACTATCTCTATGGGGAGAAGTGTGAAATATATATAGACCATAAGAATCTGAAATATATTTTTACACAGAAGGACTTGAATATGCGCCATAGAAGATGGTTGGAGTTAATTAAGGACTATGACTGCAAGATCTTATACCATCCGGGTAAGGCAAATGTGGTTGCCGACGCCTTAAACAGAAAGGGTCGGGAGAAATTAATGATGTTGACTGCTCAGGAGGAGCTAATTTCAGCAATGGAGAAGCTAGAATTGGAAGTGAAGTATCCGATGGAGATTGACGAGAAGTTGTTCCAGATGCAAGCTGGTACAACTCTATTGGATAGAGTTAAGGAAGCTCAACTTCAAGACAAAGAATGTGAGAAAGTAAGGAAGAAAATATCTGAAGGAACCGAACCGGGATTCAAGATGGACAGTGTGGGACTACTGAGATTTGAGAGCAAAGTTTGGGTACCGTCAGTGCCAGAGATTTAGAAGGGCATTTTGAGCGAGGCTCATAGCTCACGGTATTCGATACACCCCGGTAGTACCAAGATGTACCAGGATTTTTGACAGCATTACTGGTGGCCGAATTTGAAACGAGATGTGGCAGAATGTGTTGCTAAGTGTCTGACATGTCAGAAAGTGAACGCAGAACATCAGAGACCGAGTGGTTTGCTATAACCTTTAGGGATCCCAGAATGGAAATGGGAACAAATTACAATGGATTTCGTGGTTGGCCTCCCGATAACTCAGAAAGGCTACGACACAGTATGGGTTATCATTGACCGACTGACAAAATCAGCTCACTTCCTTCCGATCAGAATCAGATTCAACTTAGACCAGTTGACAAAGCTATATGTAAAAGAAATTGTTTCGAGGCACGGAGTTTCGATGTCAATTATTTCCGACCGAGATCCGCGCTTCACATCAAACTTCTGGAAGCGACTATAGGAATGCATGGGAACACAGTTAAGAATGAGTACGACCTATCACCCTCAAACAGGCGGGTAAAGCGAAAGAACGATCCAGACTTTAGAAGATATGTTGAGAGCGTGTATCATGGATTTCAAAAGAAATTGGGATGATCATCTACCGCTCGTGGAGTTCGGTTACAACAACAGTTACCACGCAAGTGTTGGCATGCTGCCTTACGAAGCGTTGTACGGCAGAAAGTGCATAACTCCACATTACTGGGATGAAGTTGGCGAGAGACAATTACTAGGTCCAGAACTGGTACAGCAGACAACAGAGATAGTTAAAGTGATCCAAACAAAACTGATAGCAGCTCAAGATAGGCAAAAGAAATACGCCGATCCACACCGTAAAAATATTGAGTTTGAATCGGGTAGCTTTATTTTCTTGAAAATCTCTCCCTGTAAAGGGAAGATCAGATTCGGTAAGAAAGAGAAATTGAGCCCGAAGTTTATTGGACCCTTTGAGGTACTGCGAAGGATTGGAGAAGTTGCATATGAGATAGCCTTACCTCCGACGCTAGAGAATGTCCACAACGTCTTTCATGTGTCAGTGTTAAGACCCTACAAACCCGATTACAAACATGTGATTGAATATGAACCCCTACAATTCGAGAAAGACTTATCCTATGAAGAAATTCATGTTCAGATCGTTGATAGGAAGAGCAAGTTCTCAGAAATAAAGTTATACTTTCTGTTAAGGTAATTTGGAGGAACCACAACGTTGAAGAAGCTACATGGGAACTCGAAGAGCATATGCTAAAGAATTACCCGTATTTATTTGCATGATTTATGTGTAAGCGATTCTGGGGACATAATCTTTGAAAGGGGGGGAGAATGTAACGGGACGAAATTTTTAATTGAACCGTGATTCTGGAGACAAAATCCTTTTAAGAGGGGAAAGATGTGACGAACGAGATTTTGTAATATAATTTGAATATTTATTGAAGTAAATAAATATTTTTTGATAATTTAATTATTGAGTTTAATAATTAATTGATGAAATTGTGGTAGATTAATTTAATTATATGTGTTAACATTGATTAAATTAATGTTGAGAATTTTATTGTGCAAAGTATGTATTTAATTGAACTTATTTGATTTAATTAATTATTTAATAAGCATAATGTTATTCTAATTAATGTAATAATTAATTAGAAATTTAAAGATTTGATATAATTAATAAATGAGAATTTTAATTATGTGATAATATGATTTAATGTGGAGTTATGATATTTTATTTAATTAATTTAAATAAGATTATTTGGTTTATAAAGGTGTGACATTAAAACTATGCTATAAGAAGTTAATTAAGTTAAATGAGAAAGGAAGAATTTAAGGGACAAGCAAACAAGGCCTTAGTGGGGGTTGGAGCCAGTTAATCCATTACGGGATTAACTGACGACCCATTAAGCCACGGCTATTAACTATACGTATATTATATTTAGCCTATATCTATATCAGGCTTCCAAATATTCTTATATCAAAACAAGTTAAGGGAGAAATAAAGAGAGATGTTAGAGAGAAAATTGAGAAAAAGTGTGAATTGAAGAAGAAGTAGAGGTGAACTTAATCATCATCAAATTATCTAAACACTAGCAAGGGTAATCTCTTCTACCCAAACTTTAATTTACGTTCTTATATATTTTCCATAAAAACTCTGTTCAAGTTCTCTATGAAGAGTTATTTTGAAAATTAACTTAAGATGTGATGATATATATGTTAACATATGTATATTATATGGTTTATATCATGTATTCATGTGTTAGAGTAATCAATTTAATGTAAACATGCTTTAATCAAAGTTTCATGAATTATAGAGTATGAAAAATATGAAGAACACGTATATATGGCCTTATATACAAATTGTATGCTTTAAATTGGTTGTTTAACTTAGATTTGATAACGAATTATGATTATACATGTTAAAACAAAGAAAATAAACTTTGAACGGACGGATTCAGAGTTATAACGAATCCATGACGATGATTTTCGTGTTTTTCTTTAAAATTGTCAAGAACACCAAGAACGGTGAAATTTCATGATTTAATTCAAGTAATTGCATGATTTAAGATAATAAAAACATGTTAGTAAAATTGTATGATATTTCTATGAAGTTCATACTTCATGGAAATCACTGTGTTAGTTTAATTTGCATTTAATTGGAGTATTTGGGCTAAAAACTGTCAAAATCGCGAATTTGGGGCTAAACTGCCAAGGCACGCCCTCCGCAACAGCTCTAGACCCACCCCAGAGGGCCCCATGCAGCACCACACCTGCGCCAGTGGGCCTAACCCTCTCCCCAGCGGGGGTAGTGCAGAGAAAAAATTCTGATTTGACCTCCTATAGTAAAATAAGCATAACTTTTACATGCGAACTCCGATTAAGGCGACTCAGGATGATTTGGAAAGATAACGAGTAGACCAACAACTTTTATTCTTTAAGTTTTTCGATTTGAAATCACTAAAATTGGTAAAAATATCCATCTTTGTGACTGATGCGTATTCGGAGGTAATCGGAGAGCTACGGACATACACGCACACAAGTGTAGTGTTCTCGATAATAAAAGATATTGTTCTAAGTTACATACATGAAGATTATATGATTTAAAGTTCATGATTAATAAACTAAGTTATTGACATGTATGAGATAATGTGAAGGTTCTAGTTAACAAACTAAGTGCGAACTTGAATATCGTAATTGTAAAACTTGATTATGATTGTTTAAAGGGTTATACATGTGTGATATGCATGTTGTGAGTTTACATTCATATTATGTGGTTAGCCATTGGGTAATATTATAAACCAAGTTGTAAGTTGAACTTAAGTGAATATTTCAACAGTTAAACATGGTAGTTATGAAAACTAATCAGAGTCATATACATAATGTAATGTGTAGGACGTTGAGGAAGTGAATTGTAATTATATTTGTAGCTTGTGAAAGAGGCAAGTATTCTATCCCTAACTTACTATCGTTAAGCAAGTTCGTTATCTAAACTCTTTAAATTGAATAAGCATTCTATTCCTTATTCTTATGTCAAGCAAGTTACTAAATTCAAAGTTTACTTTTATTGAGCAAGTTTTCTATTCTTGAAATACTATCATGATGCAAGTTCTTATACTTGTTAATCAAGTTGAGATTCCATATGAGATATTATATTACATTTAAAAGCATGATTCCAGTTATACAATACTTATTCGATTGTATACTATTGAGAAGTTATTATTCAATTTGAATATCGTTTATTACTGAACCTTGTAAGACTAGCAAACCCTTATTGATTCGACTAGTCCATAGTTGATGAGCGTTCTAAATTCTAGAACTATTATTGAGCCTATCCAAACCAAGCTTCCTTTGGTGCGGACTCTGATGTCAAACTGAGATGAACAATCCTGTATAGGGGATTATTTACGCATTAGTGTTGAGATATTGTGCACAGTATGGTACTAAGGGCTGATCCCCCTAAGTATGAGAAGTAGAGTCCATAGTCTTATGACTGTTAAAGGTTTAAAGTATAAACACTTTACAACCTAGGACATAGTTCGAGGGCTTTTGACTCTCAGATGTTCTTTTGATTCTTATTATTCATTCTTGATTCAAAAGCCGAGTTTCCTATTCAGAAGTCTTTGATTCACTCGCATGTTATTATATTGTTGTTATATTGTTATACTTGTGGGCAATCGTGCTCATTCTTGCGTAATAATAACATTGCAGTTAAGAACGAAAGGTCCGAAGAGCCTTCTACTAACAAAGGCAAGGGCAAGGTCAACAAGTGATGAAGACTTGTTGTTTATTTGATATGCTATTGTTTAAGACTTATGTTAAAGTTGTGTAAGACTATTTAATTATTTACGTTTCTGCATTTGAGATTTAAGGTTAGTATGACCTGGGATTGATGTATTTGTATATTCAGAGGTTGTAACCACATAAAGGGATGATTTATTTCTAACTATTGCATGGTTTGCATTTATTATGGATAGATAGATAGATGATATTTATACAGTGAACACCAAATCTCGTGGAATCGAAGTTCCCGGATTTGGGGGTGTCACACAGGGTGCTGAACTGCCTGCTTCTGTCTGCCTAAGCAGTTGAGCCGGTAACACATGCAGAAGAGTGCAGCTGCGCCGGCTGTGGTTCCCAGATCAAGTACCTGCGCAGCTGCGCCGGTACGAAGGTCTTTAGCTGCGCCGATGGCCGTGCAGAGACAGTGAGTTTGGGCAGTTGTGCAGTTTGTTTTTATGTTTCAATTACAGTGTTGCTAGGATAATGAGCATGTATCTAGCTGCTACAGCATGTCGCTAACATGAATTTGACAGTTTCATATTTGGAAAATAAAAGAGTTTTGAAAACCTAATATAGTATTTAAATTATAAGTTATAATTGTTTAATTGTAATATGAACTACTTGATTATAATTTGAGTAATTATAATTAAGAGTAAATGTTTAATTTAAATTATAATTTTGTTAAATAGTAGTTGATTTATTTTAATCAATTGGCTATAATTTAAATTATAATTTATGTAATTATAATTTAATAAATGCATGCTTAATTATAGATTATAATTGGATGATTTCATGATTAATTATAATTTGTGTGATTATAATGCATGATATAGTTTAATTGATTATAAATTATAATTGTTTATAATTTAAGAGATAATTATAATTTAAGTAACTATAATTAGATTTAGTGTTTAAATTATAATTGTTTAATTATAATTTAGTTAAACACATAATTGATTTAGTTATGTGAGCATGCCTATGTGATGCTTAATTGTTATTTAATTAGAATGAGTTAACCATGAGGGTTGACCAATTATGTGAGTTAGTTATGTATTAACTAATTTAGGTTATTGTGATAAAATATATATGTGTAGGAAGTGTTAAGAACATGAATTATGTTAGTAGCTTGCGCTTAAGGCAAGTTTTCTAAATCCTAATCTTGTATTAATTTCTATGCAAGTTCTTTAAGTTCATATACTGAGATTATCTTCTTTATTCTGCAATGGACAAGTACTTATTTAAATTCATGATTTAATGTGATCTTGACTTATTGTTCAAGAAAGGTCCAACTTATTCTTTTAAATGCTTTAAGTTTACTTCTAAAGCATATGTTAATTCATAATTCTTTTATTTATGAACTATTGAAAGTCGATTCAACTAATCCTTAGTTGATGAACGATGAATTCTAAATTAGCCTTGTAGCTTATCCAAACCAAATTTCCTTTGGTGCGGACTTGCATTCAATTACTGAGTTGAACAGCCCTATTTATTAGGGAAAGTTACTACGCGTAAGCGTTAAGATGTTTGTGCACAATACATAGTACAAAGGGCTGATCCCCCTAAGTACGAGTTAAGGTCCATAGTCTTAGTGATTGTTAAAGGTTTTAAATAGAAATGTTTATAACATAGGACAAAAGTTCAAGGTCTTATGACCCTAAGATGAATTCTATATTCGAATTATAATTGTGATGAAAGAATTATTATTCAATTCTTTATTGTTAAAGTATGCCTAGTTTTTCAAATCTTTTTAGAGATATTCTTTCATGTCTTTATTATTGTTAAATTCCAGTGAGCTGTTGTTTGCTCACTGTTGGCCGATTTATCGGTCAATATATTTGCGCAAGTATACGCGGCCAACGAGTAATAAAGTGTAAGTACAGATATCGTCCCACAGAGAATTAATGGATAAAAGACACCAAACCACTAGCACATAATCATCTCAGTCTTATTTAAACGGATGGTAAAGAGGATGAATTAAAACTAAGTTAAACTAGGCAAGCAATTAACTTAAACTAATTAATTCTAGAGTTAAAATCAGATAATGAAGATAAGAGATTCCAATTTCTCCTAAAGATTCGTCTAAGTCGACATACTTCCAATTAAGTCAAATGAATCGTTACAGTTGCTAGTCGAGAACACGAAAGTGAGAGAAGGCCATCTTTCGATGCACCTAATCCATATCACGTGCAATCCACAGATGATAGAACACACGTGAACACCCACATTATCTAAACCCCTATATGTCTATGGTGTTTACAAATAAAGAGGGTATAAGGTTAAGTCCTCTTTTGACTACGAGCGGTGCTTCGGTATATGTCTATCCTAAGCACAAATCATACGTCCAACGCCATGTGAACGTACAATCGCCCGCTACTACGATTAGATCTAAACCTACACTTCGTCTTTCAAGTCCACATAGGTTATCACACTAATTGGTCATGACTCAATTAAGCAATGAAAGCATATATCGCAGTAGACAATCAAATATCAATCAATAAGACCCAATATGGAAGAGAAATCAACATTAACTACTCATTAGGTTCCATTGGAACCTCAAAATACAATTTAAGTCATAGACAACTCAAATATATTATCCACAAGATTGATAAACATCATCCGAATAAGCAATGAATACAAGGAGAGATTAAGGATAGAAATTGCAAATCTTTCTCCAAGCTTGGATCCTTTGATGTCAAAACACTTGCTTCAATCTTCAAAAACTAACTAAACCCTAGAATCTAACTAACTAGCACTAATCTACTCTCTAATCTACTCCTAATCTATCCTAATGTAAACAAGAATTGGAAAGGAAAGAAGAAGGGAAAACTAGGGCTGAAGGCCTTTTTTTTTCACCCTTTTGCATGCTGCACACGAGCCCCCTTTAAAGCTTCTCCCGATTAGTCAAACAAAAAGTCAAACAATTTTCTGCTGGGGACAGGCGCGGCCGCGCGCGCCCCAAGCCTATTCCAGGCGCGGCCGCGCGGCACCAAAAAGCTGGAATCTGCAGCTGCTTGCTGGTGCAGGTTTGCCTCGTGTGTTCTTGAGTTGCTTTCTCCTGCCCCTCTTGCATTTGCCTCTTATTAGCCTTGCTTGTTACCTCTAGCCTCATGCCATTCCATTGCTTTAAGCTCATTTCAGCTCCTTGCCCCATTTAGGCGATCTTTTGCTCTTTTAACGCGCAAGTACTGCTAAGAGAGTTCCTTAACCTGAAAAACATAAAACAATGGAAAAACACATTAAACTCACAAGATTGCTTAAGTTTAAGCCACCGAATGAGTTAGAAAGTATCTGAATAGGTGGTCCTAAAACCACTTATCAAATACCCCCAAACTTAAACGTTGCTTGCCCTCAAGCAACCAAAACAAAGCTCAACGGCATATGCAATGCACTATATTTACAATGTATGCAACCTACGCTATCATGAATGCAAATCCAAGTTCCAGTCAGTATTGAACTTCAAAGCAATGCCTCAGAAAAACCACAAGATAGTCAAAATGATAAGCTACCCAAGGCAAGACCATAAGGCATATTCTTGCAAATCCAAAACTGTCAGCACTGATGTATTGTGCGTTGTGTGCCTAGCAACCATTAAACATGCATTCAGATAAATAACTCACCTACTATGCTTCTTAGGGGAAAAACAAGTTTTAACTTAAGAAAAACAGTAAATCATATAAGTTCTAACCAAGACCATGCATTACTAAAGTTAAGAGTCAACAGGGGGGGTTTCATTAATCTTTTATTAACTCACGAGGGCGTATTCGCACTTTCCCGTGTACACAATTGACTATGCAATGCCTAGTCCTCTTAGGCTTTTCAATGATACCCGTGTAGCGAGCTTTCGACCAACGACTCCCAGACCAGACGATCTCAGGGCGCTGGGTGTAGAGACACCCCGAGGGTTTACTTGCTCGAATATCAAAGGCCACAGAACTCGACATAGCCAAAGTGTTTATTCTTTTTTTTTTTTTTTCTTTTTCTTTTTCTGCAAGGGAGTGCGTCTTACGCTCCATCTCCCCGCATAAACCATGCATGCCCCCTGTTTCCCCCTAACTTACGCTTTTAATAGTCTAGTTATTATTATATGCAAACTGAACTCTTTTATTAAAATATAGCTTTCCCACCAGAAGACAAGTATGTGAAAATTTAAACTTAGCATGACATGATGGTTACTCTATCGTGCTCATTGGTTACACAGTATCTGACAGGTAAGGATTTACATATATGACCATGAAATCAGGCTTAAGTTTCAAATTAGTTCAACAATCAAGTGATTTTAGTTTCTTCACAGGCAACATACATAACTGACCAACTAAAAACTGGATTCATGCAGTATGCTCTAACACAGCATGCAAAACAGAATTCAAAAACAAAAGAAAAATTTTCACTAAAATTACAACCTACATACACTAAATAAACAAATAAACAAACACAAAATGCAATATGAATGCAGCTACCCTATATGCAAAATAAAACCAATACCCCCAAACTTAAAGTGTTCAATGTCCTCATTGAAGGTACAGGTAAAAAGAAAGAAACTCCCCTATTCATCGTTGTCGCCGTCGTCCTCAGCGTCCTCCTCAGGCGGTGGTGTGTCTGGAGGTGGATAAACAGCGACAGACCCATATGTAGGAAACTGCACCTCAACTCCCATCTGGCTGAATGCGTATGACAGTGCCCCGCTGAATTCTGTGGTGAAAGCCTGGAAGTTGGTGCTCATTGCATCCATCCTGCGCTGTAGTCTCCTCTCCATCCTGTCTATCCGCTCATGCACTGAGTGAGAGGACTCAGACTGCTCTGGTGGCGGTACTCTCTCTGCAGTCTCCCCAGCCTCTGTCTGATCAGGTAGAATAAACCCTGCTCCTAAGGAATGAGATCTTCCCCCTTTCCACACTTTGAAGGATTCAATGGCTGGGTGGTCAAGAGTATTCATCGGCATCTGCATCGGCTCAGCATCTGACCACGTCACTCCATTGGCTATGCATAGTCTAGTGATCACTGCTGCGTGGGGGATACTTGCTGAGTTTCCGCCTCTCAGAAATCTGCGGATAGAACTACTAATCACGTATCCCAAGTCGATTCGCATGCCTTTGATGATCCCGTAAAGCAGCACAGCTCGGTCCTTAGTGACCTCGTTCTGATGCTGTGTAGGCATCAGATTCGCACAGATAAAGCTGTACCACGCCTTCCCGTACCTACTCAAAGCGGACTGGGGAAAATGCAGCTTCTGATCAGTCCCCTGTTTTAGCTTCCAAACGGTGCCCGGCTTGCATAGGTAATCACTGATAGCATCCATCTCGGAACCCCACTCCCTAGCATACAAAGAATCGCGCGCGTCCAATGCAATGTTGGGTAAGTCAAACAACTCATTGATGTGCTCCTTCGCATAGGACACCTCACAGCCTCGCACAAATACTTTATTGGATGTCGTGTGTTTCGCGTTGGCATAAAATTCTTGCACCACCGAGATTGGGGCAGCCAAAGGCTCATCACAGAATGCATTCCATCCCCGCCCTCGGATCATAGAAGCCATACGCCCGTCCAGGTTCTCATCAGGCTCTAACCCCCGCTCGGGCACAAAAGTCCTGCCCACCAATGTACTGTGATAGAATCTCTGGGCCTTTAGACTGATGAATTTGCGGTCATCATAGTGGATACCACCGCCCTCTTGCTCGGAATCACTGCCCCTTGATGTAGACTCCCTCCTGCTGCGTTTGGATGCCATTTGATGACGAAAATGCAATACTGCTCTCCACTAGTCAATCAATATGCCCTCAGACCCCAATTCACTACCCCAATTTATCAAGTTGAGATGATGGCAGGGTTGGGTTTTGTTGGAGAAACTATGAAGGAAGGCGAGTTTTGATTCTGACTTAGAACTAGGGCTTGGATAAGGTGGGGGTTGTGATGGAGATGAGGATAGGAGGATTGTAGATTGAAGTATTCAGAGGTTGAAGGGTTAGGAATTTTCGAATTTGAGAGGGAGAGGGATAGCTTGAAGTTCGGCTAGTTTGGAATGACATGAAATGGCTTAAAATCTGCCGCAGACTACTTAAGTCCGGCACTTTCTGTCCGTCTCGCGGCCGCGCGCCCTTGCAGGCCAAAACAGGCGCGGCCGCGCGCCCTGCAGTTTTCAAATTCTCCATCTTTTGATTCAGGGAGACGCTTTGGCATTTGACTCAGCTTCCTGTAACATGGAATTAAACCTGAGAGGATCAATCAAACTTTATTAAGCCCTCTATGCTATCAAAAGTATATGTAAACTATTTACATCAAGAGAATCCAACATGGAAAGATATATGCCTTTGCTTCCCAAAAATTCTCTAAGTGCACATATGCAAAGTGCTCGTGCATAATAAAAAAAAATGTGTTCAATAGCATTCAAGTCCCAAAAAGATATGCCACACATGCCTGAGCTCCAAAAATGTAGGCATGAGCTCCTAAATCCTAAAGTATGCAGACATTTGAACTAATACTAAACTAATATGAATTAAACAAGGGGGGGGATGAAATGTGATAGAAAGCATGTAAATGGAGAATTAAACAAAGAGATAGGAAGAGAAATGATGGGGTGCCTCCCATCTAGCGCTTGATTTATAGTCCTCTAGCTGGACTGTGTCTGACCACTGCTATCCGACTCCCCGACGGTATTTGAGAACCCCTCCATCCATTAGAATTGCTTTATGCTTTTGGAGGCTTCCCAATAAAGGAGGACTCGGAATTAAACTACCTAGCACATGATATGGACAAGAATTCCCCGTACGGAAAGTAGGGGAGCTAGGCAATGGTTCCGTTGTGTATGTGAAATGATCGGGGCATGGAGGCATAGAACACACAACGGACTCTTCTTCTCTTCTCTTTTCTTCTGACCACCATGGTGTCAAGACTGCGGAATCTCTCGTGTCATCGAGACCCGTCTCTGTGATGTGGCTACCAAGGGGGCAAGGGTGTGCAAACTTGAGTGGAGTCTCAAACTTCGGCGGAGGAGGCTCTTGTGGTATTATCACTGTTGGTTCATACTCCACATCCCCAATTGGCTCCTCTATTTCCATTGCTTTCGGCTCGCCCAGTTGCAATTGCACTTCGGATTTTCTATCAGTTTCTGCACCCATGTCATAGCACCAAGTATCCTGGGGATCATTACTCACTGCTTCAGTTATCTGAGGTATTAGACTTTGAAGATCTTGAGCGGTTCCTTCCTCAAACACCTCCTCATTCCTTAAAGCTGTGCTAATTTGCTCCACCCAAATCTGAAGATCCTCAATTGATTGTTCTTGCTCAACCAAGGTCTCCTGTGTTGATGCTATGGAATTCCCCCACATAATTTCCAATCCTTCCTTTTCTGTTTCAGCCACGGGCTCCATGTAGTGAGTCTCATTTGTTGGAGTATTGTTGATTAGGGCCATCTGATTCTGAAAACTCTGGTTCGATAACTCTTGGCTCCTAATCATCTCCTCTTGGTTCGCTAAGGCTCTATACATGAAGTCCATTGTTGACTGTTCTCCTTGTAAACACGGGGATTGATAAGTGGGTTCTGGTGCAAAATTTAGACTTGGCTCGCATTGTTCTTGATAGCTCACAGTATGGGTCTGCCCTTGCTCCTCCTCTACCATCAAGGCCCTACTAATTTGCTCTGCCCAGTTCTGGATATTCTTGACTGACTTCTGTTGCTCAATCAAGATGTCCTTCAATGATATGTCACCTCTTTCCTCCAAGCTTGCATTTTCTGTGTCACCCTCAAAATCGTGTTGAGGCTCGTAAACTGGAGTCTGGAAGGTGCATTCTGGGGCGTATGCGGGATTTGGATTCCAGTGTTGGTCTTGATAGTAGTTTACTGAATGGTCTGGGTGATACCCCCACTCTCGCTGATAGTCAGGATAAGGTTCAGTGTAGGAATAACCACCCCCATACTGCTCCTGTCCATAGATGATAGGCTCCTGATGGCTCATATAAGCTCCAGCACCATAGTCATATGAAGTCACTGGCTCTCGACTCTGTTGGACTGAAACAGTATCCAGCTTTCTCGAGAGCTCCTCTAACTGTGCTGAGAGTGTGGCAATTGGGTCGAGTCCATCAGTGCTTGCTTCCCTTGGTTGCTCTTGTCTTGTACAGTTCCATGAATAGAAATTTAAGTCCATTGTACCTGAGAAGAGAATAAATGAAGAGAATTAAACAAAAATAAAAATAAAATGTTTAAAGTAAGACTAATTTGATTTAAACTAATGTTGGCAAACAGTCATCCAATTAATTCCCTGGCAACGGCGCCAAAAACTTGTTGGCCGATTTATCGGTCAATATATTTGCGCAAGTATACGCGGCCAACGAGTAATAAAGTGTAAGTACAGATATCGTCCCACAGAGAATTAATGGATAAAAGACACCAAACCACTAGCACATAATCATCTCAGTCTTATTTAAACGGATGGTAAAGAGGATGAATTAAAACTAAGTTAAACTAGGCAAGCAATTAACTTAAACTAATTAATTCTAGAGTTAAAATCAGATAATGAAGATAAGAGATTCCAATTTCTCCTAAAGATTCGTCTAAGTCGACATACTTCCAATTAAGTCAAATGAATCGTTACAGTTGCTAGTCGAGAACACGAAAGTGAGAGAAGGCCATCTTTCGATGCACCTAATCCATATCACGTGCAATCCACAGATGATAGAACACACGTGAACACCCACATTATCTAAACCCCTATATGTCTATGGTGTTTACAAATAAAGAGGGTATAAGGTTAAGTCCTCTTTTGACTACGAGCGGTGCTTCGGTATATGTCTATCCTAAGCACAAATCATACGTCCAACGCCATGTGAACGTACAATCGCCCGCTACTACGATTAGATCTAAACCTACACTTCGTCTTTCAAGTCCACATAGGTTATCACACTAATTGGTCATGACTCAATTAAGCAATGAAAGCATATATCGCAGTAGACAATCAAATATCAATCAATAAGACCCAATATGGAAGAGAAATCAACATTAACTACTCATTAGGTTCCATTGGAACCTCAAAATACAATTTAAGTCATAGACAACTCAAATATATTATCCACAAGATTGATAAACATCATCCGAATAAGCAATGAATACAAGGAGAGATTAAGGATAGAAATTGCAAATCTTTCTCCAAGCTTGGATCCTTTGATGTCAAAACACTTGCTTCAATCTTCAAAAACTAACTAAACCCTAGAATCTAACTAACTAGCACTAATCTACTCTCTAATCTACTCCTAATCTATCCTAATGTAAACAAGAATTGGAAAGGAAAGAAGAAGGGAAAACTAGGGCTGAAGGCCTTTTTTTTTCACCCTTTTGCATGCTGCACACGAGCCCCCTTTAAAGCTTCTCCCGATTAGTCAAACAAAAAGTCAAACAATTTTCTGCTGGGGACAGGCGCGGCCGCGCGCGCCCCAAGCCTATTCCAGGCGCGGCCGCGCGGCACCAAAAAGCTGGAATCTGCAGCTGCTTGCTGGTGCAGGTTTGCCTCGTGTGTTCTTGAGTTGCTTTCTCCTGCCCCTCTTGCATTTGCCTCTTATTAGCCTTGCTTGTTACCTCTAGCCTCATGCCATTCCATTGCTTTAAGCTCATTTCAGCTCCTTGCCCCATTTAGGCGATCTTTTGCTCTTTTAACGCGCAAGTACTGCTAAGAGAGTTCCTTAACCTGAAAAACATAAAACAATGGAAAAACACATTAAACTCACAAGATTGCTTAAGTTTAAGCCACCGAATGAGTTAGAAAGTATCTGAATAGGTGGTCCTAAAACCACTTATCACTCACTCTTGCATATTAAATAATTATTACAGCTAAGATTGAAAATGTTGTTGCCCCATCAACGAGTAAAGGCAAAGGAAAGCTAAACAAGTGAAGACTTATTTAATTATTTAGAATGATTGTAATAAGACTCTTATGTTATGGTTTTATTTTGGCACTTTATTGTTTATGTCAAGGTTAGATTAAACCCTGGGATTTATTTGAGAAAGTTGTAACCCTTGTTTAAGGGAGATTTTATTATTCTAAATAAAGGTTGTAATTTATTTTGAAGTTATATTAGGTACATGTATGTTATATTAGAAAGTGAACACCAAATCATGTGAAAACGAAGTACCCGAATTTTGGGGTGTCACATCTCAAATATCCGAAACTCAACTACTCATACTATTGCAATTTGAGCTTGAAAAATATGCGGGTTTGCTTTTGAAATCATTACGACTTAAACCATGTATGCTAGCATAACTCAACACCTTATACTCACAGTTCATATGTAGTTAAGTCATGTTTTCATGCCCACAAAGTTAGAACTTCTCCCATGTGGTATTCATGGATATTAGTTTCGAATATATCAAATTTTCTTTGAAAAGTCATTTAGTTTAAAGCCGAACAATTTGGGTATGAACAAGGAAATCATGTATCACTACTCATGCTATCTTAACTTCAGTTATGTATGTATATTACCATGTTCATATGGTCAAAATATAAATATCATACTTATATGTCAAAGTCCATTTTCAAAACATATACTTTCTTTAGTAAATGTTCACTAATGAGGTCAAACACGTTCTTGCTATATCATGACATATATATTCACATGTTAGCATGATCTTCATGAATATCTAGACCACACAAACGTGCTTACAAGGTCAGAACATAAACATCAACATAATATGTGAAAGTCTATTTTAGAAACTTTAAGTTTATTTAGCAATGTATACTAACGACGACAAAACAACTCATGTCACATCAAGAATCACATATGCACAAGTTAAACATGTTCTCCATGCATTCCTAAGCCATATAAACATGCTTAAAAGTCAGAATGTGAACCTCACATGCATATGTCAAGTTTGTTTTAAAAACTATAACCTTTATTTAGTAATTATAGACTAACATAATCAACTATGCTCATACTATGTCAATGTACTCATATATATATTTTAATTATGTTTCTCATGATATATCTAAACCAAACTTTCTTGCTAGAACATTACAGCAAAACAGAAATCAGAATCTGGTTTTGGGTACCAGCGCAGCTGCGCTGCACCCAAGAACAAATTGGGCGCAGCTGCGCCACTTCCCGGCGAGAACCAGAAATGCTTCTGTTCGACAGTTTCCTATCCCAAATACAAAGTTTCTTCACTAATTCGATTTCAAAGCAGCCACATAATATAACTAACATGATCACTAACTTATATAACAACTAACAAATGTTTTCCAAATGAAATTCATACTCAATTCAAGAATTATAAATTCTCATAAATGAAGAACAAGAAGGTGTTATACCTCTGCTATGTTTGGATTGGGTTAACTACTATATCAGACTTTCTCAATTCACAGGCCCTCACCTCAATGATATACTCCCTCTCAACTCTCAGTTAACATAGACTCAACAAATGAAAAATAAAAGGAGGGAGCTCCATTTATAGAGAATGAATTGTACAGATAATAGCTTTGTTCATCAATTTTAACCACTGGGAAAAACAAAAACTCAGAGGTTAAGGGAGTGTAGTTGAGTAGTTGGAGAATCCCATTATTAAGTCCACTCCCCATGCCATGTTGCTATGAATGCTGAGTTTGATAAGAGAGGATAGAGTAGGCTAGCCTTTGTTATACACGTGAGAAGAAATGACAATGAATGTATGACAAGGCTTATGAGAGTTCAGCAACTTGCAAATAGGAAGTGAACTACTAGTATATACTATAGACTTATTTACATATACATAACATACATAGGTTATAAATCCAATTAGAATCACAATGTAATTTCAAGTAAGGAAATAATGTTATAATGTAGTAAGTTTAGGGTTCATGTATATCTCTCAATATATAATCCATGTACATCTATAATACCGAACATAATCTACTTGGGTATTATCTTTCCACATTACCATAAACCATATTATTTTAATTCCACTTTAATACTAAAATAGATGACCATTTATTTGTTTCCTCTCATATTATTAAGTATACACTTAGTTTAATAATCCATAAGTACACCTTTAATGTATCCATACATATATGTTGTCACATAATATCATTACAACTCTATTATTTCTAATTATATTAATCTATTGAAATAGTCATCACATAACAATTGTGTATTTATTATAATATTATATGAAGTACATCTTTAATGTCCTTACACATACATACAGTCACATTTACATTATTATGTAACTTCCACAATTCCTTATATCTTAATATATAATTGTCATATACAATATAGTCTTATTAAAGTGTCACCCTACACTTTATATAACGTTGTTTGACTTAGTATTGTAGAATGTACACATAGCAGGTATTCACATGGGTCCATTTATGTATTTCATGTGACTTACTTCCTTTTACTATATAGTTTCTATATTACATAGTCATTTTTTTCAATGTCACATAAGCATTAATCATGTAACTTGAACCATTTAATCAATCTTAATATATGATTCTTATATATTATATGAAATCACATTTTAGTGTCACATTACACTTTATATAATATAATTGTAACTACTATACATTTTGTGTCTAATTATCACACACTTTGCACACAACAAATAATTATATAAATATAACTCTTATTATATTCATCAATTATTTACTTATAAATATTTTGTTACTCACAATAACATATTATTAATAATTACTCATTAATAGGCTATCACTAACAACAATTAATTAACAATGTAATATTAATTAATCCTTCACTTATCGATTTCCCTCTTTAATTAGTTAAATCATCATCATTTCCATTCTCATGCCACACAAGGCATTCTACAAGTTCGTCGCAATTCTTCATATTTTCTCAATTTTTATATATTCAATTTAATATAATCGAATTACTTCTCTCATAACTCATAAATATTTATATTTAAATAAATATTTATTTTCTTATTATATCAATAAATAAATAAAAAATTATTAATGAAATTCACTATTCTTACATCCTCCCCCCTTATAAAAATTCTGTCATCGGAATTGGTACAGGGTCACACAAATAAATGTGGATAGTCCCTCATCGTCCTATCTTCTAATTCCCACGTGGCCTCATTGGCATCGTGGTTTTGCCAAAGCACTAACACAGAAGATATAATCTTATTTCTTAATATATGTTCTTTCCTATCTAGTATTAGGACAAGAATTTCTCCATATGCTAGATTCTTCTCTACTCGAATGGGTTCATAGGGTATTACACGCTTATAATTAGGTTTATATGATCGTAAGACAGAAGCATGGAACACACTGTGGATATGTTCCAGTTCAAGAGGTAAGGCTACCTCGTACGCCACTTTGCCTACTCTCTTTAATACTTTAAAAGGTTTCACGAACGTCAAACTCAATTCTTCTTTCTTACCTAATCTTATCTTCCCCTTACAGGGAAACATTTAAGAAATACAACTACCGACTTCAAAATATTGATTATGACGATGCCAATCTATGTATTTCTCATGTTGATCTTGAGCTGCTACTAATCTGGCTCTTTTTATCGTCACATTGTCTGCTATTCGTTGTACTGAATCCGATTCTGATTAAGTCATCGTTCTATGACCTCATCCTAATGTAGCGGTGTTCTGCATTTTCTTCGTGGAGAGCTTCGTACGATTGTATACTAATGTATGATAATTATTACTATAAGCGAATTCTACTAAGGGTAAATGACCATTCCAGTTACCTTTGAATTCCATTACGAAAGATTTAAGCATGTCTTCTAATGTTTGTATTGTTTGTTTGCTCTGCCATTGATTCGAGGATGATAAGCAGTGCTCAGCTTCAACTCTATTCCTATTCTTTCCTGCAAGCTCTTTTGAAACTTTGATGTGGAGCGCGGGTTTCGATAGGAAATAATTAACACCGATATTTCGTGTCGCAAAACGATTTCCTTAACGTATAATTTTGCTAACTGATTTAAATTGAATCGAATATTTATTGGTAGGGAATGCATCGTCTTTTTCAATCGGTCGACGTATTCTACAACTTCTCATCTCATATTGACCACCAATAGTGTCTTCGAAGATCCCGGTACGTTTTCGTGCTTCCTGGGTGAACAAAATATGTCCAACTATATGCCTCATGAAAACTCTTATCTAGCAATTTTAGTTACGGTTGACTCTCACGCTTGATCTACAAATCTCAAGATACCGTTATTATTTCTTCTGAACTTTTTCTCTTTATCTTCTCGCACTTTTTGTCTTTATCTTGTTATCCCTTTACTCTATCCAACAACGTTAGACAAACCTCCGTTATAAACTTCCCTTTGGACTTTCTGGGTCCCTTCACTTCTATTTCCAATCTCTTCATCTTCTTGATTAGTTCCTCTCGAGTTATTAACTTGAATAATTTCTCCATTCCCTTTTCCTACTTAGCATATCGGCTACTACGTTCGCCTTTTCCAGGTGATAGAAAATTTCGCAGTGGTAATCATCGACTGCTCCCAATTACTTAACGCCTTCACCTCTGCCGGATCTGACGCGCCCTAAAACTAACCTTCTCCTTGACACACAACACTGGTGCTCCCCGAGGGAAAACACACTTGGCTGAATATATCCTTTATCTAACATTTCTTGCAATTGTATTATTAATTCTTTTTTTCTACCTGCTCCATAAGATAGGTGCTTTAGAAATCAGTGCAGTCCCCGGTACTAAATCTATTACGACTTGTTTTCTCTGTCTGGCGGAAGGTCGGGCAGATCGTTTGGGAATACCCCTTGGATTTCTATTTCTACTGATACGTTCTTTAGTTCTACTCCCGCTCTTTTAGTATCTACAATATAGGTGAAATAATCTACACAATCTTTTTTAACCATATCTTGGCCTGCATCATCATAAGGTAACACAATTGCCTAAGTGACGAGCTACCATAAAACACCGCCTTAGACCGGTTTGGAGTCTGAAGGTTCACACTTTCTTCTGACAGTCAATTATCGTAGTATGGTTATGTAACCAGTCCATCCCTAGTATCCATCAAACTCTCCAAATTTTATCGGAATAAAGTATATGCTTAGTTTATATCCCCTAATTTATGCGCAATAATTATGGTAAACGAATTCTATAGGAATTACTTCCTTATCCAAAACTTTTATGTTCAAAGGATCTCCTAATCGTTCTTGGGTAACTTAGTCATTTTGCAATTCTTCAGACACAAAGGGAAATATAGCACTCGACTTAGATAATATATACGCATTTATATTATTGATTAGGACATCCCCTGACATCACGACTCAGAACGCCACTACATCATGTATCATAACGTTAGTCGTACGTGGCATTGGTTCACTCGATTGAGCTGGTTCGATTATCATCGGCTTCCTGCTATGGCTTCCTTTGTTGCCGTCTTCTTCCTTTCTTCCTTTCTTTGGGCAGTTCATAACCTGATGATCTGTTAACCTACAAGCGAAGCATCCTTCAATCTTCTTCGGGTTTGGGCAATTCGGGGAAATATGCCCTTCCTGGCCGCAGCTATAGCAAATGCCTCGTCCCTTCTATCACTCTCTTTGATGAGTCTTTCCACATTTTGGGCAAACCTTGTTCTTTTTCTTGAGTCCTTCCTGGTGACTTATCATCGAATTTGTTGTTGATGTTGTTGTTGTTGTCCCGCCTTCTTTCATTTCTGTTTCCCTTATTGTTCGTTTCCTTCTGCCAATTACGTATTTGACATTCTTTGGATCCATTCGCAAAACACTCTTTGGTTTTCTCCTTCCTAGAACAGTTAGGAGAAATATGACCCTTCTCACCGCACTTATAACACACATATTTTTCCTTCAAACACGCTCCCATGTGGTTCTTTCTACATTCCTTACAGGCTCCTACCTTCTTCTTCCGTGGTTGTCCTTCTCCTCTTACATACTTAGCCTCATTCCACTTCCTCTTGAAATTCTTACTGCTACCACTACTACTCTCTTCCATCCTACCTTCTTTTGCTTTCTTTGAAATATTAACCTCTCCTCCTTTAGTCAAATTAATATCTTTTCCTACCTCAGAAGTTTTCGTCTGCCTCATCCTAAAATCATTGATTCCCTCCTCAAAAGCACTTACTATGAGATTTATCAATTGTTGTAATCTTGATTTAATTCTCTATCTCCATTCTTCGTCGCTTGACGAGTCTCTCCTCCTTCTTGGGGTATTGACATTTTTGTATAGAAATAAAACGGTATTATTACCTCTTTATTAAACATTTAATACTTTTTAATACTTCTTAAGATGTATAAGTTTTATTGCTATTCTCCCTTGTCATTATTTGACAAAATCTGGTCACTACGAGCACGTTTAATAAAAACATACCACATGAACACATATCACATCGTATAGCATTCTGCTAGTTTCAATACATACCCCTCTCGGGTACTACTAAAGTTGGGGTTATGAAGATACTTTCCTAAGATTGGGATTTACAGCAACTGTTTCGCATCTATAAAATCTATTGTATCACTCGCGACACTTATACCTAACTACATTTTCTTTCACTATGTCTGCATCTATTAGATACTAATATGAAGGTCTAGAACTTCTCCTTCAACTATTGTATCTTATTCTGAGTTCTTAGTTACTAAGTTTCTCGCACTTGCCCCATTCCTGAAAAAAACTTTCACCGTGGATTTCTGCTTGGATTCCAACTCCACTTATAACTCCATCTCCTCTTAGGTTAGGGTTACTGCTAAAAAGGCTCGACTACAAGGGGTGTTTCGGACACCATAAGTATGTCATGTGGTTCCTCCTCCATGGCCCTACTAGGTTTACCTATCTCTTACGACTGACATCCATAATCACAAAATCGATAAACTTTATTATCATCTCCGAATAAAACATAATTTAATTGTATGGAATGAAAATATATTTCATAATACTACTAGCTCTCTAAGAAACTCTACATGAGTTCTATCTCCTTTTATTCTCTAAATCTCTTCTAAGGTTATAGCCTAAGGACTCACTCCTTAGGTTTATAACCTACAGCTTTGATACCAACCTGTGACGCCCCCAAATTCAGACTGTCACGGATCTCGAATTCGGTTCATCACGTACTAATTTTAATAACGATTAAAATCTCAAACAACGGAATAACAGAATAATTTACATTGATATAATATAAATATTCTCGTCCCAAGTCTTGAAACTATTACTAATACACTTTCATAACTTAATCCAAACATATCTTAATATATAACATTAATAAGTCTTAACACAACATAAAGGAAACATCCTAACATAGAAGAGCACAACTACTGCATAGCCTTGCCTTCGCTCTCGTCCTGTCCTGGGGTTCCACGTTGCCCTGCCCTAACTGAAATTTTTATGGGAAGCAAGAGTGAGCAACAAATTTGCTCAGCAAGTAATATGCCAACAAATGTGAACAGGTGTATATACGGACCTTAATCTAAAGGGTAAACGATAATTAATAGCTCAGGAATTCAAATAAGAATGTTGTGAACAAAATAATATCAATAACTTCCAAATCTATTTTGTGAAGTTAAATAAGAACCACTACGGGTCGAAAAGTTATTAAAGGATTCAAAGATTTCAACAATTTTCAAGTGAATGAATAGATATCACTGAATGTCACTGTGGACCAAGAATTAATAGAAGAATCCAATGAATTCAAAGTTTCAAGTTAATAAATACTGGATACTGAGTGGTCGCTAAGAACCACGAACTTCTACTAGAATCACCAAAAATATTTCTGGTAACCCAAACAAGTACAAATAGGGGATCAGCCTACCGTACTTGGTGTTATGCATAACCTATCCTACCACTGTCGGTACCCCGACTATATAGTTCTCCTTTCTATGAGGGTTGTTCATCTTAGTCAATTTATAAGAGTCCGTACCAAGGCAATTGGTGTGGATCGCTTTCCAATTCATGATATTGGTCTAGCTGAATCAAATGGCGTAGACAATTTCAACAATGTATATAAGAACATTTTTTGAGTTCAATACTCGCAACATAATTTGAAGAATATAATCGTGATTTAAATCAAGCTATGAACTATAAATTTATAAGACAAGAATTATTCTAGCACTTATTTACTCGTACGATCAATAATAGTACAAGCTCAAATACGTGTTCAATAAAGAGTATGAATCGAATACTTGCTCAATAAAAAGAGTAGTCCGGATACTTGCATTCAATATATAAATCGAATGAAGTTAGGAAACTTGCTCGATAAAAGTAGGGTAAGAATTTGCATTAAAGAGATAAGGGTTAGATACTTGCACAAAATCCAAAGTTGTGTAAGTTAGGAGACTTGCACATTATATATTACGAACTTGCACAATAAAAGAGTGTAAGTCAGGGAACTTGCTTACAAGATTCATTGAATAAAGTAATGCAAGGGTTTAGGATACTTGCCTTAAGCATAGTTTACCAATGTAAAGCTTATCAACACTTCGAATTCCTATCGTAATATATTTACATGTATAGGATATTCATTAGCTAAATACATTCAGTACACAAGCTCGATATGTAAGTTACACATACACATAACTAGTTCGTAAGACATTATGGAATCAAGTAACATAGTTATAATTATATCCATTAGTTACACAGTTAATCAACATATACTACCTCATATAAGAAACGCATACATAAGTCTTATCCTTGCTACATAGGTATCGCATTATATGACAACGCCTAATTGATTATGTCTCTATTATCTTTATAATATCTTCATAGTATGTCATTACCACATATCAGTATCAATTAGACTCTGTTTAGTAGCTTAGATAACATTATAACTCAACTGTAAAAATTTGAATCAAGCAGAATGCTCCAGACCAGTTTTCAGCCAGGCGCAGCTGCGCTCTGGAAAGGCTTAGGGACGGCGCAGCTGCGCTGTCCCCTGGCCAGACCAGAGTTGTGTTTTTGTTTCCTCGTTTTCATTTTACTTTTTAGCGTAACAGAGTGTTAACACATAACAATCATACATATTAAAAGGTATTGGATTTTCATAGGGTCATTCCAAGTCCATGCTTATTTATCATATCTTAGTTGGAATTTCAATCGGATAATGGCTAAATAACATTATGGAATCATAAAGGCTATTATGTTTGACATGCATACACATAAAGTGGTCACCTAATCTGAAACATACATGCTTACATGTGTTCATATCATTTACGCATGGCTAGCATTGTTTATTACTATAAAATATGTTTAAACTTATGCTTAGTTAACATTTATTATATCTAACACATGTGAATCAAGTTTAGAGATATAAGGAGCATAAACATGTCATCTCAAATCTCCAGAACTCAACTACTCATACTATTGCAATTTGAGATTGAAAAATATGCGGTTTTCTTTTGAAATCATTACGACTTAAACCATGTATGCTAGCATAACTAAACACTTTATACTCACAGTTCATATGTAGTTAAGTCATATTTTCATGCCCACAAAGTTAGAACTTCTCCCATGTGGTATTCATGGATATTAGTTTCGAATATATCAAATTTCCTTTGAAAAGTCATTTAGTTTAAAGCCAAACAATTTGGGCATGAACAAGGAAACCATGTATCACTAGTCAGAATATGAATATCATACTTATATGTCAAAGTCCATTTTCAAAACGTATACTTTCTTTAGTAAATGTTCACTAATGAGGTCAAACACGTTCATGCTATATCATGACACATATATTCACATGTTAACATGATCTTCATGTATATCTAGACCACACAAATGTGCTTACAAGGTCAGAACATACACATCAACATAATATGTGAAAGTCTATTTTAGAAACTTTAAGTTTATTTAGCAATGTATACTAATGACGGCAAAACAACTCATGTCACATCAGGAATCACATATGCACAAGTTAAACATGTTCTCCACACATTGCTAAGCCATACAAACTTGCTTAAAAGTCAGAATGTGAACCTCACATGCATATGTCAAGTTTATTTTAAAAACTCTAACTTTCATTTAGTAATTATAGACTAACATAATCAAATATGCTCATACTATGTCAATACACTCATATATATATATTTTAATTATGTTTCTCATGCTATATCTAAACTAAACTTTCATGCTAGAACATTACAGCAAAACAGAAATCAGAATCTGGTTTTGGGTAACCGGCGCAGCTGCGCTGCACCCAAGAACAAATTGGGCGCAGTTGCGCCACTTCCCGGCCAGAACCAGAAATGCTTCTGTTCGGCAGTTTCCAATTCCAAACCCAAAGTTTCTTCACGAATTCGATTCCAAAGTAGCCACATAATATAACTAACATGATCACTAACTTATATAAAAACTAACAAATGTTTCCCAAATGAAATTCATGCTCAATTCAAGAATTAGAAATTCTCATAAATAAAGAACAAGAAGGTGTTATACCTCTGCTATGTTTGGATTGGGTTCATTGCTATATCATACTTTCTCAA
Organism: Panax stipuleanatus; assembly: GCA_020205555.1. Lineage (NCBI taxonomy): Eukaryota > Viridiplantae > Streptophyta > Magnoliopsida > Apiales > Araliaceae > Panax > Panax stipuleanatus. The sequence continues at coordinate 52,188,273 of CM035122.1, forward strand.
TTCACAGGCACTCACCTCAATGATATACTCCCTCTCAACTCCCAGTTAACATAGACTCAACAAATGAAAAATAGAAGGAGGAAGCTCCATTTATAGAGAATGAATTGTACAGATAATAGCTTTGTTCATCAATTTCAACCAATGGGAAAAACAAAAACTCATAGGTTAAGGGAGGGTAGTTGAGTAGTTGGTGAATCCCATTATTAAGTCCACTCCCCATGCCATGATTTCTATGAATGCTAAGTTTGAGAAGAGAGGATAGACTAGGCTAGCCTTTGTTATACACGTGAGAAGAAATGACAATGAATGTGGGACAAGGCTTACGAGAGTTCAGCAACTTGCAAATAGGAAGTGAACTACTAGTATATATTAAAGTCTTATTTACATATACATAACATACTTAGGTTATAAATCCAATTAGAATCACAATGTAGTTTCAAATAAGGAAACAATGTTACAATGTAGTAAGTTTAGCGTTCATGTATATCTCTCAATATATAATCCATGTACATCTATAATACCGAACATAATCTACTTGGGTATTATCTTTCCACATTACCATGAACCATATTATTTCAATTATTTATATTTATTGGTATAAATATTATTTTAATTCCACCTTAATATTAAAATAGATGACCATTTATTTGTTTCCTCTCATATTATTAAGTATACACTTAGTTTAATAATCCATAAGTACACCTTTAATGTATCCATACATATATGTTGTCACATATTATCATTACAACTCTATTATTTCCAATTATATTAATCTATTAAAATAGTCATCACATAACAATTATGTATTTATTATAATATTATATGAAGTACATCTTTAATATCCTTACACATACATACAGTCACATTTACATTATTATGTAACTTCCACAATTCCTTATATCTTAATATATAATTCTCATATACAATATAGTCTTATTAAAGTGTCACCCTACACTTTATATAACGTTGTTTAACTTAGTATTGCAGAATGTACACATAGCAGGTATTCACATGGGTCCATTTATGTATTTCATGTGACTTACTTCCTTTTACTATATAGTTTCTGTATTACATAGTCATTTTTTTCAATATCACATAAGCATTAATCATGTAACTTGCACCATTTAATCAATCTTAATATATGATTCTTATATATTATATGAAATCACATTTTAGTGTCACATTACACTTTATATAATACAATTGTAACTACTATACATTTTGTGTCTAATTATCACACACTTTGCACACAACAAATAATTATATAAATATAACTCTTATTATATTCATCAATTATTTACTCATAAATGTTTTGTTACTCACAATAACATATTATTAATAATTACTCACTAATAGGCTATCACTAACAACAATTAATTAACAATTTAATATTAATTAATCCTTCACTTATCGATTTCTCTCTTGAATTAGTTAAATCATCATCATTTCCATTCTCATGCCACACAAGGCATTCTACGAGTTCGTCGCAATTCTCCATATTTCCTCAATTTTTATAAATTCCATTTAATATAATCGAATTACTTCTCTCATAACTCATAAACATTTATATTCAAATAAATATTCATTTTCTTATTATATCAATAAATAAATAAAAAATTATTCATGAAATTCACGGATTTTTACAGGATCTATCAAAAGACATACTCCCCTACACACCTAGTATGGGGACACATCATATTTACATACAACCTCTCACAGCTAGAGGTTTACATCCTACATAATCAGACCCTACTAAACAGAAAAGGTACTATTGCATCTATATACATCACTACCAACCAACACCTTACTGGCTGTCAAGTGCCCCTTGGGCATGCTCCTGCTCCTGCAGTGCATCTCCCATCACACGATGTCGCACCGAATGGCTAGACTGGCAGATCTCAAAATACGACCTCACTTGACTAACCCTGGGACCCACATAAGCAGCATCTAAGGCCCGCCCCAGAGACTCTAGTCTGACTTCCTTTTCTTCCAGAAGTAACTCCAGCTGGTCCACCATATTTGCTGCTACAATCTATGCCTGCTCAATCCTGATCTTATCTGCAATCTCTAGATCAAACTCAAATCGCATTGCCTCATGCTCAACTCTTAACACTCCCAGCTTTATCTCCTCTTGTTCTAGTTTCTCCCTCAGTTCAGCATCATAGTGACCGTCTGCTGAGCTGAGGTCGTCTGTCCCTGTAACTGTATCTTCATCTCAGCAAGCTCTGTCTGAGCCTGGTACGCCAACTCCTTGTACTGAGTTTCAGTAAACTAATGAGTGGCGTTCTCCTGCTCCAACTATGTCACTCTATTCTCTAGCACCATGTTCTCTTCGAACAGGTCCTCCATCATATTCGCGTCATTCTCATCACTATCCTCTTGATCCTCTATCAGATCTATCAGCTCCTGGTCGACGGTATGGCTATCTTGTCCTTCCTTAGGCATCCTATAACCAAACAAACACAACATCAGTATCACAATAACATATATTCATTGATAAAATGAAACGATATTTTATTATGTAAAATCTATACTAGATGAATCTCCCCAATCCATCTCCTAGAACACTCTATACGAGTTTTGTTCTAAGGTTATAACCTAGGTTTCAAATCCTAATGTTTATAACCTACAGCTTTGATACCAACCTGTGACGCCCCCAAATCCGGGTTCTCTAACCTCGGATTCAGTGCTCACGATATATCATCATCATAAGCATTCTATATACTATTGCAGAATAGTAAACATACAGTGTTCATTATAATAAAGTTTAACAAACATATCCCAAGGTCTATTACCTTAACTTAAATATACCTTACTTAAGTTATATATAATAACACAAAAGGTTTATAACTCATCAAACATAGTATCTCATTATACATATACATTTATATTAACTATTCCTGAACCTTTCCTTTGCCCTTGTTCTTCTTGGACGATTCTGGCTTAGCAGCAACAATTGTCATGATATAGCAAGGGTAAGCAACTAATTTTCTTAGCAAGTTTAAATTCAAAGGAGATATATCATGATTAGAAAAGAATTTAGCTTTCAATGTTCAAAAAGATAATCGATTGTGAAAGAACATGAATTACATCTCTACAACTGTATATTCGAATAAATGAATAACAGATGCCGAGTGATTTTAAATAACCATGAACGTATACTAAGGTTGTCAGTATTTAAACTGGTCCTTTTAATAAAGTTTGGTAGTCAAGGGGATCAGCCTTTCCTACCCGGTGAAATATACATAATCACTCAATATACTAGCAACAATTGTTTTCCAATAATACTTTAGTAAAACTGTTCTTTTTCTCAGTCAAGAGTCCTTACCATTTCAATTGGTTAGGCACCGCTTTCAAAACATATTTGATTTAACAAATGTAAACATGCTTGATCTAGCTGATACAACTAGCATAGATTCATATCATAAACAGTTCATGAATGAAAGAACTTTAACTATATTACAGTTCAATAATAATGGAATAGGAATTTAATTGCACAAAGTGCGATTTATCAACAATCAGTAAGGATGTGAATAATCATCAATAACTATTCACTAACATGCTTTAGAATATAACTCGAGTTTGAGTTAGAGAACTTGCCTCAATCGCGATCTACTGCTACACAATTTAGTTTAGCTTCTTAGAGAAAAGACCTATAATAGATCTTTCAATTAGTCATAGCATATACTCACTTATAATCTCAGTATTCTATGTTAAATTGTCTAACAGTTAATCATATAGTTAAGTATTGGATATTACGTTAAAGTCTTAGTGTTATTGTTACTCTTCGATAACCTTTTAATCACTTCATTGCCTAATCCCTCCTTATATAAGCTCTTCTTTATTACTTAGTAGGTTAAATACCCCAATCCAGCAAACTGGATTCTAATTCCAACAATCCAGATGCTAATCCAGCAACCTGGATTCAAACTGGATTTTAATCCAGCAGCCTGGATTACAATTCTAGAAACTTAGACGCCAATCCAGCAGCCTGGATTCAAACTGATTCTAATCCAGTAGCCTGGATTACAATTCTAGTATTTCAAATGCCAATTCAGCAGCCTGGATTCAACTGAACTCCAATCCAGCAAGCTGGATTCCCTTTTTTTTTTACCTAATCATCTTATTATTTTTTTATCTTTTTGTCCACACATAAATACATGTATTCCATACACAAGAATAATTTTTCTAGAATTTTTCAATTTCCTTTAGTATTTTTCAAAATTTAATTTCTAGTTAATTCCTTAAGAAAATAACTACCTCACGCTTAACTCCAAAAATTCCCAACTCATGGCGGGATCTTACACATGTTAACGTGAGCCTCCTGTTTAAATTTCGTGGCCATCGGAGTTATACAACTCCGGTTATAGCAATTTTTGTCGAAAAAAAGCCAATATTAAAATGGTCATAACTTGTTCAATTTCAGTCGAAATGAGCTCATTGTTTGACACAAGCTATTTTATCTCATATATCTTCATGTCCCAAATGTCTTGATTTTATTTCACAAGTTAAGTGGCCAAAACAGTCCTTGAATTTTCCAAACAGCCTACATTTTGTCATTTTCAGTTTTGGTGTCCTTCGCTAAAAATAGTCCACACTGAAATCTACATGGAATTTTTCAGTGATTCCACTTGGATCTATTAGAAGACTTGTATATCTAACTCTAAAATTTGACCACTCTCAAAAATTCAAAATACAATAAGAGTTATGGTTGTTTGAATTTCATGTTCCATTTTCTCAAAAATTTGATTTTCTAACTTTGTGTTTTGTAAGAAAACTTTCATGATCTTTTGATTAATCTAACATTGGCCATCATAAACCATCATAATACATACTAATATACCTTAAGATCAAGGATCTACCATGATCTATGATCTATTACACCAAACATACACCAAATCCAAGCAAAACATAATTTATGCTAAGAAAAATTAAAGTTTTCTAACTTTTGAAACATAGTTTCTTTTTTCTTGCTTTTGTTCTAACTTTTGACATTCAAAAGTGATAGATCTAAACATATAACACTTATACATATGTATATCTAAGGTTTTGGGAAGATGAAACCATAGGTTCAAGTGTTAATTCAAACAACTAAAAATAACTTTGATAAAAGGTGTTTATACCTTGATTTGTGAGCTACCCTCCTTATCCAACCACAATATGTAATGAATCTAGGATGCATCAAGAGTAGAACTGTTCTCCTTTCTTCTTTCATTCCCATCGAATTTATCTCTCGCTCTCTCACCCTCTCTATCTCTCTTTCTAGCTTTTGTTCTTGTTAAGTAAAATAAGATGAAAAGAAAGATAAACACAAGATGGAATTTTAGCTAGTCAAGGTTCTTAGATATAACTTGTATTATCTAAATATATTTCCCCCACATTCTTTCTCTATTTCTCTCTGTCATTATTAAGCTATTACTTGCAAGAAAGAGTAAAATGGTGGCTTGCTTTAAAGTGTGACACATGTGGGAGTTGCTCACCTAATAAAGTGAGTAATCATTACATACATTCCCCCTCCTTTTCCTTCTCTCCTTGGCCGGATTTCTAGCTCCCTTTTCCCCCAAATTTTGTTTTGCTTTTATTTTTTTATTTAACTTTATTAAATGTCCAACATGACCTCCTTCAAGTGGGCTAAGTTTGGGCCCTTTTATTTAATGTTTTGGGCTCACATTTAATTAATTTGGGCCATGTAAATCACTATGATTCCATTACTTTTGATTTACCTTACCCTAATCATTTAATTAGAGTTTCCATTCTCCACATTTGTACTGTAATGTATTACTCATGTTCATTTAATTTCATAACCCAATTATACTTGCCTTAATAAGGTTATAAAATTAATTAGTTGAGATATATAAAATAAATCTCTTAGGATTAGTATATATTTTTAATACTAATATTTTCTCATACCATAACCCTTAGGTTACTTAATTCTCATACCTAATGTAAGAATTAGGTTATGTAATCTTTCTTCTTAATTTACTTTCTATAAAATAAATGAACGCATATACATATATACAATACAAATATTCATTTAGCCTATTATTCACTCCACACATGCCACAAAGTTTTCAATATCACTAATATTTAATTAATATATCTATTACAAAGTGACTTAGAATTCTTGGTTATTATATGATTAGGAGTCCTATTACTTCGTTCTAAATTGATTAGCATCAAAAGGAGCAATCCCTGACTATCGCATTAAAAACGATATGTAGATCTCACACAAATCTTGATTTAGGGAGACCTTCTTATTGTTTCATTAGTTTTTTCAAATTGTCAAAGTAAGAGGTGATTATGAGTCCTATGACTTCGTTCTAGTTTGATTAGCTCCAGAAAAAGCAATCCTATCACTAGTACCTTCAAAATGATTCGTATATATTGCACAAGTCTTCATTTAGGGAGATCTTCTTATTGTTTCATTACTTCTCTCAAATTGTCAAAATATAGGTGAGTATGAGTCCTATCAATTCGTTCTAGTTGAAATTAGCATCAAAAGAAGCAATCCCATCACTATCGCGTCCAGAACGATGCGTAGATCTATGACACCCCCAAATCTGGGTACTTTGTTTCCACAAGATTTGGTGTTCACTTTCTAAATAAAACATGCATCTACCCCATAATAAGTAATTGCAAAGTAGATTACAACCTTCATAATTGCTTAAATAAAAATCATCTTCCTTATAAAAGGATTACCACCTTGTCCAAAATAAATCCCAGGGTTATCTAACCTTAACATAACAAATAAGTGCGAAATAAAATATTATGAACTAAGTATTATTACAATCAAAATTGAAGACAACAAGTTTTCACTTGTTCATCTTTCCTTTCCCTTTACTTGTTGACGGTACGTCAACATTCTCGGCTTTAACTACAAGGGGTTATAAGATGTGCAAGAGTGAGCAAACAAAAGCTCACTTGAAATATAACAATGATATGACATAACTGAATAACTTCAAAAAGGGTTTGAATAACTTTACTTTCGTCAAAATAAAGAATTGAATAATAATTCTTTCATCATATTTAAAATTTGAATATAGAATTTATCTGAGGGTCATACGACCTTGAACTATGTCCTAGGTTATAAATATTTCTATTTAAAACCATTAACAGTCATTGAGACTATGGACCTTTAACTCGTACTTAGGGGGATCAGCCCTTCGTACCATGTATTGTGCACAAAAATTTAACGCTTTCGCATAGTAAACTCCTCTAATAAATAGGGTTGTTCATCTCAGTATTCGATACAAGTCCACACCAAAGAAAGTTTGGTTTGGATAGCTAAAAGGAAATTTGGAGTTTAAACTATCATTAACTAAGGAGCAGTTGAATCGACTCACAATACTTTATCAATTCAATAATATAAGAACTATGAACCAATTGTAAGATATAACAATAGACTTCATAATAAGTAGGCATGCTTTAGAAATAACTTAAAGCAATTGAAAGATTAAGTAGATCTTGCTTGCATAATTAAGTCAAGATCGCAATACTTCAATAATACTTCAATACTTGTGTATTATGAATAATAGAATACAACATAACTTCTACAATACATAACAAGTTAGGAATCGAAAATAAACTTGAATGATATAATGAGCAAGGGTTAGAGAACTTGCACAATGAAATGATTCAATGAGAAAGCTCACATAAACGTAAAAGAAAAGTCTTAGGAAACTTGCTTAACGTAAAAGAATAAGGATTTAAAAACTTGCCTCAAGCGCAAGCTACACTTTATAATTACAAACCACTTCCACAATTACCCTGTATATTACATTATTTTTATAATATCAATTACTACACGATTGTCACGTTAACATCGTTGAACTTCTTCCTTAAGTTCAACTCACAACGTGGTTTACAACATAAGTTGCTAACTAGCCACACACGTGAGTTTATACTCACAACATACACTTCACAAGCTTATAACGCTTTAAACTATCAGGCGTACCTTATGAAAGTAATACACACGTACACATATAATATATTTGTTGTCCCCGATTGGGTATGACAATTATGGCAAAGTATACGCGGTCAACAAGTAATAAAGAGTAAGTACAGATATCGTTCTCACGGAGAATTAAGTGATAAAGGACACCAAACCACTAGCACATAATCATTTCTGTCTTATTTAACCGAGCGATAAAGTGTTTTAACTAAAAAAGAACTAATTAAACTTAAAACTAATTAACCCTAGAGTAAAATCAGATAATGAAGATATGAGATCTCAACTTCCCCTAATGATTCAACTAAATCAACATACTCCCAGTTAGGTCAAATTAATTGTCACAAAATGTTAGTCAAGAATACGAAAGTGAGATAAGGCCATCTGTCAATGCACCTAATCCATATCACATACAATCCACAGATGATAGAACGCACATGAATACCCACATTACCTAAACCACTATATGTCTATGTGATTTACAAATAAATAGGGTTTAAGTCCAAGTTCTGAATTGACTACGGGCGGTGCTTCGGTATATGTCTATCCTAAGCACAAATCATACATCTAACGCCATGTAGACATACAATCACCCGCTACTAAGATTAGATCAAAACCCACATTTCGTCTATCAAGTCCATATAGGTTATCACAGTAATTGGTAGTTAATCAATTAAGCAATGAAAGCACGAATTGTAACAGACAATCTCATAGCAATCAATAAGACCAACATGGAAGCATATCAATGTAAACTGCTCATAAGGTTCCATTGAAATCTCAAAATAAGTTTAAGTCATAAATGACTAGAATATATCATCCACAAATTGAATAAACATTATTCGAATACAAAATGAAAACAAGGAGAGTATAAAGATAGAGAATGCATATCTGTGTTCTTTCTCCAAGCTTGGATCTTAGATGTTATCCAAATGCTGAAATCTTCTTCTCTAATTAAACCTTAAAAACTAACTAATTAACTCTAACCTTAATCTACTCCTAAGCTAATCTAGATAAGAAATTAAAGAAAGAAAGAAGAAGAGAACTAGGGCTAAGCTAAGCTCCCAAAAGGAGTATATATTGTATATCTCAAAAATGGGCAAAAGCCCTAATATATAACCCTCTAAGACAAATCCCGTTCAGCTAAAATGAAAAGTCAAGTTTCTGGTCAAGCCATGCTGGCGCTGCCGCGCGCCCTTAAGCCTTTGTCCTGGCGCTGCCGCGTGGATCCCCGGAGTGATTTCTACTCTGCATAATGGCGCGGGCACGTGACATTCCTTTGCAAACTCGGCGCAGCTACGCGGGCCTGTGGTTTTTGCTGGTGCAATGCTGGCTTCTGCTGCATTGTTCATTTGCTTTCTCTTTTACCTCTCGCCTTCTTGCATCCTTTGAGCCTTTTTGCATCATCACATTCCCATCACGCTGCTTGACTCCTTTCCATAATCATGCCATCATCCCTTTTAGCATTCTTTCAGCCGTTTTAGCCACATATGCACCAAGAGAGTTCTAAAATATGAAATCTACAAAGCAAAGCAAAAATACATGAAAAGCATAATGATACTTGAGTTTAAGCAACAAAATAAGTTAGATAATATCTGAATAAGTGGTCATAAAAAACACTTATCAAATACCACCAAACTTAAACATTACTTAAACTTAATCTGGGGAAGTGCGTTTGCGCACTTCCCCAGATTTCTAATATGCAGCTTCTGATATGCATTGAGGATGGGCTTTTGAACTTTGCTTCATTCTAGTAAATTTAACATAAGAGATGCATACAATATTTATTAAACCCTCTAAACCCACCAAAACTTAATATTAACTATTTACAACTCGGAAAAATAAACATAGGAGGATATATATATATATATATATATATATATATATATATATATGAATGTGAATTCCCAAAAACTCCTATAAGTGCATATATGCAACAAGCTCATACTTCACAGATATGTTCAATAAGCTTCATAGTCCCAAAAATATATGCACTAATGCCTAAGTCCAAAAATGTAGGCAATGAGCTTTCAAAACCAAAAATTGTTGAAAAATTTTCAACTTGCCAAACTACTTAGAATTAAATAGGGGGGAGGGAAATAGAGATAAACAAGTAGAATTAAACAAGTAGGGAGAGTGAGAGAGAGAATTTATGGGGTGCCTCCCATCGAGCGCTTAGTTTATAGTCCAATAGCTGGACTTTCTCTTGCCACCGCTATCCGATTCCTCGACGATATTTGAGAAACCCTTCATCCATTAGAACTGCCATGTGCGTTAGGAGGTTCCCCTTCATGAGAGGCTTAGGATTTGAGTCGCCTAGCATATGATGTGTATATGAATACCCCATTTTAAAGTTCGGGGAGCTAGTCGCTGCTTCCCTTATGTTCGTGAAGCTATTAGGGCATATTGAGGCACGACTAACACAACGGATTCTTCTTCAATTCTCTCTACTTTGTACCACCATGGCTTCAAGGATGAGTCACTATCATACAGATAAGTTCCTGCAACGTGACTACCAAAGGGACAAGGGCGTGCAAACTTCACTGGTTTTTCCAACTTGGGCGGAGAAGGCTCTTGGGGTATTATCACGGTTGGCTCACAGTCAAAATTTTTCACGTCCCCAATTGTCTTTTCGATGTCGCCTTCTTTCAGTTCATCCAGTTGCATGTGCACCTCTGGCTCTCCATCAGTTTCAGCATCTAATTCATAGCACCATGTATTCTGAGGGCCTTGGCTCACGACTTCAAACATTTGAGGTTCTTGATTCTGAAGATTTTGAATTTCTATCCCTTGCTCAATCACCTCCTCCTTCATTAAAGCTATGCTGATTTGATTTGCCCAATTCTGAAGATTCTCAATCGACTTCGCTTGCTCAATCAAGATCTCCTTTGTTGATGCTATGGAATTTAACCAGAAACTTTCCAATCTTGCCTTTTCTGTTTCAGCCTTGGGATCCATATACTGAGTCTCATTGGTTGGAATATTGTTGATTAAGGCCATCTGATTCTGAAAATTTTGGTTTGATAGTTCCTGGCTCCTAATCATCTCCTCTTGGTTTGCTAAGGCTCTATACATGAATTCCATTGTTGACTGTTCTTCTTGTAAACACGGAGATTGATATGTGGGGTCTGGTGCATATATTGGACTTTGCTAGCAGTATTGATCTTGATAGTTCGCTGAAGAGTTTGGGTGTTACTCCAAATCTTGGTGATAATTAGAATATTCGTTGTTGAAGTAATCACCCCCATACTGCTCTTGTCCATAACTGATGGGATCCTGATGGCTCATATAGCTTCCAGCACTATAGTTATAAGTAAAGGCCGTCTCACGACTCTATGGGGCTGTAACACTGTCCAACTTCCTTGAGAGAACCTCTAGCTATGCTGATAATGCGGCAATGGGGTCGAGGCCATCATTTTTTGTTTCCCTTGGTTGCTCTTTCCTTATGTAACACCATGGATAAGCGTTGAGATCCATTGTACCTACAAAGAGAATATAGGAAAAGAATTAAAAAAAATATTCAAATTAAGACTAATTTGATTGAAACTAATGTTGGCAAACAGTTATCAAATTAATTTCCCGGCAACGGCGCCAAAAACTTGTTGTCACCGATTGGGTATGACAAGTACGCGCAAGTATATGCGGTCAACAATTAATAAAGAATAAGTACAGATATCGTTCCCATGGAGAATTAAGTGATAAAGGACACCAAACCACTAGCACATAATCATTTCAGTCTTATTTAAACGAGCGATAAAGTGTTTTAATTAAAAACTAAATAATTAAACTTAAAAGAGTAAAATCAGATAATGAAGATATGAGATCTCAACTTCCCCTAATGATTCATCTAAATCAACATACTCCCAGTTAGGTCAAATTAATTGTCACATAATGTTAGTCAAGAACACGAAAGTGAGATAAGGCCATCTTTCAATGCACCTAATCCATATCACATACAATCCACAGATGATAGAACGCACATGAACACCCACATTACCTAAACCACTATATGTCTATGTGATTTACAAATAAATAGGGTTTTAGTCCAAGTTCTCAATTGACTACGAGCAGTGCTTCGGTATATGTCTATCCTAAGCACAAATCATACATCTAACGCCATGTAGACATACAATCACCCACTACTACGATTAGATCTAAATCCATATTTCGTCTATCAAGTCCATATAGGTTATCACAGTAATTGGTAGCTAATCAATTAAGCAATGAAAGCACGAATCATAACAGAAAATCTCATAGCAATCAATAAGACCAACATAGAAGCACATCAATGTAAACTGCTCATTAGGTTCCATTAAAATCTCAAAATAAGTTTAAGTCATAAATAACTAGAATATATCATCCACAAATTGAATAAACATCATCCGAATACAAAATGATAACAAGGAGAGTATAAAGATAGAGACTGCATATCTGTGTTCTTTCTCCAAGCTTGGATCTTTGATGCTATCCAAATGCTTCAATCTTCTTCTCTAATTAAACATTAGAAACTAACTAATTAACCTAACCTTAATCTACTCCTAAGCTAATCTAGACAAGAAATTAAAGAAAGAAGAAGAAGAGAACTAAGGCTAAGCTAAACTCCCAAAAGGAGTATATCTTGTATATCTCAAAAAATGGGCAAAAGCCCTAATATCCTCTAAGCCAAATCCCATTCAGCTAAAATGAAAAGTCAAGTTTCTGGACAAGCCGAGATGGCACGGCCGTGCTCCCTTAAGCCTTTGTCCTGGCATTGCCGCGCGGATCCCCAAAGTGATCTCTGCTCTGCATAATGGTGCGGGCGGGCTACATTCCTTTGCAAACTCGGCGTGGCTACGCGGGCCTTTGGTTTTTGCTGGTGCAATGCTGGCTTCTGCTGCATTCTTCATTTGCTTTCTCCTGCACCTCTCGCCTTCTTGCATCCTTTGAGCCTTTTTGCATCATCACATTCCCATCACGCTGGTTTACTCCTTTCCATAATCATGCCATCATCCCTTTTAGCATTTTTTTCAGTCGCTTTAGCCACATATGCACCAAGAGAGTTCTAAAACATGAAATCTACAAAACAAAGCAAAAATGCATGAAAAGCACAATGATACTTGAGTTTAAGCAACAAAACAAGTTAGATAATATTTGAATAAATGGTCATAAAAACCACTTATCAAAATTCATATAAGACTTCAAGTTATCTTAAACATATCAAAAGTATGTTATCTCATTGTCTATTACACTTAACAAGTCATCAATATACGTTAAGCTAAACAAACACTGCACAAAAACTCAACGAAGCACAAAACAAAAACCCGGACAGCAGGTTGCCCAGCTAGGGGCGGGTCCTCTCAGGCTAAAATCCTTGCTGGGGCGGGGCCCACTACTGGTGGGTTCCCCCAGCTCGAGAACGGTAGACAAATAAGCCAATTTAACTTATTTCTTCACACCAAAGTCTGATTTTTCTCAACATGATGTACATGAAACTTAATGAAAACAAAATTTTAGACTCTTAACATGATTATAACATACAAAATCATTTCAACATATAATCAAAAACACAGTTTTCATGATTTTTGAAGAAAACAACATTCTTAAGCGTTCTTGACGAAAAATTGCTATTGTGAATTCCTTTTTAAATCAAATCATGAAATTCCAATTGTGTTAACTCTATTTCTTAACATATTAACATAATCCATGATCAATTTAAACAACAATTGACAAACACATACCAATTTTGATGATTTAAAGACTATTTTTAAAATAAGCTCACAGTAAATTACTATGAACATGATTTCTTCATGTTCATCGTAATTACGTGGATTGAATTGCTAAAACAATTATATAACTCATATATAAGCATATATATATATATAGATACATCACATACATACATCATGATCAAGTAATTTACACAAAAAAGAAAAAGATTATTACAAAGAAGTTCTTTTATGAAAAACATGGAATACGTAAAACACAATATAAAAAAGATTTAACATAGAGATTATACCCTTTCTAGCTTGGATTAGGAGGAAAGATGAAGATGATGATGGTGTGTTTGCTTCCTTTTGTTTTCTCAAAGCCTTCTTCTTCTTCTTATCTCTTCTTCCTTTCCTCTCTATCTTTTCTCTGTTCTTTCTTTTCTCTCTGTTTTGTTCTTTCTTTTCTCTAACAGACTAATTTTTCTAAACTAACGTATATTGTAGATATATAATATTCATATAACATATATGTAACTTACAATATTAATATAGCTAATAAGTATTATACTAATTACATATACTAACTACTACTTAATTATATAAGTTACAAAATTTTAAATTTAAAAAGCCCTAAGGCCATGTTTGGCAAAACAACATTATTTTTAAAACAGATTAATAGTAACTAAGGCCATGCTTGGTAAAACGGGTTTAAAATAAAAGTAAGGGCCTTGTTTGGTAAAATTAATTTAAAACCCTTTTCAATTCTTTTAATAAATCTTTTACCCCATAGTTTAAATGCTATACTTTATTTAATTAAATGGCAACCTTCTAATTTAATTAAATACAAGCTAACATTTATTAATTAATTAAAATTACACATAATACTAAATTGCTACACAATTGTAATTCCCTTATTAATCATAATTCATGTAACAAATTAGTAAATCATTATAAACACTTAGCACATAATATTTCTCTAATTTAATTATTCTTAATTAAATTAGAATTATGATACACCATTACTTACACATCAATTTAATTAATTCTATTGCACTTAATTAAATTACTCTACAACAATCACACAATTTATTTATTTAGCTCAATAAATAAATCAAATCAAATATTTTTTTAATTCAATAAATATTTAAAATTAATATATAAAATTCTCAGTCGTTACAATCTTCCCTCCTTAAAAGGATTCTGTCCCCAGAATCACATAAAAAAAATCTCATCTGTTACATTCTTCCCCCCTTAAAAAGATTCTGTCCCCAAAATCGATATATCAAGGGTTACATAAAGGCTAAGCAAATAATTGAGGATACGATTTTCTCATTACATCTTTGAGTTCCCACGTGGCTTCTTCAGCACTATGGTTCCTCCAGATTACCTTAACAGAAGGTATCACTTTATTTCTAAGTACTTGTTCTTTCCTATCAACTATTTGAACAGGAACCTCTTCATAAGTTAAATCTTTATCAAACTGTAAAGGCTCGTATTCTATTACATGCTTGTAGTCGTGTTTGTACGGACGTACCATAGAAATATGGAATACGTTGTGTATATTGTCTAGCTCCGGAGGTAACGCCACCTCGTAGGCCACTTCGCCAACTTTTCGTAGTACCTCAAAAGGTCCAATAAATTGGGGCTCAACTTCCTCTTCTTACCAAATCGAATCTTCCCCTTCCAGGGAGAAACCTTCAGGAAAACGAAGCTTCCCGGTAAGAATTTCCGATTCTGTCAATGTTGATCAGCATATTTCTTTTGTCTGTCATGAACAGCAACCAATCTTCTTCTGATCAGCTTCATAATTTCGATAGTTTGTTGTACCAGTTCTGGTCCCAATAGTTGATGTTCACCGACTTCATCCCAGCACAAAGGAGTTCTGCATTTCCTGCCGTATAATGCTTCGTAAGGCGGCATGCCAATACTCGCGTGATAACTATTATTGCAGGCGAACTCCACCAACGGTAGATGATCATCTTAGCTTCCCTGAAGTCCATAATGCAAGCTCTCAGCATATCCTCTAGTGTCTAAATCGTTCTCTCGCTCTGGCCGTAAGTCTGAGGATGGTATGCCGTACTCATTCGCAATTGCGTTCCCAGACATTCTTGTAATTGCTTCTAAAAATTTAAGGTAAAACACGGATCTCTGTCGAACATAATCGATACTGGAACACCGTGTAGGGATATAATCTCCTTAACGTACAGCTTTGCTAACTGATCCAAGTTGTACTTAATCCTGATCGATAAAAAGCGGGCTGACTTTGTCAGTTGATCCACAATCACCCAAATCACGCTGAAACCCTTCTGAGTCGCTGGAAGACCCACTAAAAAATTCATCGTGATATGCTCCCACTTCCACTCTGGAATTTCCAACGGTTGTAGCAATCCGCTAGGTCTCTAGTGTTTTGCTTTGACTTTCTGGCACGTTAAGCATTTCGCAATGCATTCAGTAACGTCCCTCTTCATATTCGGCCTCCAAAAATGGTGTTTAAGATCCTAGTACATCTTCGTACTTCCAGGGTGAATAGAATATCTCGAGCTGTGAGATTTGCTTAAAATCTCCTCTTTGACTTCTGGTACTGGAAGTACCCAGATTCTTCCTTCATATCATAGTAGACCTTCATTATCGATCTTGAACTTGATTTCTTCACCATCGTCTATTCTTTTTCGGATCATCTCGCACTCCTCATTGTGAAGTTGTGCTTCTTTCACTTTGTCTACCAGAGTAAAACCAGTAGTTACTTGAAATAACTTCTCATCCGATTCCTTCGAAAACTTCACTTCCAGTTCTAATCTAGTCATCTATTCTATTAACTGGTCCTGATTAGTTAACATGTTCATCTTCTCCTGACATGTTCTGCTCAAGGCGTCGACGACGACGTTAGCTTTACCCGGATGGTAAAGTATCTCGTAGTCGTAGTCTTTGATCAATTCCAACCATCTCCTCTGGCGTATGTTTAAATCCTTTTGGGTGAAGATATACTTTAGACTCTTGTGATCTGTGTATATCTCACACTTTTCTCCATATAGGTAGTGTCTCCAAATCTTTAGAGCAAACACTACTGTCGCCAATTCTAAATCATAGGCCGGATACCCTTTCTCATAATCTTTCAACTGTCTTGATGGATAATCCCTTATGTGAGGCATCACTATATACTACAAAATTTCCCGTATTATCTAGTAAAGACAATACAGGCGCAGTACTCAACTTCTTCTTCAGCTCCTGAAAACTTTCCTCACACTTTTTCGTCCAAACAAACTTAACTATTTTACTAGTCAAATTCGTTAACGGAGTTGTGATTCTAGAAAAGTCTTGGATAAATCTCCGGTAATAACCTGCCAATCCCAAGAAACTCCTCACTTCAGACGGCGTCTTCGGCTGATCCCAATTCATTACAGCTTCAACCTTTGACGGATCTACCGAAATCCCATCTTTGTCAATCGCGTGACCAAGAAATTGCACACGTTCTAACCAAAATTCACACTTCGAGAATTTTGCATAAAGCTTCTCTCGTCTCAGCGATTCTAAGGTTAGCCTTAGGTGTTCAGCGTGTTCCTCCTCAGTTTTGGAATAAACCAGGATGTCATCTATGAACACCACCACGAACTTATCTAGGAATAGCTTAAACACTCTATTCATTAAGTCTATAAATGCAGCCGGGGCATTCGTTAGACCAAATGACATCACCAAGAACTCGTAATGACCATACCGAGTCCTAAAAGATGTCTTCGGTATATCTTCCATTCTCACCTTCAACTGATGATACCCACTCCTCAAATCAATTTTTGAGAAGTATCTAGCACCCTTCAACTGATCAAACAAGTCATCGATCTTAGGTAAATGATACTTATTCTTGATCGTAACTTTGTTCAACTCCATATAATCAGTGCAAAGCTGCATCGATCCATCCTTCTTTTTCACGAATAAAATGGGTGCTCCCCACGGTGAAACACTCGGTTGAATATACTTCTTGTCCCGCAATTCCTGTAGTTGAACCATCAGTTCCTTCATCTCGATCGGAGCTATTCGGTATGGAGCTTTCAAAATCAGAGCAGTTCCCGGTGCTAAATCGATAGTGAACTCTATCTCCCTATCTGGTGGAAGTCCTGGTAAATCGTCCGGGAATACGTCCTCAAACTTCCTAACCATCGATATCTCTTCTATCTTCGGGCAATTCTTACGCGTATCTACTTTGTAGGCTAGATATCCTACACAGCCTTGCGTCAAAAGTTTCTTGGCTTGCATAACCGTCAGACAACTGGCTTGTCTAGGCGATTTTTTACCATAAAACACTACCTTCGATGGAGTCGTAAGGTTTACCGACTTCTTCTGACAGTCGATTACCACCCCATGGTTGAACAACCAGTCCATACCTAGTATAACATTAAATTTCACAAGTTTTATCAGAATCAAATCTACCCTTAATTCCTGACCCTTAATGTCCAATCTACAGTTCTTGTAAACAAACCTAACTAAAATAATCTCCCCATTCGCAATCTCTATGTTCAAGGGGTAAACTAATTCCTCATAAGTCTAAGGTCTTAGCAAAATCATCAGATATGAATGAACAAGTAGCACCTGAATCAAATAATACATATGCATTTATACTATTGACCGGAATAATACCTGCCACCACATCTTTTGACTGCATAGCGTCCGGCACTGTCATGTTGAATGTGCGGGTAGTGGGTTGAATGACTTGCAGTGGTCCAGCAATAGTCAGAGTGCTGCTGCTGCCATTTCCTCCATTCCCTGTTGACCCTGCCGCTGGCTTCTTCGGGAAATTACGAGCCATGTGATCCTTGGATCCATATGTGTAACAAGCTCCTTTCTTCGGGTTCGGTCAATTTGGCGTAATGTGGCCTTTCTGACCACAGTTATAGCACACCCGCTTCCTCTTTATGCACACTCTAGTGTGATTCTTCCCGCATATAGCACATGCTTCGAACGTCCTCTTCTACTGGCCTCCCTGCTGACTCCTAGCAGAGGTATTGTCGTTCTATTTCCTTTTCTAGTTGATAGCCCCATTACCACTAGCCTTGTTCTCCGTCTCATTCTTCTTCTTCTTGTCTTGATTAAATTTAGTCACGGTGTCGCTCCCTCCTTCAGCGAGAATGGCCTTTTCCAACATAGCTGCAAACGTGTTTAGCTGGAACATAGAGACCTTGCTATAAAGCCAGGGTTTCAGTCCCAGCTCAAACCTCCTTGCCTACCTAGCGTCAGTGCTGACCTGGTATGTAGCGAACCTGGCCAGCTCGTTGAATTTTGCGACGTATTCCAACAACGTCATTCTTCCCTGCTTCAGCTCTAGAAATTGGACCTCCATCTGGTCCTACGAGCTCACAAAGTACATTTCAAAGAACATCTCTTTGAAACGTTCCCACGGTATCACTCCTTCACCCTCTTTGGTCTTATTGGCCTGCCACCAGAAGCTAGCATCCGACTTTAACATAAAAGTCGCAAAAGCTGTCTTCTGGTTTTTGCTAACCCTATCCACGTCGAAGACCTTCTCCATCTCCATTACCCACTGTCTGGGCATCTATCGGGTTTACCGATCCCTTGAACTCCGGCGGTCCTACTGCCTTAAATTCTTTAAACGTCGTGCCCTGCACTTACGGCTGATTCACAAGTGCTCCTGTCAGTAGGTTCACCAACTGTTGAACTGAGTTGGGATTTGTCCCATCGTTATTATTGTTGTTCGTCGAACCCTCGGGGTTTTGACTTGTAGGTCTTCTTTTATGAGGCATTTTCTGTTAAAAAATACTCTTATTAGATCCTTTACTAAATTCTTAAGTATTCAAGTTTATACTTAAACATTTAAATAACTCATTTCGTATATGAACACATAACACATCAATAACTTCTTTTATTCATTACTCGTTATTTTGAAAAACATAGAATAGATAGCATCTCTGCTATTTACATCATCTTTCCTGAACTAGAACAAGTTGTAGGATTACATCATCACTTTATCCCATTATTATCTCAAATTATGGGATTTACATTTATTTATTATATAAAGAAACACATAGTTAAGGACTCTACTGTCTAGGCATGTTAAGATGTCGCACAGCCTCTCATGCGTTCTTCCTCCATCTCCTGAAACACTGTTCTTCGGTCCACCACATACTATGGTAAACCTTGGAACTGAGCTGGGTAATAGAAGACACTAAACCTAGGCCCTATCTATGGCCATATGGAATGCGTATTCTGTTTCTCTTACTTTGGCCCTCTTGGCTTCAGCCTCGTCTTCAGCTCGATCGGCTCGTTGAGTGGCCCTCAAAGCTTGTTTCCTCCGCTCTGGCACGCTTTGTTAACTCTTCCTGGATATCTTGTTTCAGCTTTGCTAGCTAGGCTCGTGCCTCAGTCTCTATTATTCTCTACGTGAATTAGCTTCCACTGCACTTCTCCTAGCTCACTATCCATCTCCTCGATAGTCTCATCCCGCTGCTGTATAGTATTCCGACTCTCGTCTAATAATTCCTAAAGCTCCACGTTACGGTCGTAGATCGCCTCAGTACATCTCAGCACTAGTAGAGTGAGGTGGGAATTCCTCCTCGGGACCCTCTTCCTCCTCTTTTGACTCATCCTCATCTTTTGACTCATCCTCATCCTCATCCTCATCCTCTGGATCAGATGTCGACTCATGCTCCTGACCAGCTATGGTGATTAATGGAGATGGCTCTCTCCTAACAACTGCTCCCAGATAACATGGATGTCTCGGGGCTCCTCGTCCCTCGGCATCTGAGGTAACTCCTCCCTAGCCTGACTGGACGCTCCAACGTTCGTCATCCTGACAAAAGAATTTTAAAGTTTATTATTACGTGATTTCGAGTCGTCACTCTTCGAATACTTAAACGTAAACACATAGCACATAAGGTAGTTTATTATCTTTACCTATCACCTCTACCTTTTCGATCTTCCTATAAGGCTACTACCTAAGGTTTTTCCACCACCTAAGGTTCATAACCTACTGCTCTGATACCAACCTGTGACACCCCCAAATTCGGGTACTTCGTTTCACAATATTTGGTGTTCACTTTCTAAATAAAACATGCATCTACCCCATAATAAATAATTGCAAAGTAGATTACAACCTTCGTAATTACTTGAATAAAAATCATCTTCCTTATAAAAGGATTACCTTGTCCAAAATAAATCCCAGGGTTATCTAACCCTAACATAACAAATAAGTGCGGAAATAAAGTATTATGAACTAAGTATTATTACAATCAAAATTGAAGACAAGTCTTCACTTGCTCATCTTTCCTTTCTCTTTACTTGTTGACGGTACGTCAACATTCTTGGCTTTAACTACAAGGGTTAATAAGATGTACAAGAGTGAGCAAACAAAAGCTCACTTGAAATATAACAATGATATGACATAACTGAATAACTTCAAAAAGGGTTTGAATAACTTTACTTTCGTCAAAATAAAGAATTGATTAATAATTCTTTCAACATTTAAAATTTGAATATAGAATTTATCTGAGGGTCATACGACCTTGAACTATGTCCTACGTTATAAATATATCTATTTAAAAACTTTAACAATCCTTGAGACTATGGACCTTTAACTCGTACTTAGGGGGATCAGCCCTTCGTACTATGTATTGTGCACAAACATTTAACGCTGTCGCATAGTAACCTCCCCTAATAAATAGGGTTGTTTATCTCACTATTCGATACAAGTCCGCACCAACGAAAGTTTGGTTTGGATAGCTAAAAGGAAATTTAGAGTTTTAACTATCATCAACTAAGGAGTAGTTGAATCGACTCACAATACTTTATCAGTTCGATAATATAAGAACTATGAACCAATTGTAAGATATAACAATAGACTTCATAATAAGTAGGCATGCTTTAGAAATAACTTAAAGCAATTGAAAGATTAAGTAGATCTTGCTTGCATAATTAAGTCAAGATCGCAATACTTCAATAATACTTCAATACTTGTGTATTATGAATATTAGAATATAACATAACTTGTACAATACATAACAAGTTAGGAATCGAAAATAAACTTGTATGATATAATGAGCAAGGGTTAGAGAACTTGCACAATGAAATGATTCAATGAGAAAGCTCACATAAACGTAAAAGAAAAGTCTTAGGAAACTTGCTTAACGTAAAAGAATAAGGATTTGAAAACTTGCCTCAAGCGTAAGCTACACTTTATAATTACAAACCACTTCCATAATTACCCTATATATTACATTATTTTTATAATATCAATTAGTACACGATTGTTACGTTAACATCGTTGAACTTCTTCCTTAAGTTCAACTCACAATGTGGTTTACAACATAAGTTGCTAACTAGCCACACACGTGAGTCTATATACTCACAACATACACTTCACAAGCATATAACACTTTAAACCATCAGGCATACCTTATGAAAGTAATACACACATACACATATAATATATTCATATAAGACTTCAAGTCATCTCAATAATATCAAAAATATGTTATCTCATTGTCTATTACACTGAACAAGTCATCAAAATACGTTAGCTAAACAAACACTGCACAAAAACTCAATGAAGCACAGAACAAAAACTCGGACAGCATGTTGCCCCGCTTGGGCGGGTCTTCTAAGGCTAAAAGCCCCGTTGGGACGGGGCCCACTACTAGTGGGATTGTAACGAATGGAAATTTTATATATTAATTGTAAATATTTATTGAATTAAATAAATATTTGATTTGATTTATTTATTGAGCTAAATAAATAAATTGTGTCATTGTTGTGGAGTAATTTAATTAAGTGCAATAGAATTAATTAAATTGATATGTAAGTAATGGTGTAGCATAATTTTAATTTAATTGAGAATAATTAAATTAAAGCAATATTATGTGCTAAGTGTTTATAATAATTTACTAATTTGTTACATGAATTATGATTAATAAGGGAATTACAATTGTGTAGCAATTTAGTATTATGTGCAATTTTAATTAATTAATTAATGTTAGCTTGTATTTAATTAAATTAGAAGGTTACAATTTAATTAAATAAAGTGTAGCATTTAAACTATGGGGTAAAAGATTTATTAAAAGAATTGAAAAGGGTTTTAAATTGATTTTACCAAACAAGGCCCTTACTTTTGTTTTAAACCTGTCTTACCAAACATAGCCTTAGTTACTATTAATCTGTTTTAAAAATAATGTTGTTTTGCCAAACATGGCCTTAGGGCTTTTTAAATTCAAAATTTTGTAACTTATATAATTAAGTAGTAGTTAGTATATGTAGTTAGTATAATACTTATTAGCTACATTAATATTGTAAGTTACATATATGTTATATATGTTATATGTATATTATATATCTATAATGTACGTTAGTTTAGAAAAGTTAGTCTGTTAGAGAAAAGAAAGAACAAAACAGAGAGAAAAGAAAGAACAGAGAAAAGATAGAGAGGAAAAGAAGAAGAGAGAAGAAGAAGAAGGTTTTGAGAAAACAAAACGAAGCAAACACACCCCCATCATCTTCATCTTTCCACCTAATCCAAGCTAGAAAGGGTATAATCTCTATGTTAAATCTTTTCTATATTATGTTTTACGTATTCCATGTTTTTCATAAAAGAACTTCTCTATAATAATCTTTTTCTTTTTTGTGTAAATTACTTGATCATAATGTATATATGTGATGTGTATATATATATATATATATATATGCTTATATACGAGTTATATAGTTGTTTTAGCAATTCAATTCACGTAATTACGATGAACATGAAGAAATCATGTTCATAGTAATTTACTATGAGCTTATTTTGAAAATAGTCTTTAAATCATCAAAATTGGTATGTGTTTGTCAATTGTTGTTTAAATTGATCATGGATTATGTTAGTATGTTAAGAAATAGAGTTAACACAATTAGAATTTCATGATTTGATTTAAAAATGAATTCATAGTAGCAATTTTTTGTCAAGAACTCTTAAGAATGTCGTTTTGTTCAAAACTCATGAAAACTATGTTTTGATTATGTGTTGTAATGATTTTGAATGTTATAATCATGTTAAGAGTTTAAAATTTTATTTTCATTAAGTTTCATGTACATCATGTTGAGAAAAATCAGACTTTTGTGTGAAGAAATAAGCCACATTGGCTTATTTCTCTGCCGTTCGCGAGCTGGGGAAACCCACCAATAGTGGGCCCCGCCCCAGCGTGGATTTTAGCCTGAGAGGACCAGCCCCAGTGGGGCAACCTGCTGTCCGGGTTTTTATTTTGTGCTTTGTTAAGTTTTTGTGCATTGTTTGTTTAGCTAACGTATATTGATGACTTGTTAAATGTAATAGACAATGAGATAACATACTTTAGATATGTTTAAGATGACTTGAAGTCTTATATGAATATATTATATGTGTACGTGTGTATTACTTTCAAAAGGTACGCCTGATAGTTTAAAGCATTATAAGCTTGTGAAGTGTATGTTGTGAGTATAGACTCACGTGTGTGGCTAATTAACAACTTATGTTGTAAACCACGTTGTGAGTTGAACTTAAGTAAGAAGCTCAACGATGTTAACGTAACAATCGTGTACTAATTGATATTATAAAAACAATGTAATATGTAGGGTAATTGTGAAAGTGGTTTGTAATTATAAAGTGTAGCTTGTGCTTGAGGCAAGTTTTCAAATCCTTATTCTTTTACGTTAAGCAAGTTTCCTAAGACTTTTCTTTTACGCTTATGCGAGCTTTCTCATTGAATCTTTTCATTGTGCAAGTTCTCTAACCCTTACTCATTATATCATGCAAGTTTATTTCTGATTCTTAACTTGTTATGTATTGTGCAAGTTATGTTGTATTCTAATATTCATAATACACAAGTATTAAAGTATTATTGAAGTATTGCAATCTTGACTTAATTGTTCAAGCAAGATCTACTTAATCTTTCAATTGCTTTAAGTTATTTGTAAAGCGTGCCTACTTATTATGAAGTCTATTATTATATCTTACAATTGGTTCATAGTTCTTATATTATCGAACTGATAAAGTATTGTGAGTCGATTCAACTACTCCTTAGTTGATGATAGTTGAAACTCCAAATTTCCTTTTAGCTATCCAAACCAAACTTTCTTTGGTGCGGACTTGTATTGAATACTGAGATGAACAACCCTATTTATTAGGGGAGGTTACTATACGAAAGCGTTAAATATTTGTGCACAATACATAGTACGAATGACTGATCCCCCTAAGTACGAGTTAAAGGTCCATAGTCTCAATGACTGTTAAACGTTTTAAATAGAAATATTTATAACCTAAGACATAGTTCAAGGTCGTATGACCCTCAGATAAATTCTAAATTTGAATTTTAAATATGATAAAAAGAATTATTATTAAATTCTTTATTTTGAAGAAAGTAAAGTTATTCAAACCCTTTTTGAAGTTATTCAGTTATGTCATATCATTGTTATATTTCAAGTGAGCTTTTGTTTGCTCACTCTTGCACATCTTATAACCCCTTGTAGTCAAAGCCGAGAATGTTGACGTACCGTCAACAAGTAAAGAGAAAGAAAAGATGAGCAAGTGACCAAGTCCCTCTTGGCTCAATGGTAAAACAACTACTTATAAGGCTTTGAGTCCAAGAGGTCTTGGGATCCATTCCTGCCTAAGGCAAGAATGTTAAGATTTCAGCCTTGAATTAGCAAAAAAACATAAAAATACAAATAAATAAAAAATGAGCAAGTGAAGACTTGTTGTTTTCAATTTTGATTGTAATAATACTTATTTCATAATATTTTATTTCCGCACTTATTTGTTATGTTAAGGTTAGATAACCCTTGGATTTATTTTGGACAAGGTTGTAATCCTTTTATAAGGAAGATGATTTTTATTTAAGTAATTATCAAGGTTGTAATCTACTTTCCAATTATTTATTATGGAGTAGATGCATGTTTTATTTAGAAAGTGAACACCAAAACTTGTGGAAATGAAGTACCCGGATTTGGGGGTGTCACAAGATCTCACACAAGTCTTCATTTATGGATACATTCATATTGTTTCTTTGGTCGTTTCAAATTTAAAAAGAAAGAGGTGATTAAGAGTTGTATTACTTCGTTCTAGTTTGATTAGCGTGAAAAGAAGAAACCCATGACTATTTGGATTCAAAACCATGCGTCCATCTCAAACAAGTCTTCATTTAGGGAGACATTCTTATTATTTTATTAGTTTTCTAAAATTGTCAAAGAAAGAGGTAATTAGTAGTCCTATAACTTCGTTCTGGTTTGATTAGCATCAAAAAGAGCAATCCCATAACTATCGCATTCAAAATGATGCGTATAACTCACACAAGTCTTCAGTTAAGGAGACCTTCTTATTGTTTTATTGGTTCTCTAAAATTGTCAAAGAAAGAGGTTATTAGGAGTCCTATTACTTCCGTTCTAATTTGATTACCATCAAAAGGAGCAATCCCTTAACTATTGCATTAAAAACGATGCGTACATCTCGCCCAAGTCTTCATTTAAGGAGACCTTCTTATTGTTTCATTGGTTCTCTAAAATTGGTAAAGAAAGAGTTGATTAGGAGTCATATAACTTCGTTCTAGTTTGATTTGCATCAAAAGGAGTAATCCTATGAATATCGCTATAAAAACGATGCGTACATCTCACACAAGTCTTGATTTAGGGAGACCTTCCTGTTGTTTCATTGGTTTTCTCAAATTATCAAAGATAGAGGGGATTATGAGTCCTATGACTTCGTTCTAGTTTTATTAGCATCAAAAGGAGCAATCCTATCACTAGTACCTTCAAAACGATCCGTGCATTTCACACAAGTCTTCATTTAGGGAGACCTTCTTATTGTTTCATTAGTTCTCTCAAATTGTCAAAATATAGGTGAATAAGAGTCCTATTACTTCGTTCTAGTTGAAATTAGCATCAAAATGAGCAATCCCATCACTATCGCGTCCAAAACAATGCATAGATCTCACACAAGTCTTCATTTAGGGAGACATTCATATTGTTTCGTTGGTTGTTTTAAATTTACAAAGAAAGAGGTGATTAAGAGTTGTATTACTTCGTTCTAGTTTGATTAGCGTCAAAAGGAGAAACCCATGACTATCTCATTAAAAACCATGCGTACATCTCACACAAGTCTTCATTTAGGGAGACCTTTTATTTTTTTTTATTTTTTTTTTGCTAAAATTAGACTGTATTAAAAGAGAAAGAAATTACAAAACCTCATAGGAAACCCCAATCAGAATAAAGTAAAAACATCATAGGACATGCCCTATGATGTCATGACGAAAAAAGATAACAAGGCAAAAGCCCAACAACCTAAGACTGAACAAAGATGACATCAGCATTAAAAATAACATCAGTAAATCCCAACAAGCTAACACAGCAGCCAGAACAGCAACCATAAGCATCAGTAACAAGCATAGCAAGGTGCACATGAAGCAACGAGACAGCAGGCCTAAAAACAGCTGCTGGCCATCATCAACAGGCCAAAAGCAGCAACCAGCAATAGCAGCAACACAAGCCATAGCAGAAAGGCAAACCAAGCAAAACACACAGGTAACCAAAGACAATTGCAGATGCAACAAGATGGGTTGACCAGCATTTTCAACAGCAACCAGACAGCAACAAAAACTTCAGACCCGAAAAGCAGAAACCCGCAGCAATAGACCATACCAAAATAGGACCACCTACATTTGCCACAACAAAGAAAAACCTGCAGCCAAGCCAGCCAACATGCAGCCGAAAAAGGACTGCAAA
Source organism: Panax stipuleanatus (assembly GCA_020205555.1). Classification (NCBI taxonomy): domain Eukaryota; kingdom Viridiplantae; phylum Streptophyta; class Magnoliopsida; order Apiales; family Araliaceae; genus Panax; species Panax stipuleanatus. The sequence continues at coordinate 52,215,627 of CM035122.1, forward strand.
AACCAAGAGAAGCCAGCAGGAGTACAGTCAAAATAATCAACCAGAGTAGAAGCCAACCAGTTAAAACCACATAGCTGTAGCAGAATTCAGCAAACCAATCGCCAAACAAAACAAACCAACAGTAGCAAAAATCCAAAACCCAGCAGACCTTTTCCAACCAAACAACAAGAAAAAGACAGCCATAAACTAAAATGAAGACCCTGCAGCAACAGTTAGCCAGCCACAGCCGACCTGCAGCAGTCATAAAATGTGCAGCAAAGGAGGCACTCACAAGCAACAACATAACTAGCCCCAACAGAACTGGCAAGCCAAAACCAGCCGACAAGCCAAAACAAAAGCCGACCGACTGCAGCACCAATAGAAACCAGCACCAGAACCGAAACCCAAAAAGCAGAACTATAGAAAACTGCACAAACAACATAAAATGCAAAAATTGCAACTATAAAAGCAGCCAACCAGTACCAGACAGCCAAACTACAGACACTTGCAGCAACCACACCAGCCAAGCTTCATCAATCAGAAGCAACAGCAATAAATGAGACAGCAGGTCAAAATATAACAGGTAAAGGGGACCAGAGAATCAAGGAACAACATCCAGTAGGCAGCAGCAAAGAAGAAGCAAACTAGACTAATAGCAGCATAAGGAATAGGGCCTGCCCATAGCAAAATCAAAACAAAGACCAACCACTAGCAGGAAACCCCACCCAATCCCATGCAGTCCCATGAAATAAAAATGCAGAGTCCCAGTTACAACACAAGAGATTGATAGCATAATCTGGACTTGAGTTTTTGAAACTTGACGTTAGTATGAAGGCCACACTTAAGCAAATGAATAATATCACAAATAATAATCCTTGCAGGGATAAAAAATTTTGACAAAATCCGAGCATTACGTTCATGCCAAATCTTATAGACCATAGCAGCAAAACCAAAATGTAAAAGACTGTAATGAAATTTTGGGCAAGAACAATTGGTGATAAACCCAGTGATGGAAGACCAGCTCCTATTGAACCCACGCCAACTACAAAGCCGAAGGACAGCAACCAAAACCTAAAACGATAAAGGACATTCAAAGAAAAGGTGATTGAAAGTTTCCCTATCATTGGAACAAAGAACACAAATTGGGTTAATATCAAGCACAAATTGAATCAGTTTATCAATTGTTCGAAGTCCCTTATGTTGGGTTTGTACGAAATCGTGACGCAATCAAATTGCAAAAATTAGCGGAAGCATGGTATATCAGAGTTTAAAAAAATTTCTACAAAACCATTACCCGGATCATCCTTTATGCAAATTATTAATTTAAAATGACAAATAAGAAGTTATGGAATCATACCCTTGTAGAACGAAGCTTCCACAGGTACTAGTTCAACTCCTTGTTCTTCGTGATCTCCTTGAATTTCCGGATTAGATTCCTTCCTTTGATCAATGTTAGCCACCCAAGTGTTTGGCCTCTAGAGGTGATCCACCAAGGAAGATGAATTATCAAGAAGGAGGGTGGTTGGCTTAGTTTTCTATCCTCTATAGAAAAGGAGTACTCTCCAATAATTGGAATTGCATCAAGTAATATCTATTATAAGAATCCTCTTATATAGATATTGGTCAACCCTTCTAATCCTATTAGGCATGGGATTTCTTTTAATTAATTAAACTCCTTTAATTAATTTAGGCTTCCCACCACATGGGAAATAATTAATTAAATTCATTTAATTAATTTGTCTCCTAATCTTATTAGGAATAAATGAGAGTACTAATATTAAATTAATTACTAAACTCCTTTAGAAATTAAAATAATAATAATTATAATAATATTAATAAGACTCCTCTTATTAATTTATATTTAATATTTCCAAAATATTAAATAATAAATATTAAGCTATTTAATTTATTCTATCACCATAGATTAAATTAATTTCACTTAATGCATTATTACGATTATGCCATTACCTTCTTAAATAATTATTCTTCCTTTTATGGTGTGACCCTTTAGGTTCTCCATATTAAACTGGTTGTCAATAAATCAATTAGAACAATTCTAATCTTATTTAAATAAATAAATTAAACTAATAATCTATTTAAATAAATAATATTTATTCTATAATAGGGATAAGCCTCCCTAGCGATCAACGACTTTCCAGATAATATAGATTTCAACATTAATCATAAAAGAACCTGTGAGTAAATAGTTACCATACAATTCAATCCTTCCACCATACAATGTCCCAATGAAATATAAGACATGAATTTACTGTCAAGTCTTATTTTATTTAATTATATGTATTTCGATTAGAAAATGCACAACTCCAAATAATGTAAATTAGAAACTCCTTTCTAATTTCATTTTACCTTGGCCAAGGATTCCTGGGTTGTCATTTAACGAATCACATAGAACATATCTCCTCCTTTACTAGAGGTGGTAGATTCTTTATTGATCATTCATTGTCTCCATATGTAACTCATTATACCCAAGCATACCCTTTTATATACCCTAAAGGGCTTTAAGGAATAAGTCAAAGTATAATTCATTACATACAAGATACTATAATGATCTCAAGTCCAAGGATCACTTGTACTACTATCACATTAGGAATTCCTATTGACAGGCGAGTAAAACTCCATTAGGTATTCCATAGCGAGTCACGTTCAGTGAACTTATTCTCCAATAAGCACCTACATACTTGCTTTAGTGTCTCCACACAAATGATTATGAGATCAAGCATCCTCATCTAATGAGCAAGCAACATATGTACTAATCTATCCGGATTTACTAATCCCCTTTTTAGTAATCCCATGATTAGGAACTATTTTAGTTTTAGAGCTTTCTAAGAATTTAGATCTCATTGGCATGATCATCATCATGATTCTAAAAGCATTGCTTAAAACTATGGGTTATTTACATATTATAAAAACAGCACCATGTAGATAATTAAATGCCTTTAATAAATGAATATTTTTATTAATAAATAAATAAGATTGCCTCCAAAGTATATGCTTTATCATCATACATGATTGGCTTGTATGCATACTACTTTCAATCTCCCACTTGCACTAAAGCCAATCGCCATGGTATCTCATACCCAACTTCTCTAAGTGACGATCAAACTGCTGTTGTGTTAAAGCTTTAGTTAATGGATCTACAATGTTGTCTTGAGAGTCTACACTCTCCTCTTTCAATGATTTCTTTAATCAAAGTGCCGCAACACATGTTTAGATTCAAGATGAGACTTAGGACCTATTCCTAGTTCTGTAATGAACTTTTCATCTAAAACATCAACTTGCAGCTTCACTTACAGTTATATACTTTGTCTTTGTCACTAAACCAACAACCTTTTGTTGTTTGGAACCTTTTCAATTCACTGCACCATCTTTCAAGGTAAACACATACCCTGAAATAGATTTACTGTCATCTTGGTCTGTTTGAAAACTTAAGTCTGTGAATCCCTTGAGTTTTAATTCAGACCCACCGTAGACAAGAAAAATATCTTTAGTCCTTCTCAAGTACTTTAGGATATTCTTCACTGCCTTCCAGTGCTCTTCTCCAGGGTTTGACTGGTATCTGCTCATTACACTAAGTGCATGAGCAACATCCGGTCTAGTACATATCATACCGTACATGATAGATCCTATTGCAGAAGCATAAGGGATCTTACTCATACGGTCTCTCTCTTCAAGTGTCTTTGGGGCCTGTTTCTTGGAGAGATGTATTCCATGGCTCATCTGCATGAGACCTCTTTTGGAATCTTCCATGCTAAACCTCTTTACCATTGCATTAATGTACGTTCCTTGGGATAAACCAAGCATCCTTTTAGATCTATCTCTATAGATCTTTATCCCCAAAATATAGGATGCTTCTCCCAAGTCCTTCATGGAGAAGTGTTTAGATAACCAGATTTTAATCGATTGTAGCATAGGAATGTCATTCCCTATCAGTAATATATCATCAACATATAATACAAGGAATGAAACTGCGCTCCCACTAACCTTCTTGTTCACACATGGTTCATCGTCATTTTTGACAAAATCAAACTCTTTGATTGACTCATCAAAATGAATGTTCCATCTACGAGAAGCTTGCTTCAATCCATAAATGGATCGTTGCAGCTTACAGACTTGATTTGTTCCAACCTTTGAAACAAATCCCTCTGGCTGTGTCATATACACATCCTCCTCAAGTTTCCCATTGAGGAAGGCCGTTTTCACGTCCATCTGCCAGATCTCATAGTCGTTATAAGCTGCAATCGCAAGCAAAATCCGAATGGACTTGAGAATAGCTACTGGTGAGAAGGTTTCATCATAGTCAACTCCTTGTCTTTGTTTGAAACCTTTTGCAACCAGTCGGGCCTTATAGGTCTCTACCTTGCCGTCCGCTCCAGTCTTTCTTTTAAAGACCCATTTACACCCAATAGGCTTAATGCCTTCAGGTGGTGAAATCAAAGTCCATACTTTGTTTTCATACATGGAGTCCATTTCGAATTTCATAGCTTCAAGCCATTTCCCTGAGTCTTTATTACTCATAGCCTGTTCGTAATTCAATGGATCATCATCATTCATGATGTGTACCTCATCGTCATCCTCTATAACGAATCTATATCTCTCAGGTATCTTCGGTACTCTTCCAGATTTACGAACAGGGTGTGGTATAGTAGGTTCTTCTACTTTGTCAGGTACCTGACTTTGATCCGTGGTAATTTGTGGATCTTGAACTTCTTCAAGATATATCTTACTCCCACTGACCCCTTCGTGGATAAATTCCTTTTCCAAGAAGGCAGTATGTTTCGCAACAAACACCTTTTGATCAGTTGGATGATAGAAATAATACCCTAAAGTTTCTTTATGGTATCCCACAAATCTACACTTATCGGATTTAGTCTGTAGCTTATCGTTTTCAAATTTTTTGACATAAGCTGGACAACCCCAAGTCTTAACATGCTTAAGATTTGGTTTCCTCCCCTTCCATATCTCATATGGAGTCTTTGGGGCGGATTTGGTAGGTACCTTGTTAAGTAGGTATGCAGCCGTTTCTAGGGCATATCCCCATAAGGAAATTGGAAGGTCGGTAAAACTCATCATAGATCGAACCATGTCCAACAGTGTTCGATTTCTCCTTTCAGATACTCCATTTAACTGTGGTGTACCTAGAGGAGTCCATTGTGAGATTATACCATTTTCTTTGAGATAATTGAGAAACTCACCGCTTAAGTATTCTCCACCTCAATCTGATCGAAGTATCTTTATACTCTTGCCCGTTTGTTTCTCTACTTCACTTCTGAACTCTTTGAACTTTTCAAATGATTCTGACTTGTATTTCATTAAATACACATATCCAAATCTTGAGTGATCATCAGTGAAAGTAATAAAATAAGAATACCCACCCCGTGCACTTGTTGTATAGGTCCACAAACTTCTGTGTGAATCAATGCCAACAACTCTGTAACTCTTTCTCCTTTTCCACTAAAAGGAGATTTAGTCATTTTACCCATGAGACAAGATTCACAAGTTGGATATGATTCATAATCAGATAACTCAAAGAGCCCATCTTTATGCAACTTGGATAATCTTGTTTCATTGATATGACCGAGTCTACAGTGCCACATGTAGGTATAATTAATATCATCTCTTTTCCTTTTCTTAGTTTGTTCAATTTGAAAAATATTTTCTTGTAAGTCAAGTGTATAAAGTCCATTTCGCAAATTTCCAACACCATATAAAATATCGTCTTTATAAATAGAACAACTATTGTTCTTTATAACAACGTTAAATCCTTCCATATCCAATACAGAAATTGAAATAATATTTTTAATAATATTCGGAACATAATAACAATTATTAAGATAAATGGACTTGCCCGAAGGCATTGCTAAATAATAAGTTCCTACAGCTAATGCAGCAACCTTTGCTCCATTCCCCACTCGTAGGATCACCTCATCATTGTTCAGCTTTCTACTTCTGACCAGTCCCTTCACATTATTACATATGTGAGAACCACAGCCGGTATCCAATACCCCAGTAGAATTTTGACTTTCTAAAAAATTAATTTCAATCATGAACAAACCTTGATTGGAAGTCGAAGATTCTCCAAGCTTCTTCTTTGCCAGAAACTTCTTGCAGTTCCTCTTCCAATGACCCGGCTCGTTGCAATGGAAGCACATTCCTTTGCTAGCTGGATCAGATTTCTTTTGTTCCTTTATGTTAACTTTGCCCTTGGTCATCCGAGATCGGAAGAGCTCCTTAGATATCTCATATCTAGCAGTCCTACTTTGTTCACCATACAACTCCTTGAGGTGAATCAACATAGTAGGAGCATCCATGTTTTCGTGCTGACGCTGAAGCTCGTTATTCATGGATGCGAGCATGATGCATTGAGCCACAGATGCATCATCTTGCCACTTTACAATGGTGGCAATCTCTTCCTCAGAGGCTGTTTCTGGAACAGTTCCAGGGACAGGTGAGTTTAGGACATAAGAAATCTTTTCAGCAGTGAGAACTATTCTCAGATTTCTTAGCCAGTCCGTATAATTCGGCCCGGTAAGCTTATTAGCATCAAGTATGCTTCGCAGTGAAATTAGTGATTTTGACATTTTTAAAATTCTGCATGTGAAAAACAACATTTTAGCAAACATTCATTTTATTAATTTTGCATACCAAAATAAATTTAGGTCTTTATTTTAAATTGGTATCTCCCACTATTTTTATCAAACTATATTACCCTCACTTATATAGTTCGACAACATCTAATTAAAGATTTGCTAGTGAGAATAAGGATCCCATTTTAAATGTATATAACCTTGTGGATAGCACAACAAGCGATATACAAATAAATAGGTAGACAACTCTTGTCAATTACATCACTATATAACTCCTTTTATTTTGCCTCTTAAATCATAATGGTCAAGTGTGTGCACATCCGAACTAAAACGATTTAAGTTAAGTCCAGCCTAGCACTTTTATAAATTCAAAAAAAAAAATGTTCGTCCTTGTGGATAGCACAACAAGACTAGATCGTTCAATTTTCTTGATAAGCATCAAATGTGATTAATTAACATCTTAAATATGCAATACTAGCCTTGTGGATAGCACAACAAGCTCATATTAAATATTTAATACTCTATTAATTTATCATGCTAGAAGGCGACGTTCGATATTCCAAATATCATTTGAACGCTTCGGACTTAATATTATTTCTTTGAGGGATTTGTTATTATTTGTCTCATCTTGTTTAGCGTGCACATATATATATAAAATACGCGTCATTTTATTAAACATGCGAAGCATGTTTGCATAAAATATAATATATATAATATTTAGCATGCAATATAGAATATTATATTCTACCCAGATTGATTATGGACTTTTATTCTAGTTTGGTTCACTAGAGCCACCAAGTGAACCAAAAGGTCAAACCTAGGAGTGCAAGAATTTAAATTTAAATATAACTATTACATTTAAACCCGGGCTCCATACAAACGGGTCTTCACGCGCTCCTTGCTCCTTGGTCTCCAATTTTTTCAAGATAATTCTAACTATTTCTATTACATTAAACTATTTAATTTAAATAGAAACCTTGATCAGCAGTCAAGGGGAAGTACATAGGAGGGAGATAGAATTTTACATCACGAAAAAAAAAATTTAGAAAAGACGAGGTACACAGACCCCATTTAATAAAACCCATTCATTCAAGCATTCAACTAAAATAAAATCCAATCACATTGGTCAAATAGTCCATAATCAATCCCCATTTATTATCATACATATCACCATATATATCAATAAATAAATATTCATCTCATGAATTAAAACATTCCATATATATATGAGTATCATTTAATGGGCAATTTTAAATTGCATGAAATCCAATTTCAAGATTAAAATAAACTCTTTATTTTAATTATAAAATTATTTAGAATATAATATATAAATATATCATATTTATTTTTTAAAAAAGAAGTCACCTTCTTTTATTAAAAGAGTCCTGCAGGTTTATTAAAAGAGTCCTTTCCTGATGGGTCACATTCTATTTGGAGTAAGAAAGAGACAATACATTTTCTTTGCAGAATTCAAGATTAGCACCCAAAAAAAAAAATTTGTGATTCGTCCCAAAAAAAAAACGTCATTTTTTTTTCTTAAAAAAAAATAATTTTATACAATAAAATTATGCCCAATAAATTATTTTAAATATATACCCATATGTATATGAAATCAAAAATAAATTAATAATTGCATAAAAGTTTGGCTCTGATGCCACTGTTGGGTTTGTACGAAATCGTGACGCAATCAAATTGCAAAAATTAGCGGAAGCATGGTATATCAGAGTTTAAAAAAAAATTACAAAACCATTACCCGGATCATCCTTTATGCAAATTATTAATTTAAAACGATAAATAAGAAGTTATGGAATCATACCCTTGTAGAACGAAGCTTCCACAGGTACTAGTTCAACTCCTTGTTCTTCGTGATCTCCTTGAATTTCCGGATTAGATTCCTTGCTTTGATCAATGTTAGCCACCCAAGTGTTTGGCCTCTAGAGGTGATCCACCAAGGAAGATGAATTATCAAGAAGGAGGGTGATTGGCTTAGTTTTCTATCCTCTATAGAAAAGGAGTACTCTCCAACAATTGGAATTGCATCAAGTAATATCTATTATAAGAATCCTCTTATATAGATATTGGTCAACCCTTCTAATCCTATTAGACATGGGATTTCTTTTAATTAATTAAACTCCTTTAATTAATTTAGGCTTCCCACCACATGGGAAATAATTAATTAAATTCATTTAATTAATTTGTCTCCTAATCTTATTAGGAATAAATGAGAGTACTAATATTAAATTAATTACTAAACTCCTTTAGAAATTAAAATAATAATAATTATAATAATATTAATAAGACTCCTTTTATTAATTTATATTTAATATTTCCAAAATATTAAATAATAAATATTAAGCTATTTAATTTATTCTATCACCATAGATTAAATTAATTTCACTTAATGCATTATTACGATTATGCCATTACCTTCTTAAATAATTATTCTTCCTTTTATGGTGTGACCCTTTAGGTTCTCCATATTAAACTGGTTGTCAATAAATCAATTAGAACAATTCTAATCTTATTTAAATAAATAAATTAAACTAATAATCTATTTAAATAAATAATATTTATTCTATAATAGGGATAAGCCTCCCTAGCGATCAACGACTTTCCAGATAATATAGATTTCAACATTAATCATAAAAGAACCTGTGAGTAAATAGTTACCATACAATTCAATCCTTCCACCATACAATGTCCCAATTAAATATAAGACATGAATTTACTGTCATGTCTTATTTTATTTAATTATATGTATTTCGATTAGAAAATGCACAACTCCAAATAATGTAAATTAAAAACTCCTTTCTAATTTCATTTTACCTTGGCCAAGGATTCCTGGGTTGTCATTTAACGAATCACATAGGACATATCTCCTCCTTTACTAGAGGTGGTATATTCTTTATTGATCATTCATTGTCTCCATATGTAACTCATTATACCCAAGCATACCCTTTTATATACCCTAAAGGGCTTTAAGGAATAAGTCAAAGTATAATTCATTACATACAAGATACTATGATGATCTCAAGTACAAGGATCACTTGTACTACTATCACATTAGGAATTCCTATTGACAGACGAGTAAAACTCCATTAGGTATTCCATAGCGAGTCACGTTCAGTGAACTTATTCTCCAATAAGCACCTACATACTTGCTTTAGTGTCTCCACACAAATGATTATGAGATCAATCATCCTCATCTAATGAGCAAGCAACATATGTACTAATCTATCCGGATTTACTAATCCCCTTTTTAGTAATCCCATGATTAGGAACTATTTTAGTTTTAGAGCTTTCTAAGAATTTAGATCTCATTGGCATGATCATCATCATGATTCTAAAAGCATTGCTTAAAACTATGGGTTATTTACATATTATAAAAACAGCACCATGTAGATAATTAAATGCCTTTAATAAATGAATATTTTTATTAATAAATAAATAAGATTGCCTCAAAAGTATATGCTTTATCATCATACATGATTGGCTTGTATGCATACTACTTTCACCTTATGGAAGGCAAGCCAAAGGATAAAAGAGTGACGAGGAGGGACAATTTTATGCCAAACCAATTTATGCCAAGTCACAGCAGATCCCACCTTCCGAATAGAGTTCCATATAGTGGCAGCCTTAACATCCTTTGCCCCAATACCATCCCAGAGCAGGCCATCATTCTTTGCAGAATTGCATGGTCTAGAAAGGTTAAAAGATCCAGGAAAGGCAATGACATCCTAATGATTTGAGGTAGGAAGAACCCATCCAGAATTATGAATGATGCTATCCACAGAGGCATTTGGACTCAGCCCAGAATTGATAATCAAAGACGAGTGCATAGAAGTAGCCAAAGGGGTTTGACTAAGCCAAGGATCAAACCAAAGGCTCGGCCAAGCACCATTTCCAATATCAAAAGAGATGTATCTACGCGCAAGATCCCTATACTGAAGCACTTTCCTCTAGATCCAGGAGCAATCATTGGGGGTAGGAATAATCCAGAAGAATTTATTCTTTAACTGAGTAGCATGCACCCATATTACCCAAATAGAAGAAGAGTAAGGATTAACAACATGCCAAAGATGCATAATAATAAGTGATTTATTCCAATCAATAATACTCTTTATGGCAAGACCCCTTCAGAAAAAGGTAAGGAAATTTTTGCCCAGGCAACTTTGGAGCCATGCTTTTCCATGGAAGGACCTTTCCATAAAAATCTGGACAGGGAAGACTGAAGTTCTTTAATAGCAGAAGCAGAAAGAATAAAATGAGCCGACCAATAAGTTTGAGATGCAAAAATGACAGACTTGATAAGTTGCAATCGACCAGCATAAGAGAGAAACTTATTAGTCCAAGAGCTTATTTTGGAAGTAATCTTGTCAAGAAGAGGCCAGCAATCAGCAAGACTTAATTTTGAGGTGATCAAAGGAACACCCAAAAATTTTGCAGGGAACACTCCCAATTGGAACCCTAGACAGTTTAAGATGAGAGTAGCTTGGGAGGGAGGGACATGAGAGAGGAAACACATACTCTTCGAGGCATTTGTAAGAAGACCCGAACCAGAAGAGAAACTGATCAAGACTAAGCTTAATATTCTTCACAGATCCAATATCACCATGACAGAAGATAAGAATATCATCCTCAAAAGAAAGGTGGGTAATGGATAAAGACGCAGTTCTCCAATGAAAATTGAAGGTAGGCAGTTTTCAAGTCTGAGAGAGCATAAGTGATAACACTTCTATGACAATAACAAAAAGATAGGGGGAAAGGGGGTCCCCCTGTCTAAGACCTTTAGCCCCTTTAAAATACCCATAGAGAGCCCCATTAACCTTGACCGAGTAAGAAGGGGTGGAGATGCAGGCTTTAATCCAAAAGATAAATTTAGGAGGGAACTTAAAAAGCTTTAGGGCAGCCCACAAAAAATCCCAAGAGACAGAATCAAAAGCCTTCCGAAGATCAATCTTCAAAGCACACCTAGCCGGGCCGGATGGTCGATGGTAATTCCTGAATAATTCTTGAGCGAGAAGAATGTTATCCCCAATTCTCCGTCCAGGGACAAAAGCAGATTGATAGGTAGAGATAATGGAAGGGAGAGTATCCCTAAGCTTGGAAGCAATAATCTTTGAAATACACTTGTAGGTAGTATTGCAGCAAGAGATGGGCCAAAAATCATTCATAGAAGAGGGGTTTTGGACCTTAGGCATAAGCGCAATAGGCAGTAGAATTAGTCCCCCTAAGGAGACATCCCTGTCTAAAAAGGACTTAATAGCAGCCATAAAAGCATTACCCACAATATCCCAAGCATGGAGAAAGAAATTTACATTAAACCTATCAGGGCTCGGACTCTTGTTTTGCTTCATATGCTTTAAGGTGGACAAAATTTCCTCATTCGAAACATCTCTTTCCAGAATAAGAGCGTGTTGAGGAGAAACAAGATTGGCCCCAACATAGTCCAGATCATGAAAGGAAGAACAATCGGCTTGCGACTGAGTACCAATGAGATCTCTGAAAAGATCCACTACAACCTTTTGGACAGCCTGGTGCCCAGAACAGATAACTCCCTCGGCATTCTCAATTGACAGAATCTTATTAATGTTCCATCTGTGCTTAACTTGGTTATGAAAGAATCCCGTATTTTTATCACCATCCTTCAACCATTGAATTCGAGACTTCTGTTTAAGCAATTTTAACTCACACAGAAGAGCAGCCCAGAGATTTTCAGATTGAGTTTTCTGAAGAGCAAGTAGAATTAAATCACCCGGATTAAGGGAAATAACATGATGTGTAGAGTGCAAACAGTCCCTAGCACGCTTGACATTAGATAGCAAATTGCCATTAATTTTACTCAGATCCTTAGGAGCATGTTTAACAACAGTAAGTTTTCCTGCCAGAATCTGCAATGGGTCCCCAGTGCAGGGAGTAAGCCAAGCATTTTGAACCACATCAAGATAATTGTCCAGCCCCATTATGAAATTGAAGAACTAAAAAGGCTTGGGTATATAAGGCAATGAAAGGCCAGAATTGACAATCACGGGGCAATGATCAGAAAACTCACGCGAGCCAAAATGAGCCTGAGAGTTTGGATAAGAATTCAGCCATAAGTTATTAATCAGAGCTCAATCAAGCTTCTTGTAAGTCGGGTTTAAAAGTTGAGAGTCCCACCAAGTTAGAAAGGGACCCGTAGCTCGAAGATCCACCAAATGAAGGCCAGTGAGCAAGTCTTTGAATTCCTTCATACCATGGTCCCAAGAGTAGGAACCACCATCAATCTCAGATAAAGATTGAACCACATTGAAATCCCCAAGAAGGACCAAGGTTTATCAACCAAAGCTGCAATAGCCCTCAAATCATGCCAAAGAGATTTCCTTTCACTGGGGGTATTAAGTCCATAAATAATAGTAATAAAGCCATTAAAGCAATGATTAACAGAAGAAACACTACAATGAATAAATCTTCATTTAAGGAGACCTTCTTATTGTTTCATTGGCTCTATAAAATTGTCAAAGAAATAGGTGATTAGGAGTCCTATTACTTCGTTCTAATTTGATTAGCATCAAAAGGAGCAATCCCATGACTATTGAGTTAAAAACGATACGTACATCTCACACAAGTCTTGATTTAAGGAGACCTTCTTATGGTTTCATTGGTTTTCTCAAATTATCAAAGAAAGAGGTGATTATGAGTCCTATGACTTTGTTCTAGTTTGATTAGCATCAAACGGAGCAATCCCATGACTATCGCGTCCAAAATGATACGTACATCTCATACAATTCTTCATTTAAGGAGAGCTTTTTATTGTTTCATTGGTTCTCTAAAATTGTCAAAGAAAGAGGTGATTAGGTGTCTAATTACTTCATTTTAATTTGATTAGCATCAAAAGGAGCAATCCCATAACTATCGCGTTAGAAATGATGCGTACATCTCACACAAGTCTTGATTTAGGGAGACCTTCTTGTTGTTTCATTGGTTTTCTTAAATTATCAAAGAAATAGGTGTTTATGAGTCCTATGACTTCGTTCTAGTTTGATTAGCTCCAAAAGGAGCAATTCTATCACTAGTACCTTCAAAATGATCCGTACATCTCGCACAAGTCTTCAAGTCTTCATTTAGGGAGACCTTCTTATTTTTTCATTAGTTTTCTCAAATTATCAAAATATAAGTGATTATGAGTCCTATTACTTCGTTCTAGTTAAAATTATGATCTGTACATCTCGCACAAGTCTTCATTTAGGATTCAAAACCATGTGTACATCTCAAACAAGTCTTCATTTTGGGAGACCTTATTGTTTCATTAGTTTTCTAAAATTGTTAAAGAAAGAGGTGATTAGGAGTCCTATAACTTCGTTCTGGCTTGATTAGCATCAAAAGGAGAAACCCATGATTATTGCGTTCAAAACCATGCATACATCTCACACAAGTCTTCATTTAGGGAGACATTCTTATTGTTTCATCAGTTCGCTAGAATTTTCAAAGAAAGAGGTTATTTGTAGTCCTATAAATTTGTTCTAGTTTGATTAGCATCAAATGCAGCAATCCCATGACCATTGCATTCAAAACGATGCGTACATCTCACACAAATCTTCATTTAAGGAGACCTTATTGTTTCACTAGTTCTCTAAAATTATCAAAGAAACAGATGATTAGGAGTCTTATTACTTCGTTCTAATTTGATTAGCATCAAAAGGAGCAATCTCATAACTATAGTGTTAAAAACGATGCGTATATCTCACACAAGTCTTCATTTAGGGAGGCTTTTTTATTATTTCATTGGTTCTCTAAAATTATTAAAGAAAGAGGTGATTGGGAGTCCTATAACATCGTTCTAGTTTGATTAGCATCAAAAGGAGCAATCTCATGACTATCGCGTTAAAAACGATGCGTACATCTCACACAAGTCTTGATTTAGAGAGTCCTTATTGTTTCATTGGTTTTCTCAAATTGTCAAAGAAAGAGGTAATTATGAGTCCTATGACTTTGTTTTACTTTGATTAGCATCAAAAGGAGCAATCCTATCACTAGTACCTTCAAAACAATCCTTGCATCTCACACAAGTCTTCATTTAGAGAGACCTTCTTATTGTTTCATTAGTTCTCTCAAATTGTCAAAATATAGGATATTATGAGTCCTATTACTTTATTCTAGTTGAAATTAGCATCAAAAAGAGCAGTCCCATCACTATTGCATTCAAAATGATGCGTAGATGTAACGACCCCAAAATTCATACAATATAATTCTCATCCTCGATCGTTAGCAATACATCTTTAATCTATCTTTACATCATTATTCGATATTAAAATCACTAAAAATGGGGAATATTTAAAATTTTTATAAACTTTCTTTCTATATTGTCCTGAATCGCAACCTTAACATTACAAATATTTGATTCAATTATATTACATAAATCGCTACAACGAAAGGACTATACAAAGTCTTACATCACTAAGCAATATCCATTATACGTCGAATAGCTCAACTTACAACTTAACAATTAAGTTACAATGAAAACATCAACTACAATTTGAAATTTAACAAAATTAATATTCTTGAACATTGATCTCTATAAATCACTTAACACGTATCTTTACCTTGCATCCTTGACCTGCAAAAATAGTTATTTGCAAGAGTGAACTCGACAGCTCAGCAAGATCTAACAGTTTTCATGCATCACATAGCACATAATTAACATGCTCAATATTAAAGTAACATGGCATACATGCTTTAATCACATAACAAATATAAAGATTGAGTTCCTTACTCAATCAACATTATTAAATCAATCAATGTAGTCATAAATTGACTTTAACATTTCATGTTTGCAACATATACAACATAGCATACTCTTTGCAATACAATTTAAAACAGTTCATAATATCATCAAGTTCACATAGAAAATAGGAACCGAAAGACTTGCCTTGATCGTTATTTACCAATAACAGTTTAACAGCTTACAGATATCTGCACTTCATGTGCCCAACACAATTATATAATCATTCACATAAACTATTAGTCACATAGCAAATCATATTAGTTGTAATATAAACTTTACTCTACATCTCATAACCCTTCCTATTATCAATACACAATGTTCAACTTGATTGTGTTAACTATCGACTTATATTTCACTATATTTCTTTTTCGTAATATTCGAATTTTATTCAAGTGTTTAAATCTTGCTAGCACTAATTATTGGTTTTATACTAACCCCATTTTATATCTTATAATGTTTATTTCATTAGAATCGAAACACTATTTAAGTGTATTACCACATTACACGGCGTTTCGACGTTTATACGTCACACGCCTAACTCGCCTCTTTTGCATGTGCTTTGCATGCTCCTAGATTGGGTTACATTACTCTATAATATTTCATTCTTATCAAAAACATAATATTAAACAAGCTCATACACACTCGTTGCGGCGTTGAAACGCTTGCACGTCTGTATGCCAAACTTGCATATTCCAATGCCCAAACGACATGCATTTGCGCACGCTTAGCACGCCCAACCGAATTGTCTAATACTCAAGGGTTAATGCTAAGTATCATTATAATACCTAATAGTCATGTTATGGAAGTTAGAACATCATTTTACATGGTCGGAAGCATTACATGTGCATACGTGCATGCCCGACGCCCCCCGATTGTCTCCAAAAACACATCAGTTCCAAAAATAACCATTTTGACCCTAGCTAACGACCTCAAATTGAAAAACTTAAAGAACGAAAGTTGTAGGTCTACTCGTGCTCGTTCAGGATCATCTTGAATCGCCTATATCGGATTTCGTATGAAAATGTTGTGGCTGTTTTACCAGAGGAGGTCAAAACAGTCCCGGACTGATTTTCCTCCAGCATGTTGTTCTGGAGAAATTTTTAACCCTTTTCTCCTTCCAATCATCATAAATCAAGCTATACACATCCGATTGAGTCCGTTTTGACTCTATGGATTCGTAATTCATAGAACTACACATCTACATGATAATTATAACACTTCAAAAACATTAACAATTCCTTTTAAGGGTTCCAATTCAGTGTTCATGCTAATTTTTCATATTTTTACATATATTTAGCGAATTCAATCACTACGAATTCGTTTTACATCCGTTTTAACTCGTTCAACTTGGGTTATTTTCATTTTTTTCGAGTACTATCATGATACATCATCAATTTTCATTCTAAAATTCAACCAAAACGCATAAACCCATAAGAACACAAATTCTCCATTAGAAACTTATTTTTACAATACTTTGATTTCTGAAAAATCGTTTATAGTATATATGTAAGGGATTACATATATCAATTCATTCATAAAAACTCATGAACACGTTATGTATATATAATCATGTATATACCAATTTTCATAGAAGTTAAATTAACATAGAACTAACAATGAAAAATATAAAACAAACTCTTTAAAAAACAAGGGTTCAAATCATACCCTTGATGATTAGTGAGGAAGAAGAGGGTGAGATTTAGCAATGACTCTCTCAAGGCTTTCATCCTTTCCTCTTCTTCTTCTCTCTTCTTCTTCCTTCTTTTCTATCTAACTCTAGGTTCTCTATATTTCTTTCTAACACAGACTAACCCTTTTTTGTCTTTCTAACTAACGTAGTTTTAACATATAACTAAAATGATATATATTATATGTATAATTATATAATATATAACTCCCAATATTTAATCTCCCCATTTAATATCATAATTGCAATTAATATAAAGAAGTTACAAATTTAAATTTTAAAAGCCCTAAGGCTTGTTTGGCAAAACAAATTATTTTTAAAACAGATTTTTAGTAGTTAAGGCCATGTTTGGGTAAAACAGTTTTAAAACAAAAGTAAGGGCCTTGTTTGGAAAAAATCATTTAAAAACTCTTTTCTTTATTTTAATAAATCATTTTAACACATACTTTAATGTTACCCTTTAATTAATTAAATCTTAACATTCTAATTTAATTAATTAAAGGTCTAACATCAATTAAGCACATAAAATTGTCACATAATTACAATTAATTGCTAATTATAATTGCATGTAACACTCATCACATTACTCATCTAATTTAATTATCTCAATTCAATTAGAACTATAACATACAATCATTATATCAATTAAATTAAATACTAAATATTCATTTAATTAATATACTACACTTAATTACATTACTCCATAATAATCACATAATTATTTATTTAACTCGATAAATAATTCAATTAAAATACTTATTTACTCCAATAAATATTAAAATTAATATTTAAATTATCTTCACATAGATTCACATATTTCACCATATATGACACGTATTCACATACTTAAACTCAAAACATCAGATAATAAGAATTTTATTTATTAAATTCTCATTTATAAATTCTAAAAATCTGGGATGTCACATCCTTCCCTCCTTATAAGGATTCCGTCCTCGGAATCAACGAAACCTTCCTTACTCAGGTTTTCATCAAATTTCTTTAAAAACATTTATCGTTGAATAACTTCAACACATTACATTAATATAGGTTTTATATTTCCTACTACATTAAGTTCTTCAACAAATTCTAGGTTTTATTTCGTAACCCTAAATTAAACACAATTATGTTTCAAATATTATATATACTTTAACTCGTTCATTACTACATACTCTACTCGTAGAATTCATATACTACATAATTCACCATCTATAATTATTCGGGTTATCACATTCACCCATTCTTCTAAGAATTTCGTCCTCGAAATTTTTATTAATCTTCATTCATTCAATCTATCAAAGTATATTTTACGTTAATCTTATTCACTAACTTGTTGCGTTTAACAATTATTTCTTTCTAAGGAATATCCTTCTCGCTACATTCTCCTTCAGAATAATAAGAATCTTACTCAATTGCTCAATAATTGGGAAGCGATATAAATAACCCAGGAATTTAAAAGATTCCAATAATGCTGAGTGGTCACAAGACCATGAACTTCTTTCTAGGTTTAATAGTGCTTCACCCCCGGTACTTCACACTATAAACCGCATTGGTACTCTAGGTAGCCAGCCTATCGTACCCCTACGTCGGGCCCAAACGTAGTACATCATAACGACTATATGTGTTACCTTCGGAACTATAGTCTCCGATAACATGTCCCCCTTTTATAGGGTTGTTCAACTCAGCTTCTTAACATCTGAATCCGCACCAAAATAATTTGGTTTGGCATAGTTTGACCAAGAACGCTCGAATTTCATAAACATCTTTCAACATTTGTCTAGCTAAATCAAGTAGCATAGACTTCAAGCAAAAATTCGGACATCAATCGAAATATATATATATATATATATATATTTTTAACCAACTCAATAAAATAATATATATATATATATATATATATATATATTTCGTTTAAGGAAACTAAAAGTAAATAAATCTTTTTTTAAGGAAAGTAAAATAATAAGTAAATCTTTTCATAATATCCTGATACCGTACCGTAGTAATGATACGTTGAGGATTTCGTCATTACATGACGTCGTCATACTACATCATACCATAGTGGGCTGACGATCATACGATCACATCTAACACTAGGTTTAACTGCATTGATAACTTCCTCAATTGTTTTTACACCATATCAAATGATGCATATGAAATACATTTTGAAGATTTAAAATCATTTTGTCCAGCTGAAGCAATTAGCATAGACATGTGAATAATAGCACTATTTTAAAAATTCATTGGTTCCATCATTGATCCAATGTTTTTCAAGAAAACAGAAGTGCAACATCAGCACGAAGTCAATAAATTTTGAAAAAACAAGCAAAACTAGGAGATTTAGAATATAAAAACTTTCTCCATCAATATAAATCTTTACTCCATCATTACTTAATTATTCTATCAACCTTAAACAACATCAATGCTTTCTATATTATAAACTTTCTATACCCAGTATAGTTCATCGAACTTACCACACTTTGGAAGTTCAGGAACTTGCCACAATAATATGAGTTTAAGAACTTGTCCTAGCAATACGTAGTCAAAGAACTGATCAGAGACTGTCCATATACTTAGGGGTTAAAAACATACATACGATTATGAGTCACGATCTTACCATAAATATGAGTTTTAAGAACTTGCTTAACCTTAAGATCATCTAATGTAATCTTAATATCATCTAATCTAATCTCTATTGACTCTAACTATCAATTATAATATGAGAAAATAATCACCTTCTCGTCATAATTATATTGATAGCGCGACACCAACCTTCCAACGATTATCAATATGATAAACCAAGTGTAAGCACAAAACCCTGCCCATACAGAAGTTTGTACAACTCAGCCACCACATGAGTCCTCAATTGAAATCCCACTTAACTCTATCTTCTTCTTAACTTCTTGTTCTATACTCGATACAGACTTATGTATCTCATCATTTATAACTCCTCGTGAGTTAATCTCGTACTATATCATAGTACATTCTCGTTATAGCATCAAACTATAAATATTCAATCATTACATACCATCTGTCTTTTAAGATCACGTTGTGATCTTATTCTATAATCATCTCACTTATGATTCTTCCATATCTCATTATCGTTTTATTTTAAATCTTCTTATCTCTACTTGTCATCATGACATATCATAATTTCATTATGCTTTCAATCTTATAGACCTCGTCTATTCATCGTTATTCGTCATATTTATTATTGGAGTTAGGCAACTCCTGATTCTCATCTACATATCTTTCCAAGATTCTTCTTTGAATCTTTTTGTTTATTAAACAACTCTTCCTTTAAGAATTTCTAACTTCATTCATATAGTTCAATATTTTATTCGAGTTTTAGAATCACCTTTTCGTTATACGTAACTTAACTTCTCATTCTCTAAGGTCATAGCCTAAGATACTCTTACCTAAGGTGTATAACCTACAGCTTTGATACCAACTGTAACGACCCCAAAATTCATACAATATAATTCTCATCCTCGATCGTTAGCAATACATCTTTAATCTATCTTTACATCATTATTCGATATTAAAATCACTAAAAATGCAGAATATTTAAAAATTTTATAAACTTTCTTTCTATATTGTCCTGAATCGCAACCTTAACATTACAAATATTTGATTCAATTCTATTACATAAATCACTAGAACGAAAGGACTATACAAAGTCTTACATCACTAAGCAATATCCATTATACGTCGAATAGCTCAACTTACAACTTAACAATTAAGTTACAATGAAAACATCAACTACAATTTGAAATTTACCAAAATTAATATTCTTGAACATTGATCTCTATAAATCACTTAACACATATCTTTACCTTGCATCCTTGACCTGCAAAAAATGGTTATTTGCAAGAGTGAGCACGACAGCTCAGCAAGATCTAACATTTTTCATGCATCACATAGCACATAATTAACATGCTCAATATTAAAGTAACATGGCATACATGCTTTAATCACATAACAAATATAAAGATTGAGTTCCTTACTCAATCAACATTATTAAATCAATCAATGTAGTCATAAATTGACTTTAACATTTCATGCTTGCAACATATACAACATAGCATACTCTTTGCAATACAATTTAAAACAATTCATAATATCATCAAGTTCACATAGAAAATAGGAACCGAAAGACTTTCCTTGATCGTTATTTACCAATAACAGTTTAACAGCTTACAGATATCTGCACTTCACGTGCCTTACACAATTATATAATCATTCACATAAACTATTAGTCACATAGCAAATCATATTAGTTGTAATATAAACTTTACTCTACATCTCATAACCCTTCCTATTATCAATACACAATGTTCAACTTGATTGTGTTAACTATCGACTTATATTTCACTATATTTCTTTTTCGTAATATTCGAAATTTATTCAAGTGTTTAAATCTTGCTAGGACTAATTATTGGTTTTATACTAACCCCATTTTATATCTTATAATGTTTATTTCATTAGAATCGAAACACTATTTAAGTGTATTACCACATTACACGGCGTTTCGACGTTTATACGTCACACGCCTAACTCGCCTCTTTTGCATGTGCTTTGCATGCTCCTAGATTGGGTTACATTACTCTATAATGTTTCATTCTTATCAAAAATATAATATTAAACAAGGTCATACACACTAGTTGCGGCGTTGAAACGCTTGCACGTCCGTATGCCAAACTTGCATATTCCAATGCCCAAACGACACGCATTTGCGCACGCTTAGCACGCCCAACCGAATTGTCTAATACTCAAGGGTTAATGCTAAGTATTATTATAATACCTAATAGTCATGTTATGGAAGTTAGAACATCATTTTACATGGTCGGAAGCATTACATGTGCATACGTGCATGCCCGACGCCCCCCGATTGTCTCCAAAAATATATCAGTCCCAAAAATAACCATTTTGACCCTAGCTAACGACCTCAAATTGAAAAACTTAAAGAACGAAAGTTGTAGGTCTACTCGTGCTCGTTCAGGATCATCTTGAATCGCCTCCATCGGATTTCGTATGAAAACGTTATGGCTGTTTTACCAGAGGAGGTGAAAACAGTCCCGGACTAATTTTCCTCCAGCATGTTGTTCTGGCGAATTTTTTAATCATTTTCTCCTTCCAATCATCATAAATCAAGCTATACACATCCGATTGAGTCCGTTTTCGACTCTATGGATTCGTAATTCATAGAACTACACATCTACATGATAATTATAACACTTCAAAAATATTAACAATTCCTTTTAAGGGTTCCAATTCAGTGTTCATGCTAATTTTTCATATTTTTACATATATTTAGCGAATTCAATCACTACGAATTCGTTTTACATCCGTTTTGACTCGTTCAACTTGGGTTATTTTCATTTTTTTCGAGTACTATCATGATACATCATCAATTTTCATTCTAAAATTCAACCAAAACACATAAACCCATAAGAACACAAATTCTCCATTAGAAACTTGTTTTTACAATACTTTGATTTCTGAAAAATCGTTTATAGTATATATGTAAGGGATTACATCTATCAATTCATTCATAAAAACTCATG
The DNA here is from genome assembly GCA_020205555.1 of Panax stipuleanatus. Classification (NCBI taxonomy): domain Eukaryota; kingdom Viridiplantae; phylum Streptophyta; class Magnoliopsida; order Apiales; family Araliaceae; genus Panax; species Panax stipuleanatus. The sequence continues at coordinate 52,238,223 of CM035122.1, forward strand.
AACACGTTATGTATATATAATCATGTATATACCAATTTTCATAGAAGTTAAATTAACATAGAACTAACAATGAAAAATATAAAACAAACTCTTTAAAATACAAGGGTTCAAATCATACCCTTGATGCTTAGTGAGGAAAAAGAGGGTGAGATTTAGCAATGACTCTCTCAAGGCTTTCCTCCTTTCCTCTTCTTCTTCTCTCTTCTTTTTCCTTCTTTTCTATCTAACTCTAGGTTCTCTATATTTCTTTCTAACACAGACCAACCCTTTTTTGTCTTTCTAACTAACGTAGTTTTAACATATAACTAAAATGATATATATTATATGTATAATTATATAATATATAACTCCCAATATTTAATCTCCCCATTTAATATCATAATTGCAATTAATATAAAGAAGTTATAAATTTAAATTTTAAAAGCCCTAAGGCTTGTTTGGCAAAACAAATTATTTTTAAAACAGATTTTTAGTAGTTAAGGTCATGTTTGGGTAAAACAGTTTTAAAACAAAAGTAAGGGCCTTGTTTGGAAAAAATTATTTAAAAACTCTTTTCTTTATTTTAATAAATCATTTTAACACATACTTTAATGTTACCCTTTAATTAATTAAATCTTAACATTCTAATTTAATTAATTAAAAGTCTAACATCAATTAAGCACATAAAATTGTCACATAATTACAATTAATTGCTAATTATAATTGCATGTAACACTCATCACATTACTCATCTAATTTAATTATCTCAATTCAATTAGAACTATAACATACAATCATTATATCAATTAAATTAAATACTAAATATTCATTTAATTAATATACTACACTTAATTACATTACTCCATAATAATCACATAATTATTTATTTAACTCAATAAATAATTCAATTAAAATACTTATTTACTCCAATAAATATTAAAATTAATATTTAAATTATCGTCACATAGATTCACATATTTCACCATATATGACACGTATTCACATACTTAGACTCAAAACATCAGATAATAAGAATTGTATTTATTAAATTCTCATTTATAAATTCTAAAAATCTGGAATGTCACAGTAGATTTCACACAAGTCTTCATTTAAGGAGACTATCATATTGTTTCATTGGTTGTTTTAAATTTACAAAGAAAGAGGTGATTAAGAGTTGTATTACTTAGTTCTAGATTGATTAGAAACAAAAGGAGAAACCCATGACAATCGCGTTCAAAACCATGTGTACATCTCATGTAAGTTTTATTTAGGGAGACCTTCTTATTGTTAAATTGGTTTTCTAAAATTTTCAAATAAAGAGGTGATTCGGAGTTATATAACTTCGTTCTAGTTTGATTAGCATCAAACGGAGCAATCCCATGACTATCGCGTTCAAAACGATATGTAGATCTCACACAAATCTTGATTTAGGGAGACCTTCTTATTGTTTCATTAGTTTTTTCAAATTGTCAAAGTAAGAGGAGATTATGAGTCCTATGACTTCGTTCTAGTATGATTAGCTCCAGAAAGAGCAATCCTATCACTAGTACCTTCAAAACGATCTGTACGTCTTACACAAGTCTTCATTTAGGCAGACCTTCTTATTGTATCATTAGTTCTCTCAAATTGTCAAAATATAAGTGATTATGAGTCATATTACTTTGTTCTAGTCGAGATTAGCATCAAAAAAAGCAATCCCATCACTATCGCGTCCAAAACGATGCGTAGATTTCACATAAGTCTTCATTTAGGGAGACCTGCATATTGTTTCATTGATTATTCAAATTTACAAAGAAAGAGGTGATTTAGAGTTGTATTACTTCGTTTTAGTTTGATTATCATAAAAACGAGAAACACATGACTATCGTATTCAAAACCATGAGTACATCTCACACAGGTCTTTATTTAGGGAGACCTTATTTTTTCATTGGTTATCTAAAATTATCAAAGAAATAAGTGATTAGGAGTCCTATAACATCGTTCTAGTTTGATTAGCATCAAAAGTAGCAATCCCATGACAATCAAGTTCAAAATGATGCGTACATCTTACACAAGTCTTCATTTATAAAGACATTCTTATTATTTCATTATTTCTCTAAAATTGTCAAAGAAATAGGTAATTAGGAGTCCTATTACTTCGTTCTAATTTGATTATCATCAAAAGGAGCAATTCCATGACTATCGCGTTAAAAACGATATATACATCTCACACAAGTCTTGATTTAGAGATACCTTATTATTGTTTCATTGGTTTTCTAAAATTGTCAAAGAAAGAGGTTATTATGAGTCCTATGACTTCGTTCTAGTTTGATTAGCTCTAGAAAAAGCAATCCTATCACTAGTACCTTCAAAACGATCCGTACATCTTGCACAAGTCTTCATTTAGGGAGACCTTCTTATTATTTCATTAGTTCTCTCAAATTGTCAAAATATAGGAGATTATGAGTCCTATTACTTCGTTCTAGTTGGAATTAGCAACAAAAGGAGCAATCCCATCACTATCGCGTCCAGAACGATGCGTAGATCTCACACAAGTCTTCATTTATGGATACAATCATATTGTTTCATTGGTCATTTCAAATTTATAAAGAAAGAGGTGATTAAGAGTTGTATTACTTCGTTCTAGTTTGATTAGCGTTAAAAGAAGAAACTCATGACTATTCGGATTCAAAACCATGTGTACATCTCAAACAAGTCTTCATTTAGGGAGACATTCTTATTATTTTATTGGTTTTCTAAAATTATCCAAGAAAGAGGTGATTAGGTGTCCTATAACTTCTTTCTGGTTTGATTAGCATCAAATGGAGCAATTCCATGACTATTGCGTTCAAAACGATGCGTACATCTCACACAAGTCTTCATTTAAGGAGACCTTCTTATTATTTTATTGGTTCTCTAAAATTATCAAAGAAAGATGTGATTAGGAGTCCTAGTACTTCGTTCTAATTTGATTACCATGAAAAATAGCAATCCCATGACTATCGCGTTAAAAATGAGGCGTACATCTCACACAAGTCATCATTTAAGGAGACCATTCATATTGTTACACTGGTTCTCTAAAATTGTTATAGAAAGAGGTGATTAGGAGTCGTATAACTTCGTTCTAGTTTGATTTGCATCAAAAGGAGTAATCCCATGAATATCGCATTAAAAACGATGCGTAAATCTCACACAAGTCTTGATTTAGGGAAACATTCTTATTGTTTCATTGATTTTCTGAAATTGTCAAAGATAGAGGTGATTATGAGTACTATAACTTCGTTCTAATTTAATTAGCATCAAAAGGAGCAATCCTGTCACTAGTACCTTCAAAACGATCTGTGCATCTCACACAAGTCTTCAATTAGGGAGACATTCTTATTGTTATATTAGTTCTCTCAAATTATCAAAATATAGGTGATTATGAGTCCTATTACTTCGTTCTAGTTGAAATTAGCATGAAAAGGAGCAATCCCATCACTGTCGCGTCCAAAACGATGCATACATCTCACACAAGTCATCATTTAAGGACACTTAATTGTTTCATTGGTTTTCTAAAATTGTCAAAGAAAGATGTGATTAGGAGTTCTATTACTTTGTTCTAATTTGATTAGCATCAAAAGAAGCAATCTCATAACTATCGTATTAAAAACGATGCGTACATCTCACACAAGTCTTCATTTAGAGAGGTCTTCTTATTGTTTCATTGGTTCTCTAAAATTGTCAAAAGAAAGAGGTGATTAAGTGTCCTATAACAACATTCTAGTCTGATTAGCATTAAAAGGAGCAATCCCATGACTATCTCATTAAAAACGATGCGTACATCTCACACAAGTCTTGATTTAGGAAGACCTTCTTATTGTTTCATTGATTTTCTCAAATTGTCAAAAAAGAGGTGATTATGAGTCATATGACTTCGTTCTAGTTTGATTAGCATCAAAAGGAGCAATCCTATCACAAGTACCATCAAAACAATCCTTGCATCTCACACAAGTCTTCATTTAGGGAGAGTTTCTTATTGTTTCATTAGTTGTAACACCCCCACACCCCTTTCCCGAAATAGAAAGGGAGGTTACTCAAAACACAACAGAACTAAAAAAAATAATACTAAAGCTCTAAACCACAGAAGAATAGTATTTAAAACTAATAAATATCAACAAGGTCAAACCAGAATAAATGCCAAACTGGCCCAAACCATAATCTGAAATAATTATTACAACTCCAAAGAAATTAATATGTCCACCCTAAACAGAATATTCCTAGACCATTGGATTGAAAGGAGCTCTCATCACACTTGCCCTTGATTCCCCTGAATACCTGCCGGAGGAAAAACACAGCATGAGTCAAACGCCCAGTACGGATATAGAATACAAGAATAATGAAACGAAATAACTAACTCAATAAATGAACTGAACGGAACTGAAACGAACAAAACTAACACAATGAAATAATAGGCTGAATCAAATGGCTGCGTGTTATTTCATACCGAGCTCAAAACAAAACAGAAATATACCTTGCCACATAGGCAAGGTCAAACAATGCCACACAGGCAAGTCACATACATTAGACCGCGAATCCAAATGTATGCAAAATTAAAAAGGTGTGTTTGGCACAAACATCACCAATCCGCAGAACAGAACAGAACAGAAAACTAGGGTCGATCCATACGCCTCCCACAACAAAACACCAAATGGCCAACTCCCACCGGAGCACAAAACGGAGACGCCGTGGACAAATCACACCGCCACAGAAAGTGTCATGCCTCTTGTGCCAAGACGACATGCCTGTGGTACCCCCACAGGTGGTTATAGCTCAGGTATATCCTACGGTATATTCTAACAATAATACTATGTCACAACGCATGCGACACAATATCAACACAAAGGGTTCTAACGTGTACATGTTAAATCAAACGAATCATCAACACAAGTCTCCAAAAATATAGTAACATGTACTTTACTACAAATATCAAAATAAACTTTAGACATGATACACTAGTCTAAAGAGTACAAATATGAGTTCCAAATATCAACGCCAAAACGAAACCATCACATGAATTTAAAAACGAATGATCATGTGAAACGATAAACAAAATCTAAACAAAAGCAAAACGAACATAACAAAATTAAAGGATTATCGCTGAAGGAGTACGGAATCCGTACCTGGATTAAGCAATGTAATACCCAAATTATATTCAAAATATAACTCCTTAAATTCTCTCTGTCTGATCTAATAAAAGAAATAATAAAATCTTATTACAAATCTGATCATAAATACTATAATATAATTAAATTTATTAGTAGACAAATTTTTATTTCTCTTACCCACAAAATAAGTTAACTTGAATTACCAATATAGTTTTTTTTCTCTCTTAACATTAGATTTAATAACCATTATCTTTTATACTTATGTTAATATAAAAAGTCTAATTATTAAACTTTATTACTGTAAAATGCTAACGTGTGACTATTATTGTTGGACAAGAACTTTTGTCCAACTGTAAAACAAGATCCCAAGATTATCAATGCTCCAAACCATGCCATAATATAATAGTTTACTTTTCTATTTATTACATGTTCTCATTCAACTATTAAATGAGTTATCATAACCATCAAGTTCCATTCAAAGACATGAATTCAGACACTGCAATTGAAGAATAATCAAGTATATGACTTACCTGTATTCGTTCTTTTTTTCTTCTTTTTTCACAACTCAGCCGTTTGCTCCCTTTTCTTTTTTCGACTGCTGCTTTGTATAATTAAAAAGGTCTTAACCTAATACACTTCTTATTTTAATTGGGTTCAAATAAATATTAAGGCCCAAATTTACTAATTAATATTTATTGTTACTTATTGTTAGCCCACATAAATTAAATACAATGGTTTACCCAAATATAAGAAAAATCCAATTTTTCCAAATTAATTTATCCATCATTTAGTAATATTTATTCACCCAATTAAATGACTAGTTTGACCAAATTAAATGACAAGGTCAAAATTAATATATTTAAACAACAACTTTTAAAAAAATAGTTTATTTATTTATTTAAATCCAGGTATTATATTAGTTCTCTCAAATTATCAAAATATAGGAGATTATGAGTCCTATTATTTTGTTCTAGTTGAATTTAGCATCAAAAGGAGCAATCACATCACTATCACGTCCAAAACGATGCGTAGATCTCACACAAGTCTTTATTTAGGGAGACCTTTATATTATTTCATTAGTTATTTCAAATTTACAAAGAAAGAGGTGATTAAGAGTTGTATTACCTCGTTCTAGATTGATTAGCAACAAAAAGAGAAACCCATGACTATCGCGTTCAAAACCATGCGTACATCTCACGCAAGTTTTATTTAAAGAGACCTTCTTATTGTTTCATTAGTTTTCTCAAATTGTCAAAGAAAGAGGTTATTAGGAGTCCTATAACTTCGTTCTAGTTTGATTAGCATCAAACGAAGCAATCCCATGACTATCGCGTTCAAAACAATGCGTACATCTCACACAATTCTTCATTTATAGAGAGCTTCTTATTGTTTCATTGGTTCTCAAAAATTATCAAAGAAAGAAGTGATTAAGAGACCTATTACTTCGTTTTAATTTGATTAGCATCAAAAGGAGCAATCCTATCACTAGTACCTTCAAAAAAATCTGTACATCTCACACAAGTCTTTATTTAGGGAGACCTTCTTATTGTTTCATTTGTTCTATCAAATTGTCAAAATATAGGTGATTATGAGTCCTATTACTTCGTTCTAGTTGAAATTAGCATCAAAATAAGCAATCCCATCAATATCGCGTCCAAAATTATGGGTAGATTTCACACAAGTCTTCATTTAGAGAGACCTTCATATTGTTTCATTGGTTATTTCAGATTTAAAAAGAAAGAAGTGATTAAAAGTTGTATTCCATAGTTTTAGTTTGATTAGCGTCAAAAGTAGAAACCCATGACAATCGCGTTGAAAATCATGCGTACATCTCATACAAGTCTTCATTTAGGGAGACCTTCTTATTGTTTCATTGGTTCTCTAAAATTGTCAAAGAAAGAGGAGATTAGGAGTCCTATAACTTCGTTCTAGTTTGATTAGCATCAAAAGCAGCAATCCCAAAATCGCATTCAAAATGATGCGTACATCTTGTTGGGTTTGTACGTAACGCAATCATGCAATCAAATCACATAAATAGGGCGGAAGCGTAAGAAACTAGGTTTTCAAAATTTATACAAACCCATTACCATGATCATTCTTGTGCATCAATTTTCAGTGAATGAAGAAGGAGAAAAACAGAATTATACCTTTGAAGATACAAGCTTCCTCAGGTACAAGTTCTACTCCTTTGATTCCTTTGATTCCTCTGTAGTGGCTCCTTCCCTTGATCAATGTCAGCCACCCAAATGTTTGGCCTCTAACGGTGATCCACCAAGGAAGATGAAGAACTCAGTAAGATGGGTTATTGGCTTAACCCTTGTTTCTATCTCTATAGAATATGTGTACTCCCAACTCTTTAAAAATTCACGTACCTTATTTCTGATATAAGACTCTCTTATATAGATATTAGGTTAACCCTCCTAATCCAATTAGAATAGGGTTTTGTTTAATTAATTAATTAAATACTTTTAATTAATTTATATCCTAATCTTTATTAGGATTGAGAGAGAGTACTGATATTATATTAATTCCTAAACTCCTTTAGAATTAAAATAATAATAATAATAATAATAATATTAATAAGACTCCTCTTATTAATTTATATTTAATATTTCTAAAATATTAAATAATAAACATTAAGCTATTTAATTTATTCTATCATCATAGATTAAATTAATTATACTTAATGCATTATTACTATCATGCCATTTTCTTCTTAAATAATTCTTCTTCCTTTTATGGTGTGACCCTTTAGGTTCTCCATATTAAACCGGTTGTGAATAAATCAATTAGAACAATTCTAATCTTATTTAATTAAACAAATTAAACTAATAATCTATTTAAATAAATAACATTTATTCTACAATAGGGATAAGCCTCCCTAGCGATCAACGACTTTCCAGATAATATAAATTTCAACATTAATCATAAAAGAACCTGTGAGTTAATTTCTTCAAAATAATTCTAACTATCTCTATTACATTAACTATTTAAAATTAAATAGAAACCTTGATCAGCTGTCAAGGGGAAGTACATAGAAAGGAGATAGAATTTACATCGAGAATAAAACTAGAGAATACGAGGTACGCAGACCCCATTTTATAAAATCCATTCATTCAAGCATTTAACCAAAATAAAATCCAATCACATTGGTCATAGTCCATAATCAATCCCTTTTATTACCATACATATCATCATACGTATCAATAAAACTTATTCATCTCATGAAAATAAATTCATTCCATATATGTATTAATATCAGTTAATGGGCAAAAGTTTGCTAAACTTTGTTTTTGAAAAAATAAACTCCTTTATTTCATTCAAAAACAATTCCAAATTAAACTCTTTAATTTTAGCAATTCTGAAATCTCATTTCATATAAAATAAACATCTTTATTTTAAACCTTTATTAATTAAATAAACCATTCATTTAATTAAATAAAACAAAAAAAAATTCAGTTCCTGTCCAGTGGCGCAGCTACGCCAAGAATGTAAAAGGAACCGGCGCAGCTGCGCAGCATGAAAACCAGGAACAGCACCCGGCGCAGCTGCGCAGCAATATTGCCTTGTACCGGCGCAGCTGCGCAGCTTCGCAGAATCTGAAAAAAATTTGTTGCCCAGAACTCGATCCAATCGCATATCATACATGTATGTAATCACATAGACTGATAATTAGCACAAGATTGGCTCTGTGTATTTAATGAAATACAAATCAGAATCATTTGAAAAGTTCAAAGAGTTCATAAGTGAAATAGAGAAACAAACGGGCAAGAGTATTAAGATACTTCGATCAGATCGAGGTGGAGAATACTTAAGCAGTGAGTTTCTCAATTGTCTCAGAGAAAATGGTATAATCTCACAATGGACTCCTCCAGGTACACCACAGTTAAATGGAGTATCTGAAAGGAGAAATCGAACACTGTTGGACATGGTTCGATCCATGATGAGTTTTACTGACCTTCCAATTTCCTTCTAGGGATATGCCCTAGAAACGGCTGCATACCTACTTAACAAGGTACCTACCAAATCCGCCCCAAAGACTCCATATGAGATGTGGAAAGGGAGGAAACCAAATCTTAAGCATGTTAAGACTTGGGGTTGTCCAGCTTATGTCAAAAATTTTGAAAATGATAAGCTACAGACTAAATCCGATAAGTGTAGATTTGTGGGATACCCAAAAGAAACCGTAGGGTATTATTTCTATCATCCAACTGATCAAAAGGTGTTTGTTGCGAAACATGCTACCTTCTTGGAGAAAGAGTTTATCCATGAAGGGGTCAGTGGGAGCAAGATATATCTTGAAGAAGTTCAAGAACCACAAGTTACCACGGACCAAAGTCAGGTACCTAACCAAGTAGAAGAACCTACTGTACCACACCCTGTTCGTAAATCTGGAAGAGTACCGAAGATACCTGAGAGGTATGGATTCGTTATAGAGGATGACGATGAAGTACACATCATGAATGATGATGATCCATTGAATTACGAACAGGCTATGAGTAATAAAGACTCAGGGAAATGGCTTGAAACCATGAAATTCGAAATGGACTCCATGTATGAAAACAAAGTATGGTCTTTGGTTTCACCACCTGAAGTTATTAAACCTATTGGGTGTAAATGGGTTTTTAAGAAAAATACTGGAGCAGACGGAAAGGTAGAGACCTATAAGGCCCGACTGGTTGGAAAAGGTTTCAAACAAAGACAAGGAGTTGACTATGATGAAACCGTCTCACTAGTAGCCATGCTCAAGTCCATTCGGATTTTGCTTGCGATTGCAGCTTACAACGACTATGAGATCTGGCAGATGGACGTGAAAACGACCTTCCTCAATGAGAAACTTGAGGAGGATGTGTATATGACACAGCCAGAGGGATTTATTTCAAAAGTTGGAACAAATCAAGTCTGTAAGCTACAACGATCTATTTATGGGTTGAAGCAAGCTTCTCGTAGATGGAACATTCGTTTTGATGAGACAATCAAAGAGTTTGATTTTATAAAAAACGAGGATGAACCATGTGTATACAAGAAGGTTAGTGGGAGCGCAGTATCATTCCTTGTATTATATGTTGATGATATATTACTGATAGGGAATGACATTCCTATGTTACAATCCATTAAAATCTGGTTATCTAAAAACTTCTCCATGAAGGACTTGGGTGAAGCATCCTATATTTTGGGGATAAAGATCTATAGAGATAGATCTCAAAGGATGCTCGGCATATCCCAAGGAACGTACATTGATACAATGCTAAAGAGGTTTAGTATGGAAGATTCCAAAAGAGGTCTCATGCCGATGAGCCATGGAATAAATCTCTCTAAGAAACAGGCCCCAAAGACACCTGAGGAGAGAGACCGTATGAGTAAGATCCCTTATGCTTCTGCAATAGGATCTATCATGTACGGTATGATATGTACTAGACCGGATGTTGCTCACGCACTTAGTGTAACAAGCAGATACCAGTCGAATCCAGGAGAAGAGCACTGGAAGGCAGTGAAAAATATCCTAAAGTACTTGAGAAGGACTAAAGATATTTTTCTTGTCTACGGTGGGTCTGAATTAAAACTTAAGGGATTCATGGACTCAGGTTTTCAAACAGAACAAGATGACAGTAAATCTGTTTCAGGGTATGTGTTTACCTTGAACGGAGGTGCAGTGAGTTGGAAGAGTTCCAAGCAGCAAACGGTTGTTGATTCAATGACAGAGGCAGAGTACATAGCTGCAAGTGAAGCTGCAAAGGAAGCTGTTTGGATGAAGAAGTTCATAACTGAACTTGGTGTGGTTCCTAGCATTGGAGAAGCAGTTCCCGTATACTGTGACAACACCGGAGCGGTTGCACAGGCTAAGGAACCCAGGTTTCATCAGAAATCTAAACACGTGTTGCGGCGATTTCACTTGATCAGGGAGATCATTGAAAGAGGAGACGTCACCTTAGAGCGTGTAGACTCTCAAAACAACATTGCAGATCCATTTACTAAAGCTTTAACACAACAGCAGTTTGATCGTCACTTAGAGAAGATGGGTATGAGATAACATGGCGATTGGCTTTAGTGCAAGTGGGAGATTGATAGTAGTGTGCATACAAGCCAATCATGTATGATGACAAAGTACATACTTTGTAAACAATCTTATTTATTTATTAATAAAATATTCATTTAAGGCATATAATTATCTATATGGTGCTGTTTTTTATAATATGTAAATAACCCATAGTTTTAAGCAATGTTTTTAGAATCATGATGAGATCATGATAATGAGATCTAAATTCTTAGAAAGCTTAAAAACTAAAATAGTTCCCAGTTGTGGGATTACTAAAATGGGGATTAGTAAATCCGGATAGATTGGTACATATGTTGCTTGCTCATTGGATGAGGATGACTGATCTCAAGGTCATTTGTGTGGAGACACTAAAGCAAGTATGTAGGTGCTTATTGGAGAATAAGTTCACTGAACGTGACTCGCTATGGAATACCTAATGGAGTTTTACTCGCCTGTCAATAGGAATTCCTAATGTGACAGTAGTACATGTGATCCTTGGACTTGAGATCATCATAGTATCTTGTATGTAACAAATTATACTTTGACTAATTCCTTAAGGCCTTTTAAGGCATATATAGGGTATGCTTGGGTGTAATGAGTTACATATGGAGATAATGAATGATCAATAAAGAATCTACCACCTCTAGTAAAAGAGGAGATATGTCCTATATGATTCGTTAAATGACAACCCAGGAATCCTTGGCCAAGGTAGAATGAAATTAGAAAGAGGTTTCTAATTTGCATTATTTGGAGTTGTGCATTTTCTAATCGAAATACATATAATTAAATAAATTAAGACTTGACAGTAAATCCATGTCTTATATTTATTTAATCATATGTATTTCGATTAGAAAATGCACAACTCCAAATAATGCAAATTAGAAACCTCTTTCTAATTTCATTCTACCTTGGCCAAGGATTCCTGGGTTGTCATTTAACGAATCACATAGGACATATCTCCTCTTTTACTAGAGGTGGTAGATTCTTTATTGATCATTCATTATCTCCATATATAACTCATTACACCCAAGCATACCCTATATATGCCTTAAAAGGCCTTAAGGAATTAGTCAAAGTATAATTTGTTACATACAAGATACTATGATGATCTCAAGTCCAAGGATCACATGTACTACTATCACATTAGGAATTCCTATTGACAGGCGAGTAAAACTCCATTAGGTATTCCATAGAGAGTCACGTTCAGTGAACTTATTCTCCAATAAGCACCTACATACTTGCTTTAGTGTCTCCACGCAAATGACCATGAGATCAGTCATCCTCATCCAATGATCAAGCAACATATGTACCAATCTATCCGGATTTACTAATCCCCATTTTAGTAATCCCACAATTGGGAACTATTTTAGTTTTTAAGCTTTCTAAGAATTTAGATCTCATTATCATGATCTCATCATGATTCTAAAAGCATTGTTTAAAACTATGTGTTATTTACATATTATAAAAACAGCACCATGTAGATAATTATATGCCTTAAATGAATATTTTATTAATAAATAAATAAGATTGTTTACAAAGTATGTGCTTTGTCATCATACATAATTGGCTTGTATGCACATTACTATCACATCTCACATGTGACACCCCCAAATCCGGGTACTTCGTTTCCACATGATTTGGTGTTCACTTTCTAATATAACATACATCTACCCAATGAATAATGTAAAATAAACTACAACTTAAATTAGAATAGATAAATCTCCCTTAAAACAAGGGTTACAACCTTTTCAAGATAATCCCGGTTTACTCTAACCCTGACATGAATATAATAAAGTGCGGAAACAAAAACATAACATTCAAGTCTTATTACAATCATTCTCAATATAATAAAAACAAGTCTTCACTTGCTTTGCTTTTCCTTGCCCTTACTTGTAGACGGAGCATCAACGTTATCAACCTTAACTGAAATTGTTATTTAATACAAGAATGAGCAAACCATAGCTCACTGGAGTTTAACAATAACATAGACATGCAATGATATATTTAAAAGAATCTGAACAACTTAGTTTGCTTCAATTATAAAGAATTGAATAATAATTCTCTATCAACATTAAAATTCGAATATAGAATTTATCTGAGGGTCATAAGACATTTGAACTCTTATCCTAGGTTATAAATATTTCTATTTAAACCTTTAACAGTCAATAAGACTATGTACCTTAACTCGTACTTAGGGGGATCAGCCTTTTGTACCATGTATTGTGCACAAACATCTTAACGCTATGCGTAGTAACCTCCCCTAGTAAATAGGGTTGTTCAACTCAGTAATTTGAATTCGAGTCTGCACCAAAGAAAGTTTGGTTTGGATAAGCTTACAAGGGTAATTTAGAATTCACGTTCATCAACTAAGGATTAGTTGAATCGACTTTCAATAATTCATAAATAAAAGAGTTATGAATTAACATATGCTTTAGAAGTAAACTTAAAGCATTTAAAATAATAAACTAGATCTTACTTGAACAATAAGTTAAGATCATTTTAATTAAATAAACAATTGTCTAATACAGAAATAGAAATGACATTCTCAACAATGAATATATGAAACTCAAAGAAATTGCATAGAATTAACGAGTTTAGGGTTTAGAAGACTTGCCTCAAGCGCAAGCTACTTAATTCAATTCACGTACTTTAATACTTCCTATACACATTCAATTATAATAATCTAAATCAGTTAACACATAACTAATTCTCATAAGTGGTTAACCCTCATGGTTAACTCACTCTAATTAAATAAACAATAATAATTAACTATCACATAGTTAATCACATCACACATAAACTCACATAATTAAATTAATTATGTATTTAACTAAATTATAATTAAACAATTATAATTCAAACACTTAATCAAATTATAATTACTTAAATTATAATTACCTTTTAAATTATAAACAATTTATAATTTATAATCAATTAAACTATATCATGCATTATAATTACACAATTAATAACAAATCATGAATTATCAATTTATAATCCTTAATTAAACATGCATTTATTAAATTATAATTACATAGATTATAATTTAAATTAATATCTAATTGATTAAAATAAATCAACTACTACTCATCATAATTTAACAAAATTATACTTTGAATTTAATTATAATTATTCAAATTATAATTGAGTAACTTATTTTATAATTAAACAATTATAATTTATAATTCTACATTAAGGTTTTCAAAACTTCCTTTTTTCTCAATTTATGAAATTATCAACTTCATGTTAACACATGTTATAGCAGCTAGATACATGCTCATTATCTTAGCAATAATGTAATGGAAACATAACAACACACTGCACACTTGACTAAAACTCACTGCCACTACATTGTGCACGGCGCAGCTGCGCAGCCACAGGCCTTGGCACCGGTGCAGCTGCGCAGGGTAAGGATCTGGGAAGGACAAGCGGCGCAGCTGCGCTGCTCCTGGCCTTACTGCCGGCGCAGCTGGGAAGCAACTCGGCCAGACGCAGACAGCCACGCTACTCTGCTTCACCGATTAACCCATACAAGCCAACAAATGGATATTTACAGTAACTTAAATATTGTAAATCATACCTATGCAATTATACATATATATAACATGCTTCCACAACACAAAACCATTTAAACAATGATAATCACAAGTTTTATAAATCCAATTTGGCCATTTTCATGAAAACTCATATTTTCTCAAAAATAATCTACTGTAACTATTTTTCTCCATCAATTCAAACTTATATACATGCATTACATACTAAGTTGAAGATAGCACCAAGTAATTACTTAATAAGCATATTAACACATACCAATTGCATGAATTTCTCAACTAAATTTAACCAAACTCATGAAATTTCATATGAACTCATATAAATATAAATTCTTTGTTAAAATATATTTCTACAGTAATTTAATTTCTGAAAATCCTTTCATACAATTACTACCAATAACTCATGAACACAATCATATATATAAAATTCATGACTACAACTTTCATGAAAACTAAATTTTTGACAGAGAATAAAATATAAAGAATATGGAATTCTAACCTTTCTAGCTATGAGTGTAAAGAAAAGATTATTATGAGCTTGCGTTCTACCAATTCTTTCTCCTTTTTTTCTTCTCTGATATTCTCTGCTCTTTCTCTCCTTCTCTTTTCTTTGTTTAGACTTAGGATTATAACACTAACGTATATACAATATACATATAATAGAATAGATAACTCCCATATCATAATTATACATTAACTACTACTAATTACGTAAGTTACGAAATTCAAAAGCCAACTTGGCTTGTTTGGCTACAAGAAAATTAGAAACTAGTTTTACTAACTTAGGCATGGTTTAGGTAAATTAGGTTTAAGCTAGTGTAAGGGCCCTGTTTGGCAATAATTTTTAAAACAAAAGCAAGGGCCTTGTTTGGTAAAAATTATTTAAAAATTCTTTTCCTTTTATTTTAACAAATTATTTAACGCATACTTTAATGCCACATTTTAATTAATTAAATATTAAACACTAATTTAATCAATTAAAATCTAACATTAATAGATCACATAAAATTTGTCACATAATTATAATTACTCGCTAATTATAATTCATGTAACACTAACACAATAAATCATCTAATTTAATTCTCTCAATTAAATTAGAACTATAATATAAAATATACATCAATTAAATAAACATTACACATTCATTTAATTAATATATAACACTTAATTAAATCGCTTCCATAAATCACATAATTTATTTATTTAACTCAATAAATAAATCACATAAAATTTGCCACATAATTATAATTACTTGCTAATTATAATTCATGTAACACTTCATCACATAATTCATCTAATTCAATTATCTCAATTAAATTAGAACTGTAATATAACATTAATATTAATTAAATAAATATTACACATTCATTTAATTAGTATATAACACTTAATTAAATCACTCCATAAATCACATAATTTATTTATTTAACTCAATAAATAAATCACATAAAATATTTATTTATCTCAATAAATATTAAAATTAATTATAAAATCTCAATCGTTACAATCTTCCCTCCTTAAAAGGATTTTGTCCCCAGAATCACAAAAAAAAATAAAAATAAATCTCGTCTATTACATTCTTCCCTCCTTAAAAGGATTCTGTCCCCAGAATCAGTATATAAGGGGTTACATAACTAAGCAAATAAATGCGGATAAGACTTCATCATAACATCTTCGAGTTCCCACGTAGCTTCTTCAGCACTGTGGTTCCTCCAGATTACCTTAACAGAAGGTATCACTTTATTCCTAAGTACTTGTTCTTTTCTATCAATTATTTGAACAGGCACTTCTTCATATGTTAAGTCTTTATCAAACTGTAAAGGTTTATATTCTATTATATGTTTATAATCGTGCTTGTAAGGTCTTAACACAGAAATATGGAAGACATTATGTATATTCTCGAGCTCCGGAGGTAATGCAATCTCGTAAGCAACCTCGCCCACCTTTCGTATTACCTCAAAAGGTCCAATGAATCGGGGACTCAGCTTCCCCTTCTTACCGAATCGAATTTTCCCCTTCCAGGGAGATACCTTCAGAAAAACAAAACTTCCTGGTAAGAATTCTCGGTTCTGTCGATGTAAATCGGCATACTTCTTCTGTCTGTCTTGAGCAGCAACTAATCTCGTTCTGATCAGCTTTACAATTTCGGCGGTTTGTTATACCAATTCTGGTCCCAACAATTAACATTCACCGATTTCATCCCAGCACAAAGGTGTTCTGCATTTTCTGCCATATAACGCTTCGTAAGGCGGCATGCCTATACTCGCATGGTGACTATTTTTGTACGCGAACTCTACCAATGGTAGATGATCCTCCCAGCTTCCTTTGAAGTCCATCACATAAGCTCTCAGCATATCCTCAAGCATTTGAATCGTTCTTTCGCTTTGGCCATCGGACTGAGGATGATACGTTGTACTCATTCGCAATTGTGTTCCCATACATTCTTCCAATCGCTTTCAGAAATTAGACGTGAAACGTGGATCTCTGTCGGACACAATCGACACCGGAACACCATGTCGAGAAATAATTTCCTTCACGTAGAGCTTCGCTAGTTTATCCAGGTTGTACTTGACCCTGATAGGCAGAAAGTGGGCTGACTTTGTCAGTTGATCCACTATAACCCATATCTCATCATATCCCTTCTGAGTCGTTGGAAGTCCTACCACAAAATCCATCGTGATGTGCTCCCACTTCCACTCTGGAATTTCTAACGGTTGCAGCAAACCACTTGGTCTGTGGTGTTCTGCTTTGACTTTCTGACACGTTAAGAATTTCGCAACGCATTCAGCCACGTCCCTCTACATATTCGGCCACCAAAAATGATGCCTGAGATCCTGGTACATCTTTGTACTCCCAGGGTGAATAGAATATCTAGAACTATGAGCTTCGCTCAAAATCTCCTCTTTGACCTCTGGTACTGGCGGTACCCAGATTCTACCTTCAAATCGTAACAGTCCTTCATTATCGACCTTGAACTTGAACTCTTCGCCATCAGTTAAGCTCGTCCGAATCTTTTCACATTCTTTATCATGAAGTTGTGCTTCTTTCACTTTGTCTATTAAAATAGAACCAGTGGTTACTTGAAACAACATCTCATCCGATTCCTTCGAAAACTTCACTTCCAACTCCAATCTAGCCATTTGTTCTATTAACCGATCCTGATCAGTTAACACGTTCAGCTTCTCCCGACCTTTTTTGCTCAAAGCGTCGGCGACAACGTTAGCTTTACTCGGATGGTAAAGTATCTCGCAATCATAGTCTTTAATCAGTTCCAACCATCTTCTTTGGCGCATGTTCAAATCCTCCTGGGTAAATATATACTTCAGACTCTTGTGATCTGTGTATATTTCACACTTCTCTCCATATAAGTAGTGCCTCCAAATCTTTAGGGCAAACACTACGACCGCCAATTCTAGATCATGGGTCGGATACCCCTTCTCGTAATCCTTCAGCTGACGTGACGCATAGGCAATGACTTTGCCGCTCTGCATCAACACACAGCCTAATCCTTTACGTGAGGCATCGCTATATACTACGACATTTCCCGAACTATCCGGTAAAGACAATACAGGCGCAGTACTCAACCTCTTCTTCAGCTCTTGAAAACTGTCCTCACACTTCTCTGTCCAAACAAACTTAACTGTTTTACGAGTCAAATTCGTCAATGGAGTTGCGATTCTAGAAAAGTCTTGAATAAATCTTCGGTAATAACCAGCCAATCCTAAGAAACTTCTCACTTCAGACGGCGTCTTCGGCTGTTCCCAACTAATTACGGCCTCAACTTTCGACGGATCTACCAAAATACCATCTTTGTCGATCACTGTGGCCAAGAAATTGCACACGTTCCAACCAGAATTCACATTTCGAGAATTTAGCGTAAAGCTTTTCTCGTCTCAGGGCTTCTAAGGTTAGTCGTAAGTGTTCAGCATGCTCCTCCTCGGTCTTAGAATAAACCAGGATGTCATCTATGAACACTACCACGAACTTGTCCAGAAATGGCTTAAACACCCTGTTTATTAAGTCCATAAATGCAGCTGGGGCATTCGTGAGACCAAATGACATCACCAAGAACTCGTAATGACCATACCGAGTTCTAAAAGCAGTTTTCGGTATATCTTCCTTCCTCACCTTCAACTGATGATACCCGTTTCTCAAATCAATTTTCGAGAAGTATTTCGCACCCTTCAGTTGATCAAACAAGTCATCGATCCTAGGTAAAGGATACCTATTCTTGATCGTAACTTTATTCAACTCTCTATAATCAATGCAAAGACGCATCGACCCATCCTTCTTCTTCACGAATAAGACAGGCGCTCCCCACGGCGAAACGCTCGGTTGAATATACTTCTTGTCTAGCAGTTCTTGCAGTTGAACCATCAGTTCCTTCATCTCGACTGGAGCCATTCGGGACGGAGCTTTCGAAATCGGAGCAGTTTCCGACGCTAGATCGATCACGAACTCTATCTCCTTATCTGGCGGAAGTCCTGGCAAATCGCTTGGAAAAACGTCCACAAACTCCTTAACTACCGACATCTCCTCCACCTTCGGGTTTTTCTTACTCGAATTTACTATGTAGGCTAGATATCCTACACAGCCTTGCGTCAGAAGTTTCTTGGCTTGCATAACCGTCAGACAACTCGCTTGCCTAGGCGATTTGCTACCATAGAACACCAACTTCGACGGAGTCGTAAGGTTTACCGACTTCTTCTTACAGTCGATTACCGCCCCATGGTTAAACAACCAATCCATACCTAGTATGACGTCGAATTCCCTAAGTTTTATCGGAAATCAAATCTACTCTAAGCTCTTGACCCTTAATGTCCAATCTACAGTTCTTATAAATGCTCCTAACAGGAATAACCTCCCTATTCGCAATTGTAACGATTGAGATTTTATATTTAATTTTAAATATTTATTGAATTAAATAAATATTTATGTGAATTATTTATTGAGTAAATAAATAGATTAAGTAATTTATAGTAATGATTTAATTGAGTGTTACATATTAATTTAATGAATGTTATTTAATTGATATGTATATATATTAATGTTATATTATAGTTCTAATTTAATTGAGATAATTGAATTAGATGAATTATGTGATGAAGTATTACATGAATTATAATTAGCGAGTAATTATAATTATGTGGCAAATTTTATGTGATTAATGGATGTTAGATTTTAATTGATTAAATTAGATGATTAATATTTAATTGATTAAAATATGACATTAAAGTATGTGTCAAAATAATTTATTAAAATAAAAGGAAAAGAATTTTTAAATGATTTTTACCAAACAAGGCCCTTGTATTTGTTTTAAACCTATTTCTACCAAACAGGGCCCTAACTATCAAAAAGCTATTTTTAAATAAACTGTTTACCAAATATGGCCTTAGCATTAATAATCAATTTTTAAAAATAACATTGTTTTGCCAAACAAGGCATTGTGATTTTTGAATTTTGTAACTTATATAATAAATGTATTTATTATATATATTAAGTAATTAGCAGTTACATATATATCATTAGTATACGTATATTATATCAGTTATAATATATCTATACTACGTTAGATTAGAAGTTAGTTTGTAAAGCTAAGAACAAAAAGAGAAAAGAAGAGCAATGAAGTTAGAGAAGAGAAGGAAGAAGAAACTTGTGAATGCTAGAATTAGTCATTGTATTCTTCTCCAATCATCAAAAAGGTAATTAATATCTTATAGTTTTAAAGAATTGTGATCAGTTGTTCTTCATTGTTTTGAGTTTCTGTAAATTTAGTTTCTGTGAATTTCATGAAATTATGTAATCAGAAATTTTATATATATGTATTGTATCCATGTGTTTATTGTGGTAATTGTATGACATAAGAGGATTTTCAAAAATCAAATTACTGTATAAATATATTTTTAACAGAAAATTCATGTTTATATGAGTTCATATGGAATTTCATGAGTGTGGTTAATGTTAATTGAGAAATTCATGCAATTGGTATGTGTTAATATGCTTATTAAGTAATTTCTGGATGCTATCTTCAACTTCGTATGTAATGCATGTATATAAGTTCGAATTGATGGAGAAAAATAGTTACAGTGAATTATTTTATGAAAAATATGAGTTTTCATGAAAATGGCCAAATTAGATTTTAAAATTTGTGATTATCATTGTTCAGATGGTTTTGTGTTTTAGAAGCATGTTATATATATGTATTATTGCATAGGTATGATTTACAATGTTTAAGTTACTGTGAATTGCCGATTGTTGGCGTGTATGGGTTAATCAGTGAAGCAGGGTGTCGTTGCTGTCTGCCTCTGTCCGTGTTCCTGCGCAGCTACGCCGGTAACACAGCCAGAAGCAGCGCAGCTGCGCCGGCTGCCTTTCCCAGAATCCTTCCCTGCGCAGCTGCGCCGGTTATAGGGCAGCTGGCTGCGCAGCTGCGCCGGGCACAGTGCTTAGGCAGTGAAGGTTAGCTAATTGTGCAGTGTTGATTTTGAACCTAGTTTAATTATGCTATGATAGTGAGCATGTATCTAGTTGCTACAACATGATGTTAACATAAATTTGACAAATTTATATTTAGAAAAGAAAAGAGGTTTGAAAACCTTAACGTATGATTTGAATTATTATTTAAATGTGATATATGATTATAATTTAAATAATTATAATCAAAAGTAAATGTTTATTTTAAATTATAATGAATAAAGGTTAATTTATTAGATGTTAATTTAAATTATAATTTATGTAATTATAATTTAATAAATGCATGTTTAATTATGGATTTTAAATTGATAATTACATAATTAATTATAAATGTATAAATGTAGTTTAATTGATTTTAAATTATAATTATTTATAATTTAAATGCTAATTATAATTTGATTAAGTGTTTGAATTATAATTGTTGAATTATAATTTAGTTAAATACATAATTAAGTTAATTATGTGAGTATATGTGTGATGTGATTAACTATGTGATAGTTAATTATTATTGTTTATTTAATTAGAGTAAGTTAACCATGAGGGTTAACCACTTATGTGAATTAGTTATTTGTTAACTGATTTAGATTATTATAATTGAATGTGTATATGAAGTATTAAAGTACGTGAATTGAATTAAGTAGCTTGCGCTTGAGGCAAGTCTTCTAAACCCTAAACTCGTTAATTTTATGCAAGTTTTCTAAACCCTAATCTTGTATAATTTCTTGAGTTCATATATTCTTGTTAGGAATGTCCTTTTTTATTTTTGTATTGGACAATTGTTTATTTAATTGAAATGATCTTAACTTATTGTTCAAGTAAGATCCAGTTATTATTTTAAATGCTTTAAGTTGATTCTAAAGCATATGTTAATTCATAATTTTTTTATTTATGAATTATTGGAAGTCGATTCAACTAATCCTTAGTTGATGAACGTGAATTCTAAATTACCCTTGTAAGCTTATCCAAACCAAACTTTCTTTGGTGCGGACTTGAATTCAAATTACTGAGTTGAACAACCCTCTTTACTAGGGGAGGTTACTACGCATAGCGTTAAGATGTTTGTGCATAATACATGGTACAAAGGGCTGATCCCCCTAAGTACGAGTTAAGGTCCATAGTCTTATTGACTGTTAAAGGTTTAAATAGAAATATTTATAACCTAGGATAAGAGTTCAAAGGTCTTATGACCCTCAGATAAATTCTATATTCGAATTTTAATGTTGATAGAGAATTATTATTCAATTTTTTATTATTGAAGCAAGCTAAGTTATTCAGATTCTTTTAAATATATCCTTTCATGTCTATGTTATTGTTAAACTCTAGTGAGCTGTGGTTTGCTCACTCTTGCATTAAATAACAATTTCAGTTAAGGTTGATAACGTTGATGCTCCGTCTACAAGTAAGGGCAAGGAAAAGCAAAGCAAGTGAAGACTTGTTTTTATTATATTGAGAATGATTGTAATAAGACTTGAATGTTATGTATTTGTTTTCGCACTTTATTATATTCATATCAGGGTTAGAGTAAACCGAAATTATCTTGAAAAGGTTGTAACCCTTGTTTTAAGGGAGATTTATCTATTCTAATTTAAGTTGTAGTTTATTTTACATTATTCATTGGGTAGATGTATGTTATATTAAAAAGTGAACACCAAATCATGTGGAAACAAAGTACCCGGATTTGGGGGTGTCACATCAATCTCTATGTTCAAAGGGTAAATTAACTCCTCTATAGGTAAGTCTAAGGTTCTAGCAAAATCATCAGATATGAATGAGCAAGTAGCACCCGAATCAAATAATACATATGCATTTATACTATTGACCGGAATAATACCTGACACCACATCTTTTGATTGCACAGCATCCTGCACCGTCATATTGAATGTCCGTGCAGTGGGTCGAACAGCTTGCAATGGTGCAGCGATAGTACCGGTACTGCCGCTTCCATTCCCTCCGCTCCCTATTGACCCTGCCGTCAGTTTCTTCGGGCAGTTGCGAGCCATGTGATCTTTGGATCCACATGTAAAGCAAGCTCCCTTCTTCGGTTTTGGGCAATTAGGTGCGATGTGGCCTTCCTAACCACAGTTGAAGCACACCCGCTTCCCCTTCATGCACACGCCTGTGTGATTCTTACCGCATGTAGCACATGCTTCGAACTTCCTCTTCTGCTGGCTTCCTTGCTGACTTCCAGCAGAGGTATTATCAAACCACTTCCTCTTCTGGTTCACAGTGTTACTACCCCCAGACTTGGTTTCTACCTCATTCTTCTTCTTCTTATCTTGGTTGAACTTCGTCACCGCTTCGCTTCCTCCCTCAGCAAGTATGGCCTTCTCCAACACCGCTGCAAAGGTATTAAGCTGGAACATGGAAACCTTGTTGTAGAGCCAGGGCTTTAGTCCCCGCTCAAACCTTCTTGCTTTCCTAGCGTCAGTGCTGACCTGGCATGCAGCAAACCTGGCCAACTCGTTAAACTTAGCGGCATACTCAGACACCGTCATCCCTCCTTGCTTAAGTTCTAGGAACTGGACCTCCATCTGGTCCTGCGAACTCACTGGAAAATACATCTCGTAGAACATTTCCTTGAAACGTTCCCACGTGATGACTCCCTCTCCCTCTCGAGTCTTGTTAGCCTGCCACCAAAATCTAGCATCCGACTTCAACATGAAAGCCGCGAACATTGTCTTTTGGTCTTCTCCTACCCTAGCCACGTCAAATACCTTCTCCATTTCCATAACCCATGTCTGATCTTCGAAAGGGTTAGTCGATCCTTTAAACTCAAGCGGTCCTACTGCCTTGAATTCCTTGAAAGTAGTACCCTGCGCCTGCGGCTGATTCGCAAGAGCTCCTGTCAACAGATTCACCAACTGCTGAACCGAATTGGGATTCGTTCCCTCGTTATTGTTGTTGTTCGTTGAACCCTCGGGATTTTGACGTGTTACTCTTCTTCTGTGAGGCATTTTTTGTTAAGAAAATATTATTATTAGATATTCAATTATTAAGTACTCCAGTTCATACTTGAACGTTCTAGACAATTCAGTTCACATAGAACACCAAGCACGTCAATAAACTTCTTTTATTCATTAGTCGTAGTTTAAAAACATCAATCAGATAGTATTTCTGCCATTTACATCATCCTTCCTGAACTGGAAAAGTTGCAGGATTATATTATTAACTCATCCCATTCTTATCTCAAATTATGGAATTTACATTATTTAATACAAAAAGCAATACATAAATAAAAGCTCTACTACTACTGCTACTGCTACTACTACTATTACTGCTACTGCTGCTACTGCCTAGGCATATTAATACGTCGCACAGCCTCTCTACGTTCCTCTTCCATTACCCAAAATACCGTTCTTCGGTCCACCACATACCACGGTAAATCTTGGAACTGAGCTGGGTAGTAGAAAATACGGTCCTGAGCTCTCTCTATCGCTGTATGAAAAGCATATTTTGTTTCCCTCAGCTTGGCTCTCTTGGCTTCAACTTCACCTTTAGCTCGATCGACTCGTTGATTAGCCCTCAAGCTTAACTCTTCAGCTCTGGCACGCTTCCTCGACTCCTCCTAGATGTCTTACTTCAGCTTTGCCAATTCAAAACGAGCAGCATCTCTTTCGACCTCCATATGTATCAGGTTCCACTGTGCATCTCCTAGTGCACTATCCATCTCTTCGATAGTCTCATCACGCTGCTGAATAGTCTCCTCGAGATCTCCTATTCATCCATGAAGTTCCACATTGCTATCGTAGACTGCCTCGTACATCTTAGCACTAGTAGAGTGAGGTGGGAATTCCTCTTCGGGATCCTCTTCCTCCTCTTCCTCCTCTTCAGACTCATCCTCGTCCTCATCCTCTGGAATAGGTGTCAGCTCACGCTCCCGACCAGCTACGGTGATCACTGGAGATGGCTCTCTCCTAACCAGCTGCTCCCAGACAACATGTATGTCACGGGGTTCTTCCTCTCTAGGCACCTGAGGTACATCCTCTCTAGCCTGACTAGGTTCTCCAACGTTCGACATCCTGACAAAAGAATTTTAAAGTTCATTATTACGTGATAACGAATCGTCACTCTTCGAATACTAAAGTGTAAACACATAGGCACATAAGGTAGTTTATTATCTTTACCTAGCATCACTATCTTTTCGATCTTACCATAAGACTACTACCTAAGGTTTTTCCCCACCTAAGGTTTCATAACCTACAGCTTTGATACCAACCTGCGACACCCCCAAATCCGGGTACTTCGTTTCCACATAATTTGGTGTTCACTTTCTAATATAACATACATTTACCCAATGAATAATGTAAAATAAACTACAACTTAAATTAGAATAGATAAATCTCCCTTAAAACAAGGGTTACAACCTTTTCAAGATAATCCCGGTTTACTCTAACCCTGACATGAATATAATAAAGTGCGAAAACAAAAACATAACATTCAAGTCTTATTACAATCATTCTCAATATAATAAAAACAAGTCTTCACTTGCTTTACTTTTCCTTGCCCTTACTTGTAGACGGAGCATCAGCGTTATCAACCTTAACTAAAATTGTTATTTAATGCAAGAGTGAGCAAACCACAGCTCACTGGAGTTTAACAATAACATAGACATGAAAGGATATATTTAAAAGAATCTGAACAACTTAGCTTGCTTCAATAATAAAGAATTGAATAATAATTCTCTATCAACATTAAAATTTGAATATAGAATTTATCTGAGGGTCATAAGACCTTTGAACTCTTATCCTAGGTTATAAATATTTCTATTTAAACCTTTAACAGTCAATAAGACTATGGGCCTTAACTCGTACTTAGGGGGATCAGCCCTTTGTACCATGTATTGTGCACAAACATCTTAACGCTATGCGTAGTAACCTCCCCTAGTAAATAGGGTTGTTCAACTCAGTAATTTAAATTCGAGTCCGTTCCAAAGAAAGTTTGGTTTGGATAAGCTTACAAGGGTAATTTAGAATTCACGTTCATCAACTAAGGATTAGTTGAATCGACTTTCAATAATTCATAAATAAAAGAGTTATGAATTAACATATGCTTTAGAAGTAAATTTAAAGCATTTAAAATAATAAACTAGATCTTACTTGAACAATAAGTTAAGATCATTTTAATTAAATAAACAATTGTCCAATACAGAAATGGAAAGGACATTCTCAACAATGAATATATGAACTCAAAGAAATTGCATAGAATTAACGAGTTTAGGGTTTAGAAGACTTGCCTCAAGCGCAAGCTACTTAATTCAATTCACGTACTTTAATACTTCCTATACACATTCAATTATAATAATCTAAATCAGTTAACACATAACTAATTCTCATAAGTGGTTAACCCTCATGGTTAACTCACTCTAATTAAATAAACAATAATAATTAACTATCACATAGTTAATCGCATCACACATATACTCACATAATTAAATTAATTATGTATTTAACTAAATTATAATTAAAAAATTATAATTCAAACACTTAATCAAATTATAATTACTTAAATTATAATTACCTTTTAAATTATAAATAATTTATAATTTATAATCAATTAAACTATATCATGCATTATAATTACACAATTAATAACAAATCATGAATTATAAATTTATAATCCATAATTAAACATGCATTTATTAAATTATAATTACATAGATTATAATTTAAATTAATATCTAATTGATTAAAATAAATCAACTACTACTCATCATAATTTAACAAAATTATACTTTGAATTTAATTATAATTATTCAAATTATAATTGAGTAACTTATTTTATAATTAAATAATTATAATTTATAATTCTACATTAAGGTTTTCAAAACTTCCTTTTTCTCAATTTATGAAATTATCAACTTTATGTTAACACATGTTATAGCAGCTAGATACATGCTCATTATCTTAGCAATAATGTAATGGAAACATAACAACACACTACACACTTGACTAAAACTCACTGCCACTGCACTGTGCACGGCGCAGCTGCGCAGCCACAGGCCTTGGCACCGGCGCAGCTGCGCTGCTCCTGGCCTTGCTGCCGGCGCAGCTGGGAAGCAACTCGGCCAGACGCAGATAGCCACGCTACTCTGCTTCACCGATTAACCCATACAAGCCAACAAATGGATATTTACAGTAACTTAAATATTGTAAATCATACCTATGCAATTATACATATATATAACATGCTTCCACAACACAAAACCATTTAAACAATGATAATCACAAGTTTTATAAATCCAATTTGGCCATTTTCATGAAAACTCATATTTTCTCAAAAATAATCTACTGTAACTATTTTTCTCCATCAATTCAAACTTATATACATGCATTACATACTAAGTTGAAGATAGCACCAAGTAATTACTTAGTAAGCATATTAACACATACCAATTGCATGAATTTCTCAACTAAATTTAACCAAACTCATGAAATTCCATATGAACTCATATAAATAAAAATTCTTTGTTAAAATATATTTCTACAGTAATTTGATTTCTGAAAATCCTTTCATACAATTACTACCAATAACACATGAACACAATCATATATATATAATTTATGACTACAACTTTCATGAAAACTAAATTTTTGACAGAGAATAAAATATAAAGAATATGGAATTCTAACCTTTCTAGCTATGAGTGTAAAGAAAAGATTATTATGAGCTTGCGTTCTACCAATTCTTTCTCCTTCTTTTCTTCTCTGATATTCTCTGCTCTTTCTCTCCTTCTTTTTTCTTTGTTTAGACTTAGGATTATAACACTAACGTATATACAATATACATATAATAGAATAGGTAACTCCCATATCATAATTAAACACTAACTACTACTAATTACGTAAGTTACAAAATTCAAAAGCCAACTTGGCTTGTTTGGCTACAAGAAAATTAGAGACTAGTTTTACTAACTTAGGCATGGTTTAGGTAAATTAGGTTTAAGCTAGTGTAAGGGCCCTGTTTGGCAATAATTTTTAAAACAAAAGCAAGGGCCTTGTTTGGTAAAATTATTTAAAAATTATTTTCCTTTTATTTTAACAAATTATTTAATGCATACTTTAATGCCACATTTTAATTAATTAAATATTAAACACTAATTTAATCAATTAAAATCTAACATCAATAGATCACATAAAATTTGTCACATAATTATAATTACTCGCTAATTATAATTCATGTAACACTAACACAATAAATCATCTAATTTAATTCTCTCAATTAAATTAGAACTATAATATAAAATATGCATCAATTAAATAAACATTACACATTTATTTAATTAATATTTAACACTTAATTAAATCGTTTCCATAAATCACATAATTTATTTATTTAACTCAATAAATAAATCACATAAAATTTGCCACATAATTATAATTACTCGCTAATTATAATTCATGTAACACTTCATCACATAATTCATCTAATTCAATTATCTCAATTAAATTAGAACTATAATATAACATTAATATTAATTAAATAAATATTACACATTCATTTAATTAGTATATAACACTTAATTAAATCACACCATAAATCACATAATTTATTTATTTAACTCAATAAATAAATCATATAAAATATTTATTTATCTCAATAAATATTAAAATTAATTATAAAATCTCAATCGTTACATCACACAAGACTTCATTTAAAGAGACTTTCTTATTATTTCATTGGTTCTCTAAAATTGTCAAAGAAAGAGGTGATTAAGAGTCTTATTACTTCGTTCTAATTTAATTAGCATCAAAAGGAAAAATCCCATAACTATCTCGTTAAAAACGATACGTAAATCTCACACAAGTCTTGATTTAGGGAGACCTTCTTATTATTTCATTGGTTTTCTCAAACTGTTAAGGAAAGAGGAGATTATAAGTCCTATGACTTTGTTCTAGTTTGATTAGTTGCAGAAGGAGCAATCCTATCACTAGTACCTTCAAAACGATCCGTACGTCTTGCCTGCACAAGTCTTCATTTAGGAGACCTTCTTATTGTTTCATTAGTTCTCACAAATTGTCAAAATATAAGTGATTATGAATTCTATTACTTCGTTCTAGTTGAGATTAGCATCAAAAGGAGCAATCCCATCACTATCGCATCCAAAACGATGCGTAGATTTCACACAAGTCTTAATTTTTGGGAGGCTTTCATATTGTTTCATTGGTTATTTCAAATTTACAAAGAAAGAGGTGATTTAGAGTTGTATTACTTCATTTTAGTTTGATTATCGTCAAAAGGAGAAACACATGACTATCACGTTCAAAACCATGCGTACATCTCACACAAGTCTTTATTTAGGGAGACCTTCTAATTGTTTTATTGGTTCTCTAAAATTGTCAAAGAAATAGGTGATTAGGAGTCCTATAACATCGTTCTAGTTTGATTAGCATCAAAAGTAGCAAGCCCATGACAATCGCGTTCAAAACGATGCATACATCTCACACAATTCTTCATTTCAAAAGACTTTCTTATTTTTTCATTGTTTCTCTAAAATTGTCAAAAAAAGGTGATTAGGAGTCCTATTACTTCGTTCTAATTTGATTAGCATCAAAAGGAGCAATCCCATGACTATCGCGTTAAAAAATGATACATGCATCTCACACAAGTCTTGATTTAGGGATACCTTCTTATTGTTTCATTGATGTTCCCAAATTGACAAAGAAAGAGGTGATTATGAGTCCTATGACTTCGTTCTAGTTTTATTAGCTCTAGAAAGAGCAATCCTATCACTACGACCTTCAAAACGATCCGTACATCTCACACAAGTCTTCATTTAGGGAGACCTTCTTATTGTTTCATTTGTTCTCTAAAATTATCAAAATATAGGTGATTATGAGTCCTATTACTTATTCTAGTTGAAATTAGCATCAAAATGAGCAATTCCATCACTATCTCATCCAAAACGAGGCGTAGATTTCACAAAAGTCTTCATTTAGGGAGACCTTCATATTGTTTCATTGGTTGTTTCAAATTTACAAAGAAAGAGGTGATTAAGAGTTGTATTACTTCGTTTAAGTTTGATTAGCGTCAAAAGGAGAAACCCATGACTATCGCGTTCAAAACCATAAGTACATCTCACACAAGTCTTCATTTAAGAAGACCTTCTTATTATTTCATTGGTTCTCTTAAATTGTCAAAGAAAGAGGTGATTAGGAGTCCTATAACTTCGTTCTAGTTTGATTAGCATCAAAAGTAGCAATCCCATGACAATCACGTTCAAAACGATGCGTACATCTCACACAAGTATTCATTTAAAGAGACTTTCTTATTATTTCATTAGTTATCTTAAATTATCAAAGAAAGAGGTGATTAGGAGTCCTATTACTTCGTTCAAATTTGATTAGCATCAAAAGGAGCAATTCCTGACTATCGCGTTAAAAACGATACGTAGATCTTACACATGTCTTGATTTAGGGAGACCTTTTTAATGTTTCATTGGTTTTCTCAAAATTGTTAAAGTAAGAGGTGATTATTAGTCCTATGACTTCGTTCTAATTTGATTAGCTCCAGAAGGAGCAAAACTATCACTAGTACCTTCAAAATGATCTGTACATCTCACACAAGTCTTCATTTAGGGAAACCTTCTTATTATTTCATTTATTCTCTCAAATTGTCAAATTGTTTCATTTGTTCTATCAAATTGTCAAAAGAAGCAATCCCATGACTATTGAGTTCAAAACGATACGTACATCTCACACAAGTCTTCATTTAAAGAGACTTTCTTATTATTTCATTGGTTCTCTAAAATTGTCAAAGAAAGAGGTGATTAGGAGTCCTATTATTTCGTTCTGATTTTATTAGCATCAAAAGGAGCAATCCATGACTATCGCGTTAAAAAAGATATGTAGATCTCACACAAGTCTTGATTTGGGGAGACCTTCTTATTGTTTCATTGGTAGTCTTGATTTGGGGAGACCTTCTTATTGTTTCATTGGTTTTCTCAAATTGTCAAAGAAAGAGGTGATTATGAGTCCTATGACTTCGTTCTAGTTTGATTAGCTGCAGAAGGAGCAATCCTATCACTAGTACCTTCAAAACGATCCGTACGTCTTGCTTGCACAAGTCTTCATTTAGGAGACCTTCTTATTGTTTCATTAGTTCTCTCAAATTGTCAAAATATAGGTGATTATGAGTCCTATTACTTTTTCTAGTTGGGATTAGCAACAAAAGGAGCAATCCCATCACTATCGCGTCCAAAACGATGCGTAGATTTCACACAAGTTTTAATTTTTGGGAGGCTTTCATATTATTTCATTGGTTGTTTCAAATTTACACAGAAAGAGGTGATTAAGAGTTGTATTACTTCATTTTAGTTTGATTATCGTCAAAATGAGAAACACATGACTATCGCGTTCAAAACCATGCGTACATCTCACACAAGTCCTTATTTAGGGAGACCTTCTAATTGTTTTATTGGTTCTCTAAAATTGTCAAAGAAATAGGTGATTAAGAGTCCTATAACATCATTCTAGTTTGATTAGCATCAAAAGTAGCAATTTCATGACAATCGCGTTCAAAACGATGCATACATCTCACACAATTCTTCATTTAAAAAAACTTTCTTATTATTTCATTGTTTCTCTAAAATTGTCAAAGAAAGAGGTGATTAGGAGTCCTATTACTTCGTTCTAATTTGATTAGCATCAAAAGGAGCAATCCTATGATTATCGCGTTAAAAACGACACATGCATCTCACACAAGTCTTGATTTAAGGATACCTTCTTATTGTTTAATTAATTTTCTCAAATTAACAAAGAAAGAGGTGATTATGTGTCCTATGACTTCGTTCTAGTTTTATTAGCTCTAGAAAGAGCAATCCTATCACTAGTACCTTCAAAACGATCCGTACATCTCACACAAGTCTTCATTTAGGGAGACTTTGTTATTGTTTCATTTGTTCTCTCAAATTGTCAAAATATAGGTGATTATGAGTCCTATTAATTCATTCTAGTTGAAATTAGCATCAAAATGAGCAATCCCATCACTATCTCATCCAAAATGATGCGTAGATTTCACACAAGTCTTCATTTAGGGAGACCTTCATATTATTTCATTAGTTGTTTCAAATTTACAAAGAAAGAGGTGATTAAGAGTTGTATTACTTCGTTTAAGTTTGATTAGCGTCAAAAGGAGAAACCCATGACTATCGCGTTCAAAACCATGAGTACATCTCACACAAGTCTTCATTTAAGAAGACCTTCTTATTGTTTCATTGGTTCTCTTAAATTGTCAAAGAAAGAGGTGATTAGGAGTCCTATAACTTCGTTCTAGTTTGATTACCATCAAAAGTAGCAATCCCATGACAATCACGTTCAAAACGATGCGTACATCTCACACAAGTATTCATTTAAAGAGACTTTCTTATTATTTCATTGGTTATCTTAAATTATCAAAGAAAGAGGTGATTAGGAGTCCTATTACTTCGTTCTAATTTGATTAGCATCAAAAGGAGCAATTCCTGACTATCGCGTTAAAAACGATACGTAGATCTTACATATGTCTTGATTTAGGGAGACCTTTTTAATGTTTCATTGGTTTTCTCAAAACTGTTAAAGTAAGAGGTGATTATTAGTCCTATGACTTCGTTCTAGTTTGATTAGCTCCAGAAGGAGCAATCCTATCACTAGTACCTTCAAAATGATCTGTACATCTCACACAAGTCTTCATTTAGGGAAACCTTCTTATTATTTCATTTGTTCTCTCAAATTGTCAAATTGTTTCATTTGTTCTATCAAATTGTCAAAAGAAGCAATCCCATGACTATTGCGTTCAAAACGATACGTACATGTCACACAAGTCTTCATTTAAAGAGACTTTTTTATTATTTCATTGGTTCTCTAAAATTGTCAAAGAAAAAGGTGATTAGGAATCCTATTATTTCGTTCTAATTTGATTAGCATCAAAAGGAGCAATCCATGACTATCGCGTTAAAAATGATATGTAGATTTCACACAAGTTTTGATTTAGGGAGAACTTCTTATTGTTTCATTGGTTTTCTCAAATTATCAAAGAAAGAGGTGATTATTAGTCCTATGACTTCTATCTAGTTTGATTAGCTGCAGAAGGAGCAATCCTATCACTAGTACCTTCAAAACTATCCGTACGTCTTGCTTGCACAAGTCTTCATTTAGGAGACCTTCTTATTGTTTCATTAGTTCTCTCAAATTGTCAAAATATAGGTGATTATGAGTCCTATTACTTCGTTCTAGTTGGGATTAGCAACAAAAGGAGCAATCCCATCACTATCGCGTCCAAAACGATGCGTAGATTTCACACAAGTTTTAATTTTTGGGAGGCTTTCATATTGTTTCATTGGTTGTTTCAAATTTACACAGAAAGAGGTGATTAAGAGTTGTATTACTTCATTTTAGTTTGATTATCGTCAAAAGGAGAAACACATGACTATCGCGTTCAAAACCATGCGTACATCTCACACAAGTCCTTATTTAGGGAGACCTTCTAATTGTTTTATTGGATCTCTAAAATTGTCAAAGAAATAGGTGATTAGGAGTCCTATAACATCGTTCTAGTTTGATTAGCATCAAAAGTAGCAATCCCATGACAATCGCATTCAAAACGATGCATACATCTCACACAATTCTTCATTTAAAAAGACTTTCTTAATATTTCATTGTTTCTCTAAAATTGTCAAAGAAAGAAGTGATTAGGAGTCCTATTACTTCGTTCTAATTTGATTACCATCAAAAGGAGCAATCCCATGACTATCGCATTAAAAACGATACATGCATCTCACACAAGTCTTGATTTAGGGATACCTTCTTATTGTTTCAATAATTTTCTCAAATTGACAAAGAAAGAGGTGATTATGAGCCCTATGACTTCGTTCTAGTTTTACTACCTCTAGAAAGAGCAATCCTATCACTAGTACCTTCAAAACGATCCGTACATCTCACACAAGTCTTCATTTAGGGAGACCTTCTTATTGTTTCATTTGTTCTCTCAAATTGTCAAAATATAGGTCATTATGAGTCCTACTTCATTCTAGTTGAAATTAGCATCAAAATGAGCAATCCCATCACTATCTCATCCAAAACGATGCGTAGATTTCACACAAGTCTTCATTTAGGGAGACCTTCATATTATTTCATTGGTTGTTTTAAATTTACAAAGAAAGAGGTGATTAAGAGTTGTATTACTTTGTTTAAGTTTGATTAGCGTCAAAAGGAGAAACCCATGACTATCGCGTTCAAAACCATGAGTACATCTCACACAAGTCTTCATTTAAGAAGACCTTCTTATTGTTTCATTGGTTCTCTTAAATTGTCAAAGAAAGAGGTGATTAGGAGTCCTATAACTTCGTTCTAGTTTGATTAGCATCAAAAGTAGCAATCCCATGACAATCACGTTCAAAATGATGCGTACATCTCACACAAGTATTCATTTAAAGAGACTTTCTTATTATTTCATTGGTTATCTTAAATTGTCAAAGAAAAAGGTGATTAGGAGTCCTATTACTTCGTTCCAATTTGATTAGCATCAAAAGGAGCAATTCCTGACTATCGCGTTAAAGACGATACGTAGATCTTACACATGTCTTGATTTAGGGAGACCTTCTTATTGTTTCATTGGTTTTCTTAAACTATTAAAGTAAGGGGTGATTATCAGTCCTATGACTTCATTCTAGTTTGATTAGCTCCAGAAGGAGCAAAACTATCACCAGTACCTTCAAAACGATCTGTACATCTCACACAAGTCTTCATTTAGGGAGACCTTCTTATTATTTCATTTGTTCTCTCAAATTGTCAAATTGTTTCATTTGTTCTCTCAAATTATCAAAAGAAGCAATCCCATTACTATGGCGTTCAAAACGATACGTACATCTCACACAAGTCTTCATTTAAAGAGACTTTCTTATTATTTCATTGGTTCTCTAAAATTGTCAAAGAAAGAGGTGATTAGGAGTCCTATTATTTCGTTCTAATTTGATTAGCATCAAAATGAGCAATCCATGACTATCGCGTTAAAAATAATATGTAGATCTCACACAAGTCTTGATTTAGGGAGACCTTCTTATTGTTTCATTGGTTTTCTCAAATTATCAAAGAAAGAGGTGATTATGAGTCCTATGACTTCGTTCTAGTTTGATTTGCTCCAGAAGGAGCAATTGTGACTAACGAGATTTTGTAATATAATTTGAATATTTGTTGAATTAAATAAATATTTTTTGATGATTTAATTATTGAATAAATTAATTAGTTGATGAAATTATGGTAGATTAATTTAATTATATGTGTTACATTGATTAAATTAATGTTGAGAATTTTATTGTGCAAAGTATGTATTTAATTGAGCTTATTTGATTAAATGAATTATTTAATAAGCATAATGTTATTCTAATTAATTTAATAATTAATTAGAGATTTAATGATTTGACATAATTAATAAATGAGAATTTTAATTATGTGACTGTGTTATTTAATGTGGAATTATTCTATTTTATTTAAATGATTTAAATAAGATATTTGATTAATTGCTTAATTAGGTGTGACATTATTTAACTATATGATAAGAATAAATTTAAATTAAATGGAAACGAGTTATTAAGGAACAACCAAACAAGCCCCTAAGGGGAGTTGGACCAGTTAACCATGATGGAGTAACTTACTCACTAACTTGTTAGTTGAATACAATACGTGATATTATATACATATATCATATATACATTAGTTCTATTTCATATTCTTATAAGAAGAAAAAGAAGAGAGAAACATAGAGAAGTTGCGAGAGATTGAGAGTTAATTGAGAGTGATTGAAGATTGAGAGAAGAAGAGTACTTGAATCATCATCACAATCTAGCAAGGTAATCTCCTCAGCCCAAACTTTAATTACATTCTTATATTTTTATGGAAAAACTATTCAAGTCCTCTGTGATTGAAGAAATTTATAATTGGTGGGTATATGATGATATATATGTTAGTATATGTATATTATATGGTTTATATCATGTATTCATATGTTAGAGTAACCAATTTCATATAGACATGCTATAATCAGAATTTTCCATTAACGACTATTTTGAGTTCTTTGTAAAATAATTATTTTGTGATCAATGCATGAATTGATGATTTATGTGTATATAAATGTTAAGATATAATCATAACATGTTTTCTACCATCTATATATGTTTTCAAACCAATAATTTCATGTAATTATGTTTTAATTGAGTTTTTCAAAAGTTACAGAGTATAAAAGTTGTATATATAGCCCTTATGGCCCTTACGAATAATTGTATGCCATGAATTGTTTGTTTAACTTAAATTTGTCAGTAAATTATGATAATACATGTTAAGACAAAGAAAACAAACTTTGAACGGACAGATTCGGAGTTATAACGAATCCGTGACATCAAATTTCGTGTTTTTCTTCAAAACCGTCAAGAACACCAAGAACAATGAAATTTCATGATTTGATTCAAGTAATTACATGATATAAAGTGTTAAAAGCATGTTAGAATCATTATATGATGTTTCTATAAAGTTTATAGTTCATAGAAATCACGGTACTAGTTTGATTTGCATTTAATTGGCCCAAAACTGTCAAAATCGCGAACTGTTGCTGAACCGCAAGGGCATGCCCACCCTAGCCGGCTTTATGCCCTCCCCAACGGGCCCCATGCAGATTTTACCCGCCCCAGAGGGGGTAGTGTAGAGAATTATTTTTTGACCTCCTATAGTAAAACAAGCATAACTTCTTTATAAGAACTCCGATTAAGGATATTCAGGATGATTCGAAAAGCTAACGAGTAGACCTACAATTTTTGTTCTTTAAGTTTTTTGATTTGGAGTCGTTAGAAGGGGTAAAAATGGCCATCTTTGTGACTGATGCGTATTCGGAGGCAATCGGAAGGGCGTCGAACATGCACGTACACAAGTGTAGTGCTCTCGACAATAAAAAATGTTGTTCTAAGTTATAAACATGAATATTATATGATTTGAAGTTCATGTTAATAAACTAAGTTATTGACATGTATAAGATATCGTGAAGGTTCAAGTTAACAAACTAAGTGCGAACTTGAATATTGTGATTATAAAACTTGATTATGATTGTTTGAAGGATTATACCTATATGATACGCATATTGTGAATTCATACTCATGTTATGTGGTTAGTTAATAAGTTAACACTATGAACCAAGTTGTAAGTTGACTTAAATAAAAAGTTCAACAGTTGAACATAGAAGTGATGAAACTAATCGACATCGTATGCATAATGTAATGTGTAGGACGTTGATGAATTGAATTGTAACTAGATGTGTAGCTTGCGTACGAGGCAAGTTTCTAAACCTTACTTTTACATTGAGCAAGTAATTTATTCCTAACTTATTGTTGTTAAGCAAGTTTTCTTATCTATACTCTTGAAGTTAAATAAGTGTTCTATTCCTTATTCTTATGTTAAGCAAGTTTCTAAAATCAAACTTTACCTTTATTGAGCAAGTTTTCTATTCTTGAAATATTATCATGATACAAGTTCTTATACTTGTTAGTCACGATGAGATTTCATATGAGATATTATATTACCTTAAAAAGCATGAATCCAGTTGTACAATACTTATTCGATTGTATACTCTTGAGAAGTTATTATTCAATTTGAATATCATTTATTGTTGAACCATGTAAGACTAGCGAATCCTTATTGATTCGACTAGTTCATAGTTGATAAATGTGACACCCCCAAATTCGGTATCTTAATTTCCACAGGACTTGGTGTTCACTGTTCCAATATCATACAACTATCTACCCATAAATAATGAAATTCATTTATTAGATAAATAAATCATCATCTTACATCATCTGAAATAATAATACATCATAAATCCCATGTTAAACTTAACCTTAAATCTCTATTGTGGAAACGTAAATAAATAAGGTTTAAGTCATCACACATAAATCTTGAACTTTAACATTCTTAACATCAACACAAGTCCTCAACACTTGTTAGCTTTTTCTTTGCCCTTGCTACTAGAAGGTACATCACTTCGTTCATTATTAGCTGCAATGTTATTATGCAAGAATGAGCACGAATGCCCGCAAGTATAAAAATATGACATAATAATAACATGCGAGTGAAAGAATTCTGAATAACAAAAAGCTCAACATTTGAATCAAGAATATTAATCAAGAGTCAAATTACTTCTCAACTTTTGAATCAAGAATATTAATCGAGAGTCAAATCACTTCTGAGGGTCATTAAGACCTTGAACCGAGTCTTAGGTTGTCAAGTATATTAACCTTTCCAACCTTTAACAGTCATAAGACTATAGACTTTACTTCTCGTACTTAGGGAGATCAGCCCTTCGTACTGATACTGTGCACATTATCTTAACGCTTAAAGCATCTTCATTAATCCCCTATATTAGGGTTGTTCATCTCAGTTTGACATCAGAATCAGTACCAAATAAAGTTGGTTTGGATAACTCAATAAATGATATTCAAATTGAATATTAATTTCTCAAGGTATACAATCGAATAAGTATTGTACACTTAAATGATACTTTTAAAAGAATCATGGCATCTCATGTGAAATTCTAAACTTGGATATTCAAGGGTAAGAATTTGCTCAACAATAGTAATTAAGCATAGCAATTGCTTAATTTAAAGAGTTTAGTTTAGGAAACTTGCCAAACAATAATAATAAGTTAGGGATATAAAACTTGCCTCGTGCGCAAGCTATAGTTATTACTCACTTCTTTAATTACTCTTACCTATCACACATTTACAATATCAATTAATCACAGGTTCGATATGATTATTGATTTAGAATTAGTGTTCTTTGAACTCATTATTAGGTTTTTCAAATAATGGTTTACGTTGATTAATTAACTTGTTAATTAATCACATAACTTAAGTTATTAACTTGTATTAAAAACTTATTACTTACATCACATGCCTTCATATTTATTAGACTTAAAATAATGTCTTCATATTTATATCACATTATTTAACCTTTAATAATAATAGTTTAAGTCACGTAATTAATTTATTAATTAATCAAATAACATATATTATTAAACTCATATTAACATTTTATCATATTTATACAACATGTGTTCATGTTCATTAGACTCAAAACACATTTCACAATTTTCCAACACTTAGCAATTTTTTTCAAAAGTTTCGGACAGGCGCGGCCGCGCGCCATTTTGCCTTGCAGCCGGCTCGGCCGTGCGGCTGTGGAATTTCAGAATCTGAAGTTCGCGAACGAACACAGATTTTCTCCCATTTTCTCCCACTTCACATCATTACACTGATTAATAACGTTACCCATGAAGTATAAACTTCATAAAAATATTATACAACACTTATATCATGTTCTTAACAATCATAATCACATAGTTACACAATCTAAACACTTTTAATTTCACTGTTCTTCAACATTTTGCAAACTTTAAAGAAAAATATAAAATTTCTCATTGCGGATTTGTTACTACACCGAATCCACTCATTTCAAATTTTATTTTCTTTGTTTTAACATATACAATCATATTCATGGATCAATTTAAATATAAACATATGATTCAATCATTAATTTAACCTATATGGGTTATTCACCCATATTGAATACTCTGTAATTTCATAAAACCCATTTATTAACAAAGTTATTTAGGTGTGATCAGTGTAAATCATGGATACATGATCTAACACATAATACTAACATCTACGGTCACATATATGATAACCTCATACTTTAATTTTCCAAAATGATTCTTAACAGAGAGTTTTTATAAAGACGTATAAAAACTCTGTAAATATTTGAAAAACCCAATTAAGGCCAAATTATATAAAATTAATCCTTTAAAACATGTTTATATGTTAGAAAAAACTGTTATGATCACATACCCATATAGATAAAGTCATATCATAACCCAATTTTGAAACTAGTTTTTCACAGAAAACTAAAATACGTAAATGAAGACTTTGGAAAAATATAACTTTTAAAAACTTAAAAAGGAAGATTACCCTTTATTAGTATGAAGATAATCACAGACAACACTTAAGATTTTCTCAAATCTCTTTCTTTCCCTCAATTTTTCTCTTTTCCTCTGATATTTTTCTCTCAACTTTTCCTTGTGAATTTCTAACTTTTCCTTTGATAATGAATTAGGATAACCCAATATACGTATATATAAATATTACCGTTGTATTTACAACAGACTAACTCCTCTTAAGGCCCTGTTTGCCTTCCTTCTTTTCCTCTTTTCTCTTTATTTTAATAA
Source organism: Panax stipuleanatus (assembly GCA_020205555.1). Taxonomy (NCBI): domain Eukaryota; kingdom Viridiplantae; phylum Streptophyta; class Magnoliopsida; order Apiales; family Araliaceae; genus Panax; species Panax stipuleanatus. The sequence goes on from CM035122.1 coordinate 52,278,623, forward strand.
CTAGTTTTTAATATAGTTAATATAACACTTTAATTAATTCAATTAATCTTATTTAAATTAAGTAAATAAAATAATATAATTCACATTTAAATCACATTGTCACATAATTAATATTTTTATTTATTAATTATGTCAATTCATTAATTCATTAATTAATTATTAAATTAACTAAAGTAACATATGCTTATTTAATTAATTCAATTAATCAAATAAACTCCATTAAATATATTCTTTGAACTATTAAATTACTACATATTAATTTAATTAATGTCACACATATAATTAAATTAATCTACCACAAATTCATGAATTAATTATTTAATTCAATAATTAAATCATTAAAAATATTTATTTATTTCAATAAATATTCAAATATCTTTACAAAATTCTCGTTCGTCACATATTTCCCCCCTTAAAAGGATTATGTCCTCAGAATCGCGGTTCGATTAATAATTTCGTCCCATCACATTCTCATAACCAAAATATTTATTTATTTCAATAAATATTCAAAACAACTTTGCAAAATTCTCAATATTTATTTATTTCAATAAATATTCAAAACAACTTTGCAAAACTCTCGTTTGTCACATCTTTCCCCCCTTAAAAGGATTCTGTCCCCAGAATCACGTTCACCTATTCAAGAAAATAAGTGTGGATAATTCTTCATCATATTCTCTTCGAGTTCCCACGCAGCTTCTTCAGCATTGTGGTTCCTCCAAATTACCTTAACAGAAGGTATTACTTTGTGCCTGAGAATTTGCTCTTTCTTGTTAACTATCTGAACAGGAACTTCTTCGTATGATAAATCTTTCTCAAATTGTAGGGGTTCATATTCTATCACATGTTTGTAATCGGGTTTATAACGTCGTAATACCGACACATGGAAAACATTGTGGACATGCTCCAGTGCCGGAGGTAAAGCTACCTCATAGGCTACTTCTCCAATTCTTCGGAGTACCTCAAAGGGTCCAATGAACCTCGGGCTCAATTTTCCCTTCTTACCAAATCTGATCTTTCCCTTTCAAGGAGAGACCTTCAAAAATACAAAACTACCCGATTCAAACTCTACATTCTTGCGGTGTGGATCGGCGTATTTCTTCTGCCTATCCTGAGCCGCTACTAATCTTGTCCGAATCACTTTTACTATTTCTGCCGTTTATTGGACTAACTTTGGTCCTAGCAATTGTCTTTCACTAAATTCATCCCAATACAGTGGAGTTCTGCACTTTCTACCGTACAGGGCTTCGTAAGGCGGCATACCAATACTAGCGTGGTAACTATTATTATAACCAAATTCTACAAGCGGCAAATGATCATCCCAATTGCCTTTAAAACCCATTATGCATGCTCTAAGCATATCCTCTAATGTTTGGATCGTTCTTTCACTTTGCCCGTCAGTCTGAGGGTGATAAGCGGTGCTCATCCTCAACTGTGTTCCCATGCATTCTTGCAGTTGCTTTCAGAAATTCGATGTGAAGCGCGGATCACGGTCAAAAATAATTGACACTGGCACCCCGTGCCTCGAAACAATCTCTTTTACATATAACTTCGCCAATTGTTCTAGGTTAAATCTGATTTTGATCGGAAGAAAGTGTGCGAATTTCGTTAATCGGTCGACAATAACCCATACTGCGTCATAGCCTTTCTGGGTCGTCGGAAGGCCAACAACAAAATCCATTGTAATATGTTCCCATTTCTATTCTGGGATTTCTAAAGGTTGTAACAAACCACTTAGTCTTTGGTGTTCTGCCTTGACCCTTTGGCAAGTCAGACACTTGGCAACACAATCGGCAACATTTTTCTTCATATTTGGCCACCAAAAGTGTTGTCGTAAATCCTAATACATCTTGGTACTTCCGGGGTGAATGGAATACCTCGAACTATGAGCCTCGCTCAGAATGTCCTCCTTGATTTCTGGTATTGGCGGTACCCAAACTCTACTTTCAAACCTCAACAATCCTTCACTGTCCACTTTAAATCTAAGTTCAGTCCCTTCAGATATCTTTTTCTTTACTTCCTCACATTCCTTATCTAGTATTTGAGCTTCCTTAATCTTATCCAACAAAGTTGTACCAGCTTGCATATGAAAGAGTTTCCCATCAATCTCCATTGGACATCCTACTTCCAATTCCAACTTTTCCATTGCTGAAATCAATTCTTCCTGTGCTGTCAGCATCATCAACTTCTCCCGACCCTTTGTGCTTAAGGCGTCGGCTACAACATTCGCTTTGCCTGGGTGGTATAAAATATCACAATCATAATCCTTTATTAATTCCAGCCACCTTCTTTGGCGCATATTCAAGTCTTTTTGTGTGAAAATATACTTCAGACTCTTATGGTCTGTATATATTTCACACATCTCCCTATAGAGATAGTGTCTCCAAATCTTTAAAGCAAATACCACCGCAGCTAATTCTAAATCGTGGGTTGGATATCCATTCTCATAATCTTTCAACTGTCGCGACGCATACGCAATGACTCTGCCGTTTTGCATAAGCACACAGCCTAGCCCTTTATGCGACGCATCACTATATACCACAAAATTTTCTGTGTCATCCGGAAGGGACAACACAGGTGTTGTACTTAACCTTCTCTTAAGTTCTGGAAAACTTTCCTCACACTTCTCGGTCTAAACGAATTTCACAACTTTCCTAGTCAAATTCGTTAATAGAGTGCCGATCTTGGAAAAATCCTTAATGAATCTTCTGTAATAACCGGCTAATCCAAGAAAACTTCTTAATTCCGACGGTGTTTTCGGCTGATCCCAATTCATCACTGCTTCGACTTTGGAGGGATCTACCGAAATTCCGTCCTTATCAATCACGTGTCCGAGAAATTGCACCCTTTCAATCCAGAATTCACACTTTGAGAATTTGGCATACAACTTCTCTCCTCTGAATACTTCTAACGTCAACTTCAAATGCTCAATATGTTCTTCCTTGGTCTTAGAATAGACCAATATATCATCAATAAAAACCACTACGAATTTGTCTAGAAATGGCTTGAACACTCCATTCATTAGGCCCATAAATGCTGCAGGCGCATTTGTTAGACCAAATGACATAACCAAAAATTCGTAGTGACCATATCGTGTCCTAAACGCTGTCTTCGGGAAATCTTTTGGCTTTACCTTCAACTGATGATAACCACTTCTCAGGTCTATCTTCGAGAAATATCTCGCTCCTTTTAATTGATCAAACAGATCATCAATCCTTGGCAACGGATACCTATTCTTAATGGTAACCTTGTTCAATTCTCTATAGTCGATGCAGAGTCGCATCGTTCCATCCTTCTTCTTAACAAATAATACCGGCGCTCCCCACGGTGATACGCTCGGTTGAATATATTTCTTGTCCAACGGCTCTTGTAGCTGTACCATCAATTCCTTCATTTCTATCGGAGCCATCCGGTACGGTGCTTTCGATATTGGAGCCGTTCCTGGCACCAAATCGATAACAAAATCTACTTCCCTGTCAGGCGGAAGTCCTGACAGATCATCTGGGAAAACATTCACGAAGTCTCTTACGACTGGTATTTCTTCTAACTTTGGATTCTCTTTACGACTATCGACTATGTAGGCTAAATACCCCACACAGCCCTATCTTAATAACTTCCTGGCCTGCATCATCGTCAGACAACTCGCTTGTCTAGGTGATTTGCTGCCATAAAACACAACCTTTGACGGAGTCATAAGGTTAATACATTTCTTCTGGCAATCAATTACTGCTCCATAATTGAATAACCAATCCATTCCCAGGATAACGTCAAATTCCCCAAGTTTAATCGGGATAAGATCTACATTCATAACGTTACCCTTAATATCCACTCTACAGTTCTTGTGTATATACTTAACAGGAATTACTTCCTTGTTCGCAATCTCTATATTCATAGGGATTTCTAATTCGTCTTTAAGCAATTCTAAATTCTTTGCAAAGTCATCGGATATAAATGAACAAGTAGCACCCGAATCAAATAAAACATAAGCATTGACTTTATTAATCGGAATGATACCTGACACCACATCACGAGACTGCACAGCGTCTTGTACGGTCATGTTAAATGTTCTTGCAGTTGGTCGGTTTGTCAAAGTCTGTCCGGTAATGGTAAGAGGATTTCCACTATTATTTCCCTTATATCCACCTGACCCTGCCCCTCCAGATGCCTTATTTGGACAGTCTCTAGCCAAGTGATCCTTTGACCCACACGTATAGCAAGCGCCCTTCTTAGGGTTAGGGCAGTTAGGTGCTATGTGGCCTTCCTAACCACAATTGTAGCAAACTCTTTTTCCTTTCATGCAGACTCCCAAATGAGTCTTCCCACAGGTTGGGCATGGTTCTAACTTTTTCTTCAGACTACCTTGCAGATTTACAGACGACGGGTTGTCATTCCATTTTTGTTTATGATTATTTGTTCCCCTTGTGTGACTGCCACTAGCCTTATTGTTTCCTTCACTATCATTCTTCTTCTTCTTTTGATCCTGATTGTACTTAGACTCCGCTTCGCTTCCACCTTCAGCGAGAATGGCCTTCTCCAGAACTCCAGCAAAAGTGTTCAATTGAAACATTGACACCTTGCTATACAACCAGGGTTTCAGTCCCTGTTCAAAATGCCTAGCCTTTCTTTCGTCAGTATGCACCTGATATTGGGCAAACCTAGACAATTCGTTAAACTTTACCGCGTAGTCGGGCACAGACATATTCCCCTGCTTCAACTCCAGAAACTGCACCTCCATTCGATTCTGGGAGCTGATCGGGAAATACATCTCGAAAAATATTTCTTTAAACCTTTCCCAGGTTATTACTCCTTCTCCTCCCCTGATCTTATTTGCCTGCCACCAGTAGCTGGTTTCTAATTTTAACATAAATGTCGCGTAGGCGGTCTTCTGGTCCTCGCTAACTCGGGCGACCTCAAAAATTTTCTCCATTTCCATAACCCAAGTCTGAGCTTCTATCGGGTTCGTGGAACCCTTAAAATTTGGCGGTCCCACTGCCTTAAAGTCTTTAAATGAGGTGTTTGGTGGAGCTTGAGGTTGATTGTTCATCGCTCCAGCCAACAGATTTACCAACTGCTGAACGGGGTTCGCATTGGCATCATTGTTGTTATTGGTTGACCCTTCTTGGGCTTGTCGACGATTTTGTCTCCTTCTTGGCGGCATATTTCTGTTAAGAATATACGCTCATTAGATCTTTATTCAATCTCTTAAATATTTAAGACTTAACTCAAATATTTAACATAACCACTTTAACTCTTTTCTTTTCAAATAACCTTTGATATTTTATTTAAATCAAAAGTTTTAAACATAGTACTATAGCATCTCTGCCATTTACTTCAACTATCCCAAGATAAAGAATCTTCAGGATTTAGTTTCTCAAAATATTCCTTTGTTTTTAATCACATCGGAATTTACATTAACTATTCCAAAGAGTATCACATAATGTTAAATACTTTAACATACTCACTTAACCCATATCATCTTAAACAACTTTATTATTTTATTAAAACCAAAAGCTTTTAGTACAATACGATAGCACTTCTGCCATTTACATCAACTATCCTGAAATAAAGTTCCTACAGGATTTACATTATCACAATATTCCTTTGTTTATAATCACATCGAAATTTACATTATTTACGATTATTTAAACATTAACAATATCATATTGTCCTATTACGGCCTACTAAGGCGTCGGACAGCTTCACTACGTTCCTCCTCTATAATGCGGGACATAGTCTTGCGATCTAACATATACCCAGGCAGTCCCTCGAACTGAATTAGATATCTCATAACTCGGTCCTGGGCCTCATCCATTGCCCTCAGAAACGTGTAGCATGTCTTTGCAACCTTAACTCTCTTCGCACGCGCATCATCCTCTGCCAGATCTGCACGTCGTGCATTTCTTACCCAAGCTTCTTCCACTATGGCGAGTCTTTCAGATTTCTCTTTCAACTCATTTTTTAACTTTTCTATCTCCTCTATCTTCTGCTCAGTTTGGCCCTTCTCATGAACCAAATCCCACTCTACATTGCCAAAATGGGTGTGGAGTGTCTCAATCTCACCACCCTGAGCAACTGACTGCTCCCTCAACTCCTGAATTGTATCTCGTAACTCTACGTTGCGATCATATAATAAATCATACATATCAGCACTAACAGAGTCCGGTGGGAACTCCTCAGGGTCTTCCTCCTCCTCTTCCTCTTCAGGATCTTCCTCTTCCTCCTCCTCGGCTGCCTCAGCCGGGATCTCGACCTCCTCAGGGTCCTCCTCTGAGTCAATCTCTGGCTCATGCTCCTGACCAAAATCTGGAATCACAGGAGATGGCTCTGGCTGTACTAACTACTCCCAGACAGTATGTATGTCCCGGGGCTCCTCATCTCTAGTCTTTAGGGGTACAACATCCCTGGGCTGACTAGCTCCTCCGGTATCTGACATCCTGACAAAATAAATTTGAAGTCTTAGTTTTTACGTGATGTTAATCAATACTCTAACAAGTATGAACACATAAGCACATAGCACATAACGTAATTTTATTATCTTTCTTAGAACTCAATCAGAGTTGTCATTACTATCTTCACGAAGGCTACTATCCTAAGGTTTTTCGCCCACCTAAGGTTCATAACCTACGGCTTTGATACCAACTTGTGACACCCCCAAATCCGGTATCTTAATTTCCACAGGATTTGGTGTTCACTGTTCCAATATCATACAACTATCTACCCATAAATAATGAAATTCATTTATTAGATAAATAAATCATCATCTTACATCATCTGAAATAATAATACATCATAAATCCTATGTTAAACTTAACCTTAAATATCTGTTGCGGAAACGTAAATAAATAAGGTTTAAGTCATCACACATAAATCTTGAACTTTAACATTCTTAACATCAACACAAGTCCTCAACACTTGTTAGCTTTTCCTTTGCCCTTGCTACTAGAAGGTACATCACTTCGTTCATTATTAGCTGCAATGTTATTATGCAAGAGTGAGCACGAATGCCCGCAAGTATAAAAATATGACATAATAATAACATGCGAGTGAAAGAATTCTGAATAACAGAAAGCTCAACATTTGAATCAAGAATATTAATCAAGAGTCAAATTACTTCTCAACTTTTGAATCAAGAATATTAATCGAGAGTCAAATTACTTCTGAGGGTCGTTAAGACCTTGAACCGAGTCTTAGGTCGTCAAGTATATTAACCTTTCCATCCTTTAACAGTCATAAGACTATAGACTTTACTTCTCATACTTAGGGAGATCAACCCTTCGTACTGATACTGTGCACATTATCTTAACTCTTAAAGCATCTTCATTAATCCCCTATATTAGGGTTGTTCATCTCAATTTGACATCAGAATCCGCACCAAATAAAGTTGGTTTGGATAACTCAATAAATGATATTCAAATTGAATATTAATTTCTCAAGGTATACAATCGAATAAGTATTGTACACTTAAATGATACTTTTAAAAGAATCATGGCATCTCATGTGAAATTCTAAACTTGGATATTTAAGGGTAAGAATTTGCTCAACAATAGTAATTAAGCATAGCAATTGCTTAATTTAAAGAGTTTAGTTTAGGAAACTTGCCCAACAATAATAATAAGTTAGGGATAGAAAACTTGCATCGTGCGCAAGCTATAGTTATTACTCACTTCTTTAATTACTCTTACCTATCACACATTTACAATATCAATTAATCACAGGTTCGATATGATTATTAATTTACAATTAGTGTTCTTTAAACTCATTATTAGGTTTTTCAAATAATGGTTTACGTTGATTAATTAACTTGTTAATTAATCACATAACTTAAGTTATTAACTTGTATTAATAACTTATTACTTCCATCACATGCCTTCATATTTATTAGACTTAAAATAATGTCTTCATATTTATATCACATTATTTAACCTTTACAAATAATAGTTTAAGTCACGTAATTAATTTATTAGTTAATCACGTAACATAAATTATTAAACTCATATTAATATTTTATCATATTTATACAATATGTGTTCATGTTCATTAGACTCAAAACACATTTCACAATTTTCCAACACTTAGCAATTTTTTTCAAAATTTTCGGACAGGCGCGGCCGCGCGCCATTTTGCCTTGCAGCCGGAGCGGCCGCGCGGCTGCGGAATTTCAGAATCTGAAGTTCGCGAACGAACACAGATTTTCTCCCATTTTCTCCCACTTCACATCATTACACTGATTAATAATGTTACCCATGAAGTATAAACTTCATAAAAATATTATACAACACTTATATCATGTTCTTAACAATCATAATCACATAGTTACACAATCTAAACACTTTTAATTTCACTGTTCTTCAACATTTTGCAAACTTTAAAGAAAACTATAAAATTTCTCATTGCGGATTTGTTACTACACCGAATCCACTCATTTCAAATTTTATTTTCTTTGTTTTAACATTTACAATCATATTCATGTATCAATTTAAATATAAACATATGATTCAATCATTAATTTAACCTATATGGGTTATTCACCCATATTGAATACTCTGTAATTTCATAAAACCCATTTATTAATAAAGTTATTTGGTGTGATCAGTGTAAATCATGGATACATGATCTAACACATAATACTAACATCTATGGTCACATATATGATAACCTCATACTTTAATTTTCCAAAATGATCCTTAACAGAGAGTTTTTACAAAGACGTATAAAAACTCTGTAAATATTTGAAAAACTCAATTAAGGCCAAATTATATAAAATTGATCCTTTAAAACATGTTTATATGTTATAAAAAATGTTATGATCACATACCCATATAGATAAAGCCATATCATAACCCAATTTTGAAACTAGTTTTTCACAGAAAACTAAAATACGTAAATGAAGACTTTGGAAAAATATAACTTTTAAAAACTTAAAAAGGAAGATTACCCTTTGTTAGTATGAAGATAATCACAGACAACACTTAAGATTTTCTCAAATCTCTTTCTTTCCCTCAATTTTTCTCTTTTTCTCTGATATTTTTCTCTCAACTTTTCTCTGAGAATTTCTAACTTTTCCTTTGATAATGAATTAGGATAACCCAATATACGTATATATAAATATTATCGTTGTATTTACAACGGACTAACTCCTCTTAAGGCCCTGTTTGCCTTCATTCTTTTCATCTTTTCTCTTTATTTTAATAACTAGTTTGTAATATAGTTAATGTAACACTTTAATTAATTCAATTAATCTTATTAAAAATAATTAAATAAAATAAAATAATTCATATTTAAATCACATTATCACATAATTAATATTTTTATTTATTAATTATGTCAATTCATTAATTAATTCTTAAATTAACTAAAGTAACATATGCTTATTTAATTAATTCAATTAATCAAATAAACTCCATTAAATATATTCTTTGAACTATTAAATTACTACATATTAATTTAATTAATGTCACACATATAATTAAATTAATCTACCACAAATTCATGAATTAATTATTTAATTCAATAATTGAATCATTAAAAATATTTATTTATTTTAATAAATATTCAAATATCTTTACAAAATTCTCGTTCGTCACAATGAACGTTCTAAATTCTAGAACTATTAGCGAGCTTATCCAAACCAAACTTCCTTTAGTACGGACTCTTATGTCAAACTTAGATGAACAACCCTATTATAGGGGATTGACGATGCTTTAGCATTAAGATATTGTGTACAGTATGGTACTAAGGGCTGATCCCCTAAGTACAAGAAGAATAGTCCATAGTCTTATGACTGTTAAAGACTTCAAGTATAAGCACTTGACAACCTAGGACATAGTTCAAGGTCTTATGACCATCAAAAGTTCTTTTGATTCTTGTTATTCATTCTTGATTCAAAAGCTGAGTTTTCCTTATTCAGAATTCTTTGATTCACTTGCATGTTATTATATTGTTGTTATATTATTATACTTGTGGGCAATCGTGCTCACTCTTGCATAATAATAATATTGCAGTTAAGAACGAAAGGTCCGACGAGCCTTCTACTAGCAAAGGCAAGGGCAAGGTCAACAAGTGATAAAGACTTGTTGTTTATTTGATATGTCATTATTTAAGACTTATGTTAAAGTTGTGTATGTAATAACCAAAATTCTATGTCACTTTGTAAATAGATATATTAATTAAATATTAGTGATATTAAAAATCTTGTGAGATGTGTGGAATGAATAATGGGTTAAATGAATATGTGTACTTTAATTATGTATATGTGTTCATTTATTTTATAGAAAGTAAATTAAGAAGAAAGATTACATAACTTAATCTTACATTAGGTATGAGAATTGAATAACCTAAGGGTTATAGTATGGGAGAATGTTAGTATTAAAAGTATATACTAACCCTAAGAGATTTATTTTATATATATCTCAACTAATTAATTTTATAACCTAATTAAAGCAAGTTTAATTGGGTTATGAAATTAAATAAACAGGAGTAAAAAATTAAATTACAAATGTGGGGAATAAAAACTCTAATTAAATGATTAGGGTAAGATTAATTAAAAGAGTAATAGAAACATAGTGAATTATATGGCCCAAATTAATTAAATGTGAGCCAAACATTAAATACAATGGCCCAAGTCTTGGCCCAATTAGAGAGGGACATGTTGAGCATTTACTTAACTAAATAAGGAAATAAAAACAAAATAAAATTGGGGGAAAAAGGGGCCATGTGGCAGGCCAAGGAAGAAGGAAAAAGAGGGGGGATGTAAGTGATGCTTACTCACTTTATTAGGTGAGCAACTCCCCCATGTGTCACCCTTGAAAGTAAGCCACCATTTTAGTCTTTCTTGCAAGTAATAACTTAATAAATGAGACAGAGAAAGGGAATGATTGTGGTGAATGAATCTAAGTATACAAATCATAAGTATATCTATTTTACAAACCAACAAAAATCTATCTCTTTCTTGTCATTTTATTTAACTAACAAAAGCTAGAAGGAGAGAGAGAAGGAGAGAAAATTCGGTGGAAAGAAAAGAAGGAAGAAGAAGAGTTTTACTCTTAATGCATCCTAGATTCATTACATATTGTGGTTGGACAAGAAGGGTAGCTCACAAATTAAGGTATAAACCTTAATTTTAGAACTTTTGATCCATTCTTTTTGATAGATAAATGGAATTTGGAGTTTGTGTTTTCCAACTGTAAAACCATAGATCTTCTTATGTATAAGTGTTATATGTTTAGATTTATCACTTTTGAATGTCAAAAGTTAGATCTGAAGCAAGAAATAGAAACTATGTTTTGAAAAGTTAGAAAACCCTTCTCTCTTTTTTTTGGCTAATTCAAGCTGAAATCTTAACATTCTTTACTTGGGCAGGATTGGATCCCAAGACCTCTTAGACTCAAAGCCTTATAAATAATTGTTTTACCATTGAGCCAAGAGGGACTTGGTAGAAAAACCCTATTTTTCTTAGTATTGATTATGTTTTATTTGTGTTTGGTGGGTTTTGATGTAATAGATCATGGATCGTGGTAGATCCATGAGTTTATGATGTATGAGTATGTATTATGATGGTTTATGATTACCAATGTTAGATTCATCAAAAGATCATGAAAGTTTTCTTACAAAACACAAAGTTAGAAAATCAGATTTTTGAGAAAACAGAACATGAAATTCAAACGACCATATCTCTCATTGTGTTTAAAATTTTTGAGTGTGGTCAATTTCTAGAGTTATATCTATAAGTCTTCTAACGTTTTCAAGTGGAATCACTGAAAAATTCATTGTAGATTTTCGTATGGACTATTTTTAGCAAAGGACGCCAAAACTGAAAATGACTAAAAGTAGGCTGTCCAGAAATTTAAAGGACTGTTTCGGCCACTTAATTTGTGAAATAAAATTAGGCCTTTTGGGACATGAAAATATATGGAATGAAGTAGCTTGTGTCCAAAAATGAGCTCATTCTGACTTAAATTGAGCAAGTTATGGTCATTTTAATATTGACATTTTTTCGACGAAAATCGCTATAACCGGAGTTGTATAACTCCGATGGCCACGAAATTTAAACTAGAGACTCACGCTAACATGTGTAAGATCCCGCCAAGAGTTGGGAATTTTTGAACTCAAGCGTTAGGTAGTTATTTTCTTAAGAAATTAACTAGAAATTGATTTTTGAAAAATACTAAAGGAAATTGAAAATTTCCTGAAATATTATTTTTGTGTGTGGAATACATGTATTTATGTGTGGACAAAAGATAAAAAAATAATAAGATGCCTCGGTTAAGAATGGGGAATCCAGCTTGCTAAATAGCCATCTAGATTGTTGGATTGCAGTGCAGTGAATCCAGGCTGCTGGATTGGCGTCTGGGTTTCTGAAATTGTAATCCAGGTTGCTAGATTAGAATTAGTTTGAATTCAGGCTGCTCGATTGGCGTCTGGGTTTCTGGAATTGTAATTCAGGCTGCTGGATTAGAATCCAGTTTGAATCCAGGTTGCTGGATTAGCATCTGGATTGTTGGAATTAGAATTCAGTCTGCTAGATTGGGGTATTTAACTTACTAAGTAATAAAGAAGAGCTTATATAAGGAGGGATTAAGCAATGAAGTGATTAAAAGGTTATTGAAAAGTAACAATAGCACTAAGACTTTAACGTAATGTCTAGTACTTAACTATATGATTAAATGTTAGATAATTTAACATGGAATACTGAGATTATAAGTGAGTATATGCTATAACTGATTGAAAGATTTATTATAGGTCCTTTCTCTAAGAAGCTAAACTAAATTGTGTAGCAGTAGATCGCGATTGAGGCAAGTTCTTTAACTCAAACTCGAGTTATATTCCAAAGCATGTTAGTGAATAGTTATTGATGATTATTCACATCCTTACTGATTGTTGATAAATCACACTTTGTGCAATTAAATTCCTGTTCCATTATTATTGAACTGTGAATTAGTTAAAGTTCTTTCATTCATGAACTGTTTATGATATGGATCTATGCTAGTTGTATCAGCTAGATCAAGCATGTTTAAATTTGTTAAATCAAATAGGTTTTGAAAGCAGTGCTTAACCAATTGAAATGGTAAGGACTCTTGACTGAGAAAAAGAACAGTTTTACTAAAGCATTATTGGAAAATAATTATTGCTAGTATATTAATTGATTATGCATATTTCACCGGGTAGGAAAGGCTGATCCCTTTGACTACCAAACTTTATTAAAAGGACCAGTTTATATACTGACAACCTTAGTATATGTTCATGGTTATTTAAAACCACTTAGCTTCTGTTATTCATTTATTCTAATATACAGTCATAGAGATGTAATTCATGTTCTTTCACAATCAATTATTTTGTTGAACATTGAAAGCTAAATTCTTTTCTAATCAGGATATATCTCCTTTGAGTTTAAACTTGCTAAGCAAATTAGTTGCTTACCCTTGCTATATCATAACAATTGTTGCAGCTAAGCCAGAGTCGTCCAAGAAGGACAAGGGCAAAGAAAAGGTTCAGGAATAGTTAATATAAATGTATATGTATCATGAGATAATATGTTTGATGGGTTATAAACCTTTTGTGTTATTTTATGTAACTTAAGTAAAGTATGTTTAAGTTAAGAAAATAGACCTTGGGATTTGTTTGTAAGACTTTATTATAATGAACAATGTATGTTTCTTAATCCGCAATAGTATATAGAATGCTTATAATGATGATTTATAGTGAGCACTGAATTCGAGGATAGAGAACCCGGATTTGGGGGCATCACAGTGTAAGACTATTTATTTATTTATGTTTCCGCATTTGAGATTTAAGGTTAAGTATGACCTGGGATTATTTATGTATTTCATTTCAGATGTTGGAACCTCATAAGGGGAGATGATGGAGTTTTCTATCTATTGCATGGTTGCATTTATTATGGGTAGATAGATAGATGATATTTGTACAGTGAACACCAAATCCCGTGGAAATTAAAGTACCCGAATTTGGGAGTGTCACAGGTTGGTATCAGAGCTATAGGTTATGAACCTTAGGTGGGGGGAAACCTTAGGGTAGTAGCCTTTTAGGAGATCGAGAACATAGTAACGATAAACTCTTATCGAGTTCTAAGAAAGATAATAAATTAACTTATATGCTAAGTGTTTATACTTATATACTTGCGAGAGTATCGATTAGCATCACATAATAACTAAGACTTAAAATTTGATTTGTCAGGATGTCGGATGCTGGAGAACCCAGTCAGCCTAGGGACGTTGTACCCCGAGAGGCTAAGGAGGAGGAGCCCCGAGACATTCACACAGTTTGGGAGCAGTTGATTCAACGAGAGCCATCTCCTTTGATCACAGTCGTTGGTCGGGAGCATAAGCCGGTGTTCGATTCAGAGGAGGACTCTGAGGAGATAGAGATTCAGGCTGAGGCAGCTGAGGAGGATGAGGAAGACCCTGAAGAGTTCCTACCGAACTCTATCAGTGCTGAGATATATGACGAACTATATGACCGTAACATAGAGTTATAAGATACTGTTCAGGAGTTGAGGGAGCAGACGGTTACTCAATAGTCCACCATTGAGCAGAAGGATGTTGAAGTTAAGGCTCTTCACACACGTCTTGGAGATGTAGAGTGGGAGTTGGTCCGTGAAAAGGGCCAAGTTGAGCAGAAGTCAGAGGAGATAGAGAAATTGAAGAATGAGTTGAAAGAGAAATCAGCAAGGCTTGCTATAGCAGCGGAAGCTTGGGTGAGAGATTCACGACGTGCCGATCTTGCAGAGGATAATGTTCGTGCAAAGAGAGCAAAGATTGAGGAGATGGGTTATTCGTTTCAGAATGCAATTGTTAAGGCCCAGGATCGGGTGATGTACTATCCAGTCCAGTTCGAAGGTCTGCCCTGGTATATGCTTAGATCGCAGGATGATGTTCCGCATCATAGAGGAAGAACGCAGTAAAGCTGTTCCACGCCTTAGTAGGCAGTGATAGGAATAGTTTGATTATGTGATAACTTATTTGATGTTAATAATATAAATTCCGATGTGCTTATAAACAGAGGAATATTTTGATGATTTAAATCCTGTAGATTCTTTACCTCAGGATAGTTGATCTAAATAGCAGTGATGCTATCGTATTATGTTAAAACTTTTGATTAAATAAAATATCAGAGTTTATTTGAGATAATGTGTTAAGTGATTATGTTTAAATATTTAAGTTAAGCCTTAAATATTTAAAGGATTGAATAAAGATCTAATTAGCGTATATCTTAAATAGAAATATGTCGTCGAGAATAAGACCAAACCGTCAACCGAGCCAAGAAGGGACAACGAACAACAACAACGCCAATGCTAATGCTAACCCCGTGCAGCAGTTGATGAACTTATTGACCGGAGCAATTAACAATCAACCTCAAGCTCCACCAAATACCTCGTTTAAGGACTTCAAAGCGGTGGGACCGCCAGAGTTTAAAGGCTCCACGAACCCGATAGAAGCTCAAACTTAGGTTATGGAGATGGAGAAAGTGTTTGACATCGCTAGAGTCAGGGAGGACCAGAAGACCGCCTACGCAACGTTCATGTTAAAATCAAAAGCCAGCTTTTGGTGGCAGGCAAACAAGGTTCGAGGAAGAGAAGGCATAATAACCTGGGAGAGGTTTAAAGAAATGTTTTTCGAGATGTACTTCCCTACCAGCTCACAGAACCTGATGGGGGTACAATTTTTGGATCTCAAGCAGGGGAATATGTCAGTACCATACTATGCGGCAAAATTCAATGAGTTGGCTAGGTTTGCCACGTATCAAGTGCACACCGACGAGAGGAAGGCAAGGAGGTTTGAAAGGGCCTGAAGCCCTGGTTGTATAGCAAAGTGTCAATGTTCCAGTTTAACATTTTTGCTGGAGTATTGGAGAAGGCCATCCTCACTGAAGGTGGTAGCGACGCCGTGACCAAGTATAACCAGGATCAGAAGAAGAAGAAGAATGAGAGTGAAGGGAATACCAAGGCTAGTGGCAGCAACATGGGAGGAAATAACAATCAGAAGAGGTGGACCAACAACTCATTAACTAGTAATCAGCAAGGAGGTTAGAAGAAGATAATTGAAGCATGTCGGACTTACGGGAAAGCTCACATGGGGATCTGTATGAAGGGAAAACGGGTGTACTATAATTGTGGTCAGGAAGGCCACATAGCACCTAACTGTCATAACCCAAAGAAGGGCGCCTGCTTCACTTGCGACTCAAAGGACCACTTGGCTAGGGAGTATCCTAAGAAAGGATCTGGAGGGGTAGGAACAGGAGGGAACAAGGGAAACAGCGGTGGCAATGCTCTAACTATCACGGGACCAACCGCAACCAACCGACCGACTGCCAGGACGTTCAATATGACAGTGCAGGATGTTGTGCAGTCTCGCGATGTGGTGTCAAGTATCATTCCGATCAATAAAGTTAATGCTTATGTATTATTTGATTCGGGTGCTACTTGTTCATTTATATCCGATGACTTTGCTAAGAACTTAGGATTGCATAAGGATGAGTTAGAATACCCTATGAACATAGAAATTACGAATAAAGAAGTGATCCCTGTTAAGTACGTACACAAAAACTGTAGGGTGGATATTAAGGGTAACATTATGAACGTAGATCTTATCCCGATTAGACTTAGGGAGTTCGACGTTATTCTGGGAATGGATTGGCTATTCAGTTATGGGGCTGTAATGGATTGCCAGAAGAAATGTATTAACCTTATGACTCCGTCAAAGGTTGTGTTTTATGGCAGCAAGTCGCCTAAACAAGCGAGTTGTCTGATGATGATGTAGGCCAGGAAGTTGTTAAGACAAGGCTATATAGGATATTTAGCCTATATAGTCGACAGTCGTAAAGAGAACTCGAAGATAGAGGAGATACCTGTTGTGAGGGACTTTGCAGACGTATTTCTGGACGATCTACCAGGACTTCTGCCAGACAGAGAGGTTGAGTTTATGATCGATTTGGCGCCAGGAACGGCTCCAATATCGAAGGCACCGTACCGGATGGCTCTGGTAGAGATGAAAGAATTGATGATACAATTGCAAGAGCTACTGGACAAGAAGTACATACAACCGAGCGTATTGCCGTGGGGAGTGCCGGTGTTATTTGTAAAGAAGAAGGACGGGACGATGCAGCTCTGCATCGATTATAGTGAGTTAAACAAGGTCACCATTAAGAATAGGTATCCATTACCAAGGATCGACGACCTATTTGATCAATTGAAGGGAGCGAGATACTTTTCAAAGATAGACTTAAGGAGTGGTTATCATCACATCTCACACAAGTTTTGATTTATGGAGACTTTCTTATTGTTTCATTGGTTCTCTCAAATTGTCAAAGAAAGATGCGATTATGAGTCCTATGACTTCGTTCTAGTTTGATTAGCATCAAAGGAGCAATCATATCACTAGTACCTTCAAAACAATCCGTACATCTCACACAAGTCTTCATTTAGAACCACAAGCATTGGCGCAGCGATAAGGATCGCCCTAGGATGAGCCGTAAACCAGGACATACAGGGATCGAACCCCGCTAGCAACAATGTGAGGAATTAGAAATAATTTCGAATGGCCACGGTACCCCTGACGTAAGTCGGGTAGCAAACCGCTCTGATATCGGGCTGTGGAAATTAGTCGACCCGAGGGTTGGAAACTCCACAATAACAAAAAAAAGAAAAAGTCTTCATTTAGGGAGACCTTGTTATTGTTTCTATAGTTCTCTCAAATTGACAAAATATAGGTGATTATGAGTCCTATTACTTCGTTCTAGTTAAAATTAGCATCAAAAGGAGCAATCCCATCACTATCGCGCCCAAAATGATGCGTAGACCTCACAGAAGTTTTTATTTAGGGAGACCTTCTTATTGTTTCATTGGTTCCCTAAAATTGTCAAAGAAAGAGGTGATTAGGAGTACTATAACTTTGTTCTAGTTTGATTAGCATCAAAATAATCCTATGACTATCGCGTTCAAAACCATGCGTACATCTCACATAAATCTTTATTTAGGGAGACCTTCTTATTGTTTCATTGAATCTCTAAAATTGTCAAAGAAAGAGGTGATTATGAGTCCTATGACTTCATTATAGTTTGATTAGCATCAAAGGAGTAATCCAATCACTAGTATCTTCAAAACGATTCGTACATCTCACACAAGTCTTCATTTAGGGAGACCTTCTTATTGGTTCATTAGTTCTCTCAAATTGTCAAGCTATAGGTTATTATGAGTCCTATTACTTCGTTCTTGTGACAACCCGAGAATTTATAAAATCTTGAATGATTAGAATAAAGGTTAAAGAATAAAACCTAGATGAGAATTTGAGAATTTATTTAAAATTTTCTGATAAAACCTATATGGTTTACTATTTGAATGAGAATAGAGAAAATATGGGTTACAAAATTCCAACCCCTAGAAATGAGTTATATGTATTTGAAGGAATGTTAAGAATGAGGTATTGTGATACCTATAAATTCGATGTGAACTGAATATTGTAAGAAATGTTATATTGATGCATGTGGAAATTTTATTAAGGGAATAAAAATTCACATTAAGAGATACTATGAGGTTAAACGAAGATGAGTATATGTATAGAAATATATATATATATATATATATATATATATATATATATATATACTTAGTAAGGTGCTATATATTTTAGCAAGAGGAATGATGAATTAAGTTAAGGATGTGAGAATCAAGTTAAAACTATGTCAGTAATTAACATAGTTTGAATGTTAGCCTTGATTGGCAAATAAGAAGAGGAATAAGTGGAAAATTACTAGCTAATATAATTAGCAATAAGAATGGCGTAAGTTAAAACTCAAAATTTAAGTTAGAGATAGAATTTTGAAGTATAACTGCTCGGTTGCATCCAAAACGTCAAGTTTAGTCAGAAAGGACAATAAACACAAAATGCGTAAAGGTTGACTTTTTGGTCAAAGTCAATAGTTGACTTTTATGGAGAAAAGTCAAAATTGGACTTAGAAGTTGAAGATGTTATGATTTATGTGAACTATATGTATAATTAAATAAATATACATTATATAATGTGTATATATTTATTGTGTATATAAAGAGAATTAAGAATTAAATTATGTAACCTAAAATATATATTAGGTATGATAATTAAATAACCTAAGGGGTTATTGTAATAACCAAGAATTTCAAGTCACATTGTATATAGATATATCAATTATTAATGATATTAAAAACTTTGTGATATATGGTGATTGAATAAGTAATTAAGTAACAAGTGTGTTATAAGAATTTAATAGGAAGTCCCACTAATGATATAATTAAATTAGTGGACTATCCTATGTATTTTAATAATCAAGGAAATTGATTAAGATGATGAACCCTATTTAAATATCCAATTTACTTGTATGCGACAAATCTAATTGGGTTATGTAGTATTATTAATTTATGTGAATGTGTAATAGTCCAAGTATTAAATAATACTAGTGGACTAGCCCAATTGGATTAATAATCAAGCCCACTTATTTTAGTGGAGGTGGACTTGAATGTCATTAGTTAAATTAATTAACTTAGCCCAACATGTGGGATTAATAAGTAGTAGCCCAAGTATTGAATAAATAAACTTGACTACTAGTGACCCAAATTAATTAATTGTGAGCCCAAACATTAATTAAAGAGGCCCAAACCTTAGTCCATGAAAGAAAGGACTTTAAATCATTAGAGTAAGTATATAAAACAATAAAAATAAATCTTTAATGGGAGAAAAGGGGAGCATGGCCGGCCACTTGAGGACAAAATGGGGAGAAAATGCAACTTTTGTCAAGCTTGCCCAAAATCTTGGTTATAATCTTTTGAAACCATCACCCAAGACATGTGTCACTCTCCTAGCATGTCCAACACTTATGTTTAGTGAGTAAGAAATCAAGTAATGATTAAGAAAGAGAGTTAGTGGAAGAATACTTACACTTTCAATTATACCCACTCCATTAACTTCATTTCATTTAATTATACTTCCAAGCTCCTTAGCTAGAAAAAAAGAAATATAGAGAGAGAAAGAGAGAGAGGTTCGGCCACTTCAAGAGGAAGAAGAGGGTCTTGATCTTCATGCATGCTAAGTATCTAAGCTACTTTGGAAGAAAAATAAGAATATCAAGAAGAACTAGGTATTGATTCTCATCATTTTCATGTTTTAATTTTTTATTTGTTGGATTTTGATGAAACAAAGAGCCTTAAGTTTGATCTTTAAAAACTCTTCATCTATATGTGTATAAATATTTTATATGATGATCAAAACATTTTTGAAGTTAAAAGTTAAATCTAAAGAGAGATTTGAACCAAATGAGTAGAGAAAAGCTCATGCATGTATGCACTAGGTAATTTTATGTTAGATTCTTGTGATGCATGTTGAATATGGTTAATATCATGATTAGAGAGTTAGATCTTGAGTTTAACAAATGAGACTTGTGGATTTATATGAGTTCATGTGATGAGATTTGGGAAAAGGATGTTAGATGGATTTTTGAAGTTTTTTTTTTTGTTAATGTGGAGTTTCCCAACCGCAGTTGGACTAAGTCTCCCCACCCCGGACCAGGCTTTGTGCGTAGACTCGGTCATATCAATGAAACAAGATTATCCAAGTTGCACAAGGATGGGCTCTTAGAGCTATCTGATTATGAATCATATCCAACTTGTGAATCTTGTCTCATGGGTAAAATGACTAAATCCCCTTTTAGTGGAAAAGGAGAAAGAGTTACAGAGTTATTAGCGTTGATTCACACAGACGTTTGTGGACCTATGACAACAAGTGCACATCCGAACTAAAATGATTTAAGTTAAGTCCAGCCTAGCACTTCCATAAATTCAAAAAAGAAAAATGTCCGTCCTTGTGGATAGCACAACAAGACTAGATCGTTCAATTTTCTTGCTAAGCATATAATGTGATACTCATATATATATGGATAAGATCCCTTATGCTTCTGCAATAGGATCTATCATGTACGGTATGATATGTACTAGAGCGAATGTTGCTCATGCACTTAGTGTAACGAGCAGATACCAGTCGAATCCAGGAGAAGAGCACTAGAAGGTAGTGAAGAATATCCTAAAATACTTGAGAAGGACTAAGGATATATTTCTTGTCTACGGTGGGTTTGAATTAAAACTCGAGGGCTTCACAGACTCAAGTTTTCAAACGGACCAAGATGACAGTAAATCTGTTTCGGGGTATGATTTTACCTTGAACGGAGGCGCAGTGAGTTGGAAGAGTTCCAAGAAGCAAACAGTTGCTGATTCAGTGACAGAGGCAGAGTATATAGCTGCAAGTGAAGCTGCAAAGGAAGCTGTTTGGATGAAGAAGTTCATAACTGAACTTGGTGTGGTTCCTAGCATTGGAGAAGTAGTTCCCGTTTACTGTGACAACACAGGAGCAGTTGCAGTTCATATACATGATTTGCTTCAACCATTGAAACAAAAAATCATCTGGTTGTATCATACATACATTCTCCTCTAATAATATATATTTGAGGAAGGGCGTCTCTACGTCCATTTTGCCAGATTAAGTAAAATAAGCTGCAATCGCAAGAAAAATCCAAATGGACTTGAGCATAGCTTCAAAATCCATTTTAGATTTTATGGTCATCTACTATTTCTCTGAGTCTTTTTTACTTATAGCCTGTTCGTAATTCAATGGATCGTCATCATCAATGATGCGTACCTCATCGTCATCCTCTATGATTAATCCATACCTTTTAGGTATCTTCGGTACTTATCCAGATTTACGAATAGGGTGTTGTACAGTAGGTGTCTATACTTGGACAGGTTCATCCACTTGATCTGTAGTGGTTTGTGGTTCTTGAATTTCTTCAAGATCTATTTTTCTCCCATTAGCCCCTTCAAGGATAAACTTCTTTTCCAAGAAGGCAGTGTGTTTCGCAACAAACACCTTTTGCTCAGTAGGATTGTAGAAATAGTATTCCATGGCTCATCGGCATGAGACCTCTTTTGGAATCTTCCATGCTAAATCTCTTTAGCATTGCATCAATGTACGTTCCTTGTGATAAACCAAGCATCCTTTTAGATCTATCTCTATAGATCTTTATCCCCAAAATATAGGATGCTTCTCCCAAGTCCTTCATGGAGAAGTTTTTAGATAACCAGATTTTAATCGATTGTAGCATAGGAATGTCATTCCCTATCAGTAATATATCATCAACATATAATACAAGGAATGAAATTGCGCTCCCACTAACCTTCTTGTTCACATATGGTTCATCGTCTTTTTTGATAAAATCAAACTCTGTGATTGTCTCATCAAAACGAATGTTCCATCTACGAGAAGCTTGCTTCAATCCATAAATAGATCGTTGCAGCTAACAGACTTGATTTGTTCCAACCTTTGAAACAAATCCCTCTGGCAGTGTCATATACACATCCTCCTCAAGTTTCCCATTGAGGAAGGCCGTTTCCACGTCCATCTGTCAGATCTCATAGTCGTTATAAGCTGCAATCGCAAGCAAAATCCGAATGGACTTGAGCACATCCTACGTGCAAGTCCATTTATTTAAATAATTGTTATTTTGTTCCGAATATCATTAGAAACATTATTTCAAATTCTGTATTAGATAAGGATGGATTTGAAATTATAATAAAGAACAACAGTTGTTCAATTTATAAAAATAATGTTTTATATGGTATTGGAAATTTGCGAAATGGACTTTATATACTTGACTTGCATGAAAATATACTTCAAATAGAACAAACTAAGAAAAGGAAAAGAGATGATATTAATTATACCTATATGTGGCACTGTAGACTCGATCATATCAATGAAACGAGATTATCCAAGTTGCATAAGGATGAGCTCTTAGAACTATCTGATTATGAATCATATCCAACTTGTGAATCTTGTCTCATGGGTAAATCTCTTTTTAGTGGAAAAGGAGAAAGAGTTACAGAGTTGTTAGCGTTGGTTCACACAGAAGTTTGTGTACCTATGACAACGATTGCACGGGGTGGGTATTCTTATTTTATTACTTGCACTGATGATCACTCAAGATTTGGATATGTGTACTTAATAAAATACAAATCAGAATCATTTGAAAAGTTCAAAGAGTTTAGAAGTAAAGTAGAGAAACAAACGGAAAAGAGTATTAAGACTCTACGATCAGATCGAGGTGGAGAATACTTAAGCGGTGAGTTTCTCAATTGTCTCAAAGAAAATGGTATAATCTCACAATGGACTCCACTAGGTACACCACAGTTAAATGGAGTATCTGAAAGGAGAAATCAAATATTATTGGATATGGTTCGATCCATGATGAGTTTTACCGATCTTCCAATTTCATTCTGGGGTCATGCCCTAGAAATGGCTCATATCTACTAAATAAGGTCCCCTCGAAATCCGTCCCCAATACTCCATATGAGACGTGGACAGAGAGGAAATCTGGTCTTAAGCATGTTAAGATCTGGGGATGTCCAGCTTATGTGAAAAAGTTTCAAAATGATAAGCTAGGGACAAGATCTGATAAGTGCACGTTTGTGGGATATCCTAAAGAAAGTTTGGGATACTATTTCTACAATCCTACTGAGCAAAAGGTGTTTGTTGCGAAACACACTGCCTTCTTGGAAAAGAAGTTTATCCTTGAAGGGGTTAGTGGGAGAAAAATAGATCTTGAAGAAATTCAAGAACCACAAACCACTACAGATCAAGTGGATGAACCTGTCCAAGTAGAGACACCTACTGTACAACACCCTATTCGTAAATCTGGAAAAGTACCGAAGATACCTAAAAGGTATGGATTCGTCATAGAGGATGACGATGAGGTACACATCATTGATGATGATAATCCATTGAATTACGAACAGACTATGAGTAATAAAGACTCAAAGAAATGGTAGATGACCATAAAATCTAAAATGGATTTTGAAGCTATGCTCAAGTCCATTTAGATTTTTCATTGCGATTGCAGCTTATTTTACTTAATCTGGAAAAATGGACGTAGAGACGCCCTTCCTCAAATATATATTATTAGAGGAGAATGTATGTATGATAAAACCAGATGATTTTTTGTTTCAATGGTTGAAGCAAATCATGTATATGAGCTACAACAATCCATTCATAGATTGAAGCAAGATTCTCATAGATGGAACATTCGTTTTGATGAGACAATCAAATAGATTGATTTTATCAAAAATGAGGATAAACCATGTGTGTACAAGAAGGTTAGTGGGAGCGCTGTTTCATTACATGTATTTTATGTTGATGATATATTACTGATAGGGAATGAAATTCCTATGCTAAAATATATCAAAATAAAGTTGTCTAAACATTCCTCCATGAATGATTTGGGTAGAACATCCTGCATTGGGGATATAAATCTGTATTAATAGATTTAAAAGGATGTTTAGCTTAACCCATGGAAACGTATATTCATTAGGTGTTAAAGGCGTTTAGCATGACAAACTCCAAAAGGTGCCTCATGATGATGAGCCATGGAGTGTATCTCTCTAAAATTGTCCTCAGTAAAAGAGAGATCGCATGAGTAACTATTATGTATACAATGAAATATACGAGACTTGATGTTGATCAGTCACATTCTGGAGAAGATCTCTGTGAGACAGTGATAAACATCTCAAAGTACTTAACTGACACTAAGGATGGCATCATGACACATGATGGGTCTGAATTAAACTAGAAGACTAAACAGACTCAAATTTTCAGAATGACCAAGACAAAAGCAAAATCCACTTTATAGTAAGTCGTTACCTTAAAAGGTGGTGCAGTAAATTGGAAAGGTTCCAAACAGCAAAAGTTGCTGGGTTAGTGACAAAGACAAAATATATAACTGTAAGTGAAGCAGCAAGTTGATGTTTCGGATAAAAAGTTCATTATAGAACTAGGAATAGTTCCTAAGTCTCATCTTGAATCTAAACATGTGTTGCAGCACTTTGATTAAAGAAATCATTGAAAGGGGAGAGTGTAGACTCTCAAGACAACATTACAGATCCATTTACTAAAGCTTTAACATAACAGGAGTTTGATCGTCACTTAGAGAAGATAGGTATGAGATACCATGGCGATTGGCTTTAGTGCAAGTGGGAGATTGAAAGTAGTATGCATACAAGCCAATCATGTATGATGATAAAGCATATACTTTGCAGACAATCTTATTTATTTATTAATAAAAATATCCATTTATTAAAGGCATTTAATTATCTACATGGTGCTGTTTTTAATAATATGTAAATAACCCATAGTTTTAAGCAATGATTTTAGAATCATGATGAGATCATGCTAAGGAGATCTAAATTCTTAGAAAGCTTAAAAACTAAAATAGTTCCCAATTGCGGGATTACTAAAATGGGGATTAGTAAATCCGGATAGATTGGTACATATGTTGTTTGCTCATTGGATGAGGATGACTGATCTCATGGTCATTTGTGTGGAGACACTAAAGCAAGAATGTAGGTGCTTATTGGAGAATAAGTTCACTGAACGTGACTCGCTATGGAATAACTAATGAAGTTTTACTCGCCTGTCAATAGGAAGTCCTAATGTGATAGTAGTACAAGTGATCCTTGGACTTGAGATCATCATAGTATCTTGTATGTAACAAATTATACTTTGACTTATTCCTTAAGGCCGTTTAAGGCATATATAGGGTATGCTTGGGTATAATAAGTTGTATATGAAGATAATGTATGATCAATAAAGAATCTACCACCACTAGTAAAAGAGGAGATATGTCCTATGTGATTCGTTAAATGACAACCCAGGAATCCTTGGCCAAGGTAGAATGAAATTAGAAAGAGGTTTCTAATTTGCATTATTTGGAGTTGTGCGTTTTCTAATCGAAATACATATAATTAAATAAAATAAGACTTGACAGTAAATCCATGTCTTATATTTAATTGGGACATTGTATGGTGGAAGGATTGAATTGTACGGTAACTATTTACTCATAGGTTCTTTTATGATTAATGTTGAAATCTATATTATCTGGAAAGTCGTTGATCGCTAGGGAGGCTTATCCCTATTGTAGAATAAATATTATTTATTTAAATAAATTATTAGTTTAATTTATTTATTTAAATAAGATTGGAATTGTTCTAATTGATTTATTCACAACCGGTTTAATATAGAGAACCTAAAGGGTCACACCATAAAAGGAAGAATAATTATTTAAGAAGGTAATGGCATAATCAGAATAATATATTAAGTGTCATTAATTTAAAATATGGTGATAGAATAAATTAAATAGCTTAATATTTATTATTTAATATTTTGGAAATATTAAATATAAATTAATAAGAGGAGTCTTATTAATATTATTACAATTATTATTATTTTAATTTCTAAAGGAGTTTAGTAATTAATTTAATATTTAATACTCTCATTTATTCCTAATAAGATTAGGAGACAAATTAATTAAATAAATTTAATTAATTATTCCCAATGTGGTGGGAAGCCTAAATTAATTAAATGAGTTTAATTAATTAAATGAAATCCCATGTCTAATAGGATTAGAAGGGTTGACCAATATCTATATAAGAGGAGTCTTATAATAGATATCAGTTGATGCAATTCCAATTGTTGAAGAGTACTCCTTTTCTATAGAGGATAGAAAATTAAGGTTTAGCCAAACACTTTCTTTCTTGATAATTCATCTTCCTTGGTGGATCACCTTTAGAGGCCAAACACTTGGGTGGCTAACGTTGATCAAAGGAAGGAATCTAACCAGAAAATTCAAGGAGATCACGAAGAACAAGGAGTTGAACTAGTACCTGTGGAAGCTTCGTTATACAAGGGTATGATTCCATAACTACTTATTTATCGTTTTAAATTAATAATTTACATAAAGGATAATCCGGGTAATGGTTTTGTAGAATTTTTTTTAAACTTTGATATACCATGCTTCCGTTAATTTTGCAATTTGATTGCGTCACAATTTCGGACAAACCCAACAGTCTGTTGGGTTAGTACTAAATCATGACGCAATCAAATTGCAAAAATTAGCGGAAGCATGGTATATCAGAGTTTAAAAAATTTCTACAAAACCATTACCCGGATCATCCTTTATGCAAATTATTAATTTAAAACGATAAATAAGAAGTTATGGAATCTGATAGTAGTGTGCATACAAGCCAATCATGTATGATGATAAAGCACATACTTTGTAAACAATCTTATTTATTTATTAATAAAATATTCATTTAAGGCATATAATTATCTACATGGTGCTGTTTTTATAATATGTAAATAACCCATAGTTTTAAGCAATGCTTTTAGAATCATGATGAGATCATGATAATGAGATCTAAATTCTTAAAAAGCTTAAAAACTAAAATAGTTCCCAATTGTGGGATTACTAAAATGGGGATTAGTAAATCCGGATAGATTGGTACATATATTGCTTGCTCATTGGATGAGGATGACTGATCTCATGGTCATTTGTGTGGAGACACTAAAGCAAGTATGTAGGTGCTTATTGGAGAATAAGTTTACTGAACGTGACTCGCTATGGAATACCTAATGGAGTTTTACTTGCCTGTCAATAGAAATTTCTAATGTGATAGTAGTACAAGTGATCCTTGGACTTGAGATCATCATAGTATCTTGTATGTAACAAATTATACTTTGACTTATTTCTTAAGGCCTTTTAAGGCATATATAGGGTATGCTTGGGTATAATGAGTTGCATATGGAGATAATGTATGATCAATAAAGAAGATATGCCCTATGTGATTCGTTAAATGACGACCCAGGAATCCTTGGCCAAGGTAGAATGAAATTAGAAAAAGGTTTCTAATTTGCATTATTTGGAGTTGTGCATTTTCTAATCTAAATACATATGATTAAATAAATTAAGACTTGACAGTAAATCCATGTCTTATATTTAATTGGGATATTGTATGGTGGAAGGATTGAATT
The DNA here is from genome assembly GCA_020205555.1 of Panax stipuleanatus. Taxonomy (NCBI): domain Eukaryota; kingdom Viridiplantae; phylum Streptophyta; class Magnoliopsida; order Apiales; family Araliaceae; genus Panax; species Panax stipuleanatus. The sequence goes on from CM035122.1 coordinate 52,306,507, forward strand.
GTACGGTAACTATTAACTCACAGGTTCTTTTATGATTAATGTTGAAATCTATATTATCTGAAAAGTCGTTGATCGCTAGGGAGGCTTATCCCTATTATAGAATAAATGTTATTTATTTAAATAGATTATTAGTTTAATTTATTTATTTAAATAAGATTAGAATTGTTCTAATTGATTTATTCATAACCGGTTTAATATGGAGAACCTAAAGGGTCACACCATAAAAGGAAGAAAAATTATTTAAGAAGAAAATGGCATGATAGTAATAATGCATTAATTATAATTAATTTAATCTATGGTGATAGAATAAATTAAATAGCTTAATATTTATTATTTAATATTTTAGAAATATTAAATATAAATTAATAAGAGGAGTCTTATTAATATTATTATTATTATTATTATTATTTTAATTCTAAAGGACTTTAGAAATTAATATAATATCAGTACTCTCTCTCTCAATACTAATAAGATTATGATATAAATTAATTAAATAAAATCCTATTCTAATTAGATTAGGAGGGTTAACCTAATATCTATATAAGAGAGTCTTATATCAGAAATAAGGTACGTGAATTTTTCCAAGAGTTGGGAGTACACATATTCTATAGAGATAGAAACAAGGGTTAAGCCAATAACCCATCTTCTTGAGTTCTTCATCTTCCTTGGTGGATCACAGTTAGAGGCCAAACATTTGGGTGGCTGACATTGATCAAAGGAAGGAGCCACTACAGAGGAATCAAAGGAATCAAAGGAGTAGAACTTGTACCTGAGGAAGCTTGGATCTTCAAAGGTATAATTCTATTTTTCTCCTTCTATATTCACTGATAATTGATGCACAAGAATGATCATGGTTATGGGTTTGTATAAAATTTTTGAAAACTTAGTTTTTGCACTTCCGCCCTATTTATGTGATTTGATTGCATGATTGCGTTACGTGCAAACCCAACAGTGGTATCAGAGCCAATCTTGTGCTAATTATCAGTCTATGTGATTCCATACATGTATGATATGCGATAGGATCGAGTTCTGGGCAACAAAAATTTTTAGATTCTGCGAAGCTGCGCAGCTGCGCCGGTACAAGGCAATATTGCTGTGCAGCTACGCCGGTTACTGTTCCTGGTTTTCATGCTGCGCAGCTGCGCCGGTTCCCTTTACATTCTTGGCGCAGCTGCGCCACTGGACAGGAACTGAATTTTTTTTTTGTTTTATTTAATTAAATGAATGGTTTATTTAATTAATAAAGGTTTAAAATAAAGATGTTTATTTTATATGAAATGAGATTTCAGAATTGCTAAAATTAAAGAGTTTAATTTGGAATTGTTTTTGAATGAAATAAAGGAGTTAATTTTTCCAAAAATAAAGTTTAGCAAACTTTTGCCCATTAACTGATATTAATACATATATGGAATGAATTTATTTTCATGAGATGAATAAGTTTTATTGATACGTATGATGATATGTATGGTAATAAAAGGGATTGATTATGGACTATGACCAATGTGATTGGATTTTATTTTGGTTGAATGCTTGAGTGAATGGGTTTTATAAAATGGGGTATGCGTACCTTGTCTTCTCTAGTTTTATTCTCGATGTAAATTATATCTCCTTTCTATGTACTTCCCATTGACTGTTGATCAAGGTTTCTATTTAATTTTAAATAGTTAATGTAATAGAGATAGTTAGAATTATTTTGAAGAAATTGGAGACCAAGGAGCAAGGAGCGCGTGAAGACCCGTTTGTATGGAGCCCGGGTTTAAATGTAATAGTTACATTTAAAATTTAAATTCTTGCACTCCTAGGTTTGACCTTTTGGTTCACTTGGTGGCTCTAGTGAACCAAACTAGAATAAAAGTCCATAATCAATCCGGGTAGAATATAGTATTCTATATTGCATGCTAAATATTATATATATTATATTTTATGCAAACATGCTTCGCATGTTTAATAAAATGACTCGTATTTTATATATATGTGCATGCGAGCTAAACAAAATGAGACAAATAATAACAAACCCCTCAAAGAAATAATATTAAGTCTGAAGCGTTCAAATGATATTTGGAATATCGAACGTCGCCTTCTAGCATGATTAATTAATAGAGTATTAAATATTTAATATGAGTTTGTTGTGCTATCCACAAGGCGAGTATTGAATATTTAAGATGTTAATTAATCACATTTGATGCTTATCAAGAAAATTGAACGATCTAGTCTTGTTGTGCTATCCACAAGGACGAAAATATTTCTTTTTTGAATTTATGGAAGTGCTAGGCTGGACTTAACTTAAATCATTTTAGTTCGGAAGTGCACACACATGACCATTATGATTTAAGAGGCAAAATAAAAGGAGTTACATGGTGATGTAATTGACAAGAGTTATCTACCTATTTATTTGTATATCGCTTGTTGTGCTATCCACAAGGTTATATACATTTGAAATGGGATCCTTAATCTCACTAGCAAATCTTTAATTAGATATTGCCGAACTATATACGTGAGGGTAATATAGTTTGATGAAAATAGTGGGAGATACCAATTTAAAAAAAAGACCTAAATTTATTTTGGTATGCAAAGTTAATAAAATGAATGTTTGCTAAAATATTGTCTTTTCACATGCAGAATTTTAAAAATGTCAAAATCACTAATCTCACTACGAAGCATACTTGATGCAAATAAGCTTACCGGCCCGAATTATGAGGACTGGCTAAGAAATCTGAGAATTGTTCTCACTGCTGAAAAGATTTCTTATGTCCTAAATTCCACAATCCCTGAATCTGTTTCAGAAACAGCCTCTGAGGAAGAGATTGCCACTTTCAATAAGTGGCAGGATGATGCATCTGTGGCTCAATGCATCATGCTCGCATCCATGAATAACAAGCTTCAGCGTTAGCACGAAAAAATGGATGCTCCTGCTATGCTGCTTCACCTCAAGGAGTTGTATGGTGAACAGAGTAGGACTGCTAGATATGAGATATCTAAGGAGCTCTTCCGATCTCGGATGACCAAGGGCACTGCTGTCGAGACTCATGTTCTGAAGGTAATCAATTTGATTGAACGCCTTGGACAGCTTGGGTTCGTCATGTGATGAGTGAGTTTTATACTTCCGAATCAGATATTGTTTAGCTTAATTATTGTTATCCTTAAGTGTTTTTGGTGTCTTTTTATTAGTTTTTGTGTTTATTTCTTGTTGGATGGAGCTGGAGGGATAAACTGGTCATTTGGGAGAAGAAAAGAATTAAAAATCATTAAAATTAGAGCTGAGTGGCATTTTTGTAATTCCCTGGTCCTTGTCTAGTGCACAGTGCGCTTGGATTACACTAAACCTAGCGCCTGGTGCGCTAGGCCACGCCTAATGTGGGTTATTTTTGCTGCTAAATTCATTTGGAAAGAAGGAGGACTCTGGAGGAGGGATTGGACTAATACAAAAAGAAAGAAGACTTCAGAAAAGACGTATCGTGGAATTTTCGGACGACAAGGATTTACAGAGAGAACAACGAAGGAAAACACGAAGGAGGATTACAAGGGCTGAAGATCAAAGAGAGAGTATTGGAGCAAATTTAGAGTTTCTTCTTCTCTTCCCTAGTTTTATCTTTTGTAATTACCAGGGATGTTCGTATTAAATATCTGGTTGATGTTTTTCTTTATTATTATCACGTACTAAACTTTAATTAAGATTGCAACGGAATTTGGTATGTAGTTTAAATTGAACCTTCCCATTGAATGAAAGTTGGTTTTTATTGAATTGTTTATTATATCTTTTGCTTATTGATTAATTGTTTAGCCAACAATTACTGTGACAATCTATATAAAATTGGAAGATGGAGTATAGATTGAGGTCTGGATATAATAACATCTGTTCATATAATCTAGATAGGGTTAATATGATTAGCATGTAGGATAGGAATATACCTATGTGTCTTTTGTATCCATTGAAAGAATTTGTACGTAAAACCCTAATTAACTTAATTCACATAGGAATATAGTGAATTAATTAACTAGGGTGTTCCTGATAATTCTGTGTCTTAAGGATCAGATTTAGGAGGATTTGTTCACGTGTTTTGGGAAAAAGTGTGTGAATTTTATAAAGCATTCTTGGATAATGATTCGTATTAATTAATTGAGTTAAATGGGAAGTAAATTGATTTAAATGAAATACCAAGGGAAGTTGTAATCTTAACCTGTTAAATCTGCATTAATCTTGTGAACTTTCATCTTAGTTATTAATTTTGCTAAGTTAGATTTTCATATCACGACCAATATTTCGTAGTTTAAAATAAGATTAATTAAATTAAAATTTATAATTGATAAAGGTTAATCTATTTCCTCGTGGGAACGATATCCTTGCTTGCTGAATATTACAATTGAACGCGTATACTTGCATGTTAAAGTGCTATTAATAAATTAGGCAACAAGTTTTTGGCGCCGTTGCCGGGGAAATTAGTTTAATATTTCGTTATTATTAATTTTGATATAGTTAATCTTAATTTAGACTTTTATTTTCATTTTTTTTCTCTCAGGTTATCGTCTCTCGTGTATGCAAACGAGATCGAAACAGCCGGAGCTTGAACCATACGAAGACGACATCGATAAAAGGTTCAAACAGTTGCGTAAGTGGGTTAAAGAAACGCGAGAGGCACTTGAGAAGCAAGATACAATGGCTGAGGGGCAACAGAAATCCCTTCAGGATTATGCTATGCCAAAAATGGATGGGATCAGGTCAAGCATTCAACGACCGGCAATTAATGCTGCAACTTTTGAGATTAAGCCAGGAACTATCCAAATGATTCAAAATTTGGTACAGTTTGGGGGCTTGGCTAATGATGATCCGAATGAGCACTTGGTGAGTTTTCTAGAGGTTTGTGACACATTCAAATATAACCAAGTCTCAGACGACGCAGTTAGACTTCGTTTGTTTCCGTTCACTCTCCGAGACAAAGCAAGAGGATGGTTACATTCACTTCCACCTGGATCCATTACCACCTGGGATGATCTGGCACAGAAGTTCCTAGCAAAGTTTTTTCCTCCTGCCAAAACAGCAAAGTTGAGGAACAAGATAACCAATTTCATTCAATTTGATTCAAAGTCATTATATGATGCCTGGGAGAGATTTAAAGAGTACATGAGAAAATGTCCACACCATGGATTGCCCGATTGGCTAATAGTACAATCATTCTATAATGGGCTCATGGGTGGTATACGGGCTAGTGTTGACGCGACATCTGGAGGTGCCTTCATGACAAAGAATTTTAATGAAGCGTACAGTTTGCTAGAGGTGATGTCAGCTAACAACTACCAATGGCCAACTGCTAGAATGATATAACCAAAGGTTGCTGCGATATTAGAGGTAGATGTAGTTACAGCATTGTCAGCCCAAATTGCAGCTCTAACACAAAAAATTGAACAGATGGGGAATCAAAATAGGCAAACTGTGGTGATGGTATGTGAATTGTGTGCGGGGAACCATTCAAGTGATCAGTGTGCAATAAGTCCTGAATCAGTGCAGTTTGTGTCTAATTATAATCGACAACAAGGTAATAATACAAATAGTTATAACCCAGGATGAAGGAACCACCCAAATCTATCTTGGAGCAATAATCAGTCACAAGCACAAGCTCAAGCTCGAAGACAGTCAGATCCACCTAGATTTTAGCCTCAACACCCACAACCTCAACAACATCAGCAACCTCAACAACATCAGCAACCTCAACAACCTGACAAGTTATCTTAAATGGAGGAATTGCTTGCAAGAATGGCAACTCAGTTTGAAGCAACAACAAAGAACCAATCAGCAGCAATAAGGAATCTTGAAAATCAGATTGGGCAGATAGCAAGTGTTTTAAACAACCGACCTCAAGGTTCACTACCAAGAGATACTGAGAAGAATCGGAGGAAGGATGGGAATGAACAATGTAAAGCAGTTTCACTCAGAAGTGGGAAGGAGTTGAATACAGACTCTGATGAGAAGAAAAAAAATAGTAATGAGAAGGTGGATGGAAAAGAATCTGGAAATTCAGAAGGTAAATCTGAGAAAAAAATTATTGAAAAGCAGAAAGAAGAAAATCAGATGCCAGTTACACCACCTTTACCATTTCCACAGAGATTTCAGAAGCAGAAGTTAGACAGACAATTTTTAAAGTTTCTAGAAGTGTTTAAAAAGCTGCAGATTAATATTCCATTCGCAGATGCTCTAGAACAAATGCCTAGCTATGTAAAATTCATTAAGGATATTCTATCGAGGAAGAGAAAGCTAGGAGAGTTTGAGGACAGTAGCATTGACGGAGGAATGTAGTGCTATTCTACAGAGGAAGTTACCACTGAAGTTGAAGGATCCCGGTAGCTTCACCATTCCGTGCACAATAGGAACTCAGTTTTTCAGTAGATGTCTGTGTGATTTGGGAGCGAGCATCAACCTTATGCCATTATCAGTCTATCAAGAGCTTGGGTTGAAGGAAGCTACACCAACGAATGTCACTTTGCAGCTTGCTGATAGATCTCTCACCTACCCCAAGGGAATAGTGGAAGACGTACTAGTAAAGGTAGATAAGTTTATATTCCCTGTGGACTTCATAGTTCTTGACTTTGAGGAGGATAGCAATATACCGATTATTCTTGGGCGCCCGTTTTTAGCTACGGGTCGGACTTTAATTGATGTGCAAAAAGGAGAGTTAACAATGAGGGTCCAAGACGAAGAGGTGACTTTTAATGTATTCAAAGAAATGAAGTTTCCAAAGGAAGAGGAAGAATGCTTCAGGGTTGATCTAATTGAGAGAGCGATTAGGGAAACAAGTATCAAATCAATAAATGAAGACCCTCTAGAAACAGCATTGGTAAGTGAGAACATGTCTGATGACTCAACTGTATTAAAATTGGCTCATATGTTAGATTCATTGCCGAAATTCACACAAGTCAGGCCAACATTTGAACCTTTGGACTACTGGGGAAAGCCATCAGAAAACAAATCATCAGTGGAAGAACCGCCAACCTTGGAACTTAAACCATTGCCTAACCATCTATGGTATGCATACATTGGTTCTTCTTCTACTCTACCAGTCATAATTTCTGCATCACTTGATGAGGTTCAAGAAGAAAAGCTACTAAGGGTACTTCGATAATACAAGACTGCTCTTGGGTGGACTCTTGCGGACATCAAGGGGATAAGCCCATCAATTTGCATGCATAAGATTCTATTGGAAGATGAAGCAAAATCGACTATTGAACAACAACGAAGACTCAATCCCATAATGAAGGAGGTTATCAAAAAGGAAATTATTAAATGGTTGGATGCGGGAATTGTCTACCCTATCTCAGATAGCTCATGGGTAAGTCCGGTTCAATGTGTGTCAAAGAAAGGAGGAATGTCAGTAGTTGCAAATGAGCATAATGAATTGATCCCGACTCGAACAGTTACGGGTTGGCGGGTGTGTATGGATTACAGAAAGTTGAATAAGGCCACTCGTAAGGACCATTTTCCTCTACCATTCATAGATCAGATGTTGGACAGGCTTGCAGGGCATGAGTATTATTGCCTCTTAGATGGATACTCAGGTTATAACCATATTGCCATTGCACCCAAGGATCAAGAGAAGACGATATTCACATGCCCATATGGTACTTTCGCTTTTCGCAGAATGTCTTTTGGATTATGTAATGCGCCGGTGACATTTCAACGGTGTATAATGGCTATTTTCTCCGATATGGTCGAACAAAATCTCGAGGTATTTATGGATGATTTTTAGTTTTTGGGGATTCATTTATTATTGTTTGGAAAATCTCACTCTTGTGCTTAAACGGTGTATGGAAACGAATTTGGTTTTAAACTGGGAGAAATGTCATTTTATGGTGCAAGAGGGGATAATCTTGGGTCATCGAGTGTCATCCAAAGGAATTGAGGTTGATAGAGCTAAGATCGAAACCATTGAGAGCCTCCCGCCACCAGTTTCAGTAAAGGGTATTCGAAGTTTTTTGGGACATGCTGGTTTCTATAGAAAGATTTATAAAAGACTTCTCCAAAATCACAAAACCACTTTGCAATCTTTTGGAGAAGGATGTCCCATTTAACTTTGATCAAGCATACCGGGAAGCTTTTGATGTGTTGAAAAAGAAACTAGTTACCGCACCTGTAATCATAGCGCCAGAGTGGAGTATCCCATTCGAATTAATGTGTGATGCTAGCGACTTTGCGATTGGCGCAGTCCTTGGCCAACGAAAGGATAAATTTTTTCATGCTATATACTATGCTAGTAAGACGTTAACGGATGCCCAACTGAATTATACCATTACCGAGAAGGAGCTCTTAGCAGTTGTGTATGCATTTGATAAATTTCGCTCATATTTGATTGGGACAAAGGTGATTGTGTTTACAGACCATTCGGCAATTAAGTACTTGATAGCAAAGAAGGATGCGAAGCCGAGATTGATTCGATGGGTATTATTGCTACAAGAGTTTAACTTGGAGATCCGAGACCGAAAAGGAACAGAAAATCAGGTTGCGGATCATTTATCACAGTTAGAGAATGCAGAACTAAAAAAAATGACACAACAGTGATCAACGAATTTTTTCCAGATGAACAACTGTTTGCGGTAAGGATGGATACACCATGGTATGCAGATTATGTAAATTTCATTGTGAGTAAGGTGTTTCCGCCAGATTTGACGAGTCAGCAGAAGAAGAAATTTCTCTATGATGTGAAACAGTATTTATGTGATGAGCCATTTTTATTTAAACAATGTGGAGATCAAGTAATAAGAAGGTGCATTCCGAAAAGTGAAATGGAGAATATTCTGTACCAATGTCATGCATCAGACTATGGTGGTCATTTTGGGGGAGAAAGAACGGCAGCTAAGGTACTTCAATGTGGATTCTTCTGGCCAACAATCTTTAAGGATGCCCGTGTATTTTCATTGAAATGTGACAGATGCCAAAGAGTTGGTAATATATCAAAGCGACAAGAGATGCCACTAAATATGATCCTAGAAGTAGAATTGTTTGATGTTTGGGGCATTGACTTCATGGGACCATTTCCATCATCTTTTAGCAACTCCTATATACTTCTAGCGGTGGACTACGTCTCAAAGTGGGTTGAAGCTATAGCATCGCCCACCAATGATGCTAAGGTTGTGGTTAAGTTCATCCGGAAGAATATTTTCTCTAGATTCGGCATGCCTCGTACAATCATTAGTGATGAAGGCACGCATTTCTGTAATAAGCAGTTCTCAGCTATTCTCGCTAAGTACGGAGTTACTCATAAGGTAGCTACTGCTTACCATCCACAGACAAGTGGTCAAGCCGAGGTATCCAACCGAGAAGTAAAACGAATCCTCGAGAAGGTAGTGAACCCTAGTCGGAAAGATTGGGCTAGTAAGTTGGATGATGCTCTGTGGGCATATCGTACAGCTTACAAGACACCGATAGGGATGTACACCATACAGGTTGGTTTATGGGAAAGCACGCCATCTTCCGGTAGAGTTAGAACACAGTGCTTATTGGGCTATCTAGAAGTTGAACTTTGATATATCCGCTGCGGGAGAAAAATGCCTCTTACAATTAAACCAAATGGATGAATTCAGACTCCAATCATATGAAAATGCGAGGTTATACAAAGAAAAGGTTAAGCGGTGGCATGACGAGAAAATCCTAGAAAGAAAGTTTGAAGCAGGGCAAAAAGTGTTGCTATACAACTCCAGGCTAAAACTTTTTCCAGGAAATTTGAAATCACGTTGGTCAGGTCCATTCAGTATTACAAAGGTATTTCCTCATGGAGCCATGGAAGTTGAGGAGCCAGATTTGAAACGCATTTTCAAAGTCAACGGTCAGAGGTTGAAACATTACTATAGGGGTCACATCGATCGTGAGAAAACATCTGTTAGTCTCACGGATTAGAACGGCGAAAACACAGTCGGGCTGACGACTATAAACCAAGCGCTAACTGGGAGGCAACCCAGGAATTTTATTTATTTATTTGATTTTAATTTGCTTCACTGTTAGTTTATTTCAATAGTGATAACCTGTATGTTCTTTAACATGATCTTTAATTGATTTCAGGATGGGAAACAAGTTTATAGTTGGCGAAATCGACTAATGGCCACTACGACTACCCATTCGGGGGTCTCGCTCCCCGGTGAGCGAGCGGTTGCCCAGCTCGCCGGTGAGCTGGTGGGGGTTGCAAGGGGGCAGCGCCCCCTGGAAGCCAAGCACCTATGAGCAAAATTTCAGAATGTCCACTTGTCAAAACCTTAAATTTTTAGTCAATTTGTTTTTTATAGTGTAGTGAGTTTAGTTTTGATTACTTTAGTGTAGTTTAGTTAATTTGTTTTGCATCAACTTGTTAGTTTAGTTAGTTCATTAATTTAGCTAGTATTCATTTGTTCTGTAATGTGAGGTTTGATTTGGTTACTATTAAAGTGCAGGACTAGCATAAAGAAGTTGGGAAGCAAAACCAAGCACAAACATCACCTCCTTGCCTCACAGCGCCTAATGCGCTCAGTAGACTCACAAGCTAGCGCCTAGTGCGCTCAATCAGCCCCAAAGCTAGCCAACTCCCTGCCAGATCGCGCCTAGTGCGCCCCAGCAGGACAAATGGCAGCGCATAGTGCGCCTGTTCAAACCACACGCCCATGTTGCTGCACACAATGCGCCCCTCCTTCACAAAGTTGAGCGCTTAGTGCGCCTCAACACAACCCGTTCCCTGTCCTAGAGCGCCTAGAGCGCCGGTTCAAGCTAATAAGCGCACAGTGCGCTATACAAGCAACACGAACATATATAAAGCCCAAATCGGGCACAACTCCTCTCTTATACTCTTCTATTCCTACCAAAACACTACCCAATACAAGCCTTCACCCTCTCTCACCCACGACACCCCATTCTGTCCTCTCCTAAACTGAACCCAAAAACCTAATATCCCATATAATTTCTACACAAAGCAAACTCTCCCCTTCACTAACGGATCAGACTCAACAGCTCCAATTCCTAAATACACGGATTGCCCATCTCTCACCTCCATCTCACACACGGATTGGATACCATCGGCTCAAGCATTCAAAGTGACTTATCAATTCGATTGGTACACAATCTAGGAACATAAACAAGTAAGCTTAACCAAGAATTATCTTTGATTATTTGGATTTGCTCGATTAGGGGTTACTCTAGTACATCCATTGAAGAAATATTGAATATTTTTGTTTGAGCACCCATTGAGTGTGTGTTGACGCAATTGGTTGGGTAATCTTACATTGTTGATTGTATGGCATTAGAAGGACATTGTGCTTAGTTAATTGACAGATTTGGTGAAAATAAGTTTGGGGGAAGAGTTTTGCACAAGCTGTTTATAACATTGCACTCCAACTGTTTGATATTGTGCCTCAAAGATAAACGTTGGCTTTTAAGAGGTTTGAACTCCGATTTTTGTTTGGGCAAGACATGACATCTTTGGCTCACAAGGGATAGAGAGGAGAGAGTTCGGGAGCTACCGGAAAATTTGACAAGAAGCGATTCCAAACCTATGAAGCATCTGAGCATTATAAAAATTAGTTAGCTGGAAGACCATTAATACCTGAGCGGGGATTGCTCCCGGAAGCTCAAGACAGGGACCTTGCCTTGATGATAGCGAGCCGCAATTGGTTAGATTTTACTTCTCAACCCGAGCCGGCGGTAGTTAAGATTGTCAAAGAATTTTATGCCAACACAACTGCGGCTGATGGCAATAATGTTATGGTTCGAGGACGAGCAGTCAACATGGGACGAAAAGCAATCAATGCATATTATAGGTTGTCCAAGATCAAAAGCAGTGATTATAAGGAATATATGAAACATGATTTGGATTATAGTGAGGTGATTGCCACTCTATGTGAACCAGGGACGAAATGGGCATTAACAGATCAGCAAGAAGCACGTCATTTCCCTACAGCAAAGATAAGCCGATATGGTAAAGCTTGGAATGCCTTCATTTGTGCAAAGTTGATGCCGTGTAGGCATATGAGTGAAGTGATGAGTCAAAGGGTAGCCTTGTTATTTTGCATTGCGAAAGACAAATCAGTTGACATGGGCAGGTGATCCATGAATCTATCTTGAATAAAATGCAGCTAGGAACTACAGGCGGTTTACCTCACCCGTCTTTAATTACAGCACTGTGTTGCCAAGAAGGGGTTCAATGGAATGATAAGGAAGAGGTTTTGATGCCGTTATCCCCAATTAATCACAAAGCAATGGTTAAATACAAGATATGGGATGGGGCTGAATCACACCCACGGGGACTGGGATTTATTATCTTTCCCCTAGTACATGTTAAGCAGCCTGTTGAGCATCCTCCTGAGGCCCCAAGTTCAATGCCACCACCTGATTGGGTTGAGAATATACGGAGGGATCTACAACATCATACGAGACGAATTGACTTGGTAGCAACTCAGATACACCGGGGTTTTGACCATATGGATCGACAGCAATCTTGTCTTGCCCAACGTTAAGCAGAAATTTATTCTCATTGTACCACGTCGTTGGCAGATATGTTTCACAGAATGAATCCAGCCGGGACTCCGTACCAGTTCACACTCCCTCCACCTCTGTCAGTGTATCCACCTCCAGACTTACCTCCTCCTAATGCCGAAGATGAAGATGCCGGAGAGGAGTAGGCATTGATCAAGGAAGTCCTCAGTCCCTAATTTTTTTTTAAAATTTTTGTATACAATGAGGACATTGCATATGTTAAGTTTGGGGGTGCATTCATTTCGTATTTGCATGTAGTGGTCATTCTAATTGGAAAAATAAAAAAAAAAAAATGCATTTAGTTAGTTCATATTGCATGAATCCAGGCACTGAGTTAGTTGAAGATGACTTAGCCAATGATGAGATTGGAATTATATATAGTTTTACTGACAATTGAGACATGGATGTAGTTTCGTATCGTGATGTAAATCTTATCCCGTTTGAAAACTGATGTAATCGGATAGCACGTTAGGTTGACCATTATGATTAACTTAGTTTAAATGATAGCATAATTGTCTTTTTGGGGGGAATCTTTGTTCTAATGAAGGAAAATTGGTAAAGTTGTGGTAAAAGCTAGGATGACGCAGAAACTTAAGTTTGGGGGAAAATATGGGATTTCAATTTAAAAAAAATGAAAAAAAAATGCAGAAAAAAATAGATATATATACAGATGAATAAACACGTTGACTTGTTTAGTTCTGTGGCCTTTGCTACTTGAGTAAGTAAGCCCTAAGGGATGTCTTTACACCCAGCGCCCTAAAGTCGTCTGGTTTGGAAGTCGTTGGTAGAAAGCTCGCTACATGGGTACCATTGAAAAGCTTAAGAGAACTAAGCATTGCACAGTCAAGTGTAAACACGAGAAAGAGCGTAAATGCCCTCGTGAGCAAATAAAAGAAAAAATAAATAAATCCCTTATTGACTCTAAACTTGGTGATTGTGAAAGTTCTAGCCGAAGCTTAACTTGTTACAAAGATTCTTAAGTTAAGATATGTGTTTTTCCCTCTAAGAAGCATATTATGCAATGTATTTGAACTGTAGTTGAGTTTAATGGTTGTTAAGCACACACACACTACATCAGAAACAACAGGCTTTGATTTACGGATTGGTATGAGCTATTGAATTATCTTATTTGGATGTATTATTTGAATCTATTGTTGATACCTCTGAGGCATATTTGTTTGATTTCTTATTGACTGATGGCTGGATGCGTAGACATTTAGATAGTTTGCATTTGCATTATCGCATTGTTTAAGGACAAACAATTGATTAAGCTTGGGGGTATTTGATGAGTGAGTTTTATACTTCCGAATCAGATATTGTTTAGCTTAATTATTGTTATCCTTAAGTGTTTTTAGTGTCTTTTTATTAGTTTTTGTGTTTATTTCTTGTTGGATGGAGCTGGAGGGATAAACTGGTCATTTGGGAGAAGAAAAGAATTAAAAATCATTAAAATTGGAGCTGAGTGACATTTTTGTAATTACCTAGTCCTTGTCTAGCGCACAGTGTGCTTGGATTGCACTAAACCTAGCGCCTGGTGAGCTAGGCCACGCCTAATGTGGGTTATTTTTGCTGCTAAATTGATTTGGAAAGAAGGAGGACTCTGGAGGAGGGATTGGACTAATACAAAAAGAAAGAAGACTTTAGAAAAGACGTATCGTGGAATTTTTGGACGACAAGGATTTGCAGAGAGAACGACGAAGGAAAACACGAAGGAGGATTACAAGGGCTGAAGATCAAAGAGAGAGTATTGGAGCAAATTCAGAGTTTCTTCTTCTCTTCTCTAGTTTTATCTTTTGTAATTACCTGGGATGTTTGGATTATTAATCTGGTTGATGTTTTTCTTTATTATTATCATGTACTAAACTTTAATTAAGATTGCAACGGAACTTGGTATGTAGTTTAAATTGAACCTTCCCATTAAATGAAAATTGGTTTTTATTGAATTGTTTATTATATCTTTTGCTTATTGATTAATTGTTTGGCCAACAATTACTGTGATAATCTATATAAAATTGGAAGATGGAGTATAGATTGAGGTCTGGATATAATAACATCTGTTCATATAATCTAGATAGGGTTAATATGATTAGCATGTAGGATAGGAATATACCTATGTGTCTTTTGTATCCATTGAAAGAATTTGTACGTAAAACCCTAATTAACTTAATTCACATAGGAATATAGTGAATTAATTAACTAGGGTGTTCCTGATAATTCTGTGTCTTAAGGATCAGATTTAGGAGGATTTGTTCACGTGTTTTGGGAAAAAGTGTGTGAATTTTATAAAGCTTTCTTGGATAATGATTCGTATTAATTAATTGAGTTAAATGGGAAGTAAATTGATTTAAATGAAATACCAAGGGAAGTTGTAATCTTAACCTGTTAAATCTGCATTAATCTTGTGAACTTTGATCTTAGTTATTAATTTTGCTAAGTTAGATTTTCATATCACGACCAATATTTCGTAGTTTAAAATAAGATTAATTGAATTAAAATTTATAATTGATAAAGGTTAATCTATTTTGTCGTGGGAACGATATCCTTACTTGCTGAATATTACAATTGAACGCGTATACTTGCGTGTTAAAGTGCTATTAATAAATTAGGCAACATCATGGATGGGTAGTTGAGTCAAGACTTGGTCTTGCAGTCACTCCCTGAGACCTTCTCGTAGTTTGTGGTTAATTTTCGCATGAATAAGCTAGATGTCAGCTTAACATGCTGAAAACTGCAGAAGGTCACTTCTCATCCAAGAAGAACCATGTCTTGATGGTGGATTCTTCCAATAAAAGGAAGAGGCCCAAGGTGTCTTCTGAAAAGAAGAAATCTAAGAAGGCTAAGGGAAAAGGGAAAGAAAAGGAGCAAAAGAAACCTGAACTAGCTAAAGGAATGTGCTTTCATTGCAATGAGCCAGGACATTGGAAGAGGAACTGCAAGAAGTTTCTAGCAGGGAAGAAGCTTAGAGAAGCATCGACTTCCAATCAAGGTTTGTTCATGATTGAAATTAATTTTTCAGAAATTCAAAATTCTACTTGGGTATTGGATACCGGCTGTGGTTCTCACATATGTAATAATGTGAAGGGACTGGTCATAAGTAGAAAGCTGAACAATGATGAGGTGATCCTACGAGTGGGGAATGGAGCAAAGGTTGCTGCATTAGCCGTAGGAATTAATTTTTTAGCAATGCCTTCGGGCAAGTCCATTTATCTTAATAATTATTATTATGTTCCGAATATTATTAAAAACATTATTTCAATTTCTGTATTGGATATGGAAGGTTTTGACGTTATTATAAAGAACAATGGTTGTTCTATTTATAAAGACGATGTTTTATATGGTATTGAAAATTTGCGAAATGGACTTTATACACTTGACTTACAAGAAAATATATTTCAAATTGAACAAATTAAGAAAAGGAAAAGAGATGATATTAATTATACCTATATGTGGCACTGTAGACTCGGTCATATCAATGAAACAAGATTATCCAAGTTGCATAAAGATGGGCTCCTCGAGCTATCTGATTATGAATTATATCCAACTTGTGAATCTTGTCTCATGGGTAAAATGACTAAATCTCCTTTTAGTGGAAAAGGAGAGAGAGTTACAGAGTTGTTGGCATTGATTCATACAGACGTTTGTGGACCTATGACAATAAGTGCACGGGGTGGGTATTCTTATTTTATTACTTTCACTGATGATCGCTCAAGATTTGGATATGTGTATTTAATGAAATACAAATCAGAATCATTTGAAAAGTTCAAAGAGTTCAGAAGTGAAGTAGAGAAACAAACGGGCAAGAGTATTAAGATACTTCGATCAGATCGAGGTGGAGAATACTTAAGCAGTGAGTTTCTCAATTGTCTCAGAGAAAATGGTATAATCTCACAATGGACTCCTCCAGGTACACCACAGTTAAATGGAGTATCTGAAAGGAGAAATCGAACACTGTTAGACATGGTTCGTTCCATGATGAGTTTTATCGACCTTCCAATTTCCTTCTGGGGATATGCCCTAGAAACGGCTGCATACCTACTTAACAAGGTACCTACCAAATCCGCCCCAAAGACTCCATATGAGATGTGGAAAGGGAGGAAACCAAATCTTAAGCATGTTAAGACTTGGGGTTGTCCAGCTTATGTTAAAAAGTTTGAAAATGATAAGCTACAGACTAAATCCGATAAGTGTAGATTTGTGGGATACCCTAAAGAAGCCGTAGGGTATTATTTCTATCATTCAACTGATCAAAAGGTGTTTGTTGCGAAACATGCTACCTTCTTGGAGAAAGAGTTTATCCATGAAGTGGTCAGTGGGAGTAAGATATATCTTGAAGAAGTTCAAGAACCACAAGTTACCACGGACCAAAGTCAAGTACCTAACCAAGTAGAAGAATCTACTGTACCACACCCTGTTCGTAAATTTGGAAGAGTACCGCAGATACCTGAGAGGTATGGATTCGTTATAGAGGATGACGATGAGGTACACATCATGAATGATGATCCATTGAATTACGAACAGGCTATGAGTAATAAAGACTCAGGGAAATGGCTTGAAGCCATAAAATTCGAAATGGACTCCATGTATGAAAACAAAGTATGGACTTTGGTTTCACCACCTGAAGGTATTAAACCTATTGGGTGTAAATGGGTTTTTAAGAAAAAGACTGGAGCAGACAGAAAGGTAGAGACCTATAAGGCCCGACTGGTTGCAAAAGGTTTCAAACAAAGACAAGGAGTTGACTATGATGAAACCTTCTCACCAGTAGCCATGCTCAAGTCCATTCGGATTTTGCTTGCGATTGCAGCTTACAACGACTATGAGATCTGGCAGATGGACGTGAAAACGGCCTTCCTCAATGGGAAACTTGAGGAGGATGTGTATATGACACAGCCAGAGGGATTTATTTCAAAAGTTGGAACAAATCAAGTCTGTAAGCTACAACGATCCATTTATGGGTTGAAGCAAGCTTCTCGTAGATGGAACATTCGTTTTGATGAGACAATCAAAGAGTTTGATTTTATCAAAAATGAGGATGAACCTTGTGTATACAAGAAGGTTAGTGGGAGCGCAGTATCATTCCTTGTATTATATGTTGATGATATATTACTGATAGGGAATGACATTCCTATGTTACAATCCATTAAAATCTGGTTATCTAAAAACTTCTCCATGAAGGACTTGGGTGAAGCATCCTATATTTTGGGGATAAAGATCTATAGAGATAGATCTAAAAGGATGCTCGGCTTATCCCAAGGAACGTACATTGATACGATGCTAAAGAGGTTTAGCATGGAAGATTCCAAAAGAGGTCTCATGCCGATGAGCCATGGAATAAATCTCTCCAAGAAACAGGCCCCAAAGACACCTGAGGAGAGAGACCGTATGAGTAAGATCCCTTATGCTTCTGCAATAGGATCTATCATGTACGGTATGATATGTACTAGACCGGATGTTGCTCACGCACTTAGTGTAACAAGCAGATACCAGTCGAATCCAGGAGAAGAGCACTGGAAGGCAGTGAAAAATATCCTAAAGTACTTGAGAAGGACTAAAGATATTTTTCTTGTCTACGGTGGGTCTGAATTAAAACTCGAGGGATTCACGGACTCAAGTTCTCAAACAAACCAAGATGACAGTAAATCTGTTTCAGGGTATGTGTTTACCTTGAACGGAGGTGCAGTGAGTTGGAAGAGTTCCAAGCAGCAAACAGTTGCTGATTCAGTGACAGAGGCAGAGTATATAGCTGCAAGTGAAGCTGCAAAGGAAGCTGTTTGGATGAAGAAGTTCATAACTGAACTTGGTGTGGTTCTTAGCATCGGAGAAGCAGTTCCCGTATACTGTGACAACACCAGAGCGGTTGCACAGGCTAAGGAACCAGGGTCTCATCAGAAATCTAAACACGTGTTGCGGTGATTTCACTTGATCAGGGAGATCATTGAAAGAGGAGACGTCACCTTGGAGTGTGTGGACTCTTAAGACAACATTGCAGATCCATTTACTAAAGCTCTAACACAACAGCAGTTTGATCGTCACTTAGAGAAGATGGGTATGAGATACCATGGCGATTGGCTTTAGTGCAAGTGGGAGATTGATAGTAGTGTGCATACAAGCCAATCATGTATGATGATAAAGCACATACTTTGTAAACAATCTTATTTATTTATTAATAAAATATTCATTTAAGGCATATAATTATCTACATGGTGTTTTTTTATAATATATAAATAACCCATAGTTTTAAGCAATGCTTTTAGAATCATGATGAGATCATGATAATGAGATCTAAATTCTTAGAAAGCTTAAAAACTAAAATAGTTCCCAATTGTGGGATTACTAAAATGGAGATTAGTAAATCCGGATAGATTGGTACATATGTTGCTTGCTCATTGGATGAGGATGACTAGTCTCATGGTCATTTGTATGGAGACACTAAAATAAGTATGTAGGTGCTTATTGGAGAATAAGTTCACTGAACGTGACTCGCTATGGAATACCTAATGGAGTTTTACTCGCCTGTCAATAGGAATTCCTAATGTGATAGTAGTACAAGTGATCCTTGGACTTGAGATCATCATAGTATCTTGTATGTAACAAATTATACTTTGACTTATTCCTTAAGGCCTTTTAAGGCATATATAGGGTATGCTTGGGTATAATGAGTTGCATATGGAGATAATATATGATCAATAAAAAATCTACCACCTCTAGTAAAAGAGGAGATATGTCCTAAGTGATTCGTTAAATGACAACCCAGGAATCCTTGGCCAAGGTAGAATGAAATTAGAAAGAGGTTTCTAATTTGCATTATTTGGAGTTGTGCATTTTCTAATCGAAATACATATGATTAAATAAATTAAGACTTGACAGTAAATCCATGTCTTATATTTAATTGGGACATTGTATGGTGGAAGGATTGAATTGTACGGTAACTATTAACTCACAGGTTCTTTTATGATTAATGTTGAAATCTATATTATCTGAAAAGTCGTTGATCGCTAGGGAGGCTTATCCCTATTATAGAATAAATGTTATTTATTTAAATAGATTCTTAGTTTAATTTATTTATTTAAATAAGATTAGAATTGTTCTAATTGATTTATTCATAACCGGTTTAATATGGAGAACCTAAAGGGTCACACCATAAAAGGAAGAAAAATTATTTAAGAAGAAAATGGCATGATAGTAATAATGCATTAATTATAATTAATTTAATCTATGGTGATAGAATAAATTAAATAGCTTAATATTTATTATTTAATATTTTAAAAATATTAAATATAAATTAATAAGAGGAGTCTTATTAATATTATTTTTATTATTATTATTTTAATTCTAAAGGAGTTTAGGAATTAATATAATATCAGTACTCTCTCTCTCAACCTAATAAGATTAGGATATAAATTAATTAAAAGTATTTAATTAATTAAATAAAACCCTATTCTAATTAGATTAGGAGGGTTAACCTAATATCTATATAAGAGGGTCTTATATCAGAAATAAGGTACGTGAATTTTTTCAAGAGTTGGGAGTACACATATTCTATAGAGATAGAAACAAGGGTTAAGCC
This sequence comes from Panax stipuleanatus, assembly GCA_020205555.1. Classification (NCBI taxonomy): domain Eukaryota; kingdom Viridiplantae; phylum Streptophyta; class Magnoliopsida; order Apiales; family Araliaceae; genus Panax; species Panax stipuleanatus. The sequence continues at coordinate 52,326,552 of CM035122.1, forward strand.
AATAACCCATCTTCTTGAGTTCTTCATCTTCCTTGGTGGATCACCGTTAGAGGCCAAACATTTGGGTGGCTGACATTGATCAAAGGAAGGAGCCACTACAGAGGAATCAAAGGAATCAAAGGAGTAGAACTTGTACATGAGGAAGCTTGGATCTTCAAAGGTATAATTCTATTTTTCTCCTTCTATATTCACTGATAATTGATGCACAAGAATGATCATGGTTATGGGTTTGTATAAAATTTTTGAAAACCTAGTTTTTGCGCTTCCGCCCTATTTATGTGATTTGATTGCATGATTGCGTTACGTACAAACCCAACAGAATCATACCTTTGTAGAACGAAGCTTCCACAGGTACGAGTTCAACTCCTTGTTCTTCGTGATCTCCTTGAATTTTCAGGTTAGATTCCTTCTTTTGATCAACGTTAGCCACCCAAGTGTTTGGCCTCTAGAGGTGATCCACCAAGGAAGAGGAATTATCAAGAAGGAGGGTGTTTGGCTAAACCTTAATTTTCTATCCTCTATAGAAAAGAAGTACTCTCCAATAATTGGAATTGCATCAACTGATATCTGTTATAAGACTCCTCTTATATAGATATTGGTCATCCCTTCTAATCCTATTAGACATGGGATTTCATTTAATTAATTAAACTCCTTTAATTAATCTAGGCTTCCCACCACATTGGGAATAATTAATTAAATTCATTTAATTAATTTGTCTCCTAATATTATTAGGAATAAATGAGAGTACTAAATACTAAATTAATTACTAAACTCCTTTAGAAATTAAAATAATAATAATTGTAATAATATTAATAAGACATCTCTTATTAATTTATATTTAATATTTCTAAAATATTAAATATTAAACATTAAGCTATTTAATTTATTCTATCAGCATAGATTAAATTAATTATATTTAATGTATTATTACGATTATGCTATTACCTTCTTAAATAATTATTCTTCCTTTTATGGTGTGACCCTTTAGGTTCTCCATATTAAACCGGTTGTGAATAAATCAATTGGAACAATTCTAATCTTATTTAAATAAATAAATTAAACTAATAATCTATTTAAATAAATAATATTTATTCTACAATAGGGATAAGCCTCCCTAGTGATCAACGACTTTTCATATAATATAGATTTCAACATTAATCATAAAAGAACCTATGAGTAAATAGTTACCGTACAATTCAATCCTTCCACCATACAATGTCCCAATTAAATATAAGACATGGATTTACTGTCAAGTCTTATTGTATTTAATTATATGTACTTCGATTAGAAAATGCACAACTCCAAATAATGAAAATTAGAAACTCCTTTCTAATTTCATTCCACCTTGGCCAAGGATTGGGTTGTCATTTAACGAATCACATAGGACATCTCTCCTCTTTTACTAGAGGTGGTAGATTCTTTATTGATCATTCATTATCTCTATATGTAACTCATTATACCCAAGCATACCCTATATATGCCTTAAAAGATTTTAAGGAATAAGTTAAAGTATAATTTGTTACATACAAGATACTACGATGATCTCAAGTCCAAGGATTACTTGTACTACAATCACATTAGGAATTCCTATTGACAGGCGAGTAAAACTCTATTAGGTATTCCATAGCGAGTCACAGTTCAGTGAACTTATTCTCCAATAAGCACCTACATACTTACTTTAGTGTCTCCACACAAATAATCATGAGATCAATCATCCTCATCCAATGAGCAAGCAACATATGTACCAATCTATCCGAATTTACTAATCCCCTTTTTAGTAATCCCACGATTGTGAACTATTTTAGTTTTAGAGCTTTCTAAGAATTTAGATCTCATTAGCATGATCATCATTATGATTCTAAAAGCATTGCTTAAAACTATGGGTTATTTACATATTATAAAAACATCACCATGTAAATAATTAAATGTCTTTAATAAATGAAAATTTTATTAATAAATAAATAAGATTGTTTACAAAGTATGTGCTTTATCATCATACATGATTGGCTTGTATGAACACTACTATCAATCTCCTAGTTGCACTAAAGCCAATCGCCATAGTATCTCATACCCATCTTCTCTAAGTGACGATCAAACTGCTGTTGTGTTAAAGCTTTAGTAAATGGATCTGCAATGTTGTCTTGAGAGTCTACACTCTCCTCTTTCAATGATTTCTTTAATCAAAGTGCCGCAACACATGTTTAGATTCAAGATGAGACTTAGGAACTATTCGTAGTTCTGTAATGAACTTTTCATCCGAAACATCAACTTGCAGTTTCACTTACAGTTATATACTTTGTCTTTGTCACTAACCCAGCAACTTTTGCTGTTTGGAACCTTTCCAATTTACTGCACCACCTTTTAAGGTAACGACTTACCATAAAGTGGATTTTGCTGTCGTCTTGGTCAGTCTGAAAACTTGAGTCTGTTTAGTCTTCTAGTTTAATTCAGACCCATCATGTGTCATGATGACATCCTTAGTGTCAGTTAAGTACTTTGAGATGTTTATCACTATCTCAAAGAGATCTTCTCCAGAATATGACTGATCAACATCAAGTCTCGTATATTTCATTGCATACATAATAGTTACTCATGCGATCTCTCTTTTACTGAGGACAATTTTAGAGAGATACACTCCATGGCTCATCATCATGAGGCACCTTCTGGAGTTTGCCATGCTAAACGCCTTTAGCATCTAATGAATATACGTTTCCATGGGTTAAGCCTGAACATCCTTTTAAATCCATTAATATAGATTTATATCCCCAATGCGGGATGTTCTACCCAAATCATTCATGGAGGAATGTTTAGACAACTTTATTTTGATCGATTTTAGCATAGGAATTTCATTCCCTATCAGTAATATATCATCAACATATAATACATGGAATGAAACAGCGCTCCCACTAACCTTCTTGTACACACATGGTTTATCTTCGTTTTTGATAAAATCAAACTCTTTGATTGTCTCATCAAAACGAATGTTCGATCTACGAGAATCTTGCTTCAATCTATGAATGGATTGTTGTAGCTCATATACATGATTTGCTTCAACCATTAAAACAAAAAATCATCTGGTTGTATCATACATACATTCTTCTCTAATAATATATATTTGAGGAAGGGCGTCTCTACGTCCATTTTGCCAGATTAAGTAAAATAAGCTGCAATTGCAAGAAAAATCCAAATAGACTTGAGCATAGCTTCAAAATCCATTTTAGATTTTATAGTCATCTACCATTTCTCTGAGTCTTTATTACTCACAGCCTGTTCGTAATTCAATGGATCATCATCATCAATGATGTGTACCTCATCGTCATCCTCTATGACGAATACATACCTTTTAGGTATCTTCGGTACTTTTCCAGATTTACGAATAGGGTGTTGTACAGTAGGTGTCTCTACTTGGACAGGTTCATCCACTTGATCTGTAGTGGTTTGTGGTTCTTGAATTTCTTCAAGATCTATTTTTCTCCCACTAGCCCCTTTAAGGATAAACTTCTTTTCCAAGAAGGTAGTGTGTTTCGCAACAAACACCTTTTGCTCAGTAGGATTATAGAAATAGTATCCCAAACTTTCTTTAGGATATCCCACAAACGTGCACTTATCAGATCTTGTCCCTAGCTTATCATTTTGAAACTTTTTCACATAAGCTGGACATCCCCAGATCTTAACATGCTTAAGACCAAATTACCTCTCTGTCCACGTCTCATATGGAGCATTAGGGACGGATTTTGAGGGGACCTTATTTAGTAGACATGAGCCGTTTCTAGGGCATGACCCCAGAATGAAATTGGAAGATCGATAAAACTCATCATGGATCGAACCATATCCAACAATGTTTAATTTCTCCTTTCAGATACTCCATTTAACTGTGGTGTACCTGGTGGAGTCCATTGTGAGATTATACTATTTTCTTTGAGACAATTGAGAAACTCACCGCTTAAGTATTCTCCACATCGATCTGATCGAAGAGTCTTAATACTCTTTCCCGTTTGTTTCTCTACTTCACTTCTGAACTCTTTGAACTTTTCAAATGATTATGATTTGTATTTCATTAAATACACATATCCAAATCTTGAGTGATCATCAGTGAAAGTAATAAAATAAGAATACTCACCCCGTGCAATCGTTGTCATAGGTCCACAAACGTCTGTGTGAACCAATGCTAACAACTCTGTAACTCTTTCTCCTTTTCCACTAAAAGGAGATTTAGTCATTTACCCATGAGACAAGATTCACAAGTTGGATATGATTCATAATTAGATAGCTCTAAGAGCCCATCCTTATGCAACTTGGATAATCTCGTTTCATTAATATGACCGAGTCTACAGTGCCACATATAGGTATAATTAATATCATCTCTTTTTCTTTTCTTAGTTTGTTCTATTTGAAGTATATTTTCATGCAAGTCAAGTATATAAAGTCCATTTCGCAGATTTTCAATACCATATAAAACATTATTTTTATAAATTGAATAACTGTTGTTCTTTATTATAATTTTAAATCCATCCATATCTAATACAGAATTTGAAATAATGTTTCTAATGATATTCGGAACAAAATAATAATTATTTAAATTAATGGACTTGCACGTGGGCTGTGCTAAACAATAAGTGCCTACAGCTAATGCAGCAACCATTGCTTCATTTCCCACTCGTAAGACAACCTCATCCTTGTTTAGCTTTCTACTTCTGACCAGTCCCTTCACAGTATTACATATGTGAGAACCACAGCCGGTATCCTATACCCAAGTAGAATTTTGACTTTCTGAAAAATTAATTTCAATCATGAACAAACCTTGATTGGAAGTCGAAGCTTCTCCAAGCTTCTTCTCTGCCAGAAACTTCTTGCAGTTCCTCTTCCAATGACCCGGCTCATTGCAATGGAAGCACATTCCTTTGTTAGCTGGTTCAGGTTTCTTTTGTTCCTTTATGCTCACCTTACCCTTGGTCATCCGAGATTGGAAGAGCTCCTTAGATATCTCATATTTAGCAGTCCTACTTTGTTCACCATACAACTCCTTGAAGTGAATCAACATAGTAGGAGCATCCATATTTTCATGCTGACGCTGAAGCTCGTTATTCATGGATGCGAGCATGATGCATTGAGCCACAGATGCGTCATTTTGCCACTTTACAATGGTGGCAATTTCTTCCTTAGATGATTATTCTGGAACAGTTCTAGAGACAGGTGAATTTAGAACATAAGAAATCTTTTCAGCAGTGAGAACTATTCTCAGATTCCTTAACCAGTCCGTATAATTTGGTCCAGTTAGTTTATTAAGATCAAGTATGCTACGTAGTGAAATTAGTGATTTTGACATTTTTTAAATTTCTGTATATGAAAAGACAACATTTTAGCAAACATTCATTTAATTAATTTTGCATACCAAAATAAATTTAGGTCTTTATTTTAAATTGGTATCTCCCACTATTTTTATCAAACTATATTACCCTCACTTATATAGTTCGGCAACATCTAATTAAAGATTTGCTAGTGAGAATTAGGATTCCATTTCAAATGTATATAACCTTATGGATAGCACAACAAGCGATATACAAATAAATAGGTAGACAACTTTTGTCAATTACATCACCATATAACTCCTTTTATTTTGCCTCTTAAATCATAATGGTCAAGTGTGTGCACATCCGAACTAAAATGATTTAAGTTAAGTCTAGCCTAGCACTTCCATAAATTCAAAAAAGAAAAATGTTCGTCCTTGTGGATAGCACAACAAGACTAGATCGTTCAATTTTCTTGATAAGCATCAAATGTGATTAATTAACATCTTAAATACTCAATACTCGCCTTGTGGATAGCACAACAAGATCATATTAAATATTTAATACTCTATTAATTTATCATGCTAGAAGGCGACATTCGATATTCCAAATATCTCTGAACGCTTCGGACTTAATCTTGTTTCTTTGAGGGGTTTGTTATTATTTGTCTCATCTTGTTTAGCGCGCATGCACATATATATATAAAATACGTGTCATTTTATTAAACATGTGAAGCATGTTTGCATAAAATATAATATATATAATATTTAGCATGCAATATAGAATACTATATTCTACCCGGATTGATTATGGACTTTTATTCTAGTTTGGTTCACTAGAGCCACCAAGTGAACCAAGAGGTCAAACCTAGGAGTGCAAGAATTAAATTTAAATATAACTATTACATTTAAATCCCATGCTCCATACAAATGGGTCTTCACGCGCTCCTTGCTCCTTGGTCTCTAATTTCTTCAAAATAATTCTAACTAATCCTATTACATAAACTATTTTAAATTTAAATAGAAACCTTGATCAGCAATCAAGGGGAAGTACATAGGAGAGAGATAGAATTTACATTAAGAATAAATTAGAGAAGACGAAGTACGCAGACCCCATTTAATAAAACTTATTCATTCAAGCATTCAACTAAAATAAAATTCAATCATACTGGTCAATAGTCCATAATCAACCCATATTTATTATCATACATATCACCATATATATCAATAAATAAATATTCATCTCATGAATTAAAATATTCCATATATATATGAGTATCATTTAATGGACAATTTTAAATTGCATGAAATCCAATTTCAAGATTAAAATAAACTCTTTATTTTAATTATAAAACTATTAGGAACATATATAATATATAAATATATCATATATATATATATATATATATATAACGAATCAGGTTATATATATATATATATATATATATTATAAATTCACGTTTATTTTTTAAAAAAGAAGTCACCTTTTATTAAAAGAGTCCTGCAGGTTTATTAAAAGAGTCATTTCCTAATGGGTCACCTTCTTTTTGGAGTAAGAAAGAGACAACGCCTTTTCTTTGCAGAATTCAAGATTAGCGCCCATAAAAAAAATTGTGATTCGTCCCAAAAAAAAATGCCATTTTTTTTCTTAAAAAATAATTTTATACAATAAAATTATGCCCAATAAATTATTCTAAATACATACCCATATGTATATGAAATCAAAAATAAATTAATAATTGCATAAAGGTTTGGCTCTGATGCCACTGTTGGGTTTGTACGAAATCATGACGCAATCAAATTGCAAAAATTAGCGGAAGCATGGTATATCAGAGTTTAAAAAATTTCTACAAAACCATTATCCGGATCATCCTTTATGCAAATTATTAATTTAAAAAGATAAATAAGAAGTTATGGAATATACCTTTGTAGAACGAAGCTTTCACAGGTACGAGTTCAACTCCTTGTTCTTCGTGATCTCCTTTAATTTTCGGGTTAGATTCCTTCCTTTGATCAACGTTAGCCACCCAAGTGTTTGGCCTCTATAGGTGATCCACCAAGGAAGAGGAAGTATCAAGAAGGACGGTGTTTGGCTAAACCTTAGTTTTCTATCCTCTATAGAAAAGGAGTACTCTCCAATAATTAGAATTGCATCAACTGATATCTATTATAAGACTCCTCTTATATAGATATTGGTCAACCCTTCTAATCCTATTAGACATGGGATTTCATTTAATTAATTAAACTCCTTTAATTAATTTAGGCTTCCCACCACATTGGGAATAATTAATTAAATTCATTTATTTAATTTGTCTCCTAATCTTATTAGGAATAAATGAGAGTACTAATACTAAATTAATTACTAAACTCTTTTAGAAATTAAAATAATAATAATTGTAATAAAATTAATAAGACATCTCTTATTAATTTATATTTAATATTTCCAAAATATTAAATATTAAACATTAAGCTATTTAATTTATTCTATCAGCATAGATTAAATTAATTATACTTAATGCATTATTACGATTATGTCATTACCTTCTTAAATAATTATTCTTCCTTTTATTGTGTGACCCTTTAGGTTCTCCATATTAAACCGGTTGTGAATAAATCAATTAGAACAATTCTATTCTTATTTAAATAAATAAATTAAACTAATAATCTATTTAAATAAATAATATTTATTCTACAATAGGGATAAGCCTCCCTAGCGATCAACGACTTTTCAGATAATATAGATTTCAACATTAATCATAAAAGAACCTATGAGTAAATAGTTACCGTACAATTCAATCCTTCCACCATACAATGTCCCAATTAAATATAAGATATGGATTTACTGTCAAGTCTTATTTTATTTAATTATATGTACTTCGATTAGAAAATGTACAACTCCAAATAATACAAATTAGAAACTCATTTCTAATTTCATTCCATCTTGGCCAATGATTCCTGGGTTGTCATTTAACGAATCACATAGGACATCTCTCCTCTTTTACTAGAGGTGGTAGATTCTTTAATGATCATTCATTATCTATATATGTAACTCATTATACCCAAACATACCCTATATGTGCCTTAAAAGGTTTTAAGGACTAAGTTAAAGTATAATTTGTTACATACAAGATACTATGATGATCTCAAGTCCAAGGATTACTTGTACTACTATCACATTAGGAATTCCTATTGACAGGCGAGCAAAACTCCATTAGGTATTCCATAGCGAGTCACGTTCAGTGAACTTATTCTCCAATAAGCACCTACATACTTACTTTAGTGTCTCTACACAAATGATCAGGAGATCAATCATCCTCATCCAATGAGCAAGCAACATATGTACCAATCTATCAGGATTTACTAATCCCCTTTTTAGTAATCCCAAGATTGTGAACTATTTTAGTTTTAAAGCTTTCTAAGAATTTAGATCTCATTAGCATGATCATCATCATGATTCTAAAAGCATTGCTTAAAATTATGGGTTATTTACATATTATAAAAATAGCACCATGTAGATAATTAAATGTCTTTAATAAATGAATATTTTATTAATAAATAAATAAGATTGTTTACAAAGTATGTGCTTTATCATCATACATGATTGGCTTGCATGCACACTACTATCAACACAGACCAGTTTTTAATTGGCCCTCACACTTGTTACAGGCTGGAATCGATCCCAGAATGCCCGGATTTACGGTTCACCCCAGCTCGAAGCTTACCGCTGCGCCAAGTGCTGTGGTTTTTGAATTTTTTTTATTTAACTAGTATGCTATAACATGTGTATGTTGAAATCTACAAGTAATATTTGAGGTTTTATTTCTTGGTATGCTATATGCATGAGTTAAGCACAAAACCCTTTTGGAATCACTCAAATATGTGTTAAAATGAGCAAGTTATGAACTAAATCCCAAACCACCCAACTGTTGTGAACATGCTACTGATCAGTCACTTTTAGACTATTTTCGGTAACTAACACAAACTCAAATTTGGTGTTTGATATATGAAAAATGTAGTTCAGTAAAATATAAATTCAACGATACCAAATGGACCTAAATCCGAGATATAGATCTCCCCCAAATCTGAAAAACTGAACCAACTGTTGTAAACATCCTTGCAGATCAGTCACTTTAACACTAATTTCTGGGACCTAAACAGAGCAGAATTTGATGTTTGATAAATGAAAATTGGAATTCAGGAAGATACGAATCTAACGCCTCCAACGGAACCTAAATTCGAGTTGTAGACTTTGTTCTATAAGCGTTTCTGTGAAGGACCCCAAATCTAAAAATTTTGGGCGAAAATTTGAATAACAATATGAAGTAAAATGAAAGTGAGTTATTATAATAAATAACTTTAAAGCCACTAATGGGCTAGTAAGTTAATTACACATAAAGTGAAATATAATTAATTATTTAATTATTATTTAAATGATGTTAAGTAATAATTAAAATGAGTTAGCGTTAATAAAATAACTATTTATTATTTAATTAAGATTAAATAATAATATGAATTAATCAATTAATTAATTAATATTAAATAATGATTAAAGAGTATGTAAGTAAGATTAAGTAATAATGACGTAATTACTTACTTACTTTGACATGAAAGTTTATAGAATTAATTATTTATTATTTAAATAATAAATAAATATGAATGTTAATTAATTATTCTTTCAATAATAATAAGGAATAATTAAAGAAGAATGAAGTGACTAAATTAATTATTATTTATTCAAGGATGGGTGATTTATTAATTATTATTAAAGATAAATAATAATTTAATTATCCATTATTTAATTAACATTAAATAATGAGGAGTTATAATTGGTTATTATTAAGTAATAACTAAAGGCAATTAGTTAATTACTATTTACCTAATATTAATTAGTAATCGAAGGAAGATGGAGTTAACAATTAAAGGAAATTAAATAACTCCTTAATTAAACAATTATAATAAATTGTTTAAAGAACTAATAAGTGTTTATCACTTAAGGAAAGCCTTATTAATTATTAAATCATTAACCTAAGATCAATTAAATATCTTATAGGATTAATGATATTACATTAGATGTATGTACCTTATGATTGTATTATTGGTTAAATAATAATACGAGTAAGCGTATTGATGAATAATTATACGCAGTACTAATTGATAGATCTAAATTATCAATGTTAGGTCATTCAAAGAGTGTTAATTAAAGCTAATAAGCTGTAGCTCGTCGAACAGGCAAGTTTCCTAACTCAAACTCGAGTTATTATTTTTCAAGCATGTTGGTGGATAAAAATTGTTGATTATTCCACATCCTGATGAATTATTGTGAATCGCACTTTGTGCAATTGAATTCCTATTCTACTATTTATTGAACTGCGAATGGATTAAAGTTATTTTATTCATGAACTGCTTATGAGATGGATTTATGCTAGTTGTATTAGTTAGATTAAGCATGTTTAAATTTTTTTAACTCAAATTCGTTTTGAAGACTTAGTGCATGTTGCGTATGTTTATCATGTATAAAAGGCTGATCACCTTCATTACCATAGAGTTCAGTTGAATTTGTTCATATTCATTGTTGGCCATTCATCATTATTGACTTGGTCATTCAGTAATGAAAAAAAAATTGATTTATATTCTTTCACAACTATCATATTGTTAAAAGTTTGTCAGCTTACTATTCTTTTCAATCATGATATATCTTCATTTGAACTTAAACTTGTTGGGCAAACTTGTTGCTCACCCTTGCTATATTATGATAACCAATTTCAGATTAAGACGAAGGCTTGAAGAAGGGCACAGTCAAGAGCAAAGTACAATAGTATAATATTGTTATGCACGGATAACTATTTAGTTATCTTATGTAAATCTTTTTGATTGATAAAGGTATGTATTTAGTTAAGATTAATAAACATGGGAAAATGTTATAGAATCATATGATATAAACAATATATATTTATATGTTTTGCACTAGTTGATAGAATGTGTATGAAGATGAAGTACCGTAACGTACCAGATTCGAGGTTATTAGGGACCCGGATTTGGGGGCGTCACAGTTCTAGTTGAAATTAGCATCAAAAGGAGTAATCCCATCACTATCGTGTCCAAAATGATGCCTAGATCTCACACAAGTCTTTGTTTAGGGAGACCTTCATATTGTTTCATTGGTTGTTTCAAATTTACAAAGAAAGAGGTGATTAAGAGTTGTATTATTTCGTTCTAGTTTGATTAGCGTCAAAAAGAGAAACCCATGACTATCACGTTCAAAACCATGCGTACATCTCACACAAGTCTTCATTTAGAGAAACCTTCTTATTGTTTCATTGACACTACTAGAAAATCGACCTTCTTAGTGTGATTCTCTAAAATTGTCAAAAAAAGAGGTGATTAGGAGTCCTATAACTTCGTTCTAGTTTGATTAGTATCGAAAGGAGCAATACCATGACTATCGCGTTCAGAACGATGCGTACATCTCACACAAGTCTTCATTTAAGGAGACCTTATTGTTTCATTGGTTATCTAAAATTGTCAAAGAAAGAGGTGATTAGGAAGTCCTATAACTTCGTTTTATTTTGAATAACATCAAAAGTAGCAATCTCATGACTATCACTATAAAAAAGATGTGTACATCTCACACAAGTCTTCATTTAAGGAGACATTCTTATTATTTCATTGGTTCTCTTAAATTGTCAAAGAAAGAGGTGATTAGAGGAGTCCTATTACTTCGTTCTAATTTAATTAGCATCAAAAGGATGGGATTAGCATCATTTTCGACGCGATAGTGATGGGATTGCTCCTTTTGATGCTAATTTTAACTAGAACAAAGTAATAGGACTCATAATCACCTATATTTTGACAATTTGAGAGAACTGATGAAAAAATAATGTCTCCCTAAATGAAAACTTGTGAGAGATGTGCGGATCAAACTAGAACGAAGGTACTAGTGATAGGATTGCTCATTTGAAGCTAATCAAACTAGAACGAAGTCATAGAACTCATAATCGCATCTTTCTTTGACAATTTGAGATAACCAATGAAACAATAAGAAATTCTTCATAAATTAATACTTGTGTGAGATGTACACATCGTTTTTGACGCGGTAGTCATGGAATTTCTCCTTTTAATGCTAATCAAATTAGAACGAAGTAATAGGACTCCTAAATCAACTCTTTCTTTGACAATTTTAGAGAACCAACAAAACAATAAGAATGTCTCCTTAAATGAAGACTTGTGTGAGAAGTACGCATCGTTTTTATCGCGATAGTCATGAGATTGTAACTTTTGATGCTAATCAAACTAGAACGAAGTTATAGGAATCCTAATCATCACTTTCTTTGACAATTTTAGAGAACCAATGAAACAATAAGGTCTCCTTAAATGAAGACTTGTGTGAGATGTACACATCGTTTTGAACGCAATCGTCATGGTATTTCATCTTTTAATACTAATCAAACTAGAACGAAGTAATAGGACTCCTAATCACCTTTTTCTTTGACAATTTTAGAGAATCAATAAAACAATATGAAGGTCTCCCTAAATGAAGACTTGTGTGAGATGTACTCATTGTTTTGAACGCGATAGTCATTGGTTTCTCTTTTTGTCGCTAATCAAACTAGAAATATTACAACTCTTAATCACCTCTTTCTTTGTAAATTTGAAACAACCAATGAAACAATATGAAGGTCTCCCTAAATAAAGACTTGTGTGAGATCTACGCATCATTTTGGACACGATAGTGATGGGATTGCTCCTTTTGATGCTAATTTCAACAAGAACGAAGTAATAGGACTCATAATCACCTATATTTTGATAATTTGAGAGAACTAATGAAAATATAAGAAGGTGTCCCTAAATGAAAACTTGTGTGAGATGTACGGGTTGTTTTGAAGGCACTAGTGATAGGATTGTTCCTTTTGATGCTAATCAAACAAGAACGAAGTCATAGGACTCATAATCACATGTTTCTTTGACAATTTGAGAGAACCAATGAAATAATAAGAAGGTCTCCCTAAATCAAGACTTGTGTGAGATGTACGAATCGTTTTTAACGCGATAGTCATGGAATTTCTCCTTTTGATGCTAATCAAATTAGAACGAAGTAATAGGACTCCTAATCACTTATTTCTTTGACAATTATAGAGAACCAATGAAATAATAAGAAGGCGAAGTAAATGAATACTTGTGTGAGATGTACGGATCGTTTTGAATGCAATAGTCATGGGATTGTTTCGTTTGATCCTAATTAAACTAGAATGAAGTTATAGGACTCCTAATCACCTCTTTCTTTGACAATTTTAGGAAACCAATGAAACAATAAGAAGGTCTACCTAAATGAAGACTTGTGTGAGGTCTACGCATCGTTTTGGATGCGATAGTGATGGAATTGCTCCTTTTGATGCTAATTTTAACTAGAACGAAGTAATAGGACTCATAATCACGTATATTTTGGAAATTTTAGAGAATTAATAAAAAAAATAAGAAGGTCTCCCTAAATGAAGACTTGTCTGAGATGTACGGATCATTTTGAAGGTACTAGTGATAGGATTGCTCCTTTGATGGTAATCAAACTTGAATGAAGTCATAGGACTCATAATCGCTTTCTTTGATAATTTGAGAGAACCAATGAAACAATAAGAAATTCTTCATAAATCAAGACTTGTGTGAGATGTGCGCATCATTTTTAACGCGATAGTCATGGGATTGCTCCTTTTGATGCTAATCAAATTAGAATGAAGTAATAGGACTCTGAATCACCTCTTTATTTGATAATTTTAGTGAACCAATGAAACAATATGAATGTCTCCTCAAATGAAGACTTGTGTGAGATGTACGCATCGTTTTTATTGCGATAGTCACGAGATTGCTACTTTTGATGCTAATCAAACAAGAACAAAGTTATAGGACTCCTAATCACCTCTTTCTTTGATAATTTTAGAGAACCAATAAAACAATAAGGTCTCCTTAAATGAAGACTTGTGAATGTGTGACGCCCCCAAATCCACGTTCCTTCGAAACCTCTGATTCGGTGCAGTCACGATACTACTATCGCCAAACTATTACATCTTTTATTCATTACTAAAAGAATATAACTTGCTTTATTACAATTTAGAATATAATTTCTATTTATATCCAAGATCTCGTCTATACATCATATTCGATGTTACTAAAATGCGGAATAATTTAAACTTTTCAATATCCTTTGAATAAAAATCTTTTTATTGATTCCATAACTTGAATCAATTACAACCCTTGAATCATTTATAAAATATGATTCATTATATTTGAGTTATCGTATAACGTTTACAACTCGACTTGATATCCTCTATGTATTAACTAATACATCTTTACAACACAACCTGTATTAAACAGTGTAAACAACTATCAAGTAATACTTCAAGAATCTAAATATAGTCCAGACAATAATCTAAGTAATATTCTTCAATACGATACTATCTATCTTTATCAATCAAGAAGCACGAAATCTTTACCGTGAATCCTTAACCTGCAAAAGTGGTTATTTGCAAGAGTGAGCTCGACAGCTCAGCAATTCTAACAGTCCTCATGCATCACATAGCATATAACATCATACTCAGTTCATGCATTTATAAACAGTTTATATTTACTATGCATGTTACTTTTCATATAACAAGTATATCATCAAAGATCAACTTTCAATCTCATTTATATCTCATATACAGTTCATATATAAGTTCACATTATCACAGCATAATATAATTCAACTAACAGTTATTGAATTCATATATCAAATAGGAACTGAAAGACTTGCCTGATTCGTAGTTTAACAACTACGACTTAACTGCTTAAGAATCTCTGCACTTTGTGTAATCCTACACAGTTATATTAACCATAGAGATCACACTCATTAGTTATATGTATCACACATTGTCAATGTAATAAGAAAGGTTACATTGTTGTCTAACTTGGTTCTTAGAATCTTGTTTCACTTTCTTAACATACTCCTATAATAGCTAGTATAGGTATACTTTTAATATCAACATTCATACACCTTTACTCGACTCGCTATGTGTTCGACATGTATTTAAAGCTCATAGATACAAGATCTATATTGCGTTCATGTTTCTCAAACCTTATCGAAACCATTACATTCAAACTTTTCTAAGTTTCACCTTTCAAAATCCTTGTCATATTTTAAACTAGGCATGCAAGGTTATTATGTTTATCATATAGTCATAAACCAGTAGGGGTCAGACCATGATTTGCAGTTTAAGTAATAATACAAGTCTACTACAAAATCAAGAACAAACAGACTGCACAAATCCTGAAAACAGGATGGCGCAGCTGCGCAGGTATTGGCCTTAAGAGTGGCGCAGCTGCGCCACTCACTGGTCAAACCAGAAATGACCTTTCATTCTGCTGGACAACCCGAGGTCATTCACTAGCATTCAGATTACTGATATCCATTACGTACCTATATCTATAGGGTCATTAACTCAAGTTTAAAACCTAGCATGCACATTCAAATCTAATTCAAAGTTACATGGTTTTCATGTCGGACTTTCATATACCTTAAGTAATTCAAGTCCATACTTCAAGGCCAACTACTAAGGTCATACAATCATCCTTAAAAATCAGAACATACACACCATATGTTTTTGTCAAGGTTCGTTTATAAAACTTTAAGTCTATTTTCAAACTACAAGTCTTTTCTATCAATAATGTATGGTAGTGTGATTAACACCTTAAATATGTATTTCATGTCAATATAAACCATACTATCGGGTTCACAAAATCAGAATATAAACATGACTTATATACGCCAAAATTCGTTTATAAAACCTTAAGTTTATTTTCAAAACTATAACTTCATCGTTCACGTAAGCGATCCGAATATAATATGCACATACTAGTTTAACAAGTCCATATATATGTATTAATCATACCAGCATGCTTGTCCTAATTTCTTTCAATATCTATCACTTAGCAGACATCAAGCAGGAACAAAATCTGCAGAAACTGGGATCAGGAACCGGCGCAGCTGCGCAGAGCCCCAGTTCAAAACTGGCGCAGCTGCGCAGAGCCTTGCCCAACTCAAGTCTGGTACCGGCGCAGCTGCGCCGCTGGCCAGTATAAAACTGGCGCAGCTGCGCCACTGGCCGGCCAGAGACAGTGACTGCTCTGCTTCGGCAGAACTTAGCCCAAACTCAAAATTTTCCACAGCAATTCGATTATGAGCAACTATATATTAGTTCTATCATGCATATAAGCTATCATAGCAACTAATACACACTCTCTAATCAACTTATCATCAATTAATGCTTAACCAAGAAATCTATAATTTGAAAATTAAAGAACATAGGTAGGGAGTTATACCACTGCTATATCCAATTCCTTCAATTCACTGACTCCTTGCCAATACAATGAACTACCTCTATATCTTATACTGATTAGAATTTCTCAGCGAATGAAATGAAGGAGGATGAAGCCTTATTTATAGAGTCTTGAGTACACAGACAATGTTACTGCCTCCCAAATCAAACAAATGGAATAAAGGATTACATGATGGTTCATGGATAGTGGTTGAGAGTGGGTGAAATCCATCATGAACTCCTCACCCCTTGCAATCATTAGCTAGTTTTGTTGCTGAGTTTGAGAGAAATAGGCATAGCTCCTAGCCATTCACGTGAAGGAGAAGTTGGGCACTAAAATTATGGGACAAGAAATTTATAACTCAGTATTACCAACATATAAATACCTAATATTATTACTTAGGCTATATATATTTATTCCA
Source organism: Panax stipuleanatus (assembly GCA_020205555.1). Lineage (NCBI taxonomy): Eukaryota > Viridiplantae > Streptophyta > Magnoliopsida > Apiales > Araliaceae > Panax > Panax stipuleanatus. Next base: position 52,343,603 of record CM035122.1, read on the forward strand.
TATATATTTAAGTTGTACACATTCCATTTTATATAACTTAAGTTATAAATTAATGTGTCACAATGTAGTCCCAATAATACTATCGTGTAGTAAATTTTAACTCACACATATAAAATCCATGTACAGTTCATCCCACCGGATATAATTCTATCGGGTATCATCACAGTGTATTGTCTCCTTTATTATTAAATTTCATTAATTCAATAATTATTTACAATATATCTATGATATATTATTTTATTGTATACTTAATATACACATTGTCACACCCACATTTCATGTACCTATTACAACTCAATAACTTTACTATATAGTTTATATTCATATATAGCATAGTCGCATTGCACTTTATACTTCGCATAACATATAGTTAACTATCATACGTTATACTTTAATATCGCATGGTTGCACATAGAAATTAATAAATTACTTATCTTATCAATTAATTAATAATAATATTAATTAATCCATTTCTCATTAATCCATGGAATTATAATTCCCACGCTAATTGATTAACACTTTATATGATTTATTATCACGTTAAATAAATATAAATCTTTTTATATTTATAAATCATTTACTCATTAATCATCATATTATCAAATAATTACTTGATAATAGTATATTGTTCATAACAATAATTAATATTAGAAGACAATTTATCTCATCACAAATCCGATTATACTTATAATCGATTTCCTTATTATTATACTATCACTAGCCATAATAATTTAACATACTATCATAATAACAATTAACAATTAATTTAGATTAATTGTTTAATTAATAATTCCTCCATCAATAAATTATTCAATTCATTACTGAATCTATTATTGTGCCACACAAGACATCTCTCACAAGCTCAAACTTAAGCTTATCATTATTCTCATCACTTACTCATTTCTCACCACATTACTACTTATAACATGTTCAATTAAATTAGAACTATTAAATCCAAGGTCCACATATAAATATTTTACAAATCGAATATTCAAATATTATATATAACCTTTACGGAAATATAATAACTCAAGCTATTAAAATGCTAAACTACTTCAATTAATTATACTTATAATAAGTATAACCTTTACGCTTATAATAATTAATATATACTCTATTAATTATTCCAATAATAATATTCACGATCAAATAATAACTTAAGTTATTTAATATATTAAAATAACTTAGTTTCCTTTCATTAATTAAACTCCCTTGAAAATACATTTAAAATTATGTATTTAGCCATATCATAAAATATTATGTTTTCTCCAAATAAGCACATTCGTTATTAGAAAATAATTTACTTATTGTCTCATGATATTATTCTTAATATAATATCGAATAACTATATGTATGACACATGTACATATATTATATATAGAAAATAGATAATAAGTTTATTTTCTATTATAATAAATCGTTTCCATCAATTTAATTACATATAGCAAATACGTTTTAATATATTTACTATATTAACCAAACACACCTCATACAAAAACATATAAGGTAATATTATTATTCAAAAATAACATTTCCTCCTTTTATTAAAATAATTCAATATTACAAATTATTTTAATACCCTTTATTAGAAAAATCATATCTCTTTCTTTTCTATAAATTGTTCCCAAAACAATTTCTTCAAATATTCATTTAAAGATATAATGATTTCCATCTCCCTTTAATAACGTATATATATATTTAACGTTATTCATACATTATACTTTCTCACATATTACCACTCTAAGTAATATATATAAAAAGTATCAACTATAATTACATATTCAACACACATATTAATTCACTCCTTTACTTAAGTAAATTAAACATTGTACTATATCACCTTAGTTAATTAAGATTCAATACTGACATTATATTATTCCATAATATAACTCACAACTTATATTAACTAATATTTATTCTTATTAGTTAATTCCTTAACTAACTCATGCTTCACTATCCAAACCTATTCACGGATAGCTTAAGTGCTATTAATAACCTATATTATAAACATACTAGTTATTAATACACATACTCAAGAATATGGTGATTATACATTAAGTATATTTAATGTCACCAACTTACTATGATAAAATAATTCTATAAATTATTTAATATCGATAGGAATTTATCCACTTCTTTTATCTCAACTGAATCGTCTCTACGCTAAGTGACAAATATATATTAATAATATATTTATAATTCACAAAAACACATATTACATAGTCCATATTACCCTATGTAATATAATACCACATACCTCATATCACATATATATATTTTTATTCGAACCCATCTCACGGTTTAAGAATTTTATTTATTAAATCCTTATTTAATAATATCTGAAAATTCGGGTTCTTACATCCTCTCCCCCTTATAAGGATTCCGTCCTCAGAATCACCGAAACTTCCTTTACTCGGTGCTATTCCGATTATTACATATTCTCTTGAATAATTTTATTCATTCTCTTTTCAGAAGTTTTATTATTACTTGCTCACTTGTATTCTACCACATTCTCCTTTCTAAGGAACATTCTACTTACTACATTCATCCTTTAGAAGAATAAGAATCTTCCACGATTTTTTAATAATCGGGAAGTAGTATGAATAACTCAGATTCCAATTTATGCTGAGGGGTCACAAGACCGTGAACTTTTCTCCAGGTTTACTAATGCTTCAACACAATTCTTCACACCACAAACCAGAGTGTTTATCAATCACAAAGACTAAAAACACTCTCCACACGTACTCTAGGTGGCCAGCCTATTGTACCACTATGTTGGGCCGCAAAGTAGTGTTTTGTAACGACTATATGCGTTACGTTCGGAACCATTGTCCCCGAAAATATGTCCCCTTATAGGGTTGTTCACCTCAGCTTTTCAACGTCAAAATCCGCACCAGAGCAATCTGGTTTGGCATACATACACAAGAATACTTGAATTCTATAATCCCTTTCCAACAGTCGCCTAGCCGAATCAAATAGCTTAGACTCTCATCAACAATTCGGACATCAATCGAAATAATTTAGTCAACTTAATTGACCTTCTTTATAATTTACAAGAAAACCAAAAATTCTTTTATGACGTCATGATACCATACTAGATTAGTAATACGTTGAGGATTCCGTCATTTTATGACTTTGTCATATTACAACATACCATAGTGGGCTGACGATCTTTCGATCACAACCAACACTAGGTTCGATTGCATTGATGACTCCATCGTTTACCATCCTACATCATATCAAATGATGCACAAGGTTAAAATATATTTTGAAAGATTGTCAAATCATTTTTGTCTTAGCCGAAACAAATAGCGTAGACATACGAATAACGGTGTTGTTTTTAAAACTCATTAGTTCAGTTACCTGACCCAATGTTTTCTCAAGAAAACCGAAGTGCAAACACTAGCACGAAGTCAATAAATATTGAAAATCTAGCGTAGCTAGAGGATTTAGGAAAATCCAATTTCTCCATCGCTTCAATCTCTTACCACCATCAATGCTTACTATTCCAAAACTCTTATATAATATATCTATTCTCAGTACAGTTCACCAACTTACCACACCATGGAAGCTCAGGAACTTACCACAATCATATGGGTTGAGGAACTTATCCTAGTCAGACCAAAATCGTCCATTCGCTGAGGGGTCCCATCATACGATTATGAGTTACGAACTCGTCATAGGCATAAGTCTTAAGAACTAGCACCTAATCTTAGTATTATCTAATTATATCTTAGAAATCTCTATCTATCAAAATAAATATGAGAAAAGAATCACCTTTCCGCTATATGTATAATGATACCGCGACACTAACATTCCAACGATTATCAATGTGACGCACTTAGTGCAAGCACAGAACTTCTGCCCATACAAAAGTTTGTACAACTAAGCCATCACATCAGTCCTCAATGGAATTCCAACACTTAACTATATCTTACTCTATCACTTGCTCGTTACGAGCTTTCTACGTTTCACCACATACAACTCCTCATGAGTTCATCTCGTACTTTATCATAGTACATTCTCTCATAGCATCAAGCTATACATACTTAGTCATTACAGACTATCTATCATTTCACAGTTCAATCTGATCACGTCGTGATCATCACTATACCTTAGGGTTCTTTCCCTATTATCAACCAAACTCCATCTGAGTTCATTCTCAATATCTTTGTCATATACATCTTATAGACATCATCTTAACATTTTTATTATCGGAGTTAGGAAACTCCTGATTCTCATTCTTTAGATACTTCGAGATTCTTCTTTGAATCTTCACGTATATATTTTAATCTTATCTTTCACTCTCTCAGGTTATAGTCTAAGGTACACTTACCTAAGGTTTATAACCTACAGCTTTGATACCAACCTGTGACGCCCCCAAATCAACGTTCCTTCTAAACCTCTGATTCGGTGCAGTCACGATACTACTATCGCCAAACTATTACATCTTTTATTCATTACTAAAAGAATATAACTTGCTTTATTACAATTTAGAATATAATTTCTATTTATATCCAAGATCTCGTCTATACATCATATTCGATGTTACTAAAATGCGGAATAATTTAAACTTTTCAATATCCTTTGAATAAAAATCTTTTTATTGATTCCATAACTTGAATCAATTATAACCCTTGAATCATTTATAAAATATGATTCATTATATTTGAGTTATCGTATAACGTTTACAACTCGACTTGATATCCTCTATGTATTAACTAATACATCTTTACAACACAACCTGTATTAAACAGTGTAAACAACTATCAAGTAATACTTCTAGAATCTAAATATGGTCCAGACAATAATCTAAGTAATATTCTTCAATACGATACTATCTATCTTTATCAATCAAGAAGCACGAAATCTTTACCGTGAATCCTTAACCTGCAAAAGTGGTTATTTGCAAGAGTGAGCTCGACAGCTCAGCAATTCTAACAGTCCTCATGCATCACATAGCATATAACATCATACTCAGTTCATGCATTTATAAACAGTTTATATTTACTACGCATGTTACTTTTCACATAACAAGTATATCATCAAAGATCAACTTTCAATCTCATTTATATCTCATATACAGTTCATATATAAGTTCACATTATCACAGCATAATATAATTCAACTAACAGTTATTGAATTCATATATCAAATAGGAACTGAAAGACTTGCCTGATTCGTAGTTTAACAACTACGACTTAACTGCTTAAGAATCTCTGCACTTTGTGTAATCCTACACAGTTATTAACCATAGAGATCACACTCATTAGTTATATGTATCACACATTGTCAATGTAATAATAAAGGTTACATTGTTGTCTAACTTGGTTCTTAGAACCTTGTTTCACTTTCTTAACATACTCCTATAATAGCTAGTATAGGTATACTTTTAATATCAACATTCATACACCTTTACTCGACTCGCTATGTGTTCGACATGTATTTAAAGCTCATAGATACAAGATCTATATTGCTTTCATGTTTCTCAAACCTTATCGAAACCATTACATTCAAACTTTTCTAAGTTTCACCTTTCAAAATCCTTGTCATATTTTAAACTAGGCATGCAAGGTTATTATGTTTATCATATAGTCATAAACCAGTAGGGGTCAGACCATGATTTGCAGTTTAAGTAATAATACAAGTCTACTACAAAATCAAGAACAAACAGACTGCACAAATCCTGAAAACAGGATGGCGCAGCTGCGCAGGTATTGGCCTTAAGAGTGGCGCAGCTGCGCCACTCACTGGTCAAACCAGAAATGACCTTTCATTCTGCTGGACAACCCGAGGTCATTCACTAGCATTCAGATTACTGATATCCATTACGTACCTATATCTATAGGGTCATTAACTCAAGTTTGAAACCTAGCATGCACATTCAAATCTAATTCAAAGTTACATGGTTTTCATGTCGGACTTTCATATACCTTAAGTAATTCAAGTCCATACTTCAAGGCCAACTACTAAGGTCATACAGTCATCCTTAAAAATCAGAACATACACACCATATGTATATGTCAAGGTTCGTTTATAAAACTTTAAGTCTATTTTCAAACTACAAGTCTTTTCTATCAATAATGTATGGTAGTGTGATTAACACCTTAAACATGTATTTCATGTCAATATAAACCATACTATCGGGTTCACAAAATCAGAATATAAACATGACTTATATACGCCAAAATTCGTTTATAAAACCTTAAGTTTATTTTCAAAACTATAACTTCATCGTTCACGTAAGCGATCCGAATATAATATGCACATACTAGTTTAACAAGTCCATATATATGTATTAATCATACCAGCATGCTTGTCCTAATTTCTTTCAATATCTATCACTTAGCAGACATCAAGCAGGAACAAAATCTGCAGAAACTGGGATCAGGAACCGGCGCAGCTGCGCAGAGCCCCAGTTCAAAACTGGCGCAGCTGCGCAGAGCCTTGCCCAACTCAAGTCTGGTACCAGCGCAGCTGCGCCGCTGGCCAGTATAAAACTGGCGCTAGCTGCGCCACTGGCCGGCCAGAGAAAGTGACTGCTCTGCTTCGGCAGAACTTAGCCCAAACTCAAAATTTTCCACAGCAATTCGATTATGAGCAACTATATATTAGTTCTATCATGCATATAAGGTATCATAGCAACTAATACACACTCTCTAATCAACTTATCATCAATTAATGCTTAACCAAGAAATCTATAATTTGAAAATTAAAGAACATAGGTAGGGAGTTATACCACTGCTATATCTAATTCCTTCAATTCACTGACTCCTTGCCAATACAATGAACTACCTCTATATCTTATACTGATTAGAATTTCTCAGCAAATGAAATGAAGGAGGAGGAAGCCTTATTTATAGAGTCTTGAATACACAGACAATGTTACTGCCTCCCAAATCAAACAAATGGAATAAAGGATTACATGATGGTTCATGGATAGTGGTTGAGAGTGGGTGAAATCCATCATGAACTCCTCACCCCTTGCAATCATTAGCTAGTTTTGTTGCTGAGTTTGAGAGAAATAGGCATAGCTCCTAGCCATTCACGTGAAGGAGAAGTTGGGCACTAAAATTATGGGACAAGAAATTTATAACTCAGTATTACCAACATATAAATAACTAATATTAATACTTAGGCTATATATATTTATTCCATATATATTTAAGTTGTACACATTCCATTTTATATAACTTAAGTTATAAATTAATGTGTCACAATGTAGTCCCAATAATACTATCGTGTAGTAAATTTTAACTCACACATATAAAATCCATGTACAGTTCATCCCACCGGATATAATTCTATCGGGTATCATCACAGTGTATTGTCTCCTTTATTATTAAATTTCATTAATTCAATAATTGTTTACAATATATCTATGATATATTATTTTATTGTATACTTAATATACACATTGTCACACCCACATTTCATGTACCTATTACAACTCAATAACTTTACTATATAGTTTATATTCATATATAGCATAGTCGCATTGCACTTTATACTTCGCATAACATATAGTTAACTATCATACGTTATACTTTAATATCGCATGGTTGCACATAGAAATTAATAAATTACTTATCTTATCAATTAATTAATAGTAATATTAATTAATCCATTTCTCATTAATCCATGGAATTATAATTCCCACGCTAATTGATTAACACTTTATATGATTTATTATCACGTTAAATAAATATAAATCTTTTTATATTTATAAATCATTTACTCATTAATCATCATATTATCAAATAATTACTTGATAATAGTATATTGTTCATAACAATAATTAATATTAGAAGACAATTTATCTCATCACAAATCCGATTATACTTATAATCGATTTCCTTATTATTATACTATCACTAGCCATAATAATTTAACATACTATCATAATAACAATTAACAATTAATTTAGATTAATTGTTTAATTAATAATTCCTCCATCATTAAATTAGTCAATTCATTACTGAATCTATTATTGTGCCACACAAGGCATCTCTCACAAGCTCAAACTTAAGCTTATCATTATTCTCATCACTTACTCATTTCTCACCACATTACTACTTATAACCTGTTCAATTAAATTAGAACTATTAAATCCAAGGTCCACATATAAATATTTTACAAATCGAATATTCAAATATTATATATAACCTTTACGGAAATATAATAACTCAAGCTATTAAAATGCTAAACTACTTCAATTAATTATACTTATAATAAGTATAACCTTTACGCTTATAATAATTAATATATACTCTATTAATTATTCCAATAATAATATTCACGATCAAATAATAACTTAAGTTATTTAATATATTAAAATAACTTAGTTTCCTTTCATTAATTAAACTCCCTTGAAAATACATTTAAAATTATGTATTTAGCCATATCATAAAATATTATGTTTTCTCCAAATAAGCACATTCGTTATTAGAAAATAATTTACTTATTGTCTCATGATATTATTCTTAATATAATATCGAATAACTATATGTATGACACATGTACATATATTATATATAGAAAATAGATAATAAGTTTATTTTCTATTATAATAAATCGTTTCCATCAATTTAATTACATATAGCAAATACGTTTTAATATATTTACTATATTAACCAAACACACCTCATACAAAAACATATAAGGTAATATTATTATTCAAAAATAACATTTCCTCCTTTTATTAAAATAATTCAATATTACAAATTATTTTAATACCCTTTATTAGAAAAATCATATCTCTTTCTTTTCTATAAATTGTTCCCAAAATAATTTCTTCAAATATTCATTTAAAGATATAATGATTTTCATCTCCCTTTAATAACGTATATATATATATTTAACGTTATTCGTACATTATACTTTCTCACATATTACCACTCTAAGTAATATATATAAAAAGTATCAACTATAATTACATATTCAACACACATATTAATTCACTCCTTTACTTAAGTAAATTAAACATTGTACTATATCACCTTAGTTAATTAAGATTCAATACTGACATTATATTATTCCATAATATAACTCACAACTTATATTAACTAATATTTATTCTTATTAGTTAATTCCTTAACTAACTCATGCTTCACTATCCAAACCTATTCACGGATAGCTTAAGTGCTATTAATAACCTATATTATAAACATACTAGTTATTAATACACATACTCAAGAATATGGTGATTATACATTAAGGATATTTAATGTCACCAACTTACTATGATAAAATAATTCTATAAATTATTTAATATCGATAGGAATTTATCCACTTCCTTTATCTCAACTGAATCGTCTCTACGCTAAGTAACAAATATATATTAATAATATATTTATAATTCACAAAAACACATATTACATAGTCCATATTACCCTATGTAATATAATACCACATACCTCATATCACATATATATATTTTTATTCGAACCCATCTCACGGTTTAAGAATTTTATTTATTAAATACTTATTTAATAATATCTGAAAATTCGGGTTCTTACAGAATGTACGCATCGTTTTGAACGCGATAGTCATGATATTGCTCCTTTTGATACTAATCAAACTAGAACGAAGTTATAGGACCCTTAATCACCGATTCCCCTTTTGATGCTAATTTTAACTATAAAGAAGTAATAGGACTCATAATCACCTATATTTTGACAATTTGAGAGAAGTGATGAAAAAATAAGGTCTGCCTAAATGAAGACTTGTGTGAGATGTACAAATCGTTTTGAAGGTGCTAGTGATAGGATTGCTCCTTTAATGCTAATCAAACTAGAAAGAAGTCATAAGACTCATAATCGCATCTTTCTTTGATAATTTGAGAGAACCAATGAAATAATAAGAAATTCTTCATAAATCAAGACTTGTGTGAGATGTACGCATCATTTTAAACGGATAGGAATGGGATTGCTCCTTTTGATGCTAATCTAATTAGAACGAAGTAATAGGACTCCTAATCACCTCTTTCTTTGACAATTTAGAGAACCAATAAAACAATAAGAATGTCTCCTTAAATGAAGAATTGTGTGAGATGTACGTATCGTTTTTATCGCGATAGTCATGAGATTGCTACTTTTGATGCTAATCAAACAAGAACGAAGTTATAAGACTCCTAATCACCTTTTTCTTTGACAATTTTAGAGAACCGATGAAACAATAAGGTCTACTTAAATGAAGACTTGTGTGAGATGTACGCATCGTTTTGAACGCTATAGTTATGGTATTGCTCCTTTTGATACTAATCAAACTAGAACGAAGTTATAGGACTCCTAATCAGCTCTTTCTTTGACAATTTTAGAGAATTAATAAAACAATATGAAGTACTCCCTAAATTAAGACTTGTGTGAGATGTACGCATGGTTTTGAATACGATAATGATTGGTTTCTGTTTTTGACGCAAATCAAACTAGAATGAAATAATACAACTCTTAATCACCTCTTTCTTTGTAAATTTGAAACAACCAATTAAACAATTATATAAGTCTCCCTAAATAAAGACTTGTGTGAGATCTACGCATCGTTTTGGACACGATAGTGATGGGATTGCTCCTTTTGATGCTATTTTCAACTAGAACGAAGTAATAGGACTCATAATCACCTATATTTTGATAATTTGAGAGAACTAATGAAAAAATAAGAAGGTGTCACTAAATAAAGACTTGTGTGAGATGTACGGATCGTTTAGAAGGCACTAGTGATAGGATTGCTCCTTTTGATGCTAATAAAACTAGAACAAAGTCATAGGACTCATAATCACCTCTTTCTTTGACAATTTGAGAGAACCAATGAAATAATAAGAAGGTCTCCCTAAATCAAGAATTGTGTGAGATGTACGCATTGTTTTTAATGCTATAGTGATGAGATTGCTCTAATTAAATTAGAACGATATAATAGGACTCCTAATCACCTATTTCTTTGACAATTCTAGAGAACCAATGAAATAATAAGAAGGCGGAGTAAATAAAGACTTGTGTGAGATGTACGCATCGTTTTGAACACGATAGTTTTGAGATTGTTCCTTTTGTTGCTAATTAAACTAAAACGAAGTTATAGGACTCCTAATCACCTCTTTCTTTGACAATTTTAGGGAACCAATGAAACAACAAGAAGGTCTCCCTAAATGAAGACTTGTGCGAGGTCTACGCATCATTTTCGACGCGATAGTGATGGGATTGCTCCTTTTGATGCTAATTTTAACTAGAACGAAGTAATAGGACTCATTATCACCTATATTTTGACAATTTGAGAGAACTAATGAAAAAATAAGAAGGTCTCCCTAAATGAAGACTTGTGTGAGATGTACGAATCATTTTGATGGTACTAGTGATAGGATTGCTCCTTTGATGCTATTCAAACTAGAACGAAGTCATAGGGCTCTTAATCGCATCTTTCTTTTGCAATTTGAGAGAACCAATGAAATAATAAGAAATTCTTCATAAATCAAGACTTGTGTGAGATGTACGCATCATTTTTAATGCGATAGTCATGGGATTGCTCTTTTAGACGCTAATCAAATTAGAATGAAATAATAGGATTCCTAATCACCTCTTTCTTTGACAATTTTGAAGAACCAATGAAATAATAGGAATGTCTCCTTAAATGAAGACTTGTGTGAGATGTACGCATCATTTTTATCGCGATAGTCACGAGATTGCTACTTTTGATGCTAATCAAACAAGAACGAAGTTATAGGACTCCTAATCACCTCTTTCTTTGACAATTTTAGAGAACCAATGAAACAATAAGGTCTCCTTAAATGAAGACTTGTGAATGTACGCATCGTTTTGAATGCGATAGTCATGGTATTACTCCTTTTGATACTAATCAAACTAGAACGAAGTTATAGGACTCCTAATCACCTATATTTCTCCTTTTGATGCTAATTTTAACTAGAAAGAAGTAATAGGACTCATAATCACCTATATTTTGATAATTTGAGAGAAGAGATGAAAAAATGAGGTCTCCCTAAATGAAGACTTGTGTGAGATGTACAGATCGTTTTGAAGGTGCTAGTGATAGGATTGCTCCTTTGATGCTAATCAAACTAGAAAGAAGCCATAGGACTCATAATCGCATCTTTCTTTGATAATTGAGAGAACCAATGAAACAATAAGAAATTCTTCATAAATCAAGACTTGTGTGAGATGTACGCATCGTTTTGAACGCGATAATCATGGGATTGCTCGTTTTGATGCTAATCAAATTAGAACGAAGTAATAGGACTCCTAATCACCTATTTCTTTGACAATTTTAGAGAACCTATAAAACAATAAGAATGTCTCCTTAAATGATGACTTGTGTGAGTTGTACGCATCGTTTTGAACACGATAGTCATGGTATTGCTCTTTTTGATACTAATCAAACTAGAACGAAGTTATAGAACTCCTAATCACCTATTTCTTTGACAATTTTAGAGAATCAATGAAACAATAAGAAGGTCTCCCTAAATGAAGAGTTGTGTGAGATGTGCGCAAGGTTTTGAATGCGATAGTCATGGGTTTCTCTTTTTGACGCTAATCAAACTAGAACGAAATAATACAACTCTTAATCACCTCTTTATTTGTAAATTTGAAATAACCAATTAAACAATATGAAGGTCTCCCTAATTAAAGACTTGTGTGAGATCTACGCAACGTTTTGGACACGATAGTGATGAGATTGCTCCTTTTTATGCTAATTTCAACTAGAACGAAGAATAGGACTCATAATCACCTATATTTTAACAATTTTCAAAAATTAATGAAAAACTAAGAAGGTGTATCTAAATGAAGACTTGTGTGAGATTTACGGATCGTTTTGAAGGAACTAGTGATAGGATTACTCCTTTTGATACTAATCAAACTAGAACGAAATCATAGGACTCATAATCACCTCTTTCTTTGACAATTTGACAGAACCAATGAAATAATAAGAAGGTCTCCCTAAATCAAGACTTGTGTGAGATGTACGCATCATTTTTAACCCGATAGTCATGGGATTGCTCCTTTTGATGCTAATCAAATTAGAACGAAGTAAAAGGACTTCTAATCACCTCTTTCTTTGACAATTCTAGAGAACCAATGAAATAATATGAAGGCCTCCTTAAATGAAGACTTGTGTGTGATGTACGCATCATTTTGAACGCGATAGTCATGTGATTGTTCATTTTGATGCTGATCAAACTAGAACGAAGTTAGAGGACTCTTAATCACCTCTTTCTTTGACAATTTTAGGGAACCAATGAAACAATAAGAAGGTCTCCCTAAATGAAGACTTTTGTGAGTGAGGTATACACATTGTTTTAGATGCGATAATGATGGGATTGCTCCTTTTGATGCTAATTTTAACTAGAATGAAGTAATAGGTCTCATAATCACCTATATTTTGATAATTTGAGAGAACTAATGAAACAATAAGAAGGTCTCCCTAAATGAAGACTTGTGTGAGATGTACGGATCGTTTTGAAGTTACTAGTGATAGGATTGCTCCTTTGATGCTAATCAAACTATAACGAAGTCATAGGACTCATAATCACATCTTTCTTTGATAATATGAGAGAACCATTGAAACAATAAGAAGGTCTCCCTAAATTAAGACTTGTGTGAGATGTATGCATCGTTTTTAACGCGATAGTCATGGGATTTTTCCTTTTGATGCTATTCAAATTAGAACGAAGTAATAGGACTCCTAATCACCTTTTTCTTTGATAATTTTAGAGAACCAATAAAATAATAATGATGTCTCCTTAAATGAAGACTTGTGTGAGATGTACACATCATTTTTAACGCGATAATCATGGGATTGCTACTTTTGATGCTAATCAAACTAGTACAAAGTTATAGGACTCCTAATCACCTCTTTCTTTGACTATTTTAGAGAACCAATGAAATAATAAGTGTTTATGCCCTAGACGCCAATTTTTTGATGTAATTGTTTAATATTTTTGATATTATATTTGATTGAATAAATGAATTATTTTGTTATGGTTGTACTTACTGCGTTATATAAATGTTAGCATAATAAAAGTCCTTAGAATAGTGATACAAATTATATGGCTTCAAGTATGTGACTTGAACATGAGATCATATAATTACAATTAGTATCATTATTTAATTTTTTTTTGCTAAATTTATTTGTATTAAAAGGACCAAAAAACAATGTCTAAGGGGCATACCCCAGAATATAGTAACATCATCTAAGGATCAAAGATGATGATATGATACAAGGAAGAGAACCCGACCATCCTAGTTAGTTAACAACCAATTATAGTAGTGATTACAATTTGTGGCCTTGATGAAGGATTTACAAGTAGAGAGTCTTGATTTAATGAGATGAATAGTATCCTTTGCAAGAGACCTAGGAGGAATAATGGTACCCTTATGCATCTTTGTGTTCCTAGCCTCCCAAACTTTGTAGAAGCAAGTAGCAACCTTAAGACTTAAAATGTTCTTAGTCAGTTTAGAGCCTTGGTAGGTGGTGAGATAGCCAATGAGAGCATCCCAAGTTAATGGGATGGAAACCTAATTCCCTAAGTTAAGAGAACTTTGTAAGATAACCGAAGAGTAAGTACATTTAAAGAACATGTGCTCAGAGGTTTCAGGATATTGGTTGCACAGATGACAATTCCACGTCCGGCCAGTGTAATGCATTGTCTGGTCATTAGTAGAAAGCTTCCTACGGAGGCCAAGCCCCATCATAAAAGAGTATGTAGTCACATGAAGTTTATTCCAAAAGATTGAGCTCAAAGGAACCAAAAGAGTCCTAGCCCGAATAGATTCCCAAATGTGATTAGCCTTGATGGTTTTAATAGCATACGCATCCCACAAAATATGATCTAACTGTCGAGGAGGGATGGGGAGCTGTAGGACTTGCTGCCGAAAAAGGATAACTTCATGATGGTTGCTAGCTAGGAGAGTCCACGAGGTGTCCGAGAGAATGTGGCTTACCATGGCTGAGGCTGGAATACCTAAATTGGACAGTAAAGTGGAAGAGGGGTTGATTAATCTCCATTCAACCAAGGATCATACCAAAGGTAAGTCTGATGGCCATTCCCAATGAGCACAAGGACCAAGAGCAATCATAGCCAGCCGTCACCTGCCATATAGACTTTTCCTTCAAGAGGGTGGCTTGAATCCATTGTGCCCAAAGAGACTTAGTATCATGATTGATAATTTGAAGGAAGTGTTACAACAATAAAGCTGAATTCCAATCAAGGATGTTTTTAATACCTAAATCCCCTTCACTAGTGGGTAAGGTAATGTGAGACCAAGCCACTTTAGCTCCAAAATTACACAAAGTTGGGCCCTTCCACAAGAACCTGCCGAGGAGAGATTGAATCTCTCGAAGAACTGCCTTAGGAAGCATGAAATGCTTGCACTAGTAGGTTTGAAAGGAACAAAAAATTGACTTGATCAACTGTAACCGTCCAGAATAGGCCAGAACCTTAGACGTCCATGAAGAAACTCGAGAGGTAATCCTTTGGATAAGAGGAACATAATCAGCATAAGTAAGTTTGCAAGAGAGTAAAGGAACTCCAAGGAATTTAGAAGGTAAAGAGCCCACCTGAAACCCTAGAAGAGATAAAATACTGCTCATGGTGGAAGGAACGGGATTTGAGAAGTAGCATTGACTTTTATGAGAATTAGGGATCAGACCTGAGTACAGAGAGAACGAGAGGATGCAAGAATTAACAATATTTACAGATGGTAAGCTTGCATGGCAGAAAATGAGGATATCGTCTGTAAATAGTAGGTGGGTAAGTTGGCAAGCTTTGGCCCTCCAATGATAGTTGAAGTCATGAACAGAAGTCTCCTTGTTGAGTTTTAGAGATAACATTTCCATAACCATGACAAAAAGAATGGAGAGAGGGGATCTCCTTG
This sequence comes from Panax stipuleanatus, assembly GCA_020205555.1. NCBI lineage: Eukaryota > Viridiplantae > Streptophyta > Magnoliopsida > Apiales > Araliaceae > Panax > Panax stipuleanatus. The sequence continues at coordinate 52,359,481 of CM035122.1, forward strand.
ACGAAGCCCACGAGTACTGCAAAAGAAACCTGCGAGAGTCCCATTCAGCTTGATGGAGAACATGGCAGATGTAATACATGCCTTAATCCAACCAATGAAGATAGGCAGAAAGTGAAAAGCTTTAAGGACATCAAGAATAAACTCCCACCGAACAGTGTCAAAGGCTTTCCGGATATCAATTTTGAGGGCACAACGTGATGGACCAGACTTCCTAGTGTATCCTTTGAAGAAATCTTATGCAATGAGGATGTTATCGCTTATGCTCTGACCTTTCACAAAAGCATATTGTGATTCGTCAATAATTAGAGGCAGTACCACCTTAAGCCTGTTAGCAAGGATTTTGGCAATACATTTGTAGATACTGTTGCAACATGAGATTGGACGAAAATAAGCCATGGAAGTTGGATTCGAACATTTGGGAATCAAGGCCAAAGTAGTGGAATTAATCCTTTTGGTTCGTCTGCTAGTGGAGAAAAAGTACTGAACAGCCTTGGTAAAGGCATCCCCCACAATGGCCCAGCAGCTAATGAAGAAATTTATGTTGAAACCATCCGGTCCGGGTCTCTTGTTTCGTTTCATGGAATTGATAACATTGAAGATCTCTGAGTCGGATATAGGAGCACTAAGAAGTGAAGCTTGAATAGGGTCAACCAACTTGGTTGGAGAGATGCCAAAGTTGTTAATCCCAGTATAGTGAGAGTCTGAGGCAGTAAATAAGCTGGTGAAGTACTCCACAGCCACGGACTCAATCTGGTCCTTGTCTTGAACCATAATACCATCGTCATTTAGGATAGATAAAATTTTGTTAGAATTCCATCTTTGCTTCATCATATTTGCAAAATAACTTGAGTTTCGATCACCTAAAGCCAGCCAAGTAGCTCTGGATTTCTGTTGCATTAGGACTTCCTCCCTATCGATAACCTGCCAAAGTTGCTTTGAACAACTTCCTTCCTTAGCCAAAAGGTTCAAGTCTAAAGGATTGTCATGGAGGAGGGACTGAACAGAATGGAGTTCCTCCCTAGAAATTTTCACCAAAGAGGCAAGGTTGCCAACTGAAATGTTTAGAGAGATTAAGGCCTTTTTTGTGCACTTTAGTTTTTCAGAGAAAACATAGTAAGGGTTCCCAAAAATGGGGGTAGCCAACCTGACAGTATCATGAAAGCCATTAAAAAGAGACATGTGATTGAAGTATTGGAATTGCCTCCTAGGTTTATGAAACCTAAGACCAGTGTTGAGTAGAACCAAAGAGTGCTCAGAAAGTCCACGATGAGCAAAGGTAGCCTGAGAAAGATAAAACTTTGAGAACCAAGCAGAATTCCTCATGACTCGGTCAAGTTTCTTGTGGACTGGATGAGAAAGTTGATTGTTCCACCAGGTAAACACTGGTCTGGTGGCACGAATATCCTCCACACCAATTGAGGTAGTGCAGTCTTTGAAATCCTCTTTCCCAACATCCCAGCTGTCATTAGGTTGATTAGTCTCATCAAGGTCCTTTATAACAATAAAATCTCCCATTAAACACCAACTCTCATTCGGGGATAGAGTGACCAATTCATTCCAGAGATTCCTCTTTTCAGTATAAATATTAAGCCCATACACAAAAGAGATCAAGAAACTAGAACTGTTAAAATCCAAAGATTGTACCTTACAATGAATAATTTGAGAGGAAACAAAAAGGATATCTAAATTCCAAAGGAGAGGATTCCATCATACCCAAATTCTTCCATTACTATGGAAGTCATAATTGAAAGCCCCTTCCCAGTTGTTACAAAGTTTCCTAGAAATTTTTGAAGCCTGAGAAGATTTAACTCTAGTTTCAATTAATCCAAGAATGGATATATTATAATATGCAATAATTTGCTTAACATAAACCTACTTAGACTTTTTATTTAATCCTCTAATATTATAGGAATCTAGCATAATTAAACTGATGGAGAGGGTGTGTTACCAGCTTTACCCTTGCCTTTTCTCTTTTTTGCGGCTTTGGGGATTTTCCATACCAGAAATCTGTTTGTTCTTGAGATCTTTACCTTCTTTTTCATCAACCACATTGAGTTTAGTAACTAGAGGATTCATGGCAACTGGAGATTCAGTGTCCGAGCCAATGATTTGTTCAGCTAGAGTTGTTGGTGCAAAAGTGTTAGAGATGATCATAGCATTGTTAGGAATGGGAGTAACATTTCCTGATTTGGCTCCCCGAGCAACTGCCACCCAGTCATTCTGAAGAGAACCAACCTTCCCTAAGGATGGTGAAGTATTGTTTGGGATGGCAGAAGAGGAAATATAAGTTGCTTTAGGATCTGTCACCTTTGCATGATCATCAACAGTAACTTGAACGTTAGCAACATTACCAGAATTGGGATCTTTAGAAATCCATTTGTAATTTTCTTTGGGACATTTGAGAGGAGAGTGTCCAAAAACTAGGCATGTAGGGCATGAGGGAGGTTTGCTTTGGTATTCTACCTCGACAGAAGTGAAAGAATACTCTAAAGAGTTATCTTGCTTTGTAGCAACTTGAAGAGTAGGAGGAAATGAAAAGGAAGCTTTGACTTCAATACATACTCTAGCAAAGTTCAAGAAATCATTCTTTGTTGTCATCTCATCAGTGAAAAGGGGTTTACCAATGGCACTAGCAATGTAACTTATACCTTCATCTGACCAGTAAGAAAGAGGAATATTGCTGAGTTTTACCCAAATTGGAAAGGTATCACAATCAGATTTAGAAAACACAACTCCTTCCTTCCATTTCTGTAGGACCATGATCTTAGAGGTGAAGTGCCATAGACCGGAAGCCAAAACATTATCACAGTCCGAAGCAGCATCAAATTTGAAAATGTAGTAGCCTTTACTGTGTAGGTAAACATTAGATAGCCCAAGATGACCCTATAACCTCCTAGCTATGGGCTCCACAACTTTATAAGGAAGAGAGGAGTGAAGGAAGTATCCCACAAGACTAGACGCCCAGAACTGGTTACCTCTTTTGAGCATGTCGTCTGGAGGTATGACAGACAAGTCACCATCAACCAAGGAAGGAGGGTGGTACGAAAGTTGCCTAGAGGTCCTGACATTGGGTTTACCAACCACATCACACCATGTTTTGGAGGCCACTTTTTGACCTAGGGCAGGTATTTCACCTTCCTCAAGGGAAGAAGCGGGAACCTTTGAATTTGAATGCAAGGCTGACACCAAGTGCCCAGTTTTGACAAGACTGGAAGTGGTGGGAGACCGAGCTTGTTCCACCGACCGTGAGCATTCACCAACCCCAGCTGCTGGAGAATGCAAAGGTGATAAACCTCCCAGTCTAGAATTTTCACCAACACACTTGACCTGTTGAAGTACACCACCCAAAAATGGCCGGAAGATCTCAATGGAACATTTTGGCTAGCACTTTTCTCAGATATCATGTGGGCATTCCGAAAGTTAACCTTCTTACCATCCGACAGGAATTTTTAAACATCATTAGAGGTAACCCCATGAGCAGTTAAGAATGACATAAGATGCATATTCTTCTTCCTTTTAAACAAGGCATCCTCCCTGTCTTTTTGAGAAAAGTGATGTGCAGCAGAGAATATTTCCCTAGCATTAGACCCCAACGCATGACTAATATCCATTTCAGTTGGCATAGCGTTGGTGGACGAATCTTCAGAGCTAATATTGGTACCCATAATTGATAGTAGTGTGCATACAAGCCAATCATGTATGATGATAAAGCACATACTTTGTAAACAATCTTATTTATTTATTAATAAAATATTGATTTATTAAAGGCATTTAATTATCTACATGGTGCTGTTTTTATAATATGTAAATAACCCATAGTTTTAAGCAATGCTTTTAGAATCATGATGTTGATCATGCTAATGAGATCTAAATTCTTAGAAAGCTTTAAAACTAAAATAGTTCCCAATCGTGGGATTACTAAAAAGGGGATTAGTAAATCCGGATAGATTGGTACATATGTTGCTTGCTCATTGGATGAGGATGACTGATCTCATGGTCATTTGTGTGGAGACACTAAAGCAAGTATGTAGGTGCTTATTGGAGAATAAGTTCACTGAACGTGACTCGCTATGGAATACCTAATGGAGTTTTACTCGCCTGTCAATAGGAATTCCTAATGTGATAGTAGTACATGTGATCCTTGGACTTGAGATCATCATAGTATCTTGTATGTAACAAATTATACTTTGACTAATTCCTTAAGGCCTTTTAAGGCATATATAGGGTATGCTTGGGTGTAATGACTTACATATGGAGATAATGAATGATCAATAAAGAATCTACCACCTCTAGTAAAAGAGGAGATATGTCCTATGTGATTCGTTAAATGACAACCCAGGAATCCTTGGCCAAGGTAGAATGAAATTAGAAAGAGGTTTCTAATTTGCATTATTTGGAGTTGTGCATTTTCTAATCGAAATACATATGATTAAATAAATTAAGAATTGACAGTAAATCCATGTCTTATATTTAATTGGGACATTGTATGGTGGAAGGATTGAATTGTACGGTAACTATTAACTCACAGGTTCTTTTATGATTAATGTTGAAATCTACATTATCTGGAAAGTCGTTGATCGCTAGGGAGGCTTATCCCTATTGTAGAATAAATGTTATTTATTTAAATAGATTATTAGTTTAATTTGTTTATTTAAATAAGATTAGAATTGTTCTAATTGATTTATTCACAACCGGTTTAATATGGAGAACCTAAAGGGTCACACCATAAAAGGAAGAAGAATTATTTAAGAAGAAAATGGCATGATAGTAATAATGCATTAAGTATAATTAATTTAATCTATGATGATAGAATAAATTAAATAGCTGAATGTTTATTATTTAATATTTTAGAAATATTAAATATAAATTAATAAGAGGAGTCTTATTAATATTATTATTATTATTATTATTATTATAATTCTAAAGGAGTTTAGGAATTAATATAATATCAGTACTCTCTCTCAATCCTAATAAAGATTAGGATATAAATTAATTAAAAGTAATTAATTAATTAATTAAATAAAACCCTATTCTAATTGGATTAGGAGGGTTAACCTAATATCTATATAAGAGAGTCTTATATCAGAAATAAGGGATGTAAAATTTTCCAAGAGTTGGGAGTACACATATTCTATAGAGATAGAAACAAGGGTTAAGCCAATAACCCATCTTCTTGAGTTCTTCATCTTCCTTGGTGGATCACCGTTAGAGGCCAAACATTTGGGTGGCTGACATTATTCAAGGGAAGGAGCCACTATCAGAGGAATCAAAGGAATCAAAGGAGTAGAACTTGTACCTGAGGAAGCTTAGATCTTCAAAGGTATAATTCCATGTTCTCTCTTTTCTGTTATTGATAACAAGCACAAAGCATGATCATGGTTATGGGTTTGTATAAATTTTGAAAACCTAGTTTTTACGCTTCCGCCCTATTTATGTGATTTGATTGCATGATTGCGTTACATACAAACCCAACAGTGGTATCAGAGCCTAACTTTGTGCTAATTATCAATTTTATAATTTCATGTATGAATTGATGTGAAAATTGGATCGTTTTTCTGGACAAAAATCGTTTTCTGCAAGTGTCTGCGGCGAACAGCGCAGCTGCGCAGCTGCCCAGTTCATTACTGGCGCAGCTGCGCCGGTCTACAAAAACTACTGCTTCCGTCTACCTGCGCAACTGCGCAGCTACCCAGTTCATTACTGGCGCAGCTGCGCCGGTACCTGGACAGACCCTGAAAATTGATTTTAATTAATTAAGTAAACTGTTTATTTAATTGATAAAGTTTTAAAATAAAGAAGTTTATTTTATCTGAAATATGATTTCAGAATGCTAAAATTAAAGGAGTTTAATTTGGATTTATTTTTGATTAAAATAAAAGAGTTTATTTTGTTTCAAAAATAAAATTTAGCAAAACTTTTGTCCATTAAATAACATCGATCCATATATGGAATAGCATTGTTATTCATGAGATGAATGGATATTTATTGATGCATATGTTGATGTGTATGATAATAAATGGGGTTGATTATGGACTATGACCAATGTGATTGGATTTTATTTTGGATGAATGCTTAAATGTATGGGTTTTATAAAATGGGGTCTGCGTACCTCGTCTTCTCTAGTTTTATTCTCGATGTAAATTCTATCTCCTTTCTATGTACTTCCCCTTGACTGCTGATCAAGGTTTCTATTTAATTTTAAATAGTTAATGTAATAGAGATAGTTAGAATTATTTTGAAGAAATTGGAGACCAAGGAGCAAGGAGCGCGTGAAGACCCGTTTGTATGGAGCCCGGGTTTAAATGTAATAGTTACATTTAAAATTTAAATTCTTGCACTCCTAGGTTTGACCTTTTGGTTCACTTGGTGGCTCTAGTGAACCAAACTAGAATAAAAATCCATAATCAATCCGGGTAGAATATAGTATTCTATATTGCATGCTAAATATTATATATATTATATTTTATACAAACATGCTTCGCATGTTTAATAAAATGACGCGTCTTTTATATATATATGTGCATGCGCGCTTAAAAAGATGAGACAAATAATAACAAACCCCTCAAAGAAATAATATTAAGTCTGAAGCGTTCAAATGATATTTGGAATATCGAACGTCGCCTTCTAGCATGATTAGTTAATAGAGTATTAAATATTTAATATGAGTTTGTTGTGCTATCCATAAGGCGAGTATTGAATATTTAAGATATTAATTAATCACATTTGATGCTTATCAAGAAAATTGAACGATCTAGTCTTGTTGTGCTATCCACAAGGATGAAAATTTTTCTTTTTTGAATTTATGGAAGTGCTAGGCTGGACTTAACTTAAATCATTTTAGTTCGGATGTGCACACACATGACCATTATGATTTAAGAGGCAAAATAAAAGGAGTTACATGGTGATGTAATTGACAAGAGTTGTCTACCTATTTATTTGTATATCGCTTGTTGTGCTATCCACAAGGTTATATACATTTGAAATGGGATCCTTAATCTCACTAGCAAATCTTTAATTAGATGTTGCCGAACTATATGAGTGAGGGTAATATAGTTTGATGAAAATAGTGGGAGATACCAATTTAAAATAAAGACCTAAATTTATTTTGGTATGCAAAGTTAATAAAATGAATGTTTGCTAAAATGTTGTCTTTTCACATGCAGAATTTTAAAAATGTCAAAATCACTGATCTCACTACGAAGCATACTTGATGCAAATAAGCTTACCGGCCCGAATTATGAGGACTGGCTAAGAAATCTGAGAATTGTTCTCACTGCTGAAAAGATTTCTTATGTCCTAAATTCCACTATCCCTGAATCTGTTTCAGAAATAGCCTTTGAGGAAGAGATTGCCACTTTCAATAAGTGGCAAGATGATGCATCTGTGGCTCAATGCATCATGCTCGCATCCATGAATAACTAGCTTCAGCGTCAGCACGAAAAAATGGATGCTCCTGCTATGCTTCTTCACCTCAAGGAGTTGTATGGTGAACAGAGTAGGACTGCTAGATATGAGATATCTAAGGAGCTCTTCCGATCTCGGATGACCGAGGGCACTGCCGTCGAGACTCATGTTCTGAAGGTAATCAATTTGATTGAACGCCTTGGACAGCTTGGGTTCGTCATGGATGGGGAGTTGAGTCAAGACTTGGTCTTGCAGTCACTCTCTGAGACCTTCTCGCAGTTTGTGGTTAATTTTCACATGAATTAACTAGATGTCAGCTTACCTGAGCTGCTTAACATGCTGAAAACTGCAGAAGGTCACTTCTCATCCAAGAAGAACCATGTCTTGATGGTGGATTCTTCCAATAAAAGGAAGAGGCCCAAGGTGTCTTCTGAAAAGAAGAAATCTAAGAAGGCTAAGGGAAAAGGGAAAGAAAAGGAGCAAAAGAAACCTGAACCAGCTAAAGGAATGTGCTTTCATTGCAATGAGCCGGGACATTGGAAGAGGAACTGCAAGAAGTTTCTAGCAGAGAAGAAGCTTGGAGAAGCTTCGACTTCCAATCAAGGTTTGTTTATGATTGAAATTAATTTTTCTGAAAGTCATAATTCTACTTGGGTATTGGATACCGGCTGTGGTTCTCACATATGTAATACTGTGCAGGGACTGGTCAGAAGTAGAAAGCTGAACAAAGATGAGGTGATCCTACAAGTGGGAAATGGAGCAAAAGTTGTTGCATTAGCTGTAGGAACTTATTGTTTAGCAATGCCTTCGGGCAAATCCATTTATCTTAATAATTGTTATTATGTTCCGAATATTATTAAAAATATTATTTCAATTTCTGTATTGGATATGGAAGGTTTTGACGTTATTATAAAGAACAATGGTTGTTCTATTTATAAAGACGATGTTTTATATGGTATTAGAAATTTGCGAAATGGACTTTATACACTTGACTTGCAAGAAAATATATTTCAAATTGAACAAATTAAGAAAAGGAAAAGAGATGATATTAATTATACCTATATGTGGCACTGTAGACTCGGTCATATTAATGAAACAAGATTATCCAAGTTGCATAAAGATGGGCTCCTCGAGCTATCTGATTATGAATCATATCCAACTTGTGAATCTTGTCTCATGGGTAAAATGACTAAATTTCCTTTTAGTGGAAAAAGGGAGAGAGTTACAGAGTTGTTGGCATTGATTCACACAGACGTTTGTGGACCTATGACAACAAGTGCACGGGGTGGGTATTCTTATTTTATTACTTTCACTGATGATCACTCAAGATTTGGATATGTGTATTTAATGAAATACAAATCAGAATCATTTGAAAAGTTCAAAGAGTTCAGAAGTGAAGTAGAGAAACAAACGGGCAAGAGTATTAAGATACTTCGATCAGATCGAGGTGGAGAATACTTAAGCAGTGAGTTTCTCAATTGTCTCAGAGAAAATGGTATAATCTCACAATGGACTCCTCCAGGTACACCACAGTTAAATGGAGTATCTGAAAGGAGAAATCGAACACTGTTGGACATGGTTCGATCCATGATGAGTTTTACCGACCTTCCAATTTCCTTCTGGGGATATGCCCTAGAAACGGCTGCATACCTACTTAACAAGGTACCTACCAAATCCGCCCCAAAGACTCCATATGAGATGTGGAAAGGGAGGAAACTAGTATTCGAAGAGTGACGATTTGTTATCGCGTAATAATGAACTTTAAAATTCTTTTGTCAGGATGTCGAACGTGGGAGAACCTAGACAGGCTAGAGAGGATGTACCTTAGGTGCCTAGAGAGGAGGAGCCCTGTGACATACATATTATCTGGGAGCAGCTGGTTAGGAGAGAGCCATCTCCAGTGATCACCGTAGCTGGTCGGGAGCGTGAGCTGACACCTATTCCAGAGGATAAGAACGAGGACGAGTCTGAAGAGGAGGAAGAGGATCCCGAAGAGGAATTCCCACCTCACTCTACTAGTGCTGAGATGTACGAGGCAGTCTACGATAGCAATGTGGAGCTTCATGGACGCGTAGGAGATCTCGAGGAGACTATCCAGCAGCGAGACGAGACGATCAAGGAAATGGCAAGTGACCTAGGAGATTCACAGTGGAACCTGATATATGTGGAGGTCGAAAGAGATGCTGCTCATTTTGAATTGGCAAAGCTGAAGCAAGACATCCAGGAGGAGTCGAGGAAGCGTGCCAGAGCTGAGGAGTCAAGCTTGAGAGCTAATCAACGAGCCGATCGAGTTGAAGGTGAAGCTGAACCCAAGAGGACCAAGCTGAGGGAAACGAAATATGCTTTTCATACAGCGATAGAGAGAGCTCAGGACCGTATTTTCTACTACCCAGCTCAGTTCTAAGGTTTACCGTGGTATGTGGCGGACCGAAGAACATCATTTTGGGTAATAGAAGAGGAACGCAGAGAGGCGGTGAGACGCATTAATATGCCTAGGCAGTGGCAGTAGCAGTAGTAGCAGTAGTAGAGCTTTTATTTATGTGTTATTTTTTGTAGTAAATAAAGTAAATTCCATAATTTGAGATAAGAACGGGATGAGTTAATAATGTAATCCTGTAACTTTTCCAGTTCAGGAAGGGTGATGTAAATGGCAGAAATGCTATCTGGTTGACGTTTTTAAACTACGACTAATGAATAAACGAAGTTTATTGATGTGCTATGTGTTCTATGTGAACTAAGTTATTCGAACGTTTAAGTATGAACTGGAGTACTTAATAATTGAATAAAGGGTCTAATAATAATATTTTCTTAACAGAAAATGCCTCCTAGAAGAAGAGTAACACGTCAAAATCCTGAGGGTTCGACGAACAACAACAATAACGATGGAACGAATCCCAATTCGGTTCAGCAGTTGGTGAATCTGTTGACAGGAGCTCTTGCGAATCAGCTGCAGGTGCAGGCTACTACTTTCATGGAATTCAAGGCAGTAGGATCGCCTGAGTTCAAAGGATCGACTAACCCTATCGAAGCTCAGACATGGGTTATAGAAATGGAGAAGGTATTTGACATGGCTAAGGTAGGAGAAGACCAAAAGACAATGTTCGCGGCTTTCATGTTGAAGTCGGATGCTAGCTTTTGGTGGCAGGCTAACAAGACTCGAGAGGGAGAGGGAGTCATCACATGGGAACGTTTCAAGGAAATGTTCTACGAGATGTATTTTCTAGTGAGTTTCCAGGACCAGATGGAGGTCCAGTTCCTAGAACTTAAGTAGGGAGGGATGACGGTGTCCGAGTATGCCGCAAAGTTTAACGAGTTGGCCAGGTTCGCTACATACCAGGTCAACACTGACGCTAGGAAAGCGAGAAGGTTTAAGTGGAGACTGAAGCCCTGGCTCTATAACAAGGTTTCTATGTTCCAGCTGAATACCTTTGCAGCGGTGTTGGAGAAAGCCATACTTGCTGAAGGAGGAAGCGACGTGGTGACGAAGTTCAACCAAGATAAGAAGAAGAAGAATGAGGTAGAAACTAAGGCTGGGGGTAGCAGCGCTGTGAACCAGAAGAGGAAGTGGTCTGATAATACCTCTGCTAGGAGTCAGCAAGGAAGCCAGCAGAAGAGGAAGTTCGAAGCATGTGCTACATGCGGTAAGAATCACACTGGCGTGTGCATGAAGGGGAAGCGGGTGTGCTTCAACTGTGGTCAGGAAGGCCATATCGCGCCTAATTGCCCAAAACCGAAGAAGGGAGCTTGCTTTACATATGGATCCAAAGATCACATGGCTCGCAACTGCCCGAAGAAGCTGACGGCAGGGTCAACAGGGAGCGGAGGGAATGGAAGCGGCAGTACCGTTACTATCGCTGCACCATTGCAAGCTGTTCGACCCACTGCACGGACATTCAATATGACGGTGCAGGATGCTGTGCAATCAAAAGATGTGGTGTCAGGTATTATTCCGGTCAATAGTATAAATACATATGTATTATTTGATTCGGGTACTACTTGCTCATTCATATCTGATGATTTTGCTAGAACCCTAGACTTACCTGTAGAGGAGATAATTTACCCTTTGAACATAGAGATTGCGAATAGGGAGGTTATTCCTGTTAGGAGCGTTTATAAGAACTGTAGATTGGACATTAAGGGTCAGGAGCTTAGAGTAGATTTGATTCTGATAAAACTTAGGGAATTCGACGTCATACTAGGTATGGATTGGTTGTTCAACCATGGGGCGGTAATCGACTGTCAGAAGAAGTCGGTAAACCTTACGACTCCGTCGAAGTTGGTGTTCTATGGTAGCAAATCGCCTAGGCAAGCGAGTTGTCTAATGGTTATGCAAGCCAAGAAACTTCTGACGCAAGGCTGTGTAGGATATCTAGCCTACATAGTAGATTCGCGTAAGGAAAGCCAGAAGGTGGAGGAGATATCGGTAGTTAAGGAGTTTGTGGACGTTTTTCCAAGCGATTTGCCAGGACTTCCTCCAGATAGGGAGACAGAGTTCGTGATCGATCTAGCGCCGGGAACTGCTCCGATTTCGAAGGCTCCGTACCGAATGGCTCCAGTCGAGATGAAGGAATTGATGGTTCAACTGCAAGAACTGCTAGACAAGAAGTATATTCAATCGAGCATTTCACCGTGGGGAGCGCCTGTCTTATTCGTGAAGAAGAAGGATGGGTCGATGCGTCTTTGCATTGATTATAGAGAGTTGAATAAAGTTACGATCAAGAATAGGTATCCTTTACCTAGGATCGATAACTTGTTTGATCAACTGAAGGGTGCGAAATACTTCTCGAAAATCGATTTGAGAAGCGGGTATCATCAGTTGAAAGTGAGGAAGGAAGATATATCGAAAACGGCTTTTAGAACTCGGTATGGTCATTACGAGTTCTTGGTGATGTCATTTGGTCTCACGAATGCCCCAGCTGCATTTATGGACTTAATGAACAGGGTGTTCAAGCCATTTCTGGACAAGTTCGTGGTAGTGTTCATAGATGACATCCTGGTTTATTCCAAGACCGAGGAGGAGCATGCTGAACACTTACGACTAACCTTAGAAGCCCTGAGACGAGAAAAGCTTTACGCTAAATTCTCGAAATGTGAATTCTGGTTGGAACGTGTGCAATTTCTTGGCCACATAATCGACAAGGATGGTGTTTCGGAAGATCCGTCGAAAGTTGAGGCCGTAATTAGTTGGGAACAGCCGAAGACGCCGTCTGAAGTGAGAAGTTTCTTAGGATTGGCTGGTTATTACTGAAGATTTATTCAAGACTTTACTAAAATCGCAACTCCATTGACGAATTTGACTCATAAAATAATTAAGTTTGTTTGGACGGAGAAGTGTGAGGACAGTTTTCAAGAGCTGAAGAAGAGGTTGAGTACTGCGCCTGTATTGTCTTTACCGGATAGTTCGGGAAATTTCGTAGTGTATAGCGATGCCTCACATGAAGGATTAGGTTGTGTGTTGATGCAGAGCGGCAAAGTCATTGCCTATGCGTCACGTCAGCTGAAGGATTACGAGAAGGGGTATCCGACCCATGATCTAGAATTGGCGGCAATAGTGTTTGCCCTAAAGATTTGGAGGCACTACTTATATGGAGAGAAGTGTGAAATATACACAGATCACAAGAGTCTGAAGTATATATTTACCCAGAAGGATTTGAACATGCGCCAAAGAAGATGGTTGGAACTGATTAAAGACTATGATTGCGAGATACTTTACCATCCGGGTAAAGCTAACGTTGTTGCCGACACTTTGAGCAGAAAAGGTCGGGAGAAGATGAACGTGTTAACTGATCAGGATCGGTTAATAGAATAAATGGCTAGATTGGAGTTGGAAGTGAAGTTTCCGAAAGAATCGGATGAGATGTTGTTTCAAGTAACCACTGGTTCTACTTTAATAGACAAAGTGAAAGAAGCACAACTTCATGATGAAGAATGTGAAAAGATTCGGACGAGGTTAACTGATGGCGAAGAGTTCAAGTTCAAGGTCGATACTGAAGGACTGTTACGATTTGAAGGTAGAATCTGGGTACCGCCAGTACCAGAGGTCAAAGAGGAGATTTTGAGCGAAGCTCATAGTTCTAGATATTCTATTCACCCTGGGAGTACGAAGATGTACCAGGATCTCAGGCATCATTTCTGGTGACCGAATATGAAGAGGGACGTGGCTGAATACGTTGCGAAATGCTTAACGTGTCAGAAAGTCAAAGCAGAACACCAGAGACCAAGTGGTTTGCTGCAACTGTTAGAAATTCCAGAGTGGAAGTGGGAGCACATCACGATGGATTTTGTGGTAGGACTTCCAACGACTCAGAAGGGATATGATGCGATATGGGTTATAGTGGATCGACTGACAAAGTCAGCCCACTTTCTGCCGATCAGGGTCAAGTACAACCTGGATAAACTAGCGAAGCTCTACGTGAAGAAAATTATTTCTCGACATGGTGTTCCGATCTCAATTGTGTTCGACAGAGATCCACGTTTCACGTCTAATTTCTGGAAACGATTGCAAGAATGTATGGGAACACAATTGCGAATGAGTACAGCGTATCATCCTCAGACCGATGGCCAGAGCGAAAAAACGATTCAAACGCTTGAGGATATGCTGAGAGCTTGTGTGATGGACTTCAAAGGAAGCTGGAAGGATCATCTACCATTGGTAGAGTTTGCGTACAATAATAGTCATCATGCGAGTATAGGCATGCCGCCTTACGAAGCGTTATATGGCAGAAAATGCAGAACACCTTTGTGCTGGGATGAAGTCGGTGAACGTCAATTGTTGGGACCAGAATTGGTACAACAAACCGCCGAAATTGTAAAGCTGATCAGAACGAGATTAGTTGCTGCTCAAGACAGACAGAACAAGTATGCCGATTTACATCGACAGAACCGAGAATTCTTACCAGGAAGTTTCGTTTTTCTGAAGGTATCTTCTTAGAAGGGGAAAATTCGATTCGGGAAGAAGGGGAAGCTGAGTCCCCGATTCATTGGACCTTTTGAGGTAATACGAAAGGTGGGCGAGGTTGCTTACGAGATTGCATTACCTCCGGAGCTCGAGAATATACATAATGTCTTCCATATTTCTGTGGTAAGACCTTACAAGCACGATTATAAACATATAATAGAATATGAACCTTTACAGTTTGATAAAGACTTAACATATGAAGAAGTGCCTGTTCAAATAATTGATAGAAAAGAACAAGTACTTAGGAATAAAGTGATACCTTCTGTTAAGCTAATCTGGAGGAACCACAGTGCTGAAGAAGCTACGTGGGAACTCGAAGATGTTATGATGAAGTCTTATCCACATTTATTTGCTTAGTTATGTAACCCCTTATATACTGATTCTGGGGACAGAATCCTTTTAAGGAGGGAAGAATGTAATAGACGAGATTTTTTTATTTTTTTTATGTGTGATTCTGGGGACAGAATTCTTTTAAGGAGGGAAGATTGTAACGATTGAGATTTTATATTAAATTTTAAATATTTATTGAGTTAAATAAATATTTTACGTGATTTATTTATTGAGTTAAATAAATAAATTATGTGATTTATGGAAGCGATTTAATTAAGTGTTATATATTAATTAAATGAATGTGTAATGTTTATTTAATTGATGTATATTTTATATTATAGTTCTAATTTAATTGAGAGAATTAAATTAGATGATTTATTGTGTTAGTGTTACATGAATTATAATTAGCGAGTAATTATAATTATGTGATCTATTGATGTTAGATTTTAATTGATTAAATTAGTGTTTAATACTTAATTAATTAAAATGTGGCATTAAAGTATGCGTTAAATAATTTGTTAAAATAAAGAAAAGGATTTTTAAATGATTTTTACCAAACAAGGCCCTTGCTTTTGTTTTAAAAGACTGTTACCAAACAGGGCCCTTACACTAGCTTAAACCTAATTTACCTAAACCATGCCTAAGTTAGTAAAACTAGTTTCTATTTTTCTTGTAGCCAAACAAGCCAAGTTGGCTTTTGAATTTTGTAACTTACGTAATTAGTAGTAGTTAGTGTATAATTATGATATGGGAGTTACCTATTCTATTATATGTATATTGTATATACGTTAGTGTTATAATCCTAAGTATAAACAAAGAAAAGAGAAGGAGAGAAAGAGCAGAGAATATCAGAGAAGAAAAGAAGGAGAAAGAATTGGTAGAACGCAAGCTCATAATAATCTTTTCTTTACACTCATAGCTAGAAAGGTTAGAATTCCATATTCTTTATATTTTATTCTCTGTCAAAAATTTAGTTTTCATGAAAGTTGTAGTCATGAATTTTATATATATGATTGTGTTCATGTGTTATTGGTAGTAATTGTATGAAAGGATTTTCAGAAATCAAATTACTGTAGAAATATATTTTAACAAAGAATTTATATTTATATGAGTTCATATGGAATTTCATGAGTTTGGTTAAATTTAGTTGAGAAATTCATGCAATCGGTATGTGTTAATATGCTTATTAAGTAATTACTTGGTGCTATCTTCAACTTAGTATGTAATGCATGTATATAAGTTCGAATTGATGGAGAAAAATAGTTACAATAGATTATTTTTGAGAAAATATGAGTTTTCATGAAAATGGCCAAATTGGATTTTTAAAACTTGTGATTATCATTGTTTAAATGGTTTTGTGTTGTGGAAGCATGTTATATATATGTATAATTGCATAGGTATATTTTACAATGTTTAAGTTACTGTAAATATCCATTTGTTGGCTTGTATGGGTTAATCGATGAAGCAGAGTAGCGTGGCTGTCTGCGTCTGGCCGAGTTGCTGCGCAGCTGCACAAGCAGCAAGGCCAGGAGCAGCGCAGCTGCGCAGCTTGTCCTTCCCAGATCCTTACCCTGCGCAGCTGCGCCGGTGCCAAGGCCTGTGGCTGCGCAGCTGTGCCGTGCACAGTGCAGTGGCAGTGAGTTTTAGTCAAGTGTGCAGTGTGTTGTTATGTTTCCATTACATTATTGCTAAGATAATGAGCATGTATCTAGCTGCTATAACATGTGTTAACATGAAGTTGATAATTTCATGAATTGAGAAAAAGGAAGTTTTGAAAACCTTAATGTAGAATTATAAATTATAATTGTTTAATTATAAAATAAGTTAATTATAATTTGAATAATTATAATTAAATTCAAAGTATAATTTTGTTAAATTATGATGAGTAGTAGTTGATTTATTTTAATCAATTAGATATTAATTTAAATTATAATCTATGTAATTATAATTTAATAAATGCATGTTTAATTATGGATTATAAATTGATAATTCATTATTTGTTATTAATTGTGTAATTATAATGCATGATATAGTTTAATTGATTATAAATTATAAATTGTTTATAATTGAAAAGGTAATTATAATTTAAGTAATTATAATTTGATTAAGTGTTTGAATTATAATTGTTTAATTATAATTTAGTTAAATACATAATTAATTTAATTATGTGAGTATATGTGTGATGTGATTAACTATGTGATAGTTAATTATTATTGTTTATTTAATTAGAGTGAGTTAACCATGAGCGTTAACCA
This sequence comes from Panax stipuleanatus, assembly GCA_020205555.1. Lineage (NCBI taxonomy): Eukaryota > Viridiplantae > Streptophyta > Magnoliopsida > Apiales > Araliaceae > Panax > Panax stipuleanatus. The sequence goes on from CM035122.1 coordinate 52,376,428, forward strand.
CTTATGAGAATTAGTTATGTGTTAACTGATTTAGATTATTATAATTGAATGTGTATAGGAAGTATTAAAGTACGTGAATTGAATTAAGTAGCTTGCGCTTGAGGCAAGTCTTCTAAACCCTAAACTCGTTAATTCTATGCAATTTCTTTGAGTTCATATATTCATTGTTGAGAATGTCCTTTCCATTTCTGTATTGGACAATTGTTTATTTAATTAAAATGATCTTAACTTATTGTTCAAGTAAGATCTAGTTTATTATTTTAAATGTTTTAAGTTTACTTCTAAAGCATATGTTAATTCATAACTCTTTTATTTATGAATTATTGAAAGTCGATTCAACTAATCCTTAGTTGATGAACGTGAATTCTAAATTACCCTTGTAAGCTTATCCAAACCAAACTTTCTTTGTTGCGGACTCGAATTCAAATTACTGAGTTGAACAACCCTATTTACTAGGGGAGGTTACTACGCATAGCGTTAAGATGTTTGTGCACAATATATGGTACGAAGGGCTAATCCCCCTAAGTACGAGTTAAGGTCCATAGTCTTATTGACTGTTAAAGGTTTAAATAGAAATATTTATAACCTAAGACAAGAGTTCAAAGGTCTTATGACCCTCAGATAAATTCTATATTCGAATTTTAATGTTGATAGAGAATTATTATTCAATTATTTATTATTGAAGCAAGCTAAGTTGTTCAGATTCTTTTAAATATATCCTTTCATGTCTATGTTATTGTTAAACTCCAGTGAGCTGTGGTTTGCTCACTCTTGCATTAAATAACAATTTCAGTTAAGGATGATAACGCTGATGCTCTGTCTACAAGTAAGGGCAAGGGAAAGCAAAGCAAGTGAAGACTTATTTTTATTATATTGAGAATGATTGTAATAAGACTTGAATGTAATGTTTTTATTTTCGCACTTTATTATATTCATGTCAGGGTTAGAGTAAATCGGGATTATCTTGAAAAGGTTGTAACCCTTGTTTTAAGGGATATTTATCTATTCTAATTTAAGTTGTAGTTTATTTTACATTATTCATTGGGTAGATGTATATTATATTAGAAAGTGAACACCAAATCATGTGAAAACGAAGTACCTGGATTTGGGGGTGTCACATGGTCTCCCTAAATGAAGACTTGTGTGTGGTCTACGCATCGTTTTGGACGCGATAGTGATGGGATTGCTCCTTTTGATGCTAATTTAACTAGAACAAAGTAATAAGACTCATAATCACCTATACTTTGACAATTTGATCCAAGGTAAGTCTAATGGCCATTCCCAATGATGTACTTCAGATGTTGGAGAGCACAAGGACCAAGAGCAATCATGGCCAGCCGTCACCTGTCATATAGACTTTTCCTTCAAGAGGGTGGCTTGAATCCATTGTGCCCAAAGAGACTTAGTATCATGATTGATAATTTAAAGGAAGTGTTGCAACAATAAAGCTGAATTCCAATCAAGGATGTTTTTGATACCTAAACCCCCTTCACTAGTGGGTAAGGTAATATGAGACCAAGCCACTTTAGCTCCAAAATTACACAAAGTTGGGCCCTTCCACAAGAACCTGTCGAGGAGAGATTGAATCTCTCGAAGAACTGACTTAGGAAGCATGAAATGCTTGCACCAGTAGGTTTGAAAGGAATAAAAAATGGACTTGATCAACTGTAACCATCCGGAATAGGCCAGAACCTTAGACGTCCATGAAGAAACTCGAGAGGTAATCCTTTGGATAAGAGGAACACAATCAGCATAAGTATGTTTGCAAGAGAGTAAAGGAACTCCAAGGAATTTAGAAGGTAAAGAGCCCAGCTGAAACCCTAGAAGAGATAAAATACTGCTCATGGTGGAAGGAACAGTATTTGAGAGGTAGCACTGACTTTTATGAGAATTAGGGATCAGACCTGAGTACAGAGAGAACGAGAGGATGCAAATATTAACAATATTGACCGATGGTAAGCTTGTATGGTAGAAAATGAGGATATTGTCTGCAAACAGTAGGTGGGTAAGTTGGCAAGCTTTGGCCTTCCAATGATACTTGAAGTCATGAACAGAAGTCTCCTTGTTGAGTTTTAGAGATAACATTTCCATAACCATGACAAAAAGGAATGGAGAGAAGGGATCTCCTTGACGAAGCCCACGAGTACTGCTAAAGAAACCTGCGAGAGTCCCATTCAGCTTGATGGAGAACATGGCAGATGTAATACATACCTTAATCCAACCTATGAAGATAGGCGGAAAGTGAAAAGCTTTAAGGACGTCAAGAAGAAACTCCCACCGAACAGTGTCAAAGGCTTTTCGGAGATCAATCTTGAGGGCACAACGTGATGGACCAGACTTCCTAGTGTATCCTTTGAAGAAATCTTGTGCAATGAGGATGTTATCGCTTATGCTCCGACCTTTCACAAAAGCAGATTGTGATTGGTCAATAATCAGAGGCAGTACCACTTTAAGCCTGTTAGCAAGGATTTTGGCAATACATTTGTAGATAGTGTTGCAACATGAGATTGGACGGAAATCAGCTATGGAAGTTGGATTCTAACATTTGGGAATCAAGGCCAAAGCAGTGGAATTAATCCCTTTGGTTAGTGGAGAAAAAGTACTGAACAGCCTTGGTAAAGGCATCCCCCACAATGGCCCAGCAGCTAATGAAGAAATTCACGTTGAAACCATCCGGTCCGGGTCTCTTATTTCATTTCATGAAATTGAGAACATTGAAGATCTCTGAGTCAGATATAGGAGCACTAAGAAGTGAAGCTTGAATAGGGTCAACCAACTTGGTTGGAGAGATGCCAAAGTTGTTAATCCAAGTATAGTGAGAGTCTGAGGCAGTAAATAAGCTGGTGAAGTACCCCACAGCCACGGACTCAATCTGGTCCTTGACTTGAACCATAATACAATCGTCATTTAGGATAGATAAAATTTTGTTAGAATTCCATCTTTGCTTCATCATATTTGCAAAATAACTTGAGTTCCGATCACCTAAAGCCAGCCAAGTAGCTCTGGATTTCTGCTGCATTAGGACTTCCTCCCTATCGATAACCTTCCAAAGTTGCTTTGAACAACTTCCTTCCCTAGCCAAAAGGTTCAAGTCTAAATTGTCATGGAGGAGGGACTGAACAGAATGGAGTTCCTCCCTAGAAATTTTCACCAAAGAGGCAAGGTTGCCAACTGATATGTTTAGAGAGATTAAGGCCTTTTTTGTGCACTTCAGTTTGTTAGAGAAAACATAGTAAGGGTTCCCAAAAATGGGGGTATCCCAAGCTAACCTGACAGTATCATGAAATCCACTAAAAAGAGACATGTGATTGAAGTATTGGAATTGCCTCCTAGGTTTATGAAACCTAAGACCAGTGTTGAGTAGAACCAAAAAGTGATCAGAAAGTCCACGATGAGCAAAGGTAGCCTGTGAAAGATAAAACTTTGAGAACCAAGCAGAATTCCTCATGACTCGGTCAAGTTTCTTGTGGACTGGATGAGAAAGTTGATTGTTCCACCAGGTAAACACTGGTCCGTTGGCACGAATATCCTCCACACCAATTGAGGTAGTGCAGTCTTTGAAATCCTCTTTCCCAACATCCCAGCTGTCATTAGGTTGATTAGTCTCATCAAGGTCCTTTATAACATTAAAATCTCCCATTAAACACCAACTCTCATTCGGGGATAGAGTGACCAATTCATTCCAGAGATTCCTCTTTTCAGTATAAGTATTAAGCCCATACACAAAAGAGATCAAGAAACTAGAACTGTTAAAATCCAAAGATTGTACCTTTTAATGAATAATTTGAGAGGAAACAAAAAGGATATCCAAATTCCAAAGGAGAGGATTCCATCCTACCCAAATTCTTCCATTACTATGGAAGTCATAATTGAAAGCCCATTCCCAGTTGTTACAAAGTTTCCTAGAAATTTTTGAAGCCTGAGAAGATTTAACTCTAGTCTCAATTAATCTAAGAATGGATATATTATAATATGCAATAATTTGCTTAACATAAGCCTGCTTAGGCTTTTTATTTAATCCTCTAATATTATAGGAAGCTAGCATAATTAAACTGATGGAGGGGGTGTGTTACCAGCTTTACCCTTGCCTTTTCTCTATTTTGCAGCGTTGGAGTTTTCCATACCAGAAATCTATTTGTTCTTGAGATCTTTACCTTCTTTCTCATCAACCACCTTGAGTTTAGTAACTAGAGGATTCGTGGCAACAGGAGATTCAGTGTCCGAGCCAATGAGTTGTTCAGCTAGAGTTGTTGGTGCAAAAGTGTTAGAGATGATCATAGCATTGTGTGGAATGGGAGTAACATTTCCAGATTTGGCTCCCCGAGCAACTGTCACCCAGTCATTCTGAAGAGAACCAACCTTCTATAAGGATGGTGAAGTATTGTTTGGGATGGCAGAAAAGAAAATATAAGTTGCCTTAGGATCTGTCACCTTTGCATGATCATCAACAGTAACTTGAACGTTAGCAGCATTACCAGAATTGGGATCTTTAGAAATCCATTTGTAATTTGCTTTGGAACATTTGAGAGGAGAGTGTCCAAAAACTAGGCATATAGGGCATGAGGGAGGTTTGCTTTGGTATTCTACCTCGACAGAAGTGAAAGAATACTCCAAAGAGTTATCTTGCTTTGTAGCAACTCAAAGAGTAGGAGGAAAGGAAAAGGAAGCTTTGACTTCAATACATACTCTATCAAAGTTCAAGAAATCATTCCTTGTTGTCATCTCATCAGTGAAAAGGTGTTTACCAATGGCACTAGCAATGTAACTTATACCTTCATCTGATTAGTAAGAAAGAGGAATATTGATGAGTTTTACCCAAATTGGAAAGGTATCACAATTAGATTTAGAAAACACAACTCCTTCCTTAGGACCATGATCTTAGAGGTGAAGTGCCATGGACCGGAAGCCAAAACATTATCACAGTCCGAAGCAGCATCAAATTTGAAAATGTAGTAGCCTTCACTGTGTAGGTAAACATTAGATAGCCCAAGACGACCCTATAACCTCCTAGCTATGGGCTCCACAACTTTATAGGGAAGAGTGGAGTGAAGGAAGTATCCCACAAGACTAGACGCCCAGATCTGGTTACCTCTTTTGAGCATGTCGTCTGGAGGTATGATAAACAAGTCACCATCAGCCAAGGAAGGAGGGTGGTACGAAAGTTGCCTAGAGGTCCTGACACTGGTTTTACCAACCACATCACACCAAGTTTTGGAGGCCACTTTCTGACCTAGGGCAGGTATTTCACCTTCCTCAAGGGAAGAAGCGGGAACCTTTGAATTTGAATGCAAGGCTGACACCAAGTGCCCAGTTTTTACAAGACTGGAAGTGGTCGGAGACCGAGCTTGTTCCACCGACCGTGAGAATTCACCAACCCCAGCTGCCGGAGAATGCAAAGGTGATAAACCTCCCAGTCTAGAATTTTCACCAACACACTTGACCTGTTGAAGTATACCACCCAGAAAATGGCCGGAAGATCCCAATGGAACATTTTGGCTAGGACTTTTCTCAGATATCATGTGGGCATTCCGGAAGTTAACCCTCTTACCATCCGACAGGAATTCTTGAACATCATTGGAGGTAACCCCATGAGCAGTTAAGAATGACATAAGATGCATATTCTTCTTCCTTTCAAACAAGGCATCCTCCCTGTCTTTTTGAGAAAAGTGATGTGCAACAGAGAATATTTCCCTAGCATTAGCCCCCAACGCATGACTAATATCCATTTCAGTTCGCATAGCGTTGGTGGATGAATCTTCAGAGCTAATATTGGTACCCATAATACCCAGAAAAGGATCCGATTCACCCATATCCTCAATCCCAAGTTGAGGGGGGAGGGAGGCCGGTGAGTTCGGATTAGAAACACCAAACTCGGCAAAAAGGTCCTTTGAAGGACTACTTTCTGAGTTTCCAGCTGAGAGATGGTTGTGGCTAACCATAATGATAAACAGAGAAGAATGGGAGAGAAGGAGAGTAGTCCGAAGCGAGAAGGAAAGAACTGCAAGAGAAGGAGAAGGGGAACAAAGCCAGAAACCAGTTTTTTAGAGAGAATGCAGAGAACAAAAACTAGAGAGAGAAACATGATGCTGATGAGACATTCTTATATCATTATTCTTAAATGTCCCTACTCGGGTGTCATTGTTAATGGGACAACAATGATACATTGAGACTAGTATGTGGATTGACTGCTGGCCAAATGTCACTGGTCATAAATATATGAGATATTGATCATGTACATATTTTTTTTTATAATGTGGAGTATAATGCATAGGTACATGTTAGAGAACAATGTACTGGACAGACCCACCATGAGAATTCTACATGGAGCCTTATGCAGAGTGTCATAAGTAATTCTCATAGTGACAATGATGTAATGATCCTCCGACCTGAAATCACTATATTACTACACGAGAATTTATGTACTTTGATATCATCAAAGGTCACCTTTAATAGGGTGGACAATAAAGGTGATTATTGGGTACATCATGAATCGTGTGAGGAATAGGAGTGATCTAGATGGAATTTAACCCTCCTATATATTAGGGGTGATATCCATAGGCCTCTTGATTGAGTAGGACTATGAAATGCATGGCCATGCTTAAATAGTGATTTGTTTCATATAGTCTACTCATTGATCGAGAAAACTCAGATTAAATTATGAAGAGTATGACACATTCTATGACTCGAGTTTAATCTAGGATATCAAGGTTAAAAGGATTAAATTACATTGAAACATTGGTCACGAAAAGGTTGCATCGAATCACCGATCTTATTATTATTTGGGTAGCAGTGATGCATTACTAGATGCCGCTCACTGTTTTTAATTTTATAATATGATTTTAAAATTATTGCCAACATAATAATAACCTATAGGGTCACACACTTAGAACGTAATTAAAAGAAAATTAATTTAAATTGTAAGGATTTAAATATGTCAATATGATTGATAGTATTTAAATTACGAATTTAAATTAATAGGATAATTTGTATATATATGTATTTTAATTAAGTAAGACTTAATTAAAATATAATATATATAAATTCGAATTTTATTTTTTAATTGGATTAGGTTTTGGTTAATTTCTTTAACTGTTATATATATGATCTATCAGCTGTTTTAGGGTATTCATTATAAACCCAAACCCTAGCCTCTCTTAGAGAGAGACTAGAGAGAAAAACACGAGAAAGTCCAGATCCTTGGCGGTTAGTTCCACAGTTCTCTTCACTGCAGATCGTGTGACGATTCGCGGGGCGTTCGTGTGGATACCGTAGAGACGCAGTTCCTTTGGATTGCGTTGAAGATTTGAAGCTGTTCCAAAATTTCGATCGTCTCCATTCAAGGTTGGATAATCGGTAAAATAAGTCTAAACCTCTGAATTAATATGTTTTCGCATGGATCCTGTTTTAGGGTTTCAAAAAATTTTAATTTCTGCTGCAATTATGTGCCGAAATCCCTACAATAAGGTCTCCTTAAATGAAGACTTATGAGAGATGTACGCATCGTTTTGAATGCGATAGTCATGGGATTGCTACTTTTGATAATAATCAAACTAGAACGAAGTTATAGGACTCCTAATCACCTCTTTCTTTGACAATTTTAGAGAATCAATGAAACAATAAGAAGGGCTCCCGAAATAAAGACTTGTGTGAGATGTACGCATGGTTTTGAACGCGATAGTCATGGGTTTCTCTTTTTGACTCTTATCAAACTAAAATGAAATAATACAACTCTTAATCACCACTTTCTTTGTAAATTTGAAACAATCAATGAAATAATATGAAGGTCTCCCTAAATAAAGACTTGTGTGAGATCTACGCATCGTTTTAGACACGATAGTGATCGAATTACTCCTTTTGATGCTAATTTCAACTAAAACGAAGTAATAGGACTCATAATCACCTATATTTTGATAATTTGAGAGAACTAATAAAAAAAATAAGAAGGTGTCCCTAAATGAAGACTTTTGTGAGATGTACGGATCGTTCTGAAGGCACTAGCGATTGGATTGTTCCTTTTGATGCTAATCAAACTAGAACGAAGTCATAGGACTCCTAATCACCTCTTTCTTTGACAATTCTAGAGAACCTATAAAATAATAAGAAGGCCTCCTTAAATAAAAACTTGCGTGAGATGTACGCATCGTTTTGACTGCGATAGTCATGGAATTGTTCCTTTTGATGCTAATCAAATTACAACGAAGTTATAGGACTCCTAATCACCTCTTTCTTTGACAATTTTAGGGAACCAATGAAACAATAAGAAGGTCTCCCTAAATAAAGACTTGTGTGAGGTCTACGCATCGTTTTGAAAGCGATAGTGATGAGATTACTCCTTTTACTGCTAATTTTAACTTGAACGAAGTAATAGAACTCATTATCACCTATATTTTGATAATTTGAGAAAACTAATCAAATAATAAGGTCTCCCTAAATGAAGACTTGTGTGAGATGTACGGATCGTTTTGAAGGCACTAGTGATACAATTACACGTTTTGATTCTAATCAAACTAGAACGAAGTCATAAGAGTCATAATCACCTCTTTCTTTGACAATTTGAGAGAACCAATGAAATAATAAGAAGGTATCCCTAAATCAAGACTTGTGTGAGATATACACATTATTTTTTAACGCGATAGTCATGGGATTGCTTCTTTTGATGCTAATCAAATTAGAATGAAGTAATAGGACTCCTAATCACATCTTTCTTTGATAATTTTAAGGAACCAATGAAATAATAAGAATGTCTTCTTAAATGAAGACTTGTGTGAGATGTACACATCTTTTTTAACGTGATAGTCATGAGATTGCTACTTTTGATGCTAATCAAACTAGAACAAACTTATAGGACTTCTAATCACCCCTTTCTGCGATAATTTTAGGAAACCAATGAAACAATAAGAAGGTCTCCCTAAATGAAGACTTGTGTGACGTCTACGCATCATTTTGGACATGATAGTGATGGGATTGCTTTTTTTGATGCTAATTTTAACTAGAACTAAGTAATAGGACTCATAATCACCTATATTTTGATAATTTGAGAGAACTAATGAAATAATAAGAATGTCTCCCTAAATGAAGACTTTTGTGAGATGTATGGATCGTTTTGAAGGTAATAGTGATAGGATTGCTCCTTTGATGCTAATCAAACTAGAACGAAGTCATAGGACTCCTAATCACCTCTTTCTTTGATAATTTTAGAGAACTAATAAAAAAATAAGAAGGTCTCCCTAAGTCAAGACTTGTGTGAGATGTACACATCGTTTTTAATGCGATAGTCAGGGGATTGCTTTTCTTAATGCTAATCAAATTAGAACGAAGTAATAGGACTCCTAATCACCACTTTTTTTGACAATTTTAGAGAAACAATGAAACAATAAGAATGTCTCCTTAAATGAAGACTTGTGTGAGATGTACGCATCGTTTTCAATGAGATAGTTATGGTATTGCTCCTTTTGATACTAATCAAACTAGACGAAGTTATAGGACTCCTAATCACCTCTTTCTTTGATAGTTTTAGAAAATCAATGAAACAATAAGAAGGTCTCCCTAAATGAAGACTTGCGTGAGATGTACGCATGGTTTTGAACGTAATAGTCATGGGTTTCTCTTTTTGACGCTAATCAAACTAGAACAAAATAATGCAACTGTTAATCACCTCTTTCTTTGTAAATTTGAAACAACCAATGAAATAATATGAAGGTCTTCCTAAATAAAGATTTGTGTGAGATCTACGCATCTTTTGGACACGATAGTGATGGGATTGCTACTTTTGATGCAAATTTTAACTAAAACGAAGTAATAGGAGTCACAATCACCTATATTTTGACAATTTGAGAAAACTAATGAAAAAAATATGGTTTCCCTAAGTGAAGACTTGTGTGAGATGTAAGGATCGTTTTGAAGGCACTAGTGATAAGATTTCTCCTTTTGATCCTAATCAAACTAGAACGAAGTCATAGGACTCATAATCACCTCTTTCTTTTACAATTTGAGAGAACCAATGAAATAATAAGAAGGTCTCCCTAAATCATGATTTGTGTGAGATGTACGCATCATTTTTAATGCGATAGTCATGAGATTGTTTCTTTTGATGCTAATCAAATTAGAACAAAGTAATAGGACTCCTAATCACCTCTTTCTTTAACAATTCTAGAGAACCAATGAAATAATAAGAAGGCCTCTTTAAATGAAGACTTATGTGAGATGTACACATCATTTTGAACGCGATAGTCATGGGAATGTTCCTTTTGATGTTAATCAAATTAGAACGAAGTTATAGGACTCCTAATCTCCTATTTCTTTGAAAATTTTAGGTAACCAATGAAACAATAAGAAGGTCTCCCTAAATGAAGACTTGTGTGAGGTCTACGCATCGTTTTGAACGCGATAGTGATGAGATTGCTCCTTTTGATGCTAATTTTAACTAGAACAAAGTAATAAGACTCATAATTACCTATATTTTGACAATTTGAGAGAACTAATGAAATAATAAAAGGTCTCCCTAAATGATGACTTGTGTGAGATGTACGGATCGTTTTGAAGGTACTAGTGATAGGATTGCTCCTTTGATGCTAATCAAACTAGAACGAAGTCATATGACTCATAATCGTATCTTGACAATTTCAGAGAACCAATGAAACAATAATAAAGTCTCCATAAATCAAGACTTGTGTGAGATATACGCATCGTTTTTAACGCGATAGTCATTTGATTGCTCCTTTTGATGCTAATCAAATTAAAACGAAATAATAGGACTCCTAATCATCTCTTTCTTTGATATATTTAGAGAACCAATTAAACAATAAGAATGTCTCTTTAAATGAAGACTTGTGTGAGATGTACGCAACGTTTTTATCACGATAGTCATGAAATTGCTACTTTTGATGTTAATCAAAATATAATAAAATTATAATACTCCTAATCACCTCTTTTCTTTCTAGGAAACCCCCCCTCCCCTTTCCTCCGGCATCCTTCCATCGCTCATTTTGTCACCCATCCACTCTCTCCTTCTTGCGACCCACCCAATTTATTTTGGATCTGATCTGGTTGGTAGAGTAGTGTTAGTGTGGGTCGTGTGCTATCTATTTTCCTTGCCGTCACCACGATCCTCATCATGCCCACCTGTTTTCCTCCCTCCCTTTACCTCCGCTTCGGCCCACCATCTCTCCCTCTTCCTCCGTCCATCTCTAAATGTGCATGCTGGAAGTTGGCATTATGATCTGATTGTTGGAGGTTTGGGGGCTAATGGCTTGGGACTTTCAGATCTTGATGGGTTTCTGTTGGTTTGGAGTTTTTGGTAAATGGAGCTAGTTCGGTTCTGATTCTTCTTGTCTCAGACCTTGATCTGTTCGTGTCAGATACTGGGCTCGGGTTTGTTTGGGGCTCTGCTATGGTTACGGTATTTTCGACCCGGGGATGGTCTTCTTTTTGTTCTGAGCATTTTGTGTTTGCTTATGCTGTTTTTTTATAGATTGGTTATTATGGTTATAGTTATGATTTGAGTTTTACGGGTTTCATTGCTTTTCTTCTTTTACGCTTTGATCTATTTTCTTGGCCGACTGGTCTTGTTAGCCAGTTCTGGGTATGGTTCCTTTGTTCCGGTCTCCTTGTATTTTTGCTTCCGGCCCACCTGTCTTCCCCTTCCCCTCTCCTCTTCGGCCCACCATTTTTACTTCCTCTGACCTTGAGATCAGTGGGGGCTCTGATATTGGGTTTGGATTTCGGGTGTAAATGATCTGATATGGGGTTCTTCGGTTATGGGTTTTCAGATCTGGTTGTCTTTGATCTTGGAGTTTTATTTACCGGTCATTGGATTTCTTCCTTTGGTTTTGTAATGGTGCTTATCTGTTATGACTTGCCTGCTCCGTTCTGGTTTGGGTTGGCGATTTGATGGGTGTCTTGGATTTTCCGGCTCATCAGTTGTTAATCGCCGAAAACTATTTTTGAACGGATTGGGCTTGCTTGGTTTCGCCGGAGTATCTGGTGCTGGTTTTCTGGATTGCAGTTCCCGTTCTCTCCTGTGGGTTATGCTGTGATCCGGTGGTTATTCTCTGACCTCACGTGGGTCAGTGTGATGTGTGTTGTGGGCCCACGGTTTGCGGCTGAGTTCAGAATTTTGCAAGTGGGGCCTACGTTTGCTGCACATTGCTCATTCGAAATTCTAATTGGCTGAATTTTTAGATTGTACCGATCATTGCATGGGTCTGACTTCTTTTGTTAATGCTAACTTTGGCTAGTGGGCCCATGGTTTGGCTGCCTTCGTGGGTCATCAGCTTGAGCTGCTGTTTGATTCCTTTTGTTTGCTCTTAGGCCCAGTTGTTGGGCCTATTGGGCTGTTATTACTTTATATTAGTTCATTGTGTTCTTTCTTTTGACTAGGCTCGGGTTGTGAGGAAAATATTTTAGGTTTGGCAAATGCGTTCCTAGTTTTCTAGGTGCTTTAGCCCTTTTGGGAGAAAAGGGTTATGCTTTCTATCTTCATTGTAATATCTTTTTTGCTTTTTTATATACAAAAAAAAAAGTTAGCAAAAAAAAAATTCACCTCTTTCTTTGACAATTTTAGAGAACCAATGATACAATAAGGTCTCTTTAAATGAAGACTTGGGTAAGATGTATGCATCGTTTTGAACGCGATCGTCATGGTATTGCTCCTTTTGATACTTATCAAACTAGAACAAAGTTATAGGACTCCTAATCACCTCTTTTTTTGACAATTTTAGAGAATCAATGAAACAATAAGAAAGTCTCCCTAAATGAAGACTTGTGTGAGATGTACGCATGGTTTTGAATGCTATAGTCATGGGTTTCTCTTTTTGAAGCTAATCAAACTAGAACGAAATAATACAACTCTTAATCACCTCTTTCTTTGTAAATTTGAAACAACCAATGAAACAATATGAAGGTCTCCCTAAATAAAGACTTGTGTGAGATCTACGCATCGTTTTGGACACGATAGTGATGAGATTGCTCCTTTTGTTGTTAATTTCAACTAGATCGAAGTAATATGACTCATAATTACCTATATTTTAATAATTTGAGAGAACTAATGAAAAAATAAGAAGGTGTCCCTAAATAAAGACTTGTGTGAGATGTACGGGTCGTTTTGAAGGCACTAGTGATAGGATTGCTCCTTTTGATGCTAATCAAACTAGAACGAAGTCATAGGACTCCTAATCACCTCTTTCTTTGATAATTTGAGAGAACCAATGAAATAATAAGAAGGTCTCCCTAAATCAAGACTTGTGTGAGATGTACGCATCGTTGGGAACGCGATAGTCATGAGATTGTTCTTTTTGATGCTAATCAAACTATAACAAAGTTATAGGACTCCTAATCACCTCTTTCTTTGACAATTTTAGGGAACTAATGAAACAATAAGAAAGTCTCCCTAAATGAAGACTTGTGTGAGGTCTACGCATCGCTTTGGACGCGATAGTGACGGGATTGCTCCTTTTGATGCTAATTTTAACTAGAACGAAGTAATAGGACTTATAGTCACCTATATTTTGACAATTTGAGAGAATCAATCAAACAATAAGAAGGTCTCCTTAAATGAAGACTTGTGTGAGATGTACGCATCGTTTTTAACGCGATAGTCATGGGATTGCTCCTTTTGATGCTAATCAATTTGGAACGAAGTACTATGACTTCTAATCACCTCTTTCTTTGTCAATTTTAGAGAACCAATGAAATAATAAGAATGTCTTCTTAAATAAAGACTTGTTTGAGATGTACGCATCGTTTTTAACGCGATAGTCATATGATTGCTACTTTGATGCATGAATATCACCAATGACTGCTCTTGGATATGGAGAAAAGTCCTTAATTTAAGACCTATTGCTATGAGGTATCTTACTTATAGCATCGATAATAGCCGTCATACTAGTCTTTGGTTTGACCCTTGGATCTCTGGTAAACCGTTGGCCACTTCTCCTCCTCTTCTCTTATTTCAAACTCGGGTTTAGGTCCAAATGCCATGGTTAGTAGTATTATATGCAACTCCAATTGGATCCTTCATATTTCTAACCACCATTCAGTTATTGAATTTCGACAGCTTTTTAATCTGTCGATTCCTTGCGACTCTGCTAAAGATGACACTATCTTATGAGATAACTTAAAGGCTTCGGGGGTCTCGACCTCTATCATCTGGAGGTCCATAAGATCTTCTAGTAATACTGTGGCCTGGGATAAGCTTGTCTGGCATAAATATATTCCTCTGCGATACTCTTTCTTTCTGTGGCTTGCTTTCCATAATGGGTTGTGTAATACCCGAGAATTTCTATATATTATTAAATAAATATATTAATGGAAATGAGAATTTATTTGAATATAAATGATTTTGTGTTATGAGATGAATTAATTCAATTATATATAATTGAATAATTATAATAATTGAGAAATTGGTGGAGTTTGTGATAAACTCGTTGATTGCCTTGTGTGGCACAGTGACGTAATATAAGAATGATTATATTAATTTAAGCGAACAATTAATCTATATTAATTGTTAATCGAAGAATATTAATTAACTGTTATAAAATACTAATGAGGATTGATTAATAATATGTGATTATTATTGCAAGAAACATAATAATAATGAGCAACGTGTTTATAAATATAATAAGATTATATTAATTGATATGTGCAAATGTGCAATATTTGAATATATAAAGTATATGGAATACAACTATATTATATAGTGTAGAGAGACACTTAAGTGTGACCATGCATGTATATACATAAACTATGTTATATAATGCAATGCGAATATATTACACATAGAAATCATATATTACATGAAGCATAATGTGATTATGTTAAAACTATATGTTATGAATGCATGATAATACTGATGTGACAATAAATATGTGAGAATACACTGTATAATATATCATGAACATATTGTAAACTATTAATTTTAATAAAGTGAGACATTATGAATATATGGTGAACAATTTAATAATACATGAGATAATGTAATGTGATAACATCCGATTAAATTATACCAGTATGATAAAAATGTACATGAATTATATGTGCACAATTCACACTTATTACATTATGTGAATCCATGTTAGTATCATTAGAATTACATTGTAACTATAATTGTGACCTAATTATATAGTATATACATGTAACATATTTTGGCATAAGTGTTGTGTATATATACAAATTATAGAATGCTGATATATGGCCTTGTTCCAATATAATAGTCACTCTCCTTCTCCTTCACGTGTATGGCAAAAAGGCTAAGGCCTATTCTCCCATTCTTCTCCCAAGCTTAGCTAGCAATAATTATATGAGGAGTGGCTCTAATGATGGCTTTCAACAACTATCTACCAACTTCCTCTTATCTAGCATGCAATTCAAATTTCTGTTAGTTTGAAATGGTAGGCAATTGCATTGTCTATATCTTGTTTTCTCTATAAATATGGCTTCCTTTCTTCCCATTTCACATTGCTGAGATTTTGTTTGAGTTGATAAGTTGAGAGCATATACATATATCAGTGTAATAGCATTGTGAGATAGCATCAGCAAGCTTACTCCATAACAGAGGTATAAATCCTCTTCGTGTCTTCATTTTCATTTTCTGTCAAAAGAACTCCATTGTTGTTCTCTGAGTTTTGTTGAAATTCTTGATTATGCCAAATTGGTTCATGATTGGTTTGTAGAACCCTTATATTGTTGTTATATGAACATACACACATGATGGAACCACTGAATAGTCTTTCATTTCCATTGTTCCTCTTCAATTTCTGTAAATACATGAAATTCGTAAATTAGTTAGAGTTCATGAAATTGGGAATTGATAATTGCTATTGACTGTTATATAAGCATATATGTATGTGTTAGTAAGTTAAACAAGGATAATATCTGGGTAAATCGATGAAATGGGAAGTTTTGGGTCGGTTTTCGCTGCAGTCTGAACCAGAAAACTGCCTCGACGCCGCAGCGCCGCAGCCCGCGCCGCAGCGCCGCACGCAGCGCCACTCGCGCCGCAGCGCCAGTAGTAAGCTACTGTTGCCGCGCCGCAGCGCCAGCCTCTGTGTTCAGTTTTCTGCATTCTGCAACAAAACTGTTATGTACCAATTGTTTGATTTTTGTTTAAACAAGCATGGGAGCATGATTAATACATATATATAAACCTAATGAGGCAATGTAAGCATGTTCTAGTATATTAGCATACATGGTTAACCAAACGACACATAGTTTGGAAACGAATTTAAAGTTTCATAAACGACGTTAACATATATAAAGCATGTTTACATACTGACCTTGCAAGCACGTTAGTACCACCTAGAGACACATGAAGTGCATGTTAGCTTATCTATATTGGTTCCGTAATAGAATGTGAACATGTGAACCTAACTAGTGCTCATTCCTAACAAAAATATAAGTTTGAAGGTGGATATGATCATGTAAATGCTATATAGTCATTTTGATGTTATGAGCATGTTTAGATAACTTTGAAATATATGAATGAAGCCTTAACTTGTGTTTATATAGTTCGTAAGGAAGCATGAACATGTTAGGCTCTATTAGTAAGATTCACCAATAGAAATACAAGCCTTGCACATGAGCATTAACACGATACGTAAATTCTGATATTTATGGACACATGTGATAGTACTCTTAGACTCATTCATGTGTCATGAACATATATATACCATGATTGGTTGCCGTGATTAAAGTTTAGCATAAACAAAGCATGTTTTCAAGATAATAACAATGCTAGCTACATATATGCAATACGAGTACTCATGAGCATGACTAATACAAGTTATATGAATATCTTATGTGTTTAAAAGCAATCATGTTAGACCATATGAGTTCGTGTCCTTGAATGGCTTTAAGTATTAACTTAAGAACCTATACCATGTACGATTGGATTTGAAAAAGTTATACAAGCATGAAAGTATCCTTTAAATATGAATACATGCTACGTGATATTATATGATGTTACTTCAACCCGATTTTGATGGTTAACTTAAGGAGATGCCGTAACTTGCTAAAATGAAATATATTTAGTATTGATTATGGTCTTATGTGATATTAATAATATGCAAGCATGTTTGCTAATTGTCGAGATCTTAGATAATATGAGAATGCGTTTAAACTCTAAAGAAGGAACGTTAAGGATAGAAATTATATTCTATATAACTGTGTAGCTAGGTAAAACTTAGCTTATGTGTTGATCGTATATTCAAAGAGAAAATGTGAAGTTAAAGTATATGACTAATGAATATCATATATATACGTAACTGTATTATGATAGGAATTCGAAAGTGTTGATTGCTTTTCGTGGATAAACTACGCTAAAGGCAAGTTCTCTTACTTACACTCTTTTAAAGTGCAAGTATCCTAACCGACGCATTTACTTTATGCAAGGAAATCTATGATTGTGAAAGTTTCCTAACTTATACTCTTTTACTATGCAAGTATCCTATCTTGTGTATTGCGAACTAGTTTCCTATTTAATCGGTTGAATCGAATTAGCATACTTGAACTCTTATTTCATTAAAGCTATTATTCATGTTGAACTTAGTATTGTTCTTGAATATTGTGAAAGTGTCTATGCCATTTGATTCGGCTAGACTTATATTATTGAAAAACGACCCAAACTAATTGATTGGTGCGGGATCTTGTATTTGACTGAGAAGAACAACCTTCTTTGAAGGGAATATATAATTGTCGGAGAACCGACGTGCACACTTGAGTATGGTTGATTGTTATGCATAACAAGGGTACTTTAGGCTGATCACCTGTTGTACCTGTTTTTGTTGGATTTTCAGTTTATTACTGTCAATTCTAGTAGAAGTTCATAGTCCGTAGTGACTACTCAGTATTCAATTATTTGAAATCTTGAATTGACTTATTATTGAATCATATTTATATTATCCTGTCCTTAGCGACTGATATTGAGAACTGTTGATATTCTTGTCGTTCTTGAACTATCAAATCTTGTTATACCCTTTCGAGAATTGAGAATCTTATTACTCACCCTTATTGTATATTACTTGCTGGGCAATTTGTGCTCATTCTTGCTTTCCCTAAAACATTTCAGTTAAGGCAGAGCATGGTGAACCTTCGGGCGTTGATAAGGGCAAGGGCAAAGCTACCAACTAGCTTATGTCTGTTATGTTTTAAATATATTAATATTGTATGAAGATGATGTAGTAAGACTGGATTTGATTATGTTTAAGCTTAAGTTAGATTATGTAATAAGTCGTTAACTGATATTATTATGTAATCTATTAAGTACTGTAGGTTGCGAGACTTATCACCTCTTTCTTTGACAATTTTAGGGAACCAATGAAACAATAAGAAGGTCTTCGTAAATGAAGACTTGTGTGAGGTCAACGCATAATTTTGGACGCGATAGTGATGGGATTGCTCCTTTTGATGCTAATTTTAACTAGAACAAAGTAATAGGATTCATAATCACCTATATTTTGACAATTTGAGAGAACTAATGAAATAATAAGAAGGTCTCCGTAAATGAAAACTTGTATGAGATGTACGGATTGTTTTGAAGGTACAAGTGAAAGGATTGCTCTTTTGATGCTAATCAAACTAGAACGAAGTCATAGGACTTATAATCACATCTTTCTTTTATAATTTGAGAGAATCAATGAAACATTAAGAAAGTCTCCATAAATTAAGACTTGTATAAGATGTACGCATCGTTTTTAACGCGATAGTCATGGGACTGCTCCTTTTGATGCTAATCAAATAAGAATGAAGTAATAGGACTCTTAATCACCTCTTTCTTTAACAATTTTAGAGAACCAATGAAACAATAAGAATGTCTCCTTAAATGAAGACTTCTGTGAGAAGTACGCATCGTTTTTATCGCGATAGTCATAAAATTGCTACTTTTGATGCTAATCAAACTAGAACGAAGTTATAGGACTCCTAATCACCTCTTTCTTTTACAATTTTATAGAACCAATGATACAATAAGGTCTCCTTAAATAAAGACTTGTGTGAGATGTACGCATCGTTTTAAACGCGATAATCATGGTATTGCTCCTTTTGATACTAATTAAACTAGAACGAAGTTATAGGACTCCTAATCACCTCTTTCTTTGATAATTTTAGAGAATCAATGGAACAATAAGAAGGTCTCCCTAAATGAAGACTTGTGTGAGATGTACGCATGGTTTTTAAAGCGATAGTCATGGGTTTCTCTTTTTGAGGTTAATCAAACTAGAACGAAATAATATAACTCTTAATCATATCTTTCTTTGTAAATTTGAATCAACCAATGAAACAATATGAAGGTCTTCCTAAACAAAGACTTGTATGAGATCTACGCATCATTTTGGACACGATGGTGATGTGATTGCTTCTTTTGATGCTAATTTCAACTAGAACGAAGTAATAGGACTCATAATCACCTATATTTTGACAATTTGAGAAAACTAATAAAAAAATTAGGAAGGTGTCCCTAAATGAAGACTTGTGTGAGATATACGGATGGTTTTGAAGGCACTGGTGATAGGATTGCTTCTTTTGATGCTAATCAAACTAGAACAAAGTCATAGGACTCATAATCACTTTTTTCTTTGATAATTTGAGAGAACCAATGAAATAATAAAAAGATCTCCCTAAATCAAGACTTGTGTGAGATGTACGCATCGGTTTTAACGCGATAGTCATGGGATTGCTCCTTTTGATGCTAATCAAATTAGAACGAAGTAAAAGGACTCCTAATCACCTCATTCTTTGACAATTCTAGAGAATTATTGAAATAATAAGACGGCCTCCTTAAATGAAGACTTGTGTGAGATGTATGCATCGTTTTGAACGCGATAGTCATGGGATTTTTCCTTTTGATGCTAATCAAACTAGAACGAAGTTATAGAACTCCTAATCACCTCTTTCTTTGACAATTTTAGGGAACCAATGAAACAATAAGAAGGTCTCCTTAAATGAAGACTTGTGTGAGGTCTACGCATTATTTTGGATGCGATAGTGATGTGATTGCTCTTTTTGATGCTAATTTTAACTAGAATGAAGTAATAGGACTCATAATCACCTATATTTTGATAATTTAATAGAATTAATGAAACAATAAGAAGGTCTACCTAAATGAAGACTTGTGTGAGGTGTACGAATCGTTTTGAAGATACTAGTGATAGGATTGCTCCTTTGATGCTAATCAAATTAGAACAAAGTCATAGGACTCATATACACATCTTTCTTTGACATTTTGAGAGAACCAATTGAATAATAAGGACTCCCTAAATTAATACTTGTGTGAGATGTACACTTCGTTATTAATGCTATAGTCATGGCATTGCTTCTTTTGATGCTAATCAAATTAGAACGAAGTAATAAGACTTCTAATCACCTCTTTCTTTGACTATTTTATAGAACCAATGAAACAATAATGATGTCTAATTAAATGAAGACTTGTGTGAGATGCACGCATTATTTTTAATGCGATAGTCATGGAAATGCTACTTTTGATGCTAATTAAACTAGAACGAAGTTATAGGACTCCTAATCACCTCTTTCTTTGACTATTTCAAAGAACCAATGAAACAATAAGGTATCCTTAAATAAAGGCTTGTGTGAAGATGTACGCATCGTTTTGAATGCGATAGTCATGGCATTGCTTTTTTTGATACTAATCAAACTAGAACGAAGTTATAGGACTCCTAATCACCTCTTTCTTTGACAATTTTAGAGAATCAATGAAACAATAAGGAGGTCTCCCTAAAATAAGACTTGTGTGAGATGTACGTATGGTTTTTAACGCGATAGTCATGGGTTTTTCTCGTTGACGCTAATCAAACTAGAACGAAATAATACAACTCTTAATCACCTCTTTCTTTGAAAATTTAAAACAACCAATGAAACAATAAGAAGGTCTACCTAAATAAAGACTTGTGTGAGATCTACGCATCGTTTTGGACATGATAGTGATAGGATTGCTCCTTTTGATGCTAATTTCAACTAAAACGAAGTAATAGGACTCATAATCACCTATATTTTGACAATTTAAGAGAACTAATGAAAAAAATAAGGTGTCCATAAATGAAGACTTGTGTGAGATGTACGGATCGTTTTGAAGGCACTAGTGATAGGATTGCTCCTTTTGATGCTAATCAAACTAGAACGGAGTCATAGGACTCATAATCATCTCTTTCTTTGACAATTTGAGAGAGCCAATGAAATAATAAGAAGGTCTCCCTAAATCAAGAGATGTGTGAGATGTACGCATCGTTTTTAACGCGATAGTCATTGGATTGCTCCTTTTGATGCTAATCAAATTAGAACGAAGTAATAGGACTCCTAATCACCTCATTATTTAACAATTATAGAGAACCAATGAAATAATAAGAAGGCTTCTTTTAATGAAGACTTGTGTGAGATGTACGCATCGTTTTGAACCCGATAGTCATGGGTTGTTACTTTTGATGCTAATCAAACTAGGACAAAATTATAGGACTCCTAATCACCTCTTTCTTTGACAATTTTAGTGAACCAATGAAACAACAAGGTCTCCCTAAATGAAGACTTGTGTGAGGTCTACGCATCGTTTTGGACGTGATAGTGATAAGATTGCTCCTTTTGATGCTAATTTTAGTTAAAACGAAATAATAGGACTCATAATCACCTATATTTTGACAATTTGAGAGAACTAATTAAACAATAAGGTCTCCCTAAATGAAGACTTGTGTGAGATGTACGGATTATTTTGAAGGTACTAGTGATAGAATTGCTCATTTGATGCTAATCAATCTAGAACGAAGTCATAGGACTCATAATCACATCTTTATTTGACAATTTGAGAGAACCAATGAAACAATAAAAAGTCTCCCTAAATCATGACTTGTCTGAGATGTACGAATCCTTTTTAATGCGATAGTTATGGGATTGCTCCTTTTGATGCTAATCAAATAAAAACGAAGTAATAGGACTCCTATTCACCTCTTTCTTTGACAATTTTAGAGAACCAATGAACCAATAAGAATGTCTCCTAAAATGAAGACTTGTGTGAGATGTACGCATCGTTTTTATCGCGTTAGTCATTAGATTGCTACTTTTGATGCTAATCAAACTAGAACGAAAGTATAGGACTCCTATTCACCTCTTTCTTTTATAATTTTAGAGAACCAATGAAAAAATAAGGTCTCCTTAAATGAAGACTTGTGTGAGATGTACGCATTATTTTGAACGCGATAGTCATGGTATTGCTCCTTTTGATACTAATCAAACTAGAACAAAGTTATAGGACTACTAATCACCTCTTTCTTTGACAATTCTAGAGAATCAATGATACAATAAGAAAGTCTCCCTAAATGAAGACTTGTGTGAGATGTACGCATGGTTTTGAACGCGATGGTCATAGGTTTCTCTTTTTGACGCTAATCAAACTAGAACAAAATAATACAACTCTTAACCACATCTTTCTTTGTAAATTTGAAACAACCAATGAAATAATATGAATGTCTCCCTAAATAAAGACTTGTGTGAGATCTACGCATCGTTTTGGATACGATAGTGATGGGATTGCTATTTTCGATGCTAATTTCAACTAAAACGAAGTAATCGGACTCATAATCACCTATATTTTGATAATTTGAGAAAACTAATAAAAAAAATAAGGTGTCCCTAAAAGAAGACTTGTGTGAGATGTACGGATCGTTTTGAAGGTATTAGTGAAATGATTGCTCCTTTTGATGCTAAACAAACTATAACGAAGTCATAGGACTCATAATCACCTTTTTCTTTGATAATTTGAGAGAACCAATGAAATAATAAGAAGATCTCCCTAAATTAAGATTTGTGTGAGATGTACGCATCGTTTTTAACGCGATAGTCATGGGATTGTTCCTTTTGATTCTAATCAAATTAGAACGATGTAATAGGACTCCTAATCACCTCTTTCTTTGACAATTCTAGAGAACCAATGAAATAATAAGAAGGCGGAGTAAATGAAGACTTGTGTGAGATGTGCGCATCGTTTTGAACGCGATAGTCATGGGATTGTTACTTTTGATGCTAATCAAACTAGGACGAAGTTATAGGACTCCTAATCACCTCTTTCTTTTGTAATTTTAGGGAACCAATGAAACAATAAGAAGGTCTGTAAGACCCTGAATTTTATAAATAAAGATGTAATTTTCTTTATATATTATTTTGAAATAGTAAGAGGTTGATTTAATTAATGTAGTAAGTTGTGGGTAAAATGCGCAAATATTTCCAAATGAGCAAGTGGTTATAAAATATTCATTTGTTATCGGGGAATATTCGTTTGGTCGTGGAATATTCTTGTTGTCGGGGAATATTCGTACAACGGCGCAGCCATTAGTGGGCCCCACAACGGAATAACTGTTGGATATAGAAAGCAACAGAAATAACCTTTTTATAAATAACGATAAAACTGTTACGGTTAAACTGTTGAAATACCCGGTGATAAAAATACAGTAATACGCGTTGTGCACAATAGCACACGGTATTGCACAGTATTTTGAATTATTGGTTCTTACGTAAGAAGTCACTTACTCAATAATGGTTACAGCAATTACTGTTCAATATTTTATATTATTGATTCAATAATTGCATGATATTTTATATCAATAATTGCTACGTTGATATTTTATATCAATAATTGCTTCGTTGCTATTTTATATGATTGATTCAATAATTGCTACCGTTGATATTTTGTATTATGGATTCAATAATTGTCACTGCACAGTATTTCACATTATCAACTCAATAATTTATATTATTTGAATAATATTATTAGATAGCATTATTGACAATGTCTAAGGAAGTTCTGTCTAGGAGGGGTTATTTAATTGTGCGCCAGTAAGGAGAAATTCTTATCGGAAGGCCCCCTCTTTCCTAGGAACGACCTGGTTGTCAATATTGTAGTTCTGTAAAATTATTTGTGAATAATTAATTATTAATTTATATTATAAGGAAATATTTATTTTGTGAATATAAAAGAAGAAATTAGTGCTAAGGTGTTTTTATCAGTATTTTGTTATGGAAAATCACCCGTTTGGGGATTTCGGCCATTTTCGGTTAGGAATTTGGAAAAACTTCCTTCTGCAAAGTTGTAGAGAATTAAATTTTCTATGAAAAAAATATAAAATTTGTATTTTTCTATTAAAAGGGCTATTTATTATGAATTATTGAAGTTGCAAAAATAAATGTTTTTTTATTAAAAACATGGGTGGGTCCCCACTTTTGTTTTTTGGTGGAAAAGTTCTGAATTCTAAGCTGATGTGCGGTTGAATGTTAGAAGGTTGAAGCCACCGATAGCAGGTAAGTCAGCTTTGGTGTTATGGCATTTTCCTATAAATAGGGTGCTTAGGTTAGAATTAAAAATCACACCAGAATTAGAAGTTTTCTCTCTCTATAATATCGAGCGTATTTTTGTGAGTATTTAGATACTTTGAGTGTTACTATTCAGTGCAAGTTTCCTTCGGTATTATATTCGATATTCAAGCAAGAAGTACTATTCTTTTGAGGTAAGGGATGTTATTTTCTTTCGTAAATGATGTTATTCTTTTCAATATCATTATACCAAAATATTGGCATGAATTGTATTATGAAATTCTTACTTTTTCCGTCAGAATTACTATTCACGTATACGGCACTATTCACGATAAAATTAAATTTTCTTCTATTTGTCCAAGTTGCTTGTTAAGGTTCCTTATCTTTGATTGGATCTAAGTTTTGAGCTTTATTCTTGAATTTTTCTCCACAATTGATTATTATGAAGTATTTTTGAATTGGATAAACTAAAATACGAATCCTTAATCTTTGTCCTTTATCTCACCTGATTCGTTCTTTAAAATATTTTTCATCATCCTCAGTCCTAAAAGGTGATATAACTGAATATCTTTGGCCTGTAGAGCAAAGATGAATGATTACCTGATGAATATCTTTGGCGTAGTGCAAAGATGGACAGGTGTTGAGATGAACATGACCACTAGTGATACAAATGAATATCTTTGGCCCGTAGTGCAAAGATGAATATTTGATTTGAGATGTGTATTGATTGATGTTACAGGAATAAAATATTGATGATGAACTTTTAAATCATAGAAGATAGTAGACTTCATTCTCTACTTGACTCTTCTAATGAATGGTTATTTTCGCTGCGAATATTGATCTAAAACTTGTTGTCAATAATATTTTATCTGAATTGTTGAAGACTAACGATAATTTATTTTTCTATTATCTTAGTCATAATATTCTTTACTGGGCTTGAGCTCACCCTTTTCATCTATTGTCCTCTTCAGGAAATGAGAATATCGCAGGAACTAGTCGGGGGACAGAGTGATGGTCCGAGTTAGAGCAATAGTAGTCCTCACTATTTTTAATAAATAGTGTGATAATAATTATAATGAGTACTTAGTTTGAATGTTAATATTTTCTACATATTTGTATTGACACTCACAGTTGTGTGGTCGTATTTTGCACGACCGTGTGATATAAAAGATTGTATTTGAATTCTGTACCATGTATTTGGCGACTCAGAATGGGTTGGGTTGACTGGACCTATTCTGGGGGGCGTCACAAGGTCTCCCTAAATGAAGGCTTGTGTGAGGTCTACGCATCATTTTGGACGCAATAGTGACGGGATTGCTCCCTTTGATGCTAATTCTAACTAGAACAAAGTAATAGGACTCATAATCACCTATAGTTTGACAATTTCAGAGAACTAATGAAACAATAAAAAGGTCTCCCTAAATGAAGACTTGTGTGAGACGTACGAATTGTTTTGAAGGTACTAGTGATAGGATTGCTCCTTTGATGCTAATCAAACTAGAACGAAGTCATAGGACTCATAATCGCATCTTTCTTTAACAATTTGAGAGAACCAATGAAACAATAAGAAAGTCTCCATAAATCAAGATTTGTGTGAGATGTACGCATCGTTTTTAACGCGATAGTCATAGGATTGCTCCTTTTGATGCTAATCAAATTAGAACGAAGTAATAGGACTACTAATCACCTCATTATTTTATAATTTTAGAGAACCAATGAAACAATAAGTGTGACACCCCCAAATTCGGGTACTTTAATTTCCACGAGATTTGATGTTCACTGTGCAATCCTTTATCTATCTACCCATAATAAATACAAACTATGCAATAGATAGAAATAAATCCTCCCTTTAAAGGGTTACAACATCTGAATAATAAATACAATCCCAAGTTAAACTAACCTTAAACATCTGTACGGAAACATAAACAAATAAATAAGTCTTAAACAATATCAAGTCTTAACAATAAACATTCTTAAATTAAATAACAAGTCTTCAACACTTGTTAACTTTTCCCTTGCCTTTGCCAGTGGAAGGCTCGTCAAATCTTTCGTTCTTAACTACTATGTTATTATTATGCAAGAGTGAGCACGATTGCCCACAAGTATAATAATATAATAACAATATAATAACATGCGAGTGAATCAAAGACTTCTGAATAAGAAAACTCGGCTTTTGAATCAAGAATGAATAACAAGAATCAAAAGAATTTCTGAGAGTTATAAGACCTTGAACTATGTCCTAAGTTGTGAAGTGTTTATACTTTAAACCTTTAACAGTTATAAGACTATGGACTATACTTCTCGTACTTAGGGGGATCAGCCCTTAGTACCATATTGTGCACAATATCTCAACGGTAAAGCGTAAATAATCCTCTATACAGGGTTGTTCATCTCAGTTTGACATCAGAGTCCGCACCAAAGGAAGTTTAGTTTGGATAAGCTAAATAACAGTTCTAGAATTTAGAAGGCTCATCAACTATGGACTAGTCGAATCAATAAGGGTTCGCTAGTCTTACAAGGTACAACAATAAACTGATAATCAATTCGAATAAAAATTCTCAAGAGGTATACAATCGAATAAGTATTGTATAAATGAAATCATGCTTTAAAAGAATTATAACATCTAATATGAAATCTTGAACTTGAACAATTAAGAACTAGATCTTACTTGATATAGAATACAAGTCTAAGACTTGATAAATGAATAATTTAGAATTTAAGGAACTTGCTCAATAAAAGTAAAGTTTAGAAACTTGCTCAATTTAAAGGGTTGAATTTAGGAAACTTGCCTCTTGCACAAGCTACAACTAATTCACGTTCCTTTTTAAATCTTACATATCAATACATTTGTAATACCCATTAATTATAAGTTCGATATACTCATCGAATCACAACATTGGTCTTTGAACACGTTATTAGACTTTACAAATAACGGTTTAAGTTATGAAATTAACTTACTAATTATTCACTTAAAGTAAGTTATTACCATCTTATAATATGCTTAACATGTCTTCATTTTCATTACATTAGATTTTAAAACACATCTTTGAAACTTGAACACTTCAAAAAATATCTAAAATTCTGCAAGTAGGGCGCGGTTGTGCTCTAATTACTCTTTGGAGCGGCGCGGGCGCGCTCCAAGTGTGCCTTGGAGCGGCGCGGCCGCGCTGCGATGCAGACTCAGTTTCTACAGTTCGCGAAGAACACACAGAACAACACAATAAATCCGAAATCAAACTAATACAACGATTTATAATGTTATCCATGAAGTATAAACTTCACAGAAACATTATAAATCGATTCTAGCATACTTCTAACACTTTAAATCAAATACTTACACAATTTAAAGCATTTAATTTCACTATTTTCAATATTTGTCAAGTTTTGATGGAAAAAAAAATGAAATCCATCATTACGGATTCGTTATAACTCCGAATCTGTTCATTCCAATTCTGTTTCCTTCGTTTTAACATGTATAATTATAATCAAGTGTCAATTTTAATTCAAACATATGATTGAAGTATTTAATTTACCCATATGGGTTATTCATACAACATTTATACTCTGTAATCCATAAAATCCCAATTTAACCAAAATTCCATGGTATGATCACTGTAAATTCATGCGTATATGGTTTAAAACATGTTACGAACATATATTAACACACATAAGGCCATATGATTAACAATCATTGATTTTAAAGTATTTAATTTGTATGTAAGGCCCTATATACAACTTTTATACTCAGAGACTTTTGAATTCCAAATTAAGGCATGCATTCATGAATTTGATTGTTTTAAACATACATAAAGTATAGAAAACATGTTATGAACATCAATTAATATATATATAGCCATAAAATCAACAATTGCCAATTTTCCCATTCTCAGAGAACCTTTAAAACACGTAAATGGAAAACTTTGTAACTTTTCAAAAATTCTAATTTTGACATGCTTTCATGGATTAATTACTCTAAAACAGATATAATTCACATACAATTGAGTTATGTATGTTAATAAACATCTAACATCAAATAATAAACAATAACCTCATGAAATCCCTTTTTCAGAGAACTCAGTTGGGAGAAAACATAATACGTGAAATATAAAACTTAGATGAGGGTTTACCCTTGTTTTCTCTGTTTGAAGGTGATATAAACTTGAATTCTCCAACTCTTCTCTAATAAATTCTTTCTCTCTCAAAGTTCTCTCTAAATTTCTCTCTGATGGAAGAAGTTGATATAGGAAAACTGATATTGGTAGTATATAAAAGTATACGTATATAATATAAGTATAAACTGACGGGTTAGTGGTGTCAGTTAATCCATAATAGGTTACTGCTCCAACTCCCATTAGGGCCTCATTTGGCTAGCTCCTTTATTCTCCCTTTTCATTTATTTTAATTGAATCTTACCATATAGTTAAATAATGTCACACCCAATAATCAAATATCTCATTGAAATCAATTAAATAAAATATAATAAATTCATATTAAGTCACATAGTCACATAATTAAAATTCTCATTTATTAATTATTTCAAATCATTAAATCTCTAATCAATTATTAAATTAATTAGAATAATATTATGCTTACCAATTAATTCATTTAATCAAATAAGCTCAATAAAATACATACTTTAAATATAAAAATTCTCCACATTAATTTAATCAATGCAACACATATAATTAAATTAATCTACCACAATTCATCAATTAATTATTTGACTCAATAATTAAATCATCGAAAAATATTTATTTAATTCAATAAATATTTAAATTAAATTACAAAAATCTCGTTCATCACAATAAGAATGTCTTCTTAAATAAAAATTTGTGTGAGATGTACGCATCGTTTTTAATGCGATAATCATTCTATGGCTCCATTTGATGCTAATCAAATTAGAACGAAGTAATAGGACTCCTAATCACCTATTTCTTTGAAAATTTTAGAGAACCAATAAAACAATAAGAATGTCTTCTTAAATGAAGATATGTGTGAGATGTACGTATCGTTTTTAACGCAATAGTGATGAGATTGCTACTTTTGATGTTAATCAAACTAGAACGAAGTTATAGGACTCCTAATCATCTCTTTCTTTGATAATTTTAGAGAATCAATGAAACAATAAGGTCTCCTTAAATGAAGACTTGTGTGAGATGTACGCATCGTTTTAAACGTGATAGTCATGGTATTGCTCCTTTTGATACTAATCAAACTAGAACGACGTTATAGGACTCCTAATCACCTCTTTCTTTGAAAATTTTAGAGAATCAATGAAACAATAAGGTCTCCCTAAATGAAGACTTGTGTGAGATGTACGCATGGTTTCGAACGCGATAGTCATGGGATTGTTCCTTTTGATGCTAATCAAATTAGAACGAAGTTATAGGACTCCTAATTACCTCTTTCTTTGTAAATTTGAAACAACCAATGAAACAATATGAAGGTCTCCCTAAATAATGACTTGTGTGAAATCTATGCATCGTTTTGGACACGATAGTGATGTGATTGCTCCTTTTGATGGTAATTTCAACTAGAACGAAGTAAAAGGACCCATAATCACCTATATTTTGACAATTTAAGAGAATTAATGAAACAATAAGAACGTCTCCCTAAATGAAGACTTGTGTGAGATGTACGGATCGCTTTAAAGGTATTTGTGATAGGATTACTCCTTTGATGCTAATCAAACTAGAACGAAGTCATAGGACTCATAATTACATATTTCTTTGACAATTTGAGAGAACAAATGAAACAATAAGAAGGTCTCCCTAAATCAAGAGTTGTGTGAGATGTACGCATCGTTTTTAAAGCGATAGTCATGGGATTGCTTCTTTTGATGCTAATCAAATTAGAACGAAGTAATAGGATTCCTAATCACCTCTTTATTTGACAATTTTAGAGAACCAATAAAACATGAAGAATGTCTTCTTAAATGAAGATTTGTGTGAGATGTACGCATCATTTTTAACGCGATAGTCATGGGATTACTACTTTTGATGCTAATCAAACTAGAACAAAGTTATAGGACTCCTAATCACCTCTTTTTTTGATAATTTTTGACCAATAAAACAATAAGGTCTCCTTAAATAAGACTTATGTGAGATGTACGCATCCTTTTGAACGCGATAGTCATGAGATTGCTCTTTTTGATACTAATCAAACTAGAACAAGGTTATAGGACTCCTAATCACCTCTTTCTTTGACAATTTTAGAGAATCAATGAAATAATAAGAAGGTCTTCCAAAATTAAAACTTAAGTGAGATGTAAGCGTGGTTTTGAACGCGATAGTCATGGGTTTCTCATTTTGATGCTAATCAAACTAGAACGAAATAATGCAACTCTTAATCACCTCTTTTTTTTGTAAATTTGAAACAACCAATGATACAATATGAAGGTCTCCCTTGTAACGACCATGAATTTTAAACTCTTTATTTATTAAATATGTGATTTAATTTTAACGAGTTAGTTTTGTGAGTTTATTTAAACCTTATGTGATGGTGAGAATTTGTAAAATGATTAAAGGAAGTCACTAATGAGTTATTTAACTTAGTGGACTAGCCCTGAGACCTTAATATCAGAGAATTGATAAGATTATTAATAATTAAATATTCAACTTATTTGAATATAGTGACAGGATTTGAACGTGTTTTATTAATTTCAATTATGATTAATTATTTGATAATATGTTGATTAATAATTATTATGAATAAATAATAATTAATAAGTAAGAGATTAATAAATATAATAATATTATATTTAATTGATTTATACAAGCATGTGATATATAAACCTATAATATATAGTGGATTACCTTATATTATATATAATGCAAGGTGACACATCAATATGATTATACGTTATATATATTGACTATATGGTAAGAGTAATTACATTATGTGAGTGGCATAATAGTATGACTTATGTAACATGATATGTGTGGGTAAACATTCATGTATCCCCTATTGACATATAATAAGATCAATAATTAATTAATAATGATTTCATTAAGTTATTATAATTATTATAATAACAGTTATGATAATAATTAATAATAAATGCCTAATTAATTTATATTTGGTGTTAATAGAAAATGTACATGGATTATATGTTGATGTATCTATGTGTACCCCTACTTGTTACCTTGTAATTTGAAAATGCATTGTATACCCTTTAATTCATTATAACCTAAGTTATATAAAATGTGTAAACTAAGTGTTGTGTACCTTAATGATGTATGAATGCTGAGTTCTTGTCCCATTTTGAGTGTCCATTCCTTCCATATTTCTCATTCACGTGTAAGGCCAAAGGCCTAAGCTACTCCCTCATATCAACTTCCTAGCTAGCCAATGATGCTCATGATGAAGAAGGATGTGGGTGATGGGGGTGGTTGGCAACTATTTCACCTAATGCTTGTTGCCCATCATCTCTTCTCCTTCTCCAATGGTTTGATTTCATGGACAATGGCTTGGCATGGTTATTCATTTCCCTATAAATTGAGTGCTCCCCTTCTCATTTCATTTTTGCTAGACTAATTGCTAAGTATTATAGAAAGAGTTAAGTGAGAGTAATCTGATTTTGGGAAGCAAGCTTAGCTAATTCAAGGTATAATCTCTAAACCCATTTGAAATTCAATTAATAGAATTAGCATGTTTAGTTGGAATTGGTGATATGAAATGATGATTAACATGCTAGGACAGTATATAGAGGTGTTATATGTACAATGTGATAACTAGCAAGCATGTTTCATGTAGTGTATTGGGTTTGGTCTGAAGCTCTGCTTTAGCAGAAGACTCTCTGGACTGGAACGGGAGCCGCGCGGCCGCGTGTCTCCCTATTACAATTTGGGCGCGGCCGCGCCCCTCTGCAGGATTTGTTTTCTGTTTCATTTTCTGTCCATGCTATCTTAATGATACCCTTTGGCCAAGCATGTAAACTAATATTAAACCACACTATAAGCTTCTTAATACTACATATATGCCATGATCATGATAGTATGTGTGATGAAAGGAAAACATATATTTTAAAAGGGAAACTTATAGTTTCAATTATGAACTTAGACACGTACGTAGCACGTGCATCTTCTGATTCTGAAAGCATGACCGTATAGTCTATATTGACATGAATGGTACGTTTAAAGTGTCGAATACACTAGCATGAACGATTGCAAGATTTCAACGACTTTAACGAGAAATTTAAGCCTTTTGAAAACAAACTTGACCAAGATTAGTATCTTTTAGATTCTGACCATATGAGAACATTTACAAGGTTTAGATATGTGTTTCAATTGCATACGAATTATATGTTGAGACGCTTTACATGTACTATGTTACCTTTGTGGACTTAGTATACTTTTCAAAGGAAACTTAAGATTTGAAAGTTAATAACATCAATTACCATGTGGGTTATATTATGAGCATGCAAGCATGAAGATTAGGAGCTCACTATGCCTATAGACATATTAACATGAACATCATTTATTTATATATAGATTTCACCTATGCACGCATATTCATAGAAAATGAATTTCTAAAGTATAGCCTATGTGATAGGAATATACATGAGTAGTATAAGCACAAGCATATTTACTAAGTATTGTTAGTCTCGTGAGGTGTAATATGGCGATGTAAATAATCTTTGAAACATGAATATGTATTAGTTAAAGTATGTGAATTACTGGCATGAAAACACGACTTCGAATTGAATATATAAAAAGCATGCTAGTTTCGAACGAGAAGTTAATAACTTGATAAAGTATGTGTGTTGATTAAATATAAGTAACTTGAAGTATTATGTGTTCAAGCCTATATTGATGCATAGAAACTAGATAATCTAAAGTTATTAAATCTATGACATGATTAGATTGACTTACGTGAATTATGGATAGATTAATATGATAAGCAGATTATTGTAAGTGTAGACTCGTATTTGTTTACACATGCTAATTGGAATACTGACTTATTAATGTTAGGTTATTTCAGCGAGATTTAATTAAAGCTAGAACTTAATTGTAGCTGAGCAATCAGGTAAGTCTCCGAACTTCACTATTTGGTTGTGCAAGTTCTTTAATTCTTATTTGTACAAGTTCCTATCCTTCTCATATTGTATTGAGCAGGTTATTATCGTATTGACAGTTAATTATTTAAAGCTTGAACTTTATTTCCAAGCATGCTAATAGGTGGTTTAATTACTTTACAATTATTTCACATCGATATTATTGTTATTCGCACTTGGTGCACTTGATTTCGTACAGTCTTGGACTTGTACATTATTTAAAGTTCTATAATTCTTGAACTGCGTCAGATAGAGTCTGAACCCTTGTTCGGTCAGACAATTGTATAAAATTTTTATAAAAGCTATCCAAACCAATTGATGGTAAGGATTCTTAGACTGAAAGAACACCCCTTGTATATATAGGGGAGTACCCCAGGTATCTAGTATAAAGATACAAACAGCAGAGTTGAATGTTATGCATATGCATAGCGTACGCGAGGCTGATCCCCTCAAGTACTTATTCTGTAGCGAGTAACCAAAAGGTCAATCAGCTATTGATTTCGTTGGAGTTTTATAGTTCAAAAGTCTACTTGACTATCAGTTATTCTAAAAGCACTTATTATTCTTGCTTTCGATATTCATATTGTTGAATTCATTATCAGATATATTCCTTTCATCATGATATATCCTTTATTGTTGTATTTCAACTTGCTGAGCAAACTTGTTGCTCATCCTTGCTATATCATGACTTATATTGCAGTTAAGCCCGAGACTTTAGGAAAGGACAAGGGTAAAGGGAAGATGTAGGATTAGTTTGCAAGGAGCGAACTTTATCTTTATGTTTAATTAATTTACTGTTGTGTAATATGAACCCTATTGACTATTCTAGGGTATGTTTGTATGTTTTGTATTTAAGGTTATCGAATCTTGGGACTAGTAACACCTTTTGAATGAACGACATACGTTTATTATATTCCGCATTTAGTTATTGTACGTTGTTTAGAGGTGGATGTTTATGTTAGATCGTGACGACCGGACCAGGGTCAGAGGACCCGGATTCGGGGGTGTCACATCCCTAGATTAAAACTTGTGTGAGATCGACGCATTGTTTTGGACACGGTAGTGATGGGATTGCTCCTTTTGATGCTAATTTCAACTAGAACGATGTAATAGGACTAATAATCACCTATATTTTGACAATTTGAGAGAACTAATGAAAAAAATAAGAAAGTGTCCCTAAATGAAGAATTGTGTGAGATGTACGGATCGTTTTGAAAGCACTAGTGATAGGATTGCTCCTGTTGATGCTAATCAAACTAGAACGAAGTCATAGGACTCATAATCACCTCTTTCTTTAATTATTTGAGAGAACCAATGAAATAATAAGGTCTCTTTAAATCAAGACTTGTGTGAGATGTACGCATCGTTTTTAATGCGATAGTCATATGATTGCTTTTTTGATACTAATCAAATTAGAACGAAGTAATAGGACTCCTAATCACCTCTTTCTTTGACAATTTTAGAGAAACAATGAAATAATAAGAAGACCTATTTAAATGAAGACTTGTGTGAGATGTATGCATCGTTTTGAACGCGATAGTCATGGGATTGTTCCTTTTGATGTAAATCAAAGTAGAACGAAGTTACAGAACTCCTAATCACCTCTTTCTTTGACAATTTTAGGGGAACCAATAAAACAATAAGGTCTCCCTAAATGAAGACTTGTGTGAGGTCTACGCATCGTTTTGGACGAGATAGTGATGGGATTGCTCCGTTTGATGCTAATTTTAACTAGAACAAAATAATAGGACTCATAATCACCTATATTTTTACAATTCGAGAGAACTAATGAAGCAATAAGAAGGTCTCCTTAAATGAAGGCTTGTGTGAGATGTACGGATCGTTTTGAAGGTACTAGTGATAGTGATGGGATTGCTCCTTTTGATGCTAATTTCAATTAGAACGAAGTAATAGGACTCATAATCAATTATATTTTGACAATTTGAGAGAACTAACGAAACAATAAGAGTGTGTCCCTAAATGAAGACTTGTGTGAAATGTACGGATCATTTTTAAAGCACTAGTGATAGAATCTCTCCTTTTGATGCTAATCAAACTAGAACGAAGTAATAAGACTCATAATCACCTCTTTCTTTGAAAATTTGTGAGAACCATTGAAACAATAAGAAGGTCTTCCTAAATCAAGACTTGTGTGAGATAATCAAACTATAACGAAATCATAGGACTCATAATCACCTATTTTTTTGACAATTTGAGAAAACCAATAAAACAATAAAAAGTTCTCCCTAAATCAAGACTTGTGTGAGATGTACACATCATTTTTGAAGCCATAGTCATCGGATTGCTCCTTTTGATGCTAATCAAATTAGAACGAAGTAATAGGACTCCTAATCACCTCTTTCTTTGATAATTTTAAAGAACCATTGAAACAATAAGAAGATCTCCTTAAATGAAGATTTGGGTGATAAGTACGCATCGTTTTGAACGCGATAGTCATGGGATTGTTCCTTTCGATGCTAATCAAACTAGAACGACGTTATAGGACTCCTAATCACCTCTTTCTTTGACAATTTTAGGGAACCAATGAAACAATAAGAAGGTCTCCCTAAATGAAGACTTGTGTGAGGTCTACGCATCGTTTTGGACGCAATTATGATGGAATTGCTCCTTTTGATGCTAATTTTAACTAGAATGAAGTAAAATGACTCATAATCACCTATATTTTTATAATTTAAGAGAACTAATGTAACAACAAGAAGGTCTTCCTAAATGAAGACTTGTGTGAGATGTACTAATTGTTTTAAAGGTACTAGTGACATGATTACTCTTTTGATGCTAATCAAACTAGAACGAAGTCATATGACTCATAATTACATCTTTCTTTAACAATTTGAGAGAACCAATGAAACAATAAGAAGGTCTTCCTAAATCAAGACTTGTGTGAGATGTACGCATAGTTTTTAACGCGATAGTCATGGGATTGCTCCTTTTGATGCTAATCAAATTAGAACGAAGTAATAGGACTCCTAATCACCTCTTTCTTTGACAATTTTAGAGAACCAATGAAACAATAAGAATGTCTTCTTAAATGAAGACTTGTCTGAGATGTACGCATCATTTTTAACACGATAGTTATGGGATTGCTACTTTTGATGCTAATCAAACTAGAACGAAGTTATAGGACTTCTACTCTCCTCTTTCTTTGACAAATTTAGAGAACCAATTAAACAATAAGGTCTCTTTAAATGAAGACTTGTGTGAGATGTACGCATAGTTTTGAATGCGATAGTCATGAGAATGCTCCTTTTGATACTAATCAAACTAGAATGAAGTTATAGGACTCCTAATCACCTATTTCTTTAACAAATTTTGAGAATCAATGAAACAATAAGAAGGTCTCCCTAAAAGAAGACTTATGTAAGATGTACGCGTGGTTTTGAATGCGATAGTCATGGTTTTCTCTTTTTGACGTTAATCAAACTAGAACAAAATAATACAACTCTTAATCACCTCTTTCTTTGTAAATTCGAAACAACCAATGATACAATATGAAGGTCTCCCTAAATAAAGACTTGTGTGAGATCTACGCATCGTTTTGGACAAGATAGTGATGGGATTACTCCTTTTGATGCTAATTTCAACTAGAATGAAGTAATAGGACTCATAATCACCTATATTTTGACAATTTAAGAGAACTAATGAAAAAAATAAGAAAGTGTCCCTAAATGAAGACTTGTGTGAGATGTACGGATCGTTTTGAAGACACTAGTGATAGGATTAATTTGATGTTAATCAAACTAGAACGAAGTCATAGGACTTATAATCACCTCTTTCTTTAATAATTTGAGATAACCAATGAAATAATGAGAAGGTCTCCCTAAATCAAGACTTGTGTGAGATGTACGCATTATTTTTAACGCGATAGTTATTGGCCTGTTCCTTTTGATTCTAATCAAATTAGAACAAAGTAATAGGACTCCTAATCACCTCTTTCTTTGAAAATTCTAGAGAACCAATAAAATAATAAGAAGTCCTCCTTAAATGAAGACTTGTGTGAGATGTACGCATCGCTTTGAAAGCTATATTCATGGGGTTGTTCCTTTTGATGTTAATTAAACTAGAACGAAGTTATAGGACTCCTAATAACCTCTTTCTTTGACAATTTTAGAGAACCAAAAAAAATAAGAAGGTCTTCCTAAATTAAGACTTGTGTGAGGTCTACGCACAGTGTTGGACGCGATAGTGATGGGATTGCTCATTTTAATTCTAATTTTAACTAGAACGAAGTAATAGGACTTATAATCACCTATATTTATACAATTTGAGAGAACTAATGAAACAATAAGAAGGTCTCCCTAAATGAAGACTTGTGTGAGATGTACGGATCATTTTGAAGGTACTAATGACAGGATTGCTCCTTTAATGCTAATCAAACTAGAACGAAGTCATAGAACTCATAATCGCATCTTTCTTTGACAATTTGAGAGAACCAATGAAACAATAAGACGGTCTCTTTAAATCAAGACTTGTGTGAGATGTACACATCGTTTTTAACGAAATAGTCATGGGATTGCTCCTTTTGATACTAATCAAATTAGAACGAAGTAATAGGACTCCTAATCACCTCTTTCTTTGATAATTTTAAAGAACCAATGAAAGAATAAGAATGTCTGCTTAAATGAAGACTTGTGTGAGATGTACGCATCGTTTTTATCGCGATAGTCATGAGATTGTTTCTTTTGATGCTAATCAAAGTAGAATGAAATTATAGGACTCCTAATCACTTCTTTCTTTGATAATTTTAGAGAACCAATTAAACAATAAGGTATTCTTAAATGAAGATTTGTGTGAGATGTATGCGTCGTTTTGAATGTGATAGTCATTGTATTGCTCTTTTTGATACTAATCAAACTAAAACGAAGTTATGGGACACCTAATCACCTCTTTCTTGTATAATTTTAGATAATCAATGAAACAATAAATAGGTCTCCCTAAATGAAGACTTGTGTGAGATGTACGCATGATTTTGAATGGGATAGTCATGTGTATCTCTTTTTGACACTAATCAAACTAGAACGAAATAATACAACTCTTAATCACCTATTTCTTTGTAAATTTAAAACAACCCAAATAATATGAAGGTCTCCTTAAATGAAGACTTGTGTGAGATCTACGCACT
This sequence comes from Panax stipuleanatus, assembly GCA_020205555.1. Taxonomy (NCBI): domain Eukaryota; kingdom Viridiplantae; phylum Streptophyta; class Magnoliopsida; order Apiales; family Araliaceae; genus Panax; species Panax stipuleanatus. The sequence continues at coordinate 52,414,920 of CM035122.1, forward strand.
ATTTTGGACACGATAGTGACGGGATTGCTCCTTTTGATGCTAATTTCAACTAGAACGAAGTAGTAGGACTCAGAATCACCTATATTTTTGACAATTGAAGAGAACTAATGAAACAATTAGAAGCTCCCCTAAATACAGACTTGTGTGAGATGTACGGATCGTTTTGAAGGAACTAGTGATAGGACTCCTCCTTTTGAGGCTAATCAAACTAGAACGAAGTCGTAGGACTCATAATCACCTCTTTTTTGATAATTTGAGAGAACCAATGAAAAAATAAGAAGGTCTCCCTAATTCAAGACTTGTGTGAGATGTACGCATCGTTATTAACGCGATAGTCATGGGATTTTCCATTCGATGTTAATAAAATTAGAACGAAGTAATAAGACTCCCAATCACCTCTTTCTTTGACAATTTTAGAGAACCAATGAAATAATAAGAAGGTCTCCTTGAATGAAGACTTGTGTGAGATGTACACATCCTTTTGAACGCGATAGTCGTTTGATTGCTCCTTTTGATGTTAATCAATCTAGAACGAAGTTAGAGGACTCCTTATCACCTCTTTCTTTGACAATTTTAGAGAACCAATGAAACAATAACAAAGTCTCCTAAATGAAGACTTGTGTGAGATGTACGCATGGTTTTGAACGCGATAGTCCTGGGTTTCTCCTTTTGACGCTAATCAGACTAGAATGAAATAATACAACTCTTAATCACCTCTTTCTTTGTAAATTTAAAACAACCAATGAAACAATATAAAGGTCTTCCTAAATGAAGCCTTTGGTGAGATCTACGCATCGTTTTGGACACGGTAGTGATGGGATTGCTCCTTTTGATGCTAATTTCAAGTAGAACAAAGTAATAGGACTCATAATCACCTATATTTTGACAATTTTGAGTGAACTAATAAAAAAATAAGAAATTGTCCCTAAATGAAGACTTGTGTGAGATGTACGGATCGTTTTGAAGGCACTAGTGATAGAATAGCTCCTTTTGATGCTAATCAATCTAGAACGAAGTCATAGTACTCATAATCACCTCATTCTTTGACAATTTGAGAGAACAAATTAAATAATAAGAAGGTCTCTCTAAATCAAGACTTGTGTTAGACAATTAAACTAGAACGAAATCATAGGACTCATAATCACCTCTTTCTTTGACAATTTGAGAAAACCAATGAAATAATAAGAAGGTCTCTCAAAATGAAGACTTGGTTAAGATGTACGCATGGTTTTGAACGCGATAGTCATGGGTTTCTCCTTTTGACACTAATCAAACTAGAACGAAATAATACAACTCTTAATCACCTCTTTCTTTGTAAATTTGAAACAACCAATGAAACAATATAAAGGTTTTCCTAAATGAAGACTTGTGTGAGATCTACGCATTGTTTTGGACGTGATATTGATGGGATTGTTCCTTTTAATGCTGATTTTAACTAGAACGAAGTAATAAGACTCATAATCACCTATATTTTGACAATTTGAGAGAACTAATGAAACAATAAGAATGTCTCCCTAAATGAAGACTTGTGTGAGATTTACGGATCGTTTTGAAGGTACTAGTGATAGGATTTCCTAAGATGCTAATTAAACTAGAACGAAGTTATAGGACTCATAATTACATATTTCTTTAACAATTTAAGAGAACCAATGAAACAATAAGCAGGTCTCCCTAAATTAAGACTTGTGTAAAATGTACGCATCGTTTTTAACGCGATAGTCATGGGATTGTTCCTTTTGGTGCTAATCAAATTAGAACGAAGTAATAGGACTCCTAATCACCTCTTTCTTTGACAATTTTAGAAAACCAATGAAACAATAAGAACGAAGTAATAAGACTTGTGTGAGATGTACGCAACGTTTTTAACGCGATAGTCATGGGATTGCTACTTTTGATGCTAATCAATCTAGAACGAAGTTAGAGGATTCTTAATCACTTCTTTCTTTGACAATTTTAGAAAATCAATGAAACAATAGGGTCTACCTAAATGAAGACTTATGTGAGATGTACTCGTAGTTTTGGACGCGATAGTCATGGATTTCTCTTTTTGACGTTAATCAAATTAGAACGAAATAATACAACTCTTAATCACCTTTTTCTTTGTAAATTTGAAACAACCAGTGATATAATATGAAGGTCTCCCTAAATAAAGACTTGTGTGAGATCTATGCATCATTTTGGACACGATAATGATGGGATTGCTCCTTTTGATACTAATTTCAACTAGAATGAAGTAATAGAACTCATAATCACCTATATTTTGACAATTTGAGAGAACTAATGAAAAAAAATCAGAAAGTGTCCCTAAATGAAGACTCGTGTGAGATGTACGGTTCGTTTTGAAGGTACTAGTGATAGGATTGCTCCTTTTGATGCTAAGCAAACTAGAACGAAGTCATAGGACTCATAATCACGTCTTTTTTTTAACAATTTGAGAGAACCAATGAAATAATAATAAGGTCTCCTTAAATCAAGACTTCTGTGAGATGTTCGCATCGTTTTGAATGCGATAGTCATCGGATTGTTCCTTTTAATGCTAATCAAACTAGAACGAAGTTATAGGACTTCTAATCACCTATTTCTTTCAGAATTTTAGGGAGCCAATAAAATAATAAGAAGGTCTCCCTAAATGAAGACTTGTGTGAGGTCTACGCATCGTTTTGGACCCGATAGTGATGAGATTGTGCCTTTTGATGCTAATTTTAACTAGAACAAAGTAATAAGACTCATAATCACCTATATTTTGATAATTTGAGAGAACTAATAAAACAATAAGAAGGTCTCCCTAAATGAAGACTTGTGTGAGATATACATATTATTTTGAAAGTACTAGTGATAGGATTGCTCCTTTGATGCTAATCCAACTAGAAGGAAGTCGTAGGACTCATAATCGCATCTTTGTTTGACAATTTGAGAGAACCAATGAAACAATAAGAAGGTCTCCCTAAATCAAGACTTGTGTGAGATGTACGAATCATTTTTAACGCGATAGTCATGGGATTACTTCTTTTGATGCTAATAAACTAGAATGAAGTTATAGGACTTCTAATCACCTCTTTCTTTGACAATTTTGGAGAACCAATGAAACAATAAGAAGGTCTCCTAAATGAAGACTTGTGTGAGATTTACGCATGGTTTTGAACGCGATAGTTATGGGTTTCTCCTTTTGACGCTAATCAAACTAGAACTAAATAATACAACTCTTAATCACATCTTTCTTTGTAAATTTGAAACAACCAATGAAATAAGATAAAAGTTTCCCTAAATGAAGACTTGTGTGAGATCTACGCATTATTTTAGACTCGATATTGATGGGATTGCTCCTTTTAATGCTAATTTCAACTAGAACGAAGTAATAGGACTCATAATCACCTATATTTTGACAATTTGAGAGAACTAATGAAATAATAAGAAGGTGTCCCTAAATGAAGGCTTCTGTAAGATGTACGAATCGTTTTGAAGGCACTAGTGATAAGATTTCTCTATTTAAAGCTAATCAAACTAGAACGAAGTAATAGGACTCATAATCACCTCTTTCTTTGAAAATTTGAGAGAACCAATAAAACAATAAGAAGGTCTCCCTAAATCAAGACTTGTGTGAGATGTACACATCGTTTTTGACGCGATAGTCATGTGATTGCTCCTTTTGATGCTAATCAATATAGAACAAAGTAATAGGACTCCTAATCACCTCTTTCTTTGACAATTTTAGAGAACCAATGAAACAATAAGAAGGTCTCCTTAAATGAAGACTTGTGTGAGATGTACGCATCGTTTTGAACGCGATAGTTGTGACACCCCCAAATTCAGACCGCCACTGGTCTCTCGAATTCAGTTTGTCACGTTCTCACAATAACACAATAATAATATCTAAAACATACATTCACAGCGGAAGATCTAATCTAGAATAATATAAAATGATTTGTTATAATTATTCCCCCAAGTCTCGCAACCTACAGTACTTAATAGATTACATAATAATATCAAATACAGACTTATTACATAACTCTACTGAAGCTTAAACATAGTTCTAAAATAGTCTTAATATAACACCAGAGATTTTAAAACATAAAAGGGACAAGCTAGTCGGTAGCCTTGCCCTTGCCCTTGCCCTTGTCGGCGTCCGACGGTCCACCCTGCTCTACCTTAACTGAAATGTTTTAGGGAAAGCAAGAATGAGCAACAAGTTTGCTCAGCAAGTAATATAACAACAAGGGTGAGAATTATAGTTCTCGAATCCAAAAGGGTATAGCAAGGTATGATAGTTCAAGGATAGCAAGAAGTATCAACAATTTTTCAATAACAATCGCTAAGAACAGCAGAATATCAATAAGATTCAATGTTAAATCAATTCACGATTTCAAGATAATTGAATACTGAGCAGTCACTAAGGACTATGAACTCTTACTAGAATTAACAGAAATATACTGATAATCCAATGAAAACAAGTACAACAGGTGATCAACCTAAAGTACCCTACGTTATGCATAACATTTAATCATACTCATGTGCGCACGTCAGTCTCCCGACAAATATATTTTCCCTTCAAAGAAGGTTGTTCATCTCAGTCTACACAAAAATTCCGCACCATTCAATTGGTTTGGACGGTTTTCTAATCATGATATAAGTCTAGCCGAATCAAATGGCATAGACCACTCTTTATAAGTTCAATACTTGACATTAAAGTTCGAAGAATATAATCGACTTTTATCTTATCCATGAAGTATATAGTTTTAATACATGAATTGCAATTTCAAAAGTTTACTTGTATGACAATAATAGCACAAGCTTAACGAATGCTTAATAAAGAGTAGGGTTAGGAACTTGCTTACAATGTTCCTTGAATAAAGTAAACGCAAGGATAGGATACTTGCTTACAATGTTCCTTGAATAAAGTAAACACAAGGATAGGATACTTGCCTTAAGCATAGTCTATCCACGTAAGTTAATCAACACTTTCGAATCCTATTTATAGTATATTATATGTATAGGATGTTCATTAGCTAATCACATTAGTACACAAGCTTGATACTCAAGTTAAATATACACACATGGTACTACCTTAGTCACGTGTCATTACATTTTTATACGCACATGGTATGAAATCAAATTATAAGTTACCACGAAATCAAATAATATTCGTATAGCATTATGTCATTTTTAATCGATTTGGTTTTCATTAACTATGGAATTCTTTTTCTCAATTGAAACATCTTCATGGTATGCTACAATCATATATTAGTAATAATTAGACTTGTTTAGCAACTATATCATTGATATGAGTTAACTGTCAAAAATTAGATTAACAAACTGATTCAATTCTGATTCCAGGCTGGCGCAGCTGCGCCATGGCTAAGCCTAGGGGTGGCGCAGTTGCGCTGCCCCCTGACCAAGCCAAGGTTGGGCTGCTGCCTTACAGTTTCTGTCCGACACGCAAGCATACAACACAACCTAGCATATAAACCATTCAAGGTCATGAAATCACAAAGTCTAACATGCTCGCCTTTTAAACAAATAAGGTATTTATATAACTGGTTTTAGGCATGTTCATGAGTATCCATATCACATACATGTAACTAGCATCGTTATCGGTTTGAAAACATGCTTCATTTATGCTTAACTTGATTTCACGATATCTAACATGGTAGGCATACGTGTATGATACATTAGTGAGGTTAAGAGCTCTATCAAACATGTCCATAAATATCAGAATCTAAATCTCAATATAACATATCAAGGTTCACGTTCAACACTTGTACTTCCGTTAGTCTCGTTCACTAATAAGGTCTAACATGTTCATACTATATATATACATATGTTAACATATCCGTCACGCATTTCTAGGCCATATAAACATGCTCGCAAAATCAGAATGCATATATGATACCTAAATGCCAAGGTTCACCTTCAAAACTTACATTTTTGTTAGAAATGTTCACTAGTGAGGTCTGTTTGTTCATGTTACATTATGAAATATATACACACAAGTTGACATGCTTTTTCATGCATTTCTAGGTCATACTAACATGCTCGCAAAGTCATTATATTAACATGGCCTGCATACATATCAAGTTCATTTCTAAAATTCTAAGTTTATTTCAAAAACTATAACTTTATCAATCATGCATACTAATCATAGTAAAACATGCTCACGCTAGGCTAATATACTCATATATATATATATATATATATATATATATATATATATATGTTACTCATGCTAGCATGCTTGTTTAAGTAGTATAGTAACTAACTAGCACTAACAACATTAACAGAAGTCAGAAACTGGTGCAGGGGACTGGCGCAGCTGCACTGCGCCCCAGTTCACAACTGACGCAGCTGTGCCGTTTCCTGAACCGAACTGAAAGCTTCTGCTTCGGCAGAAAGCAAGCCAAACCTCAAAATTTATTCACGAAAATGATTGAAATCATGCCACATTGCATACTAACATGATACTAACTTAGATAATAGCTAACAAACATATCCCAATCAACTTATCACAATAATCAAGCTCAATTCAAGAATTATAAGTTTAAGAAATGAATGATAGGGAAAGGAAATTATACCTCTGCTACTTGAATATGAACTTGCTGCTAAATTCCAACTCACAATGTTGCTAGACTACCAATATATTCTCACTCTCAACTCAACACTTAAGAAAATCTCAGCAAATGAGTTTGTGAAAAGGAGGGGCTATATATATAGGAAAACCATAATCCAATCAATGGATTCCTCCATTGAATCAAACTAAGGGATTGAAGATTTGAATGTTGGTTAAGAAGGAGTAAGTAATTAGTTGGTGAAATCAATCATGAAAGCCACTCCCCCATTGATGATTGCTATGATCTTTGCTGAGTTTGAGGAGAAGAGTAGGCTTAGGCTTGCAAGCTATACACGTGAAAGGAATGAAATGTGACTCTTATTGAGGGACAAGCCAATACAAGCTCAACAATCATGCATATATACATACTTAGCTTATCACATATATGTATTATTTACTTAGGCTATCACATATTATATATTTAGATTACAATTAGAGTTACAATATAATTCCAATAAGTAAATAATACTACCATGTAGTAAATTTAATTTGCACATATATAATCCATGTACATTTTATTATACCGGTATAATTTAATCGGATATTATTACATTACATTATCTCATTTATTATTCAATTAAATATTGAAATAATTATCAATTAGCAATTGTTTATAATATAATCATGAGGTATTAATTTAATGTTCACATACTTGCATTGTCACACAACCTCATGATGTACTCTTATAACTTATTAAATCTTAATATATAGTCCTCTTATATAGTATAGTCACACATGAGTGTCATATTGCATTGTATAATGTAGTTGCAGCTACGGTATATTATATGTTCGATATCTCACGTCATTGCACACGCAATTAATATAATCTTATTATATTAATAACTTACTTATTTGTTTTATATTCATAAAGTCAAATAAATAAATTACTCATCTTATCGATTAATTAACAATAATATTAATTAATCCTCCTCTCATCAATAATTATTAACATTGATAAATTATCACATTCCTCAACAATTTATTAAATATAAAATTTATTATATTTATAAACAATTTACTTATTATTATACTTTCACTTGCAACAATAATAAATCAACATACTATTATTATAGCAATTTAACAATTAATATAGATTAATTGTTCACTTAATAACTATGTCATCCTTGAATTCATCATCGAATCTATTCTCGTGCCACACAAGGCATTTCAACGAGTTTATCATAACTCCGTATCTTTCTTCAATTATTATAATTTCAATTCGAATTAACACATAAATATTTATATTCAAATAAATATTCATTTCCATTAATATATTCATTTAATACTATTCGGAAATTCTCGGGTATTACAATAGTTGTGGGATTGTTGTTCCTTTTGATGCTAATCAAACTAGAACGAAGTTATAGGGCTTCTAATCACCTCTTTCTTTGACAATTTTAGGGAACCAATGAAACAATATGAAGGTCTCCCTAAATGAAGACTTGTGTGAGGTCTACACATCGTTTTGGACGCGATAGTGATGGGATTGCTCCTTTTGATGCTAATTTTAAATAGAACACAGTAATAGGACTCATAATCACCTATATTTTGATAATTTGAGAGAACTAATGAAACAATAAGAATGTCTCCCTAAATGAAGACTTGTGTGAGATGTACGGATCGTTTTGAAGGTACTAGTGATAGGATTACTCTTTTGATGCTAATTAAACTAGAACGAAGTTATAGGACTCATAATTATATATTTCTTTGACAATTTGAGAGAACCAATGAAACAATAAGGTCTCCCTAAATCAAGACTTGTGTGAGATGAACGCATCATTTTTAACGCATAGTCATGCGATTGCTCCTTCTGATGCTAATCAAATTAGAACAAAGTAATAGGAATCCTAATCACCTTTTAACTTGAC